>CM076575.1:633065926-633803607 GCA_034641835.2 Pinus albicaulis
GATCCATTTACTGGACTTTGGCTCAACGACATTCATCTCTTTATTCATTTTCATCTCATATATCTGAGTTATCTTCCTGTCCTAGTGGCGACTCCATTGGCTTCATCTTCCATAAGGACCTATACGAGAAGGCATCCTAGTAGCTTGGTTAATCCTACTCCAGATCCTGAAAGGGTTTTTAGAGTCTGATTATACAAGCTCGCTTCTCGTACACTCCTTCATAATCTCAGCCAGGAAGCTCTCTCTGATATCCATTCGCTTTTTTGTGATCCACCTCAACCCAATATCATGGATGTTTTTGCCCCGTGTGATTTTACTAATATTCAATGTTATCCCCATGATGTCCCTCAAATGGATAAATTACCTACTTTTCAAGGAAATGATGCAGTTAGTGTTATATCTCATTTGTTTTCTTTCACTAACTGGTGGAATAGATTTGCTGTTGCGAATAATAATTTTGATGATGTAAAGATGAAAACTTTTGTTCTTACTTTTGGTGAGGATGTTGCTGAATGGTTAATGGAAAAACCTAATAATTCATTTGATACTTTTGAATCAATTGTAGCTGCCTTTAAGGAAAATTATGGTGATAAAAGGGAAGATAGGCATTTGGTAAGAGAAATCAGCACCATAAAGAAGAAAGAAAATGAAACAATCGAAGAATTTAACAGGAGATTTAATGATATCCTTAGAGAAATATCTCAAACTCATAAACCTCCTGATGGATCTCTTCTAAAATTTTACATTGATGCTTTTAATTCTGAAACTTCATATGAATTAAGGCGGGCTAAAAATGCAAATTATAAGGCTTGTCAATCTTTAGCTGAAGAGCTTGAAAAAGATAGAAGGGCATCTGGGAAGTCTGAAATTCCTTGTTTTGATAGGGCTGCAACTAAGTTAAAAGCGCCTAAAGGAAAAGAACCTCTAGAAGATGATGATGACCCTATGAAAAAGTTAATGCAAAAACTTGAAAGCATGGAGCTTAATCATGCTAAGGAAATAAGCACTTTACAGTCTCGGTTGGGTCAAATGGAAAGGGCTCAAATGCATAATTCCCAACCTAGGAATCATAATAATAATAATCAAAATAATAATACTTGGCAGAGAAAGGGTCAGTCGAGTGAGAAGAGACCTCCAAATCCGCTTCAATCTACTAATATAGTTTATGAAGCTCCTCGTTATTGTAGAGTTTGTGATTCTCTTCATGAAGAGGCTACTTGTCCCATTGTCGAAAGGATCATAAATAATAGAATGTTTGGGGCAAGTAATCAGATAAATGTTGTTGGTAAAGAGTTCTCTTTGTCTATGGAATATTGGATGGAGTTTAAGGAACATAGTCAAGATGTTAGGCCTTTCACATCTTCGCATAGCATCAATAATTTTGATTATGAGAATGATTTGATTGTTGAAATGTTTGGTGAAAAGCCTTCTCCTAATCGAGTTTTAGAAATTGCTAAAGACAAAGGATTAACTTATCAAAGAAGGGATAAAGAGCAAAGTCATAATCAAAATCCTCCTCGAATTTTTAATCCTAGTCCTAGTTTGGATATTGATTTGGGTGAGAAATGCTAAGATCTTGGTACCTTTTACTGAGGCTATAAAGCTTCCTAATCAGGAATCTAAAGTTTTAGATCTTCTTAGAGCTTCACATGTTAACAATACTCAAAATGAAACTCTTGGAGTGTTGTATCAAGATGCCCCTATATACTTACAGAAAATGGAATCGGATAACAAAGATCATCAGCCATTTTTTGTTAGTTTGATGGTTAATGATTATAAATTGAATAACTGTATGCTAGATTCTGGTGCTTCAGCTTGTGTTATGACTAAGAGGGTAATGGAACAGCTTAATTTAAGAGTTTCTAGACCATATTACAACATATGTGCCATGGATTCTGAGAAAAATGAAGTTCATGGGTTGATCAAGGATTTACAAGTTCATTTAGCGGTTTACCCTGATATCATGATTGTTATGGACATAGTTGTAGTTGATGTTTTAGATACTTGGGGTATGTTGTTATTGAGAAATTGGGCTTCTGATCTAGGATGAAGTATTAAGATGAACTGGTCTTATGCTATGATTCCTTCTCCTAGAGGTGAAGGGTTTGTGAGGCTTAATAGAGAACCTGAAAGAAGATTCCATGTAGAAGATCCTAAAAGACCTCATAATGAAATAATTAAGGAACAACCTGACATGGGGAATTATGCTATTATGTCTAATTTCACGATTCCCTTAGATGACAAGGTTGATGAGAAATCCGAGGACTTAAATGATCAGGTTTGGTACATGCATTTTGATGGTGCGACATCTAGGTATGGTAAGGGTGCTGGAATTGTTTTGAAGTCTCCCCTTGGTAATATTTTAAAGTTTTCTTATAGACTTGAGTTTGATGCAACCAAAAATGTGGCTGAGTATGAGGCTTTGTTGTTGGGTTTTGAATTGGCAAAGGCTTTAGGAATTAAGTTGCTTAGTATCAACGGAGACTCTGATTTGGTTATCATGCAAGTTAAGAACAAATTCACATGTAAAAACCAGAGGTTGAGAAATTATCGAAATGCTGTATGGGATGTTATGGAACACTTTCATGCTATTAACCTTGAAGCTATCCCAAGAGAAAAGAATGCTTTAGCAGATGAGATTGCTGTGGCTACTTCTACCTTACAATTATGTGATGAACTAATTAAGGAAGAGATAAAAATGGAAATTATTTTCAGACCATATGTCCTGGATAATTCAGAACATTGGCAAGTTTTTGATGATGAAAAGCAGGCTATTTGTTTTCTTAATCATTTGGATGAGTTTGAAGATTTTCGGATAAGTTCTAAGGAGGATGGATTTGAGGATCATGATGATATTATAAATCCTACTCCTTGGAATATTGTTGCTTTAGAACAACACTTTGATCGGCATGATGCTACAAGGTTAAAAGAAGAGAATAGAAAGGATCTAGGTGAATTCATTGAAGTAAATCTTGGTACTTCTAAGGATCCTAAAATTGTGAAAATCGGTAAAGGTACTAGTGAAGAAGAAAGGAAGCAGTCAATTAATTTACTTCATGAGTATAGGGATGTTTTAGCGTTTTCATATGATGAATTAAAAGGATATATGGAGGATGTCATGCAACACACTATCCCTTTAAAATATGAGAATGATAAACATTTTCGTCAAAAACTTAGGAAAATAAATCCTAAGTTATCTTCTTTGGTTCAGAAAGAGCTTTCAAAAATGCTTGCAGCTGGAATCATTGCTCAAACTGGACATTCAACATGGTGTTCCAACCTGGTGATTGTTAGGAAGAAGAACGGTACCATTAGACTTTGTGTTGATTTTGGAAACCTTAATCTAGCATGTAAAAAAGATAATTGCCCTTTACGCAACATGGAGACTATGTTGCAAAGAGTAACAGGTTCAGGAATGATGTCATTGCTAGATGGTTTTTCTGGATACAATCAAGTTTGGGTTTAAAAAGAAGATCGTCACAAAACGACATTCACCACACCATGGGGTACTTTTGAATACATTAGAATGCCTTTTGGTTTGACTAACACTGGGACTACCTTTCAAAGGGCTATGGATTATGCTTTTAAAGGTTTAATTGGAAAAATTATTGAAATTTACCAGGATGATCTTACTGTTTTTTCTAAAGACAGTATTACTCATATAGGTCATCTTAGGCAGGTTTTTGATAGATGTAGAGAGTTTTGGATTTCCTTAAATCTAGCTAAATCTATTTTTGGGGTAACTGAAGGGAAGCTACTTGGTCACATCATCTCCAAAGATGGGATCAAGATTGATCCTGAAAGAGTTGAGGCAATCCAAAAGATTCCTCTACCTCATAATCTTAAATCCCTTCAGTCTTTTCTAGGGAAAACTAATTTTCTTAGAAGATTTATTCCAAATTACGTAGAAATAGCTAAGCCTATTCAAAATATTCTTAAAAAAGATGTAAAAGTTTTATGGAAAGAAGATGGTAAAAAGGATTTTCAAGGGATTAAGGGTGCTATTGTTGAAGCTCCGATTTTGGCGAGTCCTGATTACTCAAAATATTTTATGATTTTCTCTTTCGCTTCCGAAGATACTATTGTTGGTGTCTTGTTACAAAAGAATAAGGAAGGTCACGAACAGCCTATTGCTTTCATGAGTAGAGTGCTTCAAAATTCTAAATTAAAGTATAATACTATGGAAAAGCAAGCCTATGCTTTGGTTAAGTCCCTTAGGCATTTTAGGACTTATGTGGATTATTCTAAAATTATTGCTTTTGTTCTGCATTCCTCAATTAAAGATATCTTAACTCAAACTGATTGCTTATGGACTCATGCTAGGTGGGTTACTAAAATTCAAGAGTATGATCTAGAGATTAGACCCACTAAGTTAGTCAAAGGTCAAGGCTTGGCTGAGATGTTGATTGAGGGTAATGAAAAGGCGTTTGGTTTGATCTGTCTTAATGATGCATCTTCACCTGAGCTGCAAAGGATAGGAGAGCATGAATGGTATAAGGACATTATTTATTATTTGTTAAATCTTACATGTCTTGACCATTTAGTTGCTCATAGAAGAAGGGCTCTTAGATTAAAGGACACTAAGTATTGCTTCATGAAGGATGGCCTTGGATGGAGAAATCCTTAAGGGATAATACTTAGGTCTGTTGATGAGGTTGAGTCTAAAAGGTTGATTTCTGAGTTTCATTCAGGATTTTGTGGTGGTCATTATGCTATTAGAACTACCACCCATAAAATCCTGAGAGCTGGTTATTTTTGGCCTTCGATTTTTTCAGATGTTCATAAGTTTGTTAGAAGTTTCCAAGCCTGTCACCTTTTCACTAGGAAGAATAAGCTAGCTACCGTACCCCTACAACCTGTGGTTGTTGAGGCACCTTTTCAACATTGGCGTCTGGATTTCATCAGGAAATTCCATGAAAATTCTAGCAATGGCTACTCCTGGATCTTAACTGCGACTGATTATTTTACTAAATGGGTTGAAGCCATTCCTGCTAAGAATTCCAATGAAAAGGTCATTATGGAATTTATTGAAAATCAAATCATTACTATATTTGGTGTCCCTTCCAAGATCACTACTGATAATGCCAAGGCTTTTAGTTCTCTTGAATTCTCATCTTTTTGTTTTAAGTATGGCATTACTTTATCTCATTCATCTAACTACTATCCTTAGGTTAATGGCTTAGCTGAATCAAGTAATAAAAATCTTATAACCATTATCAAGAAGATATTAGGAGATAACAACCGATCTTGGGACAGCAAAATCAAGTATGATTTGTGGGCAGATAGGATTACTAAAAAGAAAGCTACTGATAAAAGTCCCTTTGAATTAGTTTATGGCTTGGATGTAACTTTGCCTGTTCACCTTAAATTTCCACCTTACCAACTCCTTCAACATTTTTCCACTGATAAAGATGTTGTTAAAAATAGAATTGATCAGATTGTGGAGTTGGATGAAACTCGTAGGAAGGCTTTGGATAATATGTATAAGAATCAATATAACATTAATAAAAGCTTTGATAAATCATCTAGATCCAGATCTTTGCAGGTTGGAGACATGGTATTGCTTTGGGACATAAAAAGTGAGTATTGCTTTGGGAATAAAAAGTCAAAAGCCTGGAAAACACAAGAAATTTGACAGCTTGTGGCTGGGACCTTATACTATCAGAGGCATTGGTGGACCAAACTCATTTCACTTGAGCACATTGGGAGGTGAACCACTGCAACTACCTGTGAATGGCCAATTGCTCAAGTTGTTCTTCAAAGATGACATCTGATGCCATTTGGGCATCCTCTGTATTGTATTTCTAACCCTACTCCTTGTTATATCAGCATTTTGTTTTTGCAGTTAGAGTAGATTTACTTTTCATGTTAAGTAGAATAATGAATAAAAGAAGAGCTTCTATTTTTCATGTACTTAATGTTATATGATGATATTTGGATGGACACTACTTATATAATTTTGTGTGTTACTTGGATGCAGAGTCTAGATTCTCACATTCCTTCGATGAAGCAACGTGTCCCCAAGTAGAGCCAGATGTTGACCACATTTTGTCAATGACCCCATAGCAGTACACCCCCATTTTTTCAAATGGGACTTATCATGTTCGAGGCCCGTGTCATCCAGATTTCATCATTGATAGACAATTTTTATATGATGTAAACCAATTCTTCATTTTATGATGTAAATGATCTAAGTAAGATCGTCCATGTATGTAACAACCTAGGTAAGCCTAGTATGTTGTTGATGACTTCCATCCTAGGAGGTTTTTTGTCTCACTGATTCACGAAAGTGATCGGCAGAGTTTTTCCCTCTAGCCTCACCCCAAAATTATGGTGGAATTTGTCATCAGCATGCTAAGTGAGTGCTAGTTTTTTTTATCGAGTCCTTGTAAAAGTAGTTTCAACTACTTGGTCTACTAGATCATGTTTTGTGTCACATAAATTGGGTATTTATTTAAGGGTCTATACGAATGGGTATTCCCTCTTCATGTATGTAAATGTATTATCTCATGTAAAAGAGGGTTGGAAAAATAATTATAATCCCCTCTTAGTCAATTAATTAAATTTTCTGGTCAATTAATTCATAAAATCCTAAACCAAAAATTTAATTAATTTAGGGTCCTAAATTATGATTAAATCTTTAAAGGAAAAATTTGTGGGTCCTTGGAAAATGATTTTGACAGCCCCAGACCAAGGGAATATTGAGAATTTTAAGAAATATTGGACCCTTGGGCCTTGGTGGTTAAGTCAAGGTCAAAATTTTGGAGTAATTAACTCAAAAATAATATTTTTGAGTTAATTAAAATTGAATTAAATGATAAATTCTTTTTTTCCCCAAAATTTTAATTTCAACGCTCCGGATTAAAAGATAATTAAATCTTCTGGACGGTTGAGATTATTTTGACGAGGATCATCCAAACTAGCCATTAGAGATATTGTCCTATAAATTTAGAGGTCTTTCTCATTCTTGAATCATCCGATCTCAGAATCGTGTACTGGTCTTCGAAGCTCTTGTGAATTTTTTTTGATGAATAAAGCATAAAGACTTTGGGGTTAAAAATCTTGATGTTCCTTCTCAGATCTATGTGGTGAATTGTCTTTGAACTCTGCTACTTTGTTTCTTGCATTTTATGGTGGATGGCCTTCATGGATTAATCTGCATACAAGTATCTTGTGCAGTTTTCTGGGTTTATAAAATAACATTCTGATTTCTCTGAAAGGGTCTCACGTTGTTTTCTTAAATCTCTATCAATCTAAGGTTCAGATCTAAGTGTGCAAGGAATTATTTTTCTTAAGATTGAGCATCTGGGGAAGTCTTCGGTTGGACCAGCCGACTCTTAATAAACGTAAGTTTGAAAATCTCATTATTTTTTAAATTCCAAATCTTCTTACGAAATTGGTGGTTTTGTAGGGTTTTCTAAGGCTTGTGCGTCTCTCAAAAAAATTTAAATCTCTGAAAGTTGTGCTAAAATGGATTTCAAATTTGACCATGAGGGTTTTAATTTGTAAAATAGTTGTAAATTTGTAATTTTTCTGTAAGGGTTTAATCGTTTCTTGGTGTGTGTCTTCAGATCTATCTGGTTTCTTACAGATTCAGGGTTTAAATCGATTTTTTTTTTAGATCTGAGGCAGATCTAGCCTCCAAAGTCCAGATATTGCCTCAAATTGCTACTGTGGGCAAGATCTATATGTTATTGAGTTCAAGGAGCATATGAAAATCTAAATTTTGAAAGAGAAAATTTTAAATTTGTTGGGCGCTATTCTGTCACTGCTTTCTCTCACGCTGCATTCCCTTTGTTTTTGCAACTGTCATCCAACAGAGTTATCTCTGCAATCGTTTATCTTGGCAATCGATCCTTGCTTCTGACGTAACCATTGATCTCCCTTCAGAAATTCGATTCCGTCCTCGGCTTTGTTTTCAAAATGTCCTTCAGCTTTATCCTCCACACATCAAACCCTTTTATTTTCATGCCCTATCGCCTCTTCGGCCCAGCACTCATTGAGCCATCAATCTCCCCATTCTTGTTGCCACTGACCAGCTTTTATTCCTTTCTCTGCGTCCAACCTTTCCCTTACGTCCAGCGTGCTCCATCGATTCCCCACGCTGTCTTTTATTCTCCACACCAAACCCAATCAACCTGCATTAAAACGTCGATCCCATCTATCTTTGTCGTCCTCGTCCATTTCTTCACATCATATTACCTTTAATCCTATTGTCGACCACCCGCAAGACCATAAGCACAGCATAAAATTGAAGCCGGCCAGATCAACTCTGTTCATCAAAAATTCGTTCTCCCCCATGTCTATCATTCTTCTACTGTCGATGCTCCCCTTTGCCATCCACTGTCGAAGCCCAGTCGACCTGCAAACTTAAACCAAACGCATACACTATTAAACTATAAAACCCGCATTCATTCTTTTTAAGTTCAATTTTAGAATTTGATTAAATAATCTTTGTTTAGATTTTAGATGTAGTTTGTATTTTTTATTATTTAGATTTAGCTAGCGTTAGTTTTATATAAGTTCGATTTGTTTAGTTTTAAATTTTAGATTTAGATTTTTTGTTAGATTTAGATTAACTTTAGATTTAGAATTAGATTACCTTTGTTTAGTTTTAGATTTAGGATTTTCGATTTAGATTTTAAGTTTATTTTTTTAGAGTTATTTTAAATTTTGTTTTAGGGATTTAAGATAAAAAATATAAAAATTTCAAAATTTCAAAAAAAATCCTAAAAACATCTAGAAAATACAAAATAATATAAAAAAAAAATTTCAAATTTTCTATAGTCAAATGTGTTAAAAAAAATCTATCTAAATTTTTGACCATAGAAACATTTTCTGGATCAAAATTAATTGAAGCATCATAAATCTGGAAATATTGCAAATATCTGGCATTTTCATCTTGTGATTATATTGGTGTGGGTTTAAGATATTTTAATACATGGTTGTGGTGTCTTTCATTGAATATCATTGTGATCAATCGTGTTTTAATAAGCAGCAGTTAATCGTCACTTATTTGTTTATAATTGCATAACGGGATTTTGTTTGACTCCATAGGGCACTGGTCTTAAACGTGAAATCTAATTTAGATCTGTGGAATCTCGTTCATTCTATCAAGTATTTGATGTTTTAGCTGTGTCTCCTGGATTTTTCATCCTCGTTTATAATAGGGTCTACCTCCCTTATCTTGCAAGGCGACAACTTAAATAGAGAGATTGGGGATAAGAGTGACAACCCCCAATCTGATCCATTGTCGCGGTGCCTTGCCAATATGTGCGACAACATGGCCAAAAGGCTATTTAAATCAATATTCTTTAGCTTTGTTGTCACTATGAAAATATCTCTCTCTCTCTCTATATATATATATATATATATATCATGGAGGATCTCACCCTTGCATTAAGCTTAATCAAAGTTTGATAGAACAAGTTGTTATTTCAAATAGGTAGGACTACTAACTTTAAAACATTCAATGGTTACACTAGCCCCAAATGATAGTGTGGTGTAAGAGGGTGCCCTTGCGCCAACATTGATCCATGTGTTTGAGACGAAACAACTTGGGGGATAGCATTTAAGGGTTTACTTTTTTGCTAGGGAAGTTGTTTTCCTTGGGATATAACATCAAATATATTGGGAAATATTTTTCATCACTCTTTATCTTGGTTATGCAGGATGTAGATACAATATACACAGAAACCATAAAAATGAGGAGCATGAAGGTGGTTGTGATAATAAAGGTATTTGAGTGAAAAAAAAAAAATTTGATAACACTATTGATGGTGGTTCTAGAAAGACGGTTAGAGATGATTGTATACTTTCACGATAAATGAATAATGAAAAATTTATAATCAATGGAAAATTATTTTTTTTGAACTAAATTTCAAGATAAAAGTGATTATTCATGAGGACCCAATTGAAACACAAATGAAGAAAACTTTATACAAAATAGAGTATCAAGTTGTTATTAGAGATCAATATTTCATTCATTATTTCCATCTATTCTCATTCATTTCAATTAAACTTTCAAAGATGCCCAATATTATTTTGATTTTGGTTGTTCTTAAGAAGGTTTTCCCCCTCTTGGGAGAAATTTATGGTAACTAGGGATGTATTTCTTGATCTAGAAAAGGTCAACGAAATTAACCATTCCATTAACCTTATTCATGCATGTGTTCCACAATGTTATCAAACTACATACATTCTTCCATTTTCCATTCCATGTCACCTAGTCGGCCCACATGTTACTAAGATTAGGTAGGTAGGTTTTTTTTTTCTTAGTTAATTCCCTACATTATCCATATATTCTTTCTAATATCTACTTTTGTCTTTTTCTCATTATTTTTAGAAAGAGCTTGTGATTTGACATAGGGAAAAATTTAGAAGAAAAAATTTGCTAATTGGCTATTTTTTCGACATTTTCTAAAAAGATATATTTGTTCATTTGGTTAAAGTTTCACCTATTTTTTACATATATATATAATTAGATGGATAATATTATCCAAAATTTCGCCACTTTTAATAACAAATTACATTTTCTTTTAATGAATTTTTGCCAAAATTCTATATGTATGAATTTTCAAACAAGAATAGTTTACTATAATACTACAAATAAGCATAGTATATGAATCCTTTAAAAAATCCTTTGTGATGTCCTAAAAAGTATATTTTGAGAGTAATTAATTTTTTCAACCCATATCATAGTTGATTAAGGAACTATATTTCTCACTCTTTGTTCTAGTTATTGTTACCTTATAGAGATCATCCATCCCATAGATTGACCCAATATTATGGAAAAAAGATCACTAGCCATTACTAGCCCTTTTGTTTCTAGAGCCAACCTTTAGCCAAAAGTTTCAAATAAATAAAATCACATATTTGAATGTAATTCATGGATTAAATATTATTATTAGGGTCAATAACCATGTTGGACATAGTAAAATTTAATTCAAATATGTATTCATATGAAAATTATTTGTAGAAATGACATTTTTATGTAAAATGACTAAATTACATGAAAATGGTGTCTTAAATAGGGTCTTTTCCCGTCATTTATCACGTTAGAGTTAAACCAATTTAATTTATTATTATAGAAATATGAAAATATGGTAGGTCCTACTTAATGAAAAATTGTACATTTAAGAATAATGACCTATCTAAGGGTAGGGGTTGTCTCAAATATGCTCTTAAGGCCACTAAGTATCATAGATATAACACAATTAAATATTTACCAAGAAATGTATAACAATTCAACATTAAAAAATTATCACAACAATGTCAATTTTCTATTTTTTTCTATTTTTTTGTAGTAAATACATCAGCTATTGTGGTTGGTAATATGCCATTGTATGGTATGAATTTCTTTTAATATAATGCCATTTAGGAGTCACATATACGAATATAAAATATTGAGTTTCATAAACCAATTATCCACACATTTTTAATGGGATTTTTTGCATGCTTCTTATGAAAATCTTAATTGGATAGTGTTCTCTCTTCCATTTATGAATAAAGGAACAATTTTAGTCTGTTGTGGATAATATTAAGGGATATAGTGGATATGTTTTGTTTGGAAACATGAAAATCATGTAGGGGAAATAAATTCATGAGTATGCACTATGTTTTTGTGCTTAAAAAAAAAGAGTTTTGGACTTCCAGGAGGGCAATGAGACATGGTTTTTAAGTCAAAGTATGCACATATAATATGTAATATACTTTTTATGTTCAATTAGATAGTTCATTCTAATAAATATATTTAAATAAACCAAAATACATATTACGAGGGGATAATTTTTTACATTCCTATTTTTTTATTGCTAATTTCTTATTTATGAATGCAATAGATAACATATAGAAAATAGATCAAAATGAAATAAAAACACACACAAATAACAATGAACACCAATATAGGCTATGAGAAACCATTCTTTGAGAAGACCTAAATCTAAGGTGAGCTTGTTCTAGTATCTTTTGTGTGAAATAGAAATTATATAAATAAAAAGGGGAAGGAACTATCTATGGAGTTTCTTTAGACCATTGGCTTGTGTGTATCTAAAAAATAGAAACCCCCTTTTCTACACTCGCTTTATATGTGCACTTAGCTACTCTTCTCTACTACGGAAAAAACATGCAAGCCAATAGAATGGAACCTCGTTTCCCTTGTGTTGGTCAATTATAACATAGTGACATAAACAACTAGATGTGAATTTGACTCCTTCAACTTTTAAGTGGAGTTAAAATTTTAACCTTTCTAGCATCTTCTTCATAGTGCCCATGTGGCTAGCCCCTTTCATATAAGTAACAATTATTGATGTGCCTCCTCTTGAATTATTATGGTAAGTCATGATAGGTTAAATTTCAAAAGGAGTAATTTTTTCATCCAAGCTCTAATTTACCTCTTTCCACATTAGAAATTCTTTCAGTCTAGAATAGTATCACGAGGCCCTACACTTAAAGGACACAATTTAACCCTCAAAATATGTGATTTACGGCCTCAAACTAGCCTTAAAAAGTTTCAGATGCCAATTCTTCAAATGAGGTCCTATTGATAAATGAGTCCAAGCCTTAATATTCCCTCTCTAAAGAGGATTTAAATAATTCTTTACTTGAGAACTACCTCATCATATCAAGAACAATGTTAGCAACTTAACGAGAACTATAACTTCAAAATTATAATTGTATCCCAAAAGGCCCCTATTTTTGTGTAAAAAAGATGAAAAACACCCCATAGTAAAAAATGGTGATATTTCATCACCCTTTTTTAGGGTTAAAATACCAAACAATTTTTCTCATGAAATTGAAAACCAAAATCATGGTCATGGGAAACCTTAAAATTCCAAAGAATTTAAACCATGGTGTTAAAGATCAAATAGTATGACTAAAAAAACCTTAAAATAATGACAATTTTCAACAATGGACTAGAAAATAAATATCAAGAGAAGAGAAACATTAAAATTTCAACATTCTTCAGCGAGTACATTGCAAACTAGATATCATGAAATAAAAAAAAATTGAAAATCAACACCTAAATCAAAAAGTAATTCTTCCCAAAGGATTTTTTTGTGTTAAATGCTTAAAGTATATCCCTTTTGAAATATTAGTCTAATACAACTTGACACGTGACACTCAAAGTGCAATATTTTTTAAACTATGACTTATAAATCATCATTATTGTACACAAAATGGTGAAAAACACCAGCAAAAAATTGATGTAATTGATGTAATGTAAAAATAATTTATTTTTATTTAAAACATGATTTTTTTAAAATAAAATTAAATAATTAAAAAAAAAAATCCTTTTCCAAACTAATTTATTTCCTAAAAACCAATAAAATATGATTAAAAACTGAAAATTTAAAGCAATTTAAAACAAATTTAAACACTGCCATGGATCGGTGGAACCTCTCCTCCAACTTGAATATCATGGATTCCCATCAAAATAAAATCTCTAACATGCAAGACATTTGTGTGGTGGTTGGCTTGTGATTCACCTCATTAGTGTGGATAGGCATGTAATCTAGGCTCAGGTAGCATGCAACATACAGAGCTACTACTGTGCCATACAAATATCAATTATGGTGGATGGTGGACGAACACGATATTTATGCCAAAATACCATATTTCACTTATAATTAGAGCATTGTTTCTCATTCCTCGAGGGAACCAGTGGCCATGAAAATATTTTAAACGGGATTGAAGGAACTCTACACCATCACAACACCATATCCACGTAAAGTGTTGCATTCCCTTAAAATAAATGGCGTTCCCATAACACTAGTAATGTGGACGCCCTCGGTAATGGAAAATTTTAGCGATCCAAGGCTCCTTTTCTCCTATGTCAAGACCGTGCAAAAGTTATTGAGAGCTACTTCTCTTCTTGTTGGTTAATTTCATTCAATACATACAACTGCTTTCATGTTCCGATTGGTAACAATCTCATTGACATTGTGGGTAAGCCTATTTTCAATACAATTTGGCTTTCTCCATCTCAGTTTGGGTTTTGTTTGACCATTCTTTGGATTTTTTGTACTGTGGGTTTCTCTTTCTTTAAGAGATGTTCTGATTTTTTTTGACATCTTAGCCATCCATGATCTTCTATAGCTACCACTTTAATTCATTCTTAATCGTCTCACCAAACGACACCTAAGAAAAATTCTTCAACCTCTACACTCACATTAATTCCCCATAGACTATATAATTGCACAAATCCCTACTTGCCTATGATTGAAACATAATCCTTCACTTATGAACCTGTTACATACTCCTTTGTCTCTGTTACTTCATATTTTCTCAATCAATCCCCAATTGTTTATCCCTCTTGTCCCATGTCATAAATCTCGTTGTAAATGCAATGCCTACATCAATATGACCAGTGGTCAAGCTACAATATCTCACAAAGGAAGGGGAAGAGGTCTTCTCTCAACCTATTATCTCATCCCCAGCCAAATGGCATTGGCCACTCAATTGTGAGACCAAGTTTACGCCCATAACATCCCTTCTAAAAATATACTCCTTATAATCATGTATTAACATGAAGGATTTATTTATTTATTTTTTATATCAATACAATACCTCTGATTGAAGAAATATTGCAGAGTTATAATACAATTTTGATTCGACCATGAGCCATGAAATGATAATAATTTATGTGCGCTTTCCATTATATTTATTTTATAGTGAACAACAAGTTAGCCTTTCTTTTCCCATCATTACCCATTAATTCTAATATCAACAATCACCCTAACTTCCAAGTTATACTTTTGTTCATAGTCATTTTATAAATATACATGACATACTTTTATTTTCTTTCTTCGTTTTAGAAATATATATATATATATACACTCTTAGTAGAGATATTAATATACATTGTTCACTCTACTTTATAAGTAGTCCCATGGACTTTTTTTTTTTTTATTAACATGTGTGTTACATAAATTTTCCCTTCATATACAATTTATACCTGGCTTGGGTATATAATAATTTTGAAAACCTGAATGAGGTTATTCCTAAACTATTGTTCTCTCACTATGATGACTCTTGATTCATACAAGAAAATATAAATATCCTCGATCTCTTATATGGTGATTTATATAATAATCTCTTGTATTTTAAGAGAGATCATCTCTATAATAATGGTAATTATAATAGGCTTAAACATAATCTTATTTATAGAATTACCAGGGAGGTATAGCAAGCCACCAAAGAATCAAGTTGGATGATAATCTGAAAAATAAATTAACTTTGTGTAGTGATATCACCCCAAGGATTTATATTCTCCCTAAAATACACAAAGAAGGAATTCCCTTGAGGCCAATGGTGAACACCATTGGCTCTCCCACCTATATGTTGGCTAAATTTGTAGCTAGTATTCTAAACCCTCCTGTTGGCAACATTGATTCTTTCATTAAGGATTCAAAGCACTTTCTTGATTTAATTAATGATGAGAAATGTGGCTCTAATTATTTTATGGGGAGATTTTATGTAGCTTCACTATTTACTAAATTTCCTCTTAATGAAGCAATAAAGGTGGTCAAAAGTGTTACTATGCCCCAAATTTCTAAACTCTCCAAGATATGCCATAGATCTACCTACTTCAGTTTCCAAGGTGAATTATTTGAACAAACCACTAGGGAAGCTATGGGCTCTCCCTTATCACCAATTTTCACCAAAATTTTTATGGAAATGTTTGAAAATACGGCTACCAAAACATACCCCTTAAAACCAAAGTGATGGAAGAGTTATGTTGATGACACCAATCTGTAAGGGCCCCATGGTGAATTAGAACTAAACAAGTTTTTGGAAGATTTAAATGGAAATTATGATGACATAAAATTTATCATGGAACTAGAGAATAATAATACCATTCCCTATCTAAATTTTCTTTTGGCTAGAAAATATTATGGAAGAATTGGACATCAACTATACATGAAGAAGATACACATTGATAGTTATCTCCATGTTGAATCTCACCACCGACCTATAGAAAATATGGGGATCGTTAATACACTAATCACTAAAGCCTCAAGATTATTTGAGAAGGATAATTTCTAGCATGAAATTGACAACCCCACTAATATTTCTCTTCATATTGGATACAATTAAAATCACATCTTTAGAGCTATAAAAATGGAAATAAAGAGCTCTCCTTCTCAAGTTTCACCAACCTCTAATGGGAAAGAATTCCTCCCATAAATTTGTGTCACCACCAAAAAGATCACTAAGGTCATTAAAATAATGGTATTATTACATAATTCAAGCTGCTTTACACCATCCATAATAAAATGGGATTTATTAAAGAAAATATTGACCAATTTTAGTACAAAGGGGTTTACAAAGTCAATTATTCCTATGGAATGTGCTACATTGGAGAGGCTAGTTGATCATTTAAGATAAGACATATGGAGCATGGGACATATATAAAGAAAGAAAGAATATGATCCTCCAATCTTGTAGAAAACTCTTACAATACCAAACACCACTTAAGCTTAGAGGATGCAAATATTATCACTAAAATAGATGATTATTTCAAACGTAGTTTGAGAGAGGAATTGGAGATCATCAAACATCCAAAAAATATCAGCAAGGATGGAGGTGCTAAGGTTAGTAGAATTTGGAGTCCTTTAATATCTCACTTATAATCCCTCTTTTATTTCTCTTCCCATCTCCCTTCCTCCTCTATTTCTCCGTTTTTCTCTATTCCCCCTCCTTTTATTACTTTTTCTTCTTTCTTGTCTATTTTTTTTTATTCCTAGAAATTCTTGACATTTCCTTCCTTCCTTATTTTTTCCTTCCTTCATTTATTTATTCTTCCATTTATATTTCTATTATTTTACTATATATTATTATATATTTTTATCCTATTTTATCCTATCAGACTATTTCACTTTATCCTATTTTATTATTTTGAATTTTTCTTGTTGAGTTGACCTTTGCTTTCATATTCCCCCTTTGTTTCTTATTTTCCAATATTTATTTATTTTCCTTCCTTTTTCTTTCTCTTGATAAGCATATCCTAATGATGAGTAATGTTTTTGATAGGAAAAATTGATCTAAAATGATAATTGTGGATGTATATCCAAAACATCACTGTTTCGATTTATATAATTACTTAAGGGTTATACACATGTATGATTAAAGTCATTATATTATATGGTATTGGGCCACCACATCTCAACTTTTAGTCTATCATATTTATTTTTTTGAAGACTCTAAATATTTCCAATTGTGATGTAATGTGGTTTAGACTTGGTTACCCACTAGAGATTTTGTCATTGATTGTTGAGTTCACGAGGTGTCGAACATCGATGGTACTCATGCATTAGGGAGTTGATAGATGTAGATGGGAGTTTTGTTAATTTTTTGTGTAATAATTGTCACCCATGTTGTTGCAACAGCCTCATTTACTCATTTTCTCTCCCAGAGCGAGCTCTGCAACCTTCTGTGATTAGTATGCTTTTGTACATGAATTATTATTACTGGAGTCGATTTTTTGTCAGTTATTGAACTTATTTGATTTTCACAACTTCATTGTGGCCAAATTATGGAGATCCTTTGGTGTATAGAGTTCTAGGTTAGGGTTTTAATTTCCTTCTTAAAATAATAACTTGCAATTTTTGTTTTGTTAGTAGATTTTTAAGATAGGTCACTATATTTATCCTACTTATGCAATTTACAACGTTCAATTTTTTCTTTCTCTTTTTTTTCTTCTCAGATACCCTTCATCCAAAGGTTACAAAAGACATATGGAGAATTTCCTAAGGCTAATCTCCTCTTATTAAGAAAAGAGGAAATACTAGTTCTCTTGTCATGCAAATTCTGGTAATGTTCTTGAATAAACTTGGGTCATATTCCTTCTTGCAATCAATTATTTAAAAAATAAAATTCTTTTCTTCTATATTGTAACATTGTCATTTATGTTTCCGATAGGGATAAAAATTAAATCTTGAATCCTCTACACCAAAGGTAGGGTTTTTCTTTATGTTGATATCCATATAAGTTGGGCCATGTTTTCATCACTTTTCCCTTCCAATTTAGTCATGGAAATTGTAAACATATTCTTGGCTACTTGAAGGTTATAAATTACTCTCTGGAGCCACGCACTAGTACAAAATGGCTAATTTGTTACTAAAAAAATGACTAAAATTTGCATATAAACGACTATTTTTCGATCGGTGACCAGTAGTAGCTAATTTACAGTATCTTATAACACGACCAACTTTTGGTCGTTTTTAGCTTAGTCATTAATTGGTTATCTCAATTTTGTTATCTAGTTGTATATTTGGTCATTGATTTGGTCATTGATTTAGTCACTAATTTGGTCACTAATTTAGTCATTCATTTGATCTTTCATTTTGTCATTGATTTAGTCATTCATTTGGTCACTGATCTAGTCATTCATTTAGTCATTGATTTGGTCTTTGATTTGGTCATTAAATGTCACAATTAATGACGAAATATACAACAAAATATATTACTATATCATCACCCGACAATACCAATTAATGACCAAAGAACTGTGACCTACATGTTGGTCGTGTTATAAGATACTATAAATTAGCTACTATTAGTCATATATATGCAAATTTTAGTCATTGTTTGAAACCAATTAATGAACGAAGAAATGTGACTAAATTTTAGTCGTGCTATAAGATACTGTAAATTAGCTACTAATAGTAGTATATATGAAAAATTTAGTCATCATTTTTAGTCACAAATTTATCATTTGCAATAGCCATTTATTCATTATATAAATGAATAATTTAGTATTTTATATTCATTTCATTAATAATCATTATAAATGACTAATTTAGTCGCATAATCAATTTCTTAGTGTTCATTATTAATCAACATAAATTAATTTGTATGATTTAAAAACTGTCATACAATGTGCATGTTCATCTAATATGAAAACACAAAGTCGCATATTTTAATTACAATACTAAACAACATCAAGTGCAACTATAAATAATTTCAACCACAAATTATATTATATGAAATGTTAAAATATTACAATATGAGTTTCAAACTTTATATTAGTTGGACTACAATTTACACATGAAATGATGTTTCATCACTTCAAAACACTATCGTTGTGTTGTCAAGGCATTACAGGTGAATTCACCAACTCTAAAGACTTGATCATCAGTCTTTATATGTGTGTCTTATGCGAGATATTTCTTCTAAGGGTATCACCAGACCAGTTCTCCTCTCTCTTTTTGCATTTGTCGCTCCAATGTTATTTCTCTTCTCTTTTTTCAATTCATGCTTCTTACCATTAATACTGATTTCATTTTCTGAAAACAAAAGAAAATACAATGCACTGTAAGAAATGAAAGACAATGAAAACTATAATATAACATAAATTAGACTATAAATAGTTTATACAACATATACCTTAACATCAACAATGTCAAAGAAATTTTCCTTCAACATCAATTTCTGCAAAATAAATGCCACGTTATTCTTTCCCATTTCTCAACATGCTACATATGATAAATTGAAAATCACATAAAACCAAGAGAAAACCCTTTTCTAACCAAAATAAACAAACAAACAGTGCCTCTAATACAACTTCATTATAATATTAGCAAATGAAAAGAGAGCTAGTGGACCATTTGTGTTGTTTGACTTTGCCTACTTTTGTTATAAAGTGCTCAAACTTTAGGAACCAAAAAATGTAAGCATGAGCTAAAAACTAACCAATCATTCACTAGTCAACATGAGAGATCAAAAATAAACCACAAAACTGAGCAGGCATTAAAATTGTGAGAAGACTACCTTGGAATTTTCTTCTTTTGAAATACCTCAAAATCCCCTCGTTTCTAATAAGATTCCTGGCTATGTACCTCCATCCTTGATTTCCCTTGCTATATCTTGAATAAAGAATATCCCTTCAACAACCAATTTTGTGAGAATCCTACCAAGTAACTCAAGAGCCTTGTGCACATCAATAGTAGAATCCTCCAATGAAAATAGTACGATCTCCAACCTAGAAACATCAAAATTATATATAGTTATAATGTTGAAGAGTGTAACTAGGTAGGTCTTCCTTATAATGACTATGTAACTATCATTTTCACCAAGAGGTGCAAAGTAACACCGGGGAGTGGGGAAAACAATAATTAAGTGAAATATATGGAAATTTTAGTTCCTATATATCTTTCAAAGAATGTAATAGGAGGTTAAAATTTAAAATAAAGTTAGAATAACATAAAGGAACACTAATATAATTGTCCCAAAATAATGGCATAGTAATGATGGCATCGAAGATCCTTCAATAGTCGCTCCAAGGAGATTTCTCTAGCTCTTCAAATGATTCAAATAAATATCGAAACTAAATATTCAAATCTGCTCTAAATCCATCATCAAAAGGTTTTCAATGTGCTAGAAAGGGGTATTTAAAGGTTTTTTTTAAAAAACTTTCAATTGTTGCTACAAGACTATTTTAAAGCTGGTCCAAAACTGCCTTCTAACAACTTTAAAAGATGTCATAGAAACACCTTCAATAACATGCTATACAAATACACTCTATGAAGTAATCCATATAGAGAACACACCAATAGCCCAGAAGAGGAAAATGAAAAGTTTATCTGCAGTTACGTTTTACTCTAAAAAATATTCATATCAAAATCTGTTAGCGTCAAACCAAAATTTTGTAATTTTCAAGATCCTAAGTTCAGCACCAACTGCCCAACAGCCTAGCAAACTTGACAAGAAGACCCTGACTGTTCTTGTACGCTATAAGACAAGATGGTCAACAATGTGATGAATTATAGCAAGCACCTACAATTGTTTCAACATGTCTTAACTTTTTAACTGATCCATCATCTTGAATCTGTCTAGCATTCTCTCAATCGTCAAAATCAACATTGTCAAGCTTTAAAAATATAGCAGTCACTCCAATCTAGAAAAAAAAATATGCATTCAGAACTCAACTTACCCAGTATTCTGCTGGCCTCATTCTTAAGTTGTAAGTTGATGCCATACTCATGCAGCAAGATCCCGCATCATGGACCACCATTCCTGCCCACTGAAAGAGGATGGCCACTCAAAGTTAAGCCACAAGTGTATGCCTTCAAAGAAGCATCACAAAATAATTCTAGAAACAGTTAAATATCATGTTGGAAAATTGATTCCTTCTCATCATGCATGTATATTAGGTGTGATAATTATTTTCCTATAACTAACCACCATTTCTGGAGTTGGAAGTTCCTTTTCCTTTCCTAAAATGTCTGCAGACTCGCAGACAGGCCCAACAACATCAAAAGTTTGAATTTTTGCCTTTGGTGCAGGTGGAGAAATTAGCTCAATGTGCTGTGTATCAAGAAGAATATTAGTTAGAAACATCTCAAAATCTCAAAATCATTTTATGATTCATATCACAACTTTCAGACTATGTGCCTGTCATGAAAAAGAATGGTCTATTTAGTATCTGGGAATCTCAATACTAGTAATATTTCCTGTCAACAAGGAGACTACAAAAGTAGGACAAATTATTCCTTCTATATTCATTTGGAAATGATCATCCCTTCAATCATGCATCATTAAAAAAAGTTGGATTTGCCCCAAGTCAAATTTATGTACTAACTTGGTAAGCTCCATAAAGGCTAGGCCTAATAAGCTCTACCATGCTGCCATCAATTACAATGAAGTTCTTGTTACCATTTGTCTTGACTCCAACAACTCGACTCACAAGAACACCATAGTTTGCAACAAGAGATATCCCAGGCTCAACAATGAGTGTAAGATTTCCGAATAATACCAAAGAATCCTTCTTACCTAAAGAAACCACTAATGAGTGTAAATATACATCTTTAAAGTGTCTATATATATTCTCAAAATAGCTGTAACAAGGCCAGCACAGTAACTTGGGCAACAAAAGAGTGTAAGTTTGAATAAAAAGTAACTTAGTTTAAGCCAATGCTTAAAATCTTTAAGGACTTACAGAATTTATAAGATCCTTAGGGGTAGGAAGTGCTTCACCCTTGTGATAGTAATCAATGCCTAAACCTCCTCCAATATTTATATACTTAATTTCAAATCCTTGACCACGTATTTGGTCAATATATTGGATCATTAGAACTCCAGCATCCTTAAATATGTTCACCTACAAAATCAAAGTAATATTAAATAAAAATAATGTGCACCTGCTTACAGTTAACAAACTGGGAAAATCTCTTTACACATAAAATGTTTCAAGCAACAAAATTATCACTTCAATCTCATACAAGAGTTAAATAGTACATAAGAAAACCAGAATATACTTTTAACTATCATTTTGTACGGGAAAATGCAGTCCTGGGGTTTGTTAAAACCTTCATCATCTAAGCTAATGCGTTAGACTTGGACAACAGACATAAAATAATAAAACTTGTTTAAACAACTGTGGCATATGTCTGGTTGGTCCATCTGATCACAAAGTGCAGTTCCACAATAGAATGAATTTCCTATGGTTAAATCAGAAAAGTCTGACTCGCTGGGTAACAAAAAAATCAGGATTACAAGTTATTTTACACTTCTTTTAAATTTTAGTGTCATCATTCTGGCCTTTTTCATCAACTTTCAGGAATTTTGTAGAACTCGTTAATGTGGAATATTACACAACAAAGGAATAGTCCAGTGTTTTAGCTTTGGTTTTAATCTTATTCTTTTAGCTTAATTTTCAACGCTTCACAGAACTTAACATTCTAACTTATAGCCTAAGTCTAATAAATTTGGAACTAAATTATCTTGGAAACTTCATCTCCATGTGAATGTACTAGAAGTGCAAGTGGGCACAAGACCTTTCTTATAATATCAGCACATGCAAACACCTTTTCTGATGTAGCTTCATGTCTTCCCCTTCCACTTCAGACATCCTACTTCTGTATTGAATCAATATTGCAAGCAAGGAAAACCAAACAGTTGATGCTGATTTTTATTTTATCCACCATGGAGAGAAAGTATGACACTGTTAGAAGATAAGTCAAGAAGGGAAAAGTTGGATCCAGCCTCAGGTATACATGTTGAAGACAATAGTTTCGACATGCAAATATTTTTACAAAAATGAATAGGTCAAATCCTTGATCAGAAATCCATATGGCCATTCTCACAGTCGCTAGCTTCATATAGGAAATAGAAATCTAACAAGATAACCAATGACTTTCAATGACTCATTAAAACAACTAAGATTGACCTATCATAATTTTAGAACTTCAGCCAATCATTGGATTATAATCTAAGGGATTTTGCAAACTAACTTGCATTAAGCCAAAAACATTGAAGTAGAAAAAAATACCAGTAATATAGTCATCCATAATTATGGAGCTTTTAGAAATTGCAAAATCAGAAATTAGCGTTCCAGCAATTTTAAGAGATATTTAAAAATTTTAATACAAAATATTAATTGATCTCGAACAATAAATAAAAATAAAATTAGTTACAACTTAACTAGAGTAATACAGAAAATAAATAGAAAGCATTCCACATTCCTATATCAAAAATTTCAGTCAATTCAAAAACTAAAGGAAAATTGATAATCAACAATGGAACACTTGAAAATATGAACAAAAAACACCATTGTTCCCTTTACTTTGTTGGATTCTACAAATGAAAAATTAGATCAAAAGAGGGAATTGATTAATTAGAGTGCTAAGTAGATAGATGGAACCTGTAATTGATCACCGATGTTGATAACGAAAGAATAGGAATGGGGTTGACAGAAATCCAGTGTCCATTATTGAGCACTTGTAAATCGGGCACCTTATCCTGAAGAAGAAGAGTGAGTACAGTGGGGTTTGAATGGGCTGGTAAAATGAATGTAAGCTCAGGATTGGGGCACTTGGGATAGTAGTTTATAGCGATTTGTTGCTCGTGTTTTCCCAACACTTTGCCATCTAGGAAGTCAGCTTCCACTCCCAGGCTCTCAGATATTGCCTCCAGCAATCTCAGAGCAAGTGCCCTTACTTCTCTGCAATAGATACTGGCAAGTTCTCTGCCATACTCATCAAAATTACACACACATATCTAAAAAATGGAGGAAACAAAATATTAACCTATAATTAGAAAGTTTCGAAGGCCAATTATGAACATGGAATTCTACAGATAACAATGATGTCTTAGGTAGTCCCTCCAGTTGAACACTTGATCTTTGTGGACATTGAAGCTGGTAGACAAACCAGTTTTACTGAATGGATCGTTGAAACAGTATTCCATTCGGTCTTCCACATGCATAGTGAAAAACTCCTCTTCCACTTACACCATCTTGCTGCTCACCACATATGGAATACCATGATTGATTATCTATTTGTACATGCAATAATAACAATAAGGTGAACACCAAGTCAATATCTCCCAGAATAGTCATTCCATCAGTTCCATTAAAGGGGGCCAATCCATCCGTCACATTTGCTGGGCTAACAGATTTATTTCCCCCAATTCGGAGAGTGTTTGGATCTGGGTGTTTGATGAAGATATGATTCACTAGCCAAGGATAGCCATTATTCAATGGACCAGTACTTCTCACTATCAAAGATTTAGTATTTTGAGGATCCAAGGCACTTTTAACAATAGAGGAAGGCTTTCTTGAAGCATGATAGGTTGCATATGCGATGAAGGTTAATATCAGAACATTATTTCTGTACACGTTGTGGCTTGGTTTTGATTTAAAACACTATAACCGATCAAAAAAATTACTCTCTTTAAAAAAAAGATATATGAAGAAGATTTTTTTGAGAAAATACTGCAAACTCGATTTACAAGCATAAAACAGAGCATCCAAGGAAATATCCCTAGAGTAGCCCCTTAAATAGCATCATAGGATGTTCAGCTACATCCCCAAAAAATTAACAGAAGGAAGGCTCTACACAGATAGTGACCTACAATCTGCCAAAATATATGTTCAAATTATTGGCCATGGAAAAATAAATAGGGCTGACATCATCGTCCTAAAAAAAACTCACTGTCACTTTGCACTGCAGCTCAGCAGACATCAACTTGTAAAAATTTATGATTAGGTCTACCCATCTTCATCTATACAGTCCCCAGCTTTAGTAATTCCTTTCCCCATGGCAAACTGGGCCATGCAACACTATTCTCATGGCTCCGAGAAAAAACCATTGATGTCCCCAACTTATAAAAATATGAAAAACAATAAAAAATAAAATTATGAATTCATTAAAGGATCAATACCTTCGAATGAAGAAAAACTTACAACCCTGAATCCATTACTCCCTCATTCACCCAACCGACATCTGGCGACTCTGCTGATGAAGAATAGTCTTGGTCGAGATTTTCTCTGGTAACCTATAAATATTCCCTAAAAATTGGTTTTCATTTAATACAACCATCTGGCTCAAATCATAGTAAGATAGTCCAATAATTAAGCTAGGTGCAAGTTCACAAGAAAGGTCAATATCTGTCACTATGAAAAGAAGGATCTCGGTAACATCTCAATCTTAATGACATCACAGTGTTGAAATTACCTCTGCCTCAATTCAGTACTACTATTGTAAGATTATTTCGATACCAAAGCAGTGAGGAGAATGAGTTATAAAGGTGTATTTACAGTTAAGGCTCGGTGTGACAAAAATATATCAGTATAATCCGTATTACAGTGAATATCTTCAGTATTATAATCACAGGTCAATTACAGTCTCGGTATAATCAAACACATGATAAGTATGACACTGCAATTTGGAACTACCATAGTAAAAAAATCTATCATTGTTTCGTGCTACCACAGTGAGAAAGGTCTCACTGGTTCGGTGCCATCACAACTTGATGAGAAGTATGCCATTTCAGTTTGATGGTATCACATAGGGTGTCATAGAAATGGTCAACAGAAGTCAGAGACATGTATAGTGAAGTACTTACAATCGAAGCAAAAAATAAGGTCAAAATAGTAATATGTATACACAGTGAAATAGTACATTCAAGGATCTTGGAATAGCTGCTTACATTAGGTTTGAAAGAATCTGAATTCTTTCGTATGAAGTTGACAGTGCAAGAACCAACTAAAAGAAAGAACTAGTTTGAAGGTATAACAAATCAGATCTAACTATGTAACAAGGTAGGTCTTCATTATAATGACTATGTAATTATGTACTTATGTAAATATGAAGTCAATAATAATAAAATGAATCTTTGGTTTACTTGCTCCATGGGTTTGACACTAGCTTGGAGAGGAATTTATAAAATTTTAAATGAGTGCTCATACACATCCTAATTCCTTTTCATTGAATAAAAATCATTTTTTTAAGATCAAACATGAAAGACTACTAACTTACATATGTAGGCATGACATGCCTCTCCAATAATCATTTACCTCCATTGTGGAAGACAAATATATAAGAACCAATGTTCAAATCGAATAAGCATCAATTAATATCATATTATCTTGGTGAAGAGAAGCTAAAGAATAGTGTAGGAGAGAAAATAAACGAGACATATTTTTAGACCCCTGGATGGAATATTTGGACCTATATTTTTTCTAACCTATAGACCTGTAGTAAGCACATTAATCTCTAAATTTAGGCCAATGTCGCATGCACAATTTTGGCCTATTTCAGGCCTGGAATTCAGCCCTATGGCCATTGTAATTTTGGCCTATTTTAGGTGTAGGATACATATAGACTCATATCAACATTCTACAAGGACCTATGTGTAGGATACATATAGAATCATATCAACATTATACAAGGACCTATTTGAGGCGAATTCAACATTATAAAAGGACCTATGTCAAAAGGGCTCAAATCATAGTAAGACAGTCCAATAATTAAGCTAGGTGCAAGTTCACAAGAAAGGTCAATCTCTGTCACTATGAAAAGAAGGATCTCAGTAACATCACAATCTCAATGACATCACAGTGTTGAAATTACCTCTGCCTCAATTCAATACTACTCTTATAAGATTATTTTGATACCACAGCAGTGAGGATAATGAGTTATAAAGGTGTATTTACAGTTAAGTTTTAGTGTGACAAAAATATATCAGTATAATAAATAGAGTTAAAGTTTTGGAAAATGCTAATTATGATCGTTCACATCTATTGCTCAGTAGTTGGTTGGCATGACTTCTACCTTCTGCAGAAGTACAGTAAAATTTTCATCAAAGAGTAGACTGACCCTTAAATTGTGCAATTTTGGGCAAAGCAAATGCTCCCTCTCAAGTAGAACCCACATTTTATCATTCCTTGAGCTTGATGGTTGTACTGCTTAAAACCCAGTTCCTCTTCGTTCAGGTAATGGTCAAGTAATTGTTCCACCAAAATCTTCAAGAGATTGAGCTTAGCCTCGGCCTTTTTTGACATGCCATTCCTATAGGGTAGACCACAGTGAGAATGGAACAAGGGTAGATGGCCTGGTATTCAATCAATCTCACCAGTGAATCAAGCCCCTGTTGGTTAACCCACACTTATTTTTAGAAAAAAAAAACACAATTGTGTAATGTCTTTGCGAAGATTTCGAATGAGGCAATGTCTCTTGTCAGGTAGAAATATTATAGTTGGACTTATATGGAAAAAACAATGTTCCCTGTCAGGTAGAACCCACACGTTAACATTCACTAAGCTTCCTATATGCACCATGAGACACATATAATTTCGCTCAAGGACCAGGTCTGAGGAGTAACAATTCCATGAAAATCCTCTAGAACTTGCACCCTTCCTCAATGCTTTGATGTGTCATTATGGTGTGGTAGACCACATTTAGAATAAAATTATGGTAGGTGGTTTAATGCTATGTCAACCTTACTTGTGAACAGAGGTCCTCTTGGTGAATCCACATTTAATTTTGAAAAAAAACTAATATTGGCTACTGTGAACAAGGTAATGTTAGAATGAAACTATGGTAGATGGTTTAATGCTTTGTCAATCTCACCAGTGAAAAGAGGTCCTATTGGTGAATACACATTTAATTTTGAAAAAAAACTAATATTAGGTACTATGAACGAGGTAATGTCATTTTCATGTATAATCCACACTTGATTTTGTAAAATATCTCAGTGTTAGTAACTGTATCATGCAAGAGAGAGCTAAGGAGTTTGAATGTGCTCTTGGCATGCCATGGGTTTGAATGTTAATGCCTCTGGATGGATAATAACATTTTAACTTTTGGATATATAGATATATAGTGATAACTCCTTTTTATAATATCTATGAATTATTTTTTATGGCAGATCTGTAGAAATCAACAAAAAGTGGTGGATTATAGAAGGCTTCCTTTACTTGAAAATGAAGGCTCAATGTAGGTTTTAGATAGCATTTTAATCCATGCACCCCCATGCCCGTGCTCCATTTTTTTTATATTGAAGTTGGAAGACCCATTGATAGATTGATTTATTGATAACAAAGGTGGAAAAACTTGTTTGAGGCACCAGGTCAACCTCACTACCTAGCCACTTTGAACCCCTATGTAGAAAATTACATTGGAAGCACGATATGAAATATGACTATTGTATTCTAGCTCCGGGGTTGATTTATGCAAAGGTTAGCTTTAAAGAGTTTCAAATAATTGAACCATGGTTATAGCTACTTATTGTCAGAAATATAGTTTGTTTGTATAACTGTTTTTAGAAAATTATTTGATAAGATGGTCTAGTTATTCTAGTTATTCCAATGACCTTTCAGGTCCTCCATTTCTAGTGGAAACTGGAGGAAAATTCAACTTGCATGTGATTCTTATGGCTAACTGGAGGCACAGTCAAGTGGCATATTTTTCTTATATCTATTTTTGGGCTAATGTTAATAGTTAAAACTGTATGTTACTACATAAGCAAATATATGGATGTCTGTATGCATATGTTCATTCTGATTTCTTAAATTGTCTATTGGAATAAGAGTTAGCAGACCTAGACCAAGAATTCCTTATTCTTCATGTTCATTCTTCAAATGTACGACAAAGTTCAAAGGGATTCAAATGAGATGGGTTCCTCTTCTCAAATTCATTGTTGCACTGAACATTATACCATAGAGAAAAATACAATTTTTTGTGTTTTTATGGGCTTCAAACAGTTAACCCTCTTTGTAATATCCAATAATGGCCTTGTGATACTTGAAGTTTAGAAAATGGTAAGAAGTGGCTTGAAGCCCTTGAAATGGGGTGGAAGTTTAAGATGTTTTCTAATGTTTTGGATCATGGAATTTTTTTTTTAAATTATGGAGCGTGTAATAAAACTTTTAACTGTTGTTTTTTGGCATTATTAGTGGGATTTCAAGAAACTAAAGAATCGTGGATCTTTCTACAAATTGTTTGTATAAGTTGTATATGGTGTATGTATTTACTATTATCCATGCTGGATAATAGGTCTTTCTTCCCCAAACAGAGGAGAAACTTTATTGATAAGTGCAATTTGTTATAAATTGTATTCTGCGTCTATTTATTGTAAAATAGGTTTATCTTCATAAAATAAAGGAGGAATGTTACCGAAAGGTTTATTCCAAATTAAAAGAGACTTGTTTGGATTATTCGTACTTGAACATAGGTCAATTGATATCATACAGTTTAAAAATGTATCGTCACATTAGGAAGATGATCCTTATGGATGTCTTCTGGATTACTCATTGACATTAGTTTGAATTGTGATTGCTTAAGTGTCAAAGTTTGACACATAAGTACTTAATGATTTTTTCACTTCTTGTTGAATTTGACTCACTAGTGTGAGGAAAAAAATGCATTGCCTTAATATAAATGCAATATTTTTGAAAAAAAAATATAATTTGCCATATTTTCTAGATTTTTTTGTGAAACTCTTATCCAACAAATGACCACGTGCATAGATGTATTGCATATAGATATTCTCGCTACTCACTTGGCTCAAGTCATGTTTAGATTATAGGACGTGACCTTGGTGTGTCTAAAGAGTACCTAAAGTGGGGAGTTGATGGGTATAGATGGCCATTGAATAAAGAATTCAAGAAACCTTTGAAATCCTACAAGGACTTTCTCTATGAAGGCTTGTAGAAGAAGTCTCATTTGAATAACATAGAGCAAGGTAGGGGTCTCAATCCATATTGTACTTAGAGTCTCCATGGGTAGTTTACATAGGAATGTATGTTTCCACATCTCTTGGTGGTTCACACTGAATTATAAGATGTACATCATTGATGTCCAAACCGCGTGCCGCAACATCAGTCGCAACTAGGAGTGAAAACTTTCCCGAACATAATCCAGCAAGAATCACTTCACGTTGTGATTGTTGTGTATCTCCATGCAAAGCACGAGCATTTGGAAAAGATCCAACGAGTTCAAATGTGTCATTAATTTTCTCAGTAAAAACAATCACACTTCCCCCATTGTTATAGCAGCGAATAACATCTGGTATAACTTGTGGTCTTGTTGAATAGAAACAAGGAAGAACAATGTGTCTCACACCTCTACTAGCTTTCATCTTATCATCTCCCACAAGATCTGTAGTTTTTCTGTCATGTTTCAAGAACCTTGATGGAATCTTCTATACCCAATTTGGCATTGTTGCACTAAAAAGAAGCACCTGAACCTTGCTTGCATCCTCAACTTTTCCAAGAATGATCTCAACATGTTCTACAAACCCCATGTTCAGTATTTCATCAACCTCATCCAAGACACGAAATTTCAAGGATTTCAGATTCAACATCCCTCTTTCAATATTATCCTTAATGCGCCCAGGTGTACCTAAAACGATATCCACACCTATACGCAATGCATATTCCTTTTGACCATAGGGATCACCTCGATATACAAAGGATGAATGAAGGCCAAAAACTCCACCATAAACCTCAAATTCAACATGGACCTGTTTTGCAAGCTCCCTTGTTGGAACTAACACAATCACACTGGAGGCCCTCCCATAGGCTGTATTCTTACCTTTGGCATTTGGACCACTTGTTAACGACTCCACAATAGGCAACACAAAAGCCAATGTTTTACCCTGGCTTGTACAAGCTCGACCACCCATTTTCGAGTCATTGAAGACAATCTCAAAGGTCATTGCCTGGATGTGGCAGAGTGACTCAATCCCCTTGGACTTGAGCTTCTGCCTCAGTGGCACTGAGATATTGAAATTAGAAACTGCATTGGGATTCTCTTCTTTCTCTTCCTTTTGTTCTTCTTCTTCCTCTTTGACATCGTTGCCTCTTCTTCTTCTTCTTGCTACACTTGGGACTGGAATCCTCACCTATGACAAAACATCATATCTGATTAACAAGGAAATATAATGCTTGATACCTTGTGAAGCTAAATCCAACAATAGTTCCCTTCGTATCACCTTATTTTTGACAACACCTTCCTATTGTTACATTAGTTTATATTTCACCTAAATGGAAAAATTGTAAATGATGCTAGATCCATGATATGTTGAAAACATAGACCAACATGGGCCTTGCATTACCAATCTATTGTAGCTGTCAAAGAGATGAATCCAAGCTAAAATATATGCTCAAATTTCTCTGCTGGAAAATGTCAATTCTTCTACAACATCCAAGAAATATTTTTTTGGTTCATGAGGCCATCCGAGGACCAATGCACATAAGGGCATGTGTTTTATACTACTGCTTTGATAAGGATACACATTTTTTATTTCTGCGTAAGAAAAACTCCTATCCATAAATGTCATCCCTATCAAGAAGACATAAGTGCCCAAAGAATTGTGTTGAAACTATAGAGGTTGGTAGGATTATTGCTTTATGCATGTTTCTGGTTAAATTGAATGATATTTAGCAATAGAACAACCAATCACATGCAAGAAACATATTAACTAGCACTACCCATTTCCTCGAACTTCAACTCCTTCATAACTTGAAATTTATCCACAAATTCCTGCATATTCTTCACTACATCCTCCACATTAAAATCATTCATAGTCTCTCCTGAGGTAGAGTAATTCTCTGTAGGATTATTTGATTGCTTCTGCTTAAGTCAATCTCTCTCATATGAATCTATTTCTTTCTATCTCTATAGCATGGCAACAGTCATATCCTCTTCTCCATTGTAAAGCCATGTATCATCATCATCCAGTGGAAGGTCCAAACCCACAAAATCAGATGAGGAATCGGGCAAGGACAAAATTTCATCAATACATTCAACTAGAGCATGCATTACTTTGTTTGTAATATTCCCAATTAGCAACAGCTAATTGGAAATATTAATTTTGATCAATTTTGCCTACTATAGTTAAAGTATAAATAAAAGTGAGTAGAGGGGGACATAACTCACTCTAAACATAAAGTTCACTCCCTAGTAGACACAACGTTGTAACTTAAGTAGGCCAAAGGGGGCAAAGAGACCACGTAGAGAGGGGACCCACTAGAGCATGTGGAGGGACTACATAGGTTCAATTGGCAGCATGGGGCCAAGAGAGCATACGTTGGAGATGATGGGCCTAGGGTTTGAGAGATAGGCCAATGCTATAAAAGGAGGAGAGACTCCTCATTTTTGTCATTTGAGTTTATGCATTTGGCGCTGGTCATTACGAATTTGAGCACGCTGGTTGTTTAGCCTATCTGCAACACTATTTAGTGCATTGAGTGTCTTCGTTCGGACATCTCACCCTCAGCCCCAGGAGACTTTGAGTCCTCGGTTGGGTGAGGCATTCCCATCAGTATTTTGTAGGAGGATCGAGTTGCGTCATTCATGGAGGAGCATTGCATCTATTGACTGCGTAGTCCTGAGAGGGAGGATGCAACCCATATTGGGGAAGCTCTGGTGTGGTATTCTTTTGGAGGATTTTGGTCAGGAGATTGAGCAGGGGGAAAGCCCTTGCCTATTGCAGACTTTTTGTTGAGCGGGGGATCATATTTTTGAGGATTCCAGTCTGTCTCAGCGTGGCCCTTGGGAGGATAGCGTAGATCCTCAAGGGAGGTATTTTCAGAGGTTATCCATTCCAAAAATGCCCTCTGGGATTTTTCGGATTTGGTGAGTAGAGGTTGATTCCAGAGTTTCAACTTATTCCGAGTAGGGGAGCAGCCCCGTATACTCATCTTGTTCCAGCAGCAACAGCTACATGACAGTTTTCCAGCAGCATTGGACGCAGATTAGAGAACAACCATTCTAGCAGCATTCTAACAGTATTTCTTAACTTTCCTTGTGTAGGTTTAGGTGCCATCACTCTGATCACCTATTGTACTCACTTATATTTCTCAGTATAATAAAATGGCTCAACATTCTCTCTGCATTTCTTGAGTATCTGTTACATGTCCTGTATATATGATATTGAATTCTTACACTACTATTATTTTTCTCCTCGAGCATTCTCGTTTCTATACCACTTGGTGTGTTTCCACATACTCTTAGATAGAGTCTAGAAAGGGCCAGATAGCCTCCAAATCTCACCGTCTTTTTAGAGGTGAAATATCTGGTAAATTCCCTCCCAGTCCATCTCTGGTTGGAGTTTGCTTGTGTTTTAGAGATATCCCTGAAAGGTGATATTACAGCGGTATCAAAGCATAGATCTGGCTCAGCCTGTGGAGCTAGTTGTCTATGACACCAAAAGAGAAACCGTGGGGATATTTTTCTATGAAAAAAGAGGGTAGGTAGAATCTTACCCACCAAATGCTGTAGAGGTGGAAAATATGGAGGTCTCACAATAGTGTGACCAGCATTTACCAGCCTTCAGTAGGCCAACTAGGATCACAATGCCTACATTCTTACCTCCAGTACTGAGTGATAAAGGGAGGTAGCATGATCATATACCCTTTGGAGATTATTTCCACGAATGGCAATCCATGGGGGGGAAATTCAGAGTGGCTTTTCCCTTCGGAGATTATTGTTAGCTCAAGCAGGATGACGGAGGAAGGAACAGTGGAGGGTCTAGCACACAGAGTTCAGAGTTGTAGCGTACCACTAGGGGGACACCTTTTCTCGCGTATGACAGATCCACTGATTTCATGGTTTGAGATCGGGTGCAAAAGTTGGATGCCTCTTTCTAGCTTGACCGAATAACGGAGGGGGAAGCCATCAAAATGGCTACCTCGCACTTGGGGGATGAGAGCACACGGGGTCATGGGGAGCATGTAGATACACCAAGTATGACGTAGGGGTCATTTGCATTGGAGACTTCTTTGACCTTATCATTTGGCATCTTGGTAGAGAGAGTAGAGCTTAACCCAGTGGTGCCATCCATTGAGGTGATGACCGGGGTAGTGTCCGAGTCTTCGGGTGGTAGTAGCGCGTGACAGATGGGTGAGGTGTCAGGAGATGTATCCACCTTTGATGAGGCACTAGTAGATACACAGGTATTGGATGATGGTAGCGCAAAATGGTGTCATCAGCTTCGAGTCGACCTTCAAGTTTTGAAAGGGAAGGCCACATTAGTACGAGAGGCTATCTTGTTACAGAATGAGGAGCTAGAGGGCATGAGAGTGGTTTGTGTCGAGTCAGCAGCCAAGTTGGCCCACATTGGGGAACGACTGGATTCCCTAATGGCACAGCTAGAGGACACAGTTGAGTGTCAGAGCAGCCCCCTTCAGGCATGCATAGATGGGGCTAGCAGCATTGTTGGGTCACCTCTTTCCATTGGAGAGAGAGAGGCGGAGCCACCTAGGTAGACCTCATATGTTGACTTGGTTTGCAGGATGAGATGATCGGAGTTGCATAGGGTGAAGCATCCACATGTTGAGGTTGGATGGCGAGAGATTTTGAGTTGGTACCCGGTGGAGTGGGTTATGGAGATAGTGTTGGACTTGGGTGTAGTTAAACAGGAGTTTCCAGGTGCTGGGAGTACAGGAATACTAGACTGGCATTGGGATCTAGGCGGGATTACTTGTTGTTTCCCAGGCAGGTCAGTTGAATTTGTCTTGGAGGGTACAGTTCACCTAGCAATTGAGCATGCACATTCGATTAGGGAGATTTTGTCAGCTCCAGTGGCCAACCAGTTTATGGGCAGACTCTCTAGGTTGTCTTGGTATGGCACTTGTATGCAAGGTCACAGGGTGATCAACATACCTTGGCAGGAGCTGGTCAGAGGAGGTGGCATTGACAGACCACCAGATGGTCCCTTGTATAGTGCTGAGGATTCTTCACCTTTGTGTAGGGCACAGAGGTCATAGCAAAGCCAAGAGTGGTGGTATCACTACTGACACTTAGGGAGATTCACTTCTTGGACCCCTCAGGGAGGGTTTGGCGTGATGATCCATTCGTTGGCAGGTACAGCGATGTGACGATGGATATGATAATACCGATTGGGGGTGGTCTGACATGTAGAGGCACAGCTCTAGGTCATCACATCCAAGGATGTGTGGGAGCCTCTAGCATTGAGCAGTGAACTATCGATGGACATGGAGTTGCATGGTGGTGTACTATAGTGTGTGGGACTGCATTGGGGATTAGGAGTGTCCTACATCACATTGAGAGGAGTGACCAATGCCTGGACGCAGACAGGGCACGAGACGATACAGGGTGTTACAGCAGCAGCAGGGGGTATCCAGCAGTATACAGGGGTATGCCTCAGTGCGCAGTGGCATGTTAAGGAGTACATGGATGATCGGTGGTATGCGAGGGCATATGGTGCTGCACAGCAAGGTATTAGAGTATTGTGTCCAGGGAGACTCACAGACAGGGGCACCAGGCTTACCTTTGGGGGTAGTTCACCCAGGATCGATGGGGAGAAAAATGAGCGATACTTGACAGTATCTATGGGGACTCATGCACCCAACCCTCTTCTACATCACTCATGGGCACAACCGATTTTTTTATTGTCCTTTGGCACTTTGGGCATGAGCAGTGGGGTACACAAGGCTCACGCAAGATATTTTGATGGCACTCAGCACACTAGGGGAGAGACTTCTTAGCAGTGGCACTGGGTTGGTGCACTAGTTGGCAGCCATAGGTTAGGGGATGAGATGATCCTCTACAGGGGTGGCACATCAGTCATCGTTGAGCCTACGATTTGGGAGCAGGTCATGAGGGAGACATGTGTCACTCTTTTCTCAGGGCATGTCGAGATCATGCATGAGCAGAGGATACTGGGTACAGCAGAGGTAGCATCCCAGTATGTTTCTGGGCTTTAGACAAAGTATCAACACATTATCGAGAGGGTGTATGGCATATTCAATGTAGATGAGGTGGCAGAGGTAGAACATGAGGGCATTCCTTATGTATGCCAGGGTGAGGACTTTTCTTTATATGAGTCCATAGGACCAGTTGAGGATGCTTCTATGGAGTGAGAGTAGTCATGCAGAGATGATGATAGTAGATCGGAGCTGCATTCCAGTGTACAGGGTGAGAAATCAGGGGACTCTACGGGAGATACTCTGGGCAATGAGTCACTTGTGACGATTCAGCTAGAGTAGTAGAGGATGGAGTTTGAGTCGGTAGAGGAGGATACTATGCACATCATGCATGATAGTCCTTTGGGGGAGAGCTAGATGGAGGCTCACATCGAGTCGGTGATGGATATGCAGATAACCTTGGGGTCAGCCATTGAGGAGGAGTAGTCAGATGCACTGACATCGAGTACGGTGACAGCAGTTGCAAATCCATATCCTCTGGGGATGTTGGAGATTGATGGGATAGTCCTGAAGGGGGCGAGTAGACATCAAGAGCATTACATTCCCGATCAGGAGAGGGATGAGTTGTTGGAGATGGTAGAGCACCCATTGTTGGGCCGACACACTAATGAGGTATAGATAGATGCACATGCATTCAGCAGGGCTACAGTACTTTCAGGGAGCTACATTCTCCAGGGGTACATCGACGAGGCTTGCAGCATATCTAGCCCACTTTGGCACTTTATAGAGAGAGGTGCCTTCCACTATAAGAAAATCTCGTCAGTAGACGAGACAGAGTAGCGTGAGTTCAGTACGGGCTGGAAACAACGCTCTAGACATGTCATGTATGCAGTTGTCATTACCTTGGATCCTTATTCCATGGTAGATTGGTGGGAGATTATGAGTTGGTACCCTCTTGATGGTGTGATATTCTTCATAGGGATCATAGCGAAGCAGGGGCCCTTACACATGATAGATGTTACAGATTCTAGTTGGTAGTGGGACACAGGTCAACATTTCCTCAAAATTCCATCCCGACTTCAGGAGAGCAGGATTAGCATTAGATTGAGTCAGGGGCTAGATTGGTGGGAGGTGATGAGTTGGTACACAGTTGGTGGGGAAGCATATACAGTTATAGGTACCACACAACAGGAGCCAGGGAGCATTGATGCTTGTTGGTGGTCTTCACTTCTTAGAGCATCAGTTATAGATAGAGGTAGTGCATAGTCCGAGCCGTGGGACTTGGGAGATGATTGGCCATCGTGGCGTGGAGATCTGAGAGGATTTTTTGATGACAGGTACAGTCAGAGATCAGTTTGGGATCCTGGCATTGAGAGATCCCTCCATATTAGGGTGATACAGAGGACAGGGGAGATTCAGTGGTGCATCTAGGATCCAGTCACATTTTACAGTGATGGTGGGGAGCATCAACTAGAGAGGGGGCTTGTTCAGGCATTGCTTGAGGACAAGCAAGTTTTTGCGGGGAGGACTGTAATATTCCCAATTAGCAGCAGCTAATTGGAAATATTAATTTTGATCAATTTTTGCTACTATAGTTAAATTATAAATAAAAGTGAGTAGAGGGGGACATAGCTCACTCTAAACATAAATTTCACTCCCTAATAGACACAACGTTGTAACTTAAGTAGGCCAAGAGGGGAAAAGAGACCATGTAGAGAGGGGACCCACTAGAGCACGTGGAGGGACTGCGCAGGTTCAGTTGGTAGCGTGGGGCCAAGAGAGGATACATTGGAGATGATGGGCCTAGCATTTGAGAGAGAGGCCAACGTTATAAAAGGAGGAGAGACTCCTCATTTTTGTTATTTGAGTTTATGCATTTGGAGCTGGTCATTATGACTTTGATCATACTAGTTGTTTAGCCTATCTGCAGCACTTTTTAGTGCATTGAGTGTCTTCATTCGGAGATCTCACCCTCAGCCCCGAGAGACTTCGAGTGCTCGCTTGGGTGAGGCATTCCCATCAGTATTTTGCAGGAGGATCGAGTTGTGTCATTCGTGGAGGAGCATTGCATCTATTGACTACATAGTCATGAGAGGGAGGACGCAGCCCATATTGGGGAAGCTCCGTTGTGGTATTCTTTTGGAGAATTTTGGTCAGGAGATTGAGCAAGGGGATAGCCCTTGCCTATTGGAGACATTTTGTTGAGAGAGGTATCATATTTTTGAGGATTCCAGTCAGTCTCAGTGTGGCCCTTGGGAGGATAGTGTAGATCCTCAAGGGAGGTATTTTCGGAGGTTGTCCATTCCAGAAACGCTCTCTAGGCTTTCCCGAGTTTGCTGAGTAGAGGCTGATTGCAGAGTTTCAGCTTATTCCGAGTAGGGGATCAGCCCCGTATACTCATCTTGTAGCAGCAACAAATACACAGAAGTTGTCAAGCAACATTGGATGCATATTACATTGGACGCAGATTAGAGAACAAACATTCCAGCAGCATTCTAAGACTATTTCTTAAGTTTTCTTGTACAGGTTTAGGTGCCATCACTCTGATCACCTATTGTACTCACTTGTATTTCTCAGTATAATAAAATGGCTCAGCATTCTCTCTCCATTTCTTGAGTATCTGTTACATGTCCTATATATATGATATTGAATGCTTGCACTACTGTTATTTTTCTCCTCGAGCATTCCCATTTCTATACCACTTGGTGTGTTTCTCCATACTCTTAGGTAGAGTCTGGAAAGGGTCAGATAGCCTCCAGATCTCACCCTCTTTTCAGAGGTGAAATATTTGGTAAATGCCCTCCTAGTTCACCTGTAGTTGGAGTTTTCTTGCATTTTAGAGATATCCCTGAAAGAGGATATTACATTTTTGATACAAAAGAAAAACATCCTATCAAAATCAAATAAGAAAACTTATCTTTCATACCTAGTCCTTTGAAATTGAAAAGAAGTATTTGTTGTAATGGCCACGCACCAAAGAACAGAGTCTATTTCTTAAATCGTATACTAAAGATGAAAGGAATAAGTTGTACATATCCTTCAAAAAAAAGATAACTCTCCAAGAACAAAATCAATCTCCAGAAAAACAGGTTAATAAAAGATTGGAAAATTTAACTAGCAGGTTCCAGTGCTCAAGTTTCCAATTTTAAGCCTTTTGCACCTACTGAAGTATATATCTTTAATTATATAAAAAACAATAGCAAAAACCTTAATCTTGCAAGGCATCATTTAGAAATTGGTTTGTTTAACTATCATTTGCCAATGACTACATTCAAATTTCAACATTGAATATTTATTTAAAACTACAATAAATAATTTCCTTTCCTGTTAAAAATAGAATCATGATAAGTAAATAACAAGTCATAGTGCATACTATCTTTATCCTTAGAGTGAATTGCCTAAATTTGTTTTGAATCAACAAATAAACATAAAATATTTTTTCCTTTGAAGGTTTTCCACGAAACGTACTTTTCTATGTTTCAAAAAGTAAGAAATTGTCTGCTCCATTAAACATACTTTTCTATGTTTCACAAAGAAATTGAGTGCTTCACATTGGTCACTATCACAAGAAACCAATCATAATAGGAAATAGAGCCATCTTCAAGAACCTTAGGGAATGAATTACACTTCCCTATCTCGAAGAAGTTTACAAAATATCAATCACATACTCCATTTTGGTCGTGTATTTTTAATTGAAATTGGATCGTTACTAAGTTTATCAAATATTTGATTAGAATCTCTAATCATGACTACTGACATAGGAGAGTAAGTGAACATATTTGATCACACCTTGCTATTTTGCAAACTGAGCACAGCCATGATTTTTCATACGGCAATAAAAAATGTAGATTTAACTCACATCATAACACAGCCACACACTTTGATAGACTTAACTCAAGACCTTGGGAGGTTAGAGTTAAATACAATGTTTCATAACATAACCACGTGGACGTCATTAAGGGAGAAGGTTCCAAAACTAAATAATCTCCTACAAAGGCTAACCAACCTAGAGACTGCTGAAGATTTTATCTTGCTTGCTTTGTCCTAAATCCTAATATGGTATATGCACTATTGGTTTTCATTTTATAACCATTTTAATTTGACCTTATCTGTCCTGTCCTGATATGGAAGAGCTGATATCATTTTGCTTTTCATATCAGTTTCAATTTTCTGTGTGCAATGGGAAAAATCCATGATGCTCTTTATTTCCAGCCACAACACAATTGCTTTAGTGCAAAAGGCTTTCTCAGTTTCAATTTGCCTACTGGTGTGTGTGATGTTATTTCCAAGGCATTGGAAATAACCTTTTTCTGCCACTCCCATGCCATTGCTGACTTGTTGTGGCCCATCAAGGGCGCTCTTCTTGGCTGGGGTCTGTTGGACTTCGATGGTCTCAGGTCCACATATCCTGTGGGGGTTTGGTGTTTCTCCTCACACCCTTTCAGCATTTTATAGGTAATGTAGGTTAGTTGTGTTTCCTGACCAGACATATGTCACTCCTTTGCAGGATGCCTGAAAATTTACAAAGGAATAGTTTGATTTATGTTTCACTGCTAGGCTCATGCTTCACTCTTGCATGAAGGCGCTTGTCTTCATTAATGGGTGGAATTTAATTGTGTCTGTACAACGATGTTTTGTAAATCACAGGATTCACTAGCTCTTAGGTAGCATGTTTTAGTACTTAGTCCCAACATCACCTGCCCTTTATATGTTTCTATGGAAAAATCCTTTGTGCTATCCACCCTTTTTGCATAATATGCTCATTGTACTCATATATTTTTATCGATAGAACTTGGAGGCACACATGTATGTGTGTTTGGCCTCCCTCCTGTAGACACAAATTAAATTTAGCAGCCCCCATGCTAACAATATTAGAGAAGCATGCATACAATTTTGAATTCGATTACAAGAACTTATGTTGCATTGTACATCAGGGTCTGGACTAGTGGAAACTTAAAGAAGTTTTTGTGACAATGACACGGTTTCAAATCCTAACAGGCATGCTCCTGAGTCATCCCTTGCATGAGGTTTTCTAGGTGTGGCTCTTGAATATATTGAATAATATTGACGTATTCAGATTATGGTATGGTCCTGGCAAGGTACTAGTTCTTTGGTCAAATGTGTTGAGGGTGGGTAGAGCTTCTTACCAGGTTTACCATCCATGTAAAAACAATAGGTTCCTGTTTACGAATAAATAAAGGAATTATTTAACCTACCGGCATATTATGGTATTGTGTTGGAAAGGTACCAGTTCTTTGCTCAAATGGGTGGGTAGATATTCTTTCTAGGTTTACCATTCATGTAGAAAAAATAGGTTTCCAGTTATAGAATAAATAAAAGAATTTCTTTTGTTTATGAACTGTTCTCACTGTTGATAATGCGTACTTAAATTGAGGTGGTAGTGCATCATATGGATCATTTGTGTCATGTGAAAAAAAATTAGTCTTACCTGACTCTAAAGAAGAGTGTGGTATTTCTGTAATAGTCCAATTCTTCATCCATGAGCTTTTTATGCTCCTTCAATCCTTCAAGAAGACCCCTAAAATAACCCATGTTCTCTAAGCTTCTCCTAAATGCCTTCCATCCAATGTCTCTACTTCTTGTTGCTTTTAGTGTCGAGCTTTGGACTCCAGCAACCCATGAGCCACTCAATCCGAGTTTTGGATTTTCTGTTTCAAACTAATAATGCAATCGTTATTGATACATCATCATCCAAAACTTATCTTCATACCCATTTCCTCCTCCTTGTAATTTGGAGATGATAGAGGCGACATCCGATAGCAATTTCATGCCTAAAAGGTTTGTTGCATGAGTTGAGCACACATGGCCCTTGACATCCTCACAGAGACATCCACCATCTCCTTACTGCCCAAAAACTTCTCCATCCAAGAAGTCACCTTCAAGGAATCCACGTCCTGGTCATAAAAGTCCTCCACTGCCTTAGAAATCAAGTGTGCTTCGTGCTTCAGAACATGAGCCATGCTCAGAGGAAGTTGAACCCTGAACCTATGCATGTTAACCCTAGATTTATCAAGATAACCCTTAATACAAATGTTTATAGCATTCTCAATAGCATCACTAGCTATGGTTTGCAGAAACGACTGTTGAGAGCCCGCAAGGAGTCCCATACTGAGGGTTTCACCAGTAAATGGTAAAGGACTACAAAGGAGTCCCATAGTAAGGGTTTCACTTGTGAGAGCCCACAAGGAGTCCCATACTGAGTTTAAAGTGATTGATCTATTTTTCTGTTGACCTAGGTCTCTTTCCTTTCTCCACTCTTTTCCTCACCTACAAATGGACTACACGGTTGTTTGTGGGAAGGAGGATGGCCTACCAAGTATTGAGAGTAGATCAATTTTTAGAAAGAGCCTCTAACATTATCTCTTGGAAAGGGAGAATCATGATATTATTGGAGGATAATAGGGTGGGATATTGTATCAAAAACAAAATTCCACCACAACAAGATCCCCAACATTTGGCCCATCATAATAAGAATGACATGAAGGCCAATTTGATAAAATTAAATTTTGATAAATATTTTTTTTTATCAAGGAAAAAGTTTTGGATTCTCTTAAAAATATGCACTTGTTATGTGTATTGCAAATGTGGATTTCAAAATTATAATATGATGAGTTTGGCCCCTCAATTGTTCACAAGAAGTGCTTCTAGAATTTTGGACATTTGGTACTTCTATCTAGGAGGAGAACTGGATGCATATGCCATGGTAGTTTTAGGTTCGATGGAGGACTAGCATTATAAAGAGAGGATTTCTGTGTTTATTTGTGCACTAACTATCCTGAGTCAGTTTTGGGGCTTGGGTTGTGAATTCTGTTGGATTCATGCAATATTTTGTGCCTATGGTAAAGGATTGCATTGGAATCCTTACATTGGAAAAATTCAAGTTGTGCTAGTATTTTCCACCCTATTGTGCTTGATTCATTATATTTTCTTACACATTTTCATATGGATTGGAAAATATTCAACATGTGTGAAATGTCTCTGCATGATTGTGATCATTGTAAGAGGATGAGTTGTTACCATGTTGTTGAAAACTTGTTGCATGTTTTGTTGTCAATTTATTCACAAGATTGTAGCTTTAAACATAGTATTCACTTCTCACTTCATAATATTCCTAAAAATGACTTCTCAAACTCCATTTAATGAAATAAATGCATCCCAACTAAATGGGTGCATAGTCATTATCTCGAATTCATTTGTTATCACTTTGAAAGATTGGCACAAAAAACTTAATGAAAAGATGGGTCATTTTAGATATATCTTAAGAGAAGAAGCAATGGATTCAATAGCCACGAGATAATATCAAAATAAACAGGATCTTGTGAATCATTGAAAGGCTAGACACACCACTAAATCTAATAAACTACCAATATAGATCAGTGATAAGTACCTTGTTCCACTGTAATTTCTATTTCATTTGGTAACCGACGACCATTAATGTGAAGAACATCAGGATTACAATATATATGTGGACATCAAGCGTTCTTCTAAGGATCTGCCAAAATATATAATATAGTCAGAGATTGATGCATTGAAAGAGAACATTCTGGTGGACAGGTTGAAGTTGAACATATCAAGACTCTTTAATTCCAAGAGATGTACATGTTTTAGGGATGGATTAATAACTTACTAAAATGTTGGTTGTGTACCAGTCACCTATAAGCAGAGTTATATCACCATCAGGCTGAGGGAATGGAACAAGGATCAGGGCCCTGCAAGCTACACTTAGTCCTCCTAAGCCCCCTGCAACTTTTTGCAAATACAATGATGGAAGTAATAGTAGCTACCTATCTCATCCTTCACTTGGAACTTGTGCATAAAATTATTTGTTGGTGGTATGGGGCAGCTTGTGATAGGTACTCCATCTTGCCACGAATTTCTCTATTATCCAGTGGTCTGTAATATTCTATAACAGCTGGGTCCTCACTAGGAATATGCATGTATTGTTTGATGTTTTTTTCCTTCTGAAAAAAATTTCAAGAAAAGTTCTTGAAAATTAAAAGCTACCGTCCCCAAAGATTGTAACCATTGTACTCCTAGTACAACATCAACACCTCCCATAGGAATGGAAAGCATTGGACTATTTAATACATATTCCCCCATGGTTAGCTTGATATTATGGCATTTTCCAGAGCAATTTATAGTTCCTCCATTTGCAACCATCACTTGACATTCTGGTGCTGGGTATAGGAAACAATTTAATTCCTTGGCTACCTTACAATGAATAAAATTATAGGTGCTACCTGAATCAATCAACACTATTACCTTTTTCTTCTTGATTTGTCCTTGTATCTTGAGAGTTTGAGGAGTGGTAATTCCTGCCAGTGCATTACACGATATGGTCGGATTCATTTCTTCCTCTTCTAGGGTTGGTTCCTGGTGTATATCCTCTTCTTGTTCATTTTCTTCTTCCTCTTCACAATCTATGTAAAATAATTTCTTCTCAGCACACTTATGACCTTTAGTGTATTTGCTATCGCAACTGTAGCAAAGCCCTTTTGCTCTTTTTTCTTCCAATTTTTGTGGTGTCAACCTTGTAGGTTGTGGAAATCTAGGCGTAGCAACACTTCCTTCTTTATATAAGTGAGTGGTAGGCTTCCTTGTCGCCATAATTTTACATTCAATTTTTCTTGCCAACCTGAATGCCTTCTCCAATGAATCAAGTTCCAAAATGTGAACTTCATGTTGGATGTTATCCTTTAAAGTACCTATGAAGAGATCAATCCTGTGTTCCTCTGGAATATCAGTTACCCTTATATTCAATTTTTTGGAAGTCCTCAATGTGCTCCCCCACTAAACCCTTTTGTTTGAGATTTATCAATTGGCTAAAGAAGGTGTTGCTCTTTGTATCCTCATAATGTGCTATCATTTCCTCCGTAAAAATTGACCAAGTGACAATTTTTTTACGGGAGCAAAGCCATCGATACCATACAAATGTATTTTGTTATAAATGTAAAGTTGCAATGCGTACCTTTTGTGGGTTTTGCACATTATGGAGATCAAAATATTGCTCCATCTGTAGTATCCATGTTACAGGATCCTTTCCATCAAACTTCCTCATATCCATTTTTGGAATATGCTGGTTCTTCCCACCAACATTAGAGTTTATGAAGTCACGATTAACATTTATATTGTTCTCATCATGAGTTTCCTCTACTATCTTTTCACCATTAGGAAACATTTGTTGTATCAACTTTGTCAAACCTTCCATGTCTTCTTTTAGATAATTCTTCATGTTTTCCATGTTGTCTTTCATTTTTTCATCGATCTTAGCTTCCATGTCATCCATCTTATATTCCATGCCATCTATCTTAGATTCTACACCTTTCTTCAAAACATCCATTTTATTTTTTGTTGCTCTTTGCGAGAGCGAAATTTGGTGCACTTGCTCTTGTAATTTTGATAGATCATGTTGCAATTCTTCATCTTCATGAGTCATAGTAGAGCCTTCTGAAGGCTTAATGGGTGTTGAATTATTTTTAAGGGGAATTTTTTTTTTAACCCAATACTGATATATATTCTACAATATGCCCTTGGAATCAATTCAAATTGATTCTTCAAACAAGACTTATGCAATTCGTAAAAAAATATACACACCTTTTTCTTGATTTTGAGGAGCTCGATATTGAAATTGGATTATATTTTTGTTTGCAGCTCTTAAATATCTAAAATTGGGCACTGAGGTAGCCTTCTGAATTATCTTTTGAATGCCACAGGTCTGACTTGATTTGGATTCTCCACGGAAACGTTATGTCCAATCTCCCACAATGACCTAATTATGGACTGGTTCAGTAGAGTGAACTTGTATGAATTTCAACGTGCCACTGTTTTGTCTTTTAGCTCTGAAATTGATAGAAAAGAAACTAAATTCTGTGTACTTGTGACCAATTTTTACGGCACTCCAATCCAATGCTCAGAGAGAGAGTTATGAAGATTTTCCCACGATCACCTCTTTGATATGAAATTCAGGAGCCTGAAAAAGCACTACCTTCTACAGATAATATCTCCGAAAATGTTGAGAACCAAGATCTGAAATTTTTTGATGAGTTTCCTTAGGATTTCAGCTTCGCGCCCTAAAAATTTCAGATTCTGAACCTTCGTAGAAAAAACTTTATAGCGCAAATTCCATGATGACCTGTTCAAATTAAATTGAGGAGCCTGCAAAAAGACCTAACTTCCACAGATCATATCTCTGTAAATATTGCGAATCAAGCTCTGAAAGTTTCTGAAAATTTTCCTTAGGATTTCATCTTCGCACCCTAAAAATTTCAGCTTCTGAAACTTCGCAGAAAAAAAGTTATAGCGAAAATTCCACGATGACATGTTTGGAGCAGCAAAACCCTAGAATCCAAACCTCTGATACCAAATATTGGGAAACCAGTTCCAAAAGTAGAAGAAAAGAGATATCAACACCTCAGAAATAAGCCAATTCAAGGGGGAAACCTCCAATACATTAAATTAATGAACAATTCTTGGATGATACAAATTAAAAAACCTCCTTTCTATATATAGGAGTCCATGGGGCCATAATGTAATCCTAGTGGGGCCACAATGTAATCCTAGCCAACCTAACAATAATAATGTAAGTGCACAATAATTACAATATGGGGGTTATAGGGGTACAATAATAACAATAAGGGGTTTACACTAACAACAATAAGGGACTATACTAGTAATATAGGGACCTAACAATTTCTCGAACACTGTTTTTACACCTGCATCTTCCATCTTGCTTATAGAAATCAGATTTATGGCTAATACAGGAATATGCAGAACACTAGGAAGTGTTCTAATCATTCCACCTTGCAGACGTTCGATGATTTTGGCCTTCCTATCATCTCCTAAGAAGAAATCACCACCATCATACTTCTCATACTCTCAGAACCACTCCCTATGGGGAGTGAAGTGAAAGGATGCACCTGAGTCAATCAACCATGCCTCATGATCTACATGTGTATTTGAAGAAGAAGCCAAATACAAATCCCCACCTTCATATGAGGTGGTTTTTCCTTTGCAGAAGGAGCATCATCATATCCCTTTCCTTTCTTAAGAGCTTTAGATCTACAGTCCTTTTTGTAGTGCCCTTCCTTTCCACATTTCTAGCACACCTTTACACGCTTTCCTGGAGATTTAGATATCCCTATGATTTAGATCTCCCACTCAAAAACTTATTTTTTTTAATGTTCTGGGACCTTCCTCGTACATATAAGGAATATCAATTTTGGCCCTCCATATTTCTCCATCTCATTTCCTCCGACAGCAAGGCTGAGACAATTTCATCAAAATTCAAGGTAGTTGTATTGCTACCTATTGCAATAACTAGACTGCCCCACGAATCTAGTAGAGAAAACAACATATTGATGCACATATATTCATCTAAGATTTTAATATTAACAAATGAAAACTGACTTACTGCAATATTGAAGGCGTTTAGATGCTCTATCACTGAGTCTACATCCTTCATCCTCAGGTTATACAACTTTTTCCACAGGAAATATTTATTCACCAGAGACTTAGATTGGTACAAAGTCCCTAACTTGACCCATAAAATATTTGCCATAGCTTCCCTATATACATTCAAAAATACCGAATCTGAGATACACAACTGTATTATGCTCTTTTCCTTCCAATCCAACTTCACCTAGTCTTCAACTGACAATGTTGTTGGTTTAGTACCCGGATGTACTGCGATCCACTGATCTTTATCCACCAGCAGATCCTCCATATTGAGCTTCCACAACTCAAAACTATGACCATTCAGTTTATCGATCTCTATCTTTCCACTGCTCTCCATATTATTTCATTGCAAGAATCGATCCTATAGGTCTCCCACTGAACGGGGTCTACCACAGGCCCGAACAAAAAACCCTAAGCAAAAAAGACGTCCCCTTGAAGCCGAAACAACTCTAATACCAAATGTAGGGTTTAACCCTGTACAAAAATTATCTGCAAATGAATTCTTAAAGTTAGAAAATAAGCAATAGCGAGAGCATAAAGTATAAAACATATATACACAAAGCTTTTCCTCTAGATCCAAAATTGAGACTACCAGCATGATTTTTTATCATATTCCTTTTAGTGTTACAACACATATATATACATGCCAAAGCATTCATAAACCCTAGATTAGAACATAACCATAGCTCCCTTGACCAAATATACAAAATACCAGGGGTTGAAAACCATCATGCCCCAAAACCATGTGCAAAACCATGCACAAAACCATAGGCAGGTATGCCCACTGAAAAATAAGGAAACGTTTTTTCCTGGGGGGATGCCCCAGACCCCTTGTAGGGCACTACCCGCCCCTTGCAAACCCTTGGACAGGGGGGGATACTGCCCCCCATTGTGACCCCCTCGTTGCGCCCATGCAACATACAGGGGGGGATGTTGCCCCCTTGTGATCCACTCGATCCACTCAGTGCAACGTACAGGAGGGGCTATCGGCCCCTTATGAGCCCCCGCTTGTGCGACTAATTTTGGAAAGAATATAACACATACCCAACACTCAATAGGTCAGTGGAGATAGGAAAATTCCTCAAGGAATGGTGAAGGAATTCTAAGGAATCCAAGCATGGTTTGGTTTTGTGATCTCATGGCTGATTTAGGTGAGATCATGATAGTGTGAAGGTGGAGGTGGTTTAACGTATAGATTTCCTTGGTTTTTTATGTTTTGGTTTTCCCATGAGATCCCACATTCATGCTTGGAATATGGCACGGGGGTGATTGGCTAAAAGAAATATTTGGTTCAACCCAATCTATGCTCGAGTGGTACGTGGAAGTCCCTGAATTGGTTGGATTTTTCTTATGTTAATAAGAGCCAATTTCCTCTTGTATTTCATGATCAATTGTACTTGTTATTATGTGGCTTTAATAGATGATCTATAATTTTTATTTATTCGGTTATAATCATGGTTTTATGACAAATTCCAGTTATGGATATGATCAAGTTTTTATATGTAAATGAATGGTTATTTAATGCATGACCTAATAGATGTTATTTCAGATATACTAAGAGGGAATTATACCTTCTTGATGATTCTCATATAAGTATCAGATCCCCATGTTCAAAAATGAATTCATGACACGTTCTCAAAGTGTTTGAAGAAATTTCTATCATAGTTAGGTCTGGGTAGGTCAGGTCTGTGGTTTAAACTTGTATATTTATCTTTTTCTTTGATTTAAATATCAATCTAGAAAGTTCTACCAAGTTCTGGGTAGGAGCCTAGACACTAGCCCTGAAAAATTGGCTTAGATTTGGGTTCACATGCTCAAAATTGGGAAATCTAGACTGCAGTCACTCAGAAGTAGGGTTATCCATGCGACTAGAGGGTTACAGTCACTATATTTCCTTGTCATGGGAGTTACTAGGGCTCTATATTATTAAAAGATAAATTTAACTCAGGGTTTGGGCACCTGGAGTGGTTATTTAGATCGCGGGGGCCATGCAACCCCTGAGGGAAGTGAGTAAAGTGTTGGTTTTTCAATTCCACTTCCTTAACTATGTTGAAGTCCAACAAGAAATTGCAACACATATACTAGTGTGGGACCACAGGTCCTTGCGATACATTAGTGTGAAGGACAATTTAATTAATTAAATTGGTGCAATGTCTAATTTAATTTTCCCTTAATTAAATTGCACAAGAAAATGTAATCTTATCTCATAATCACTTGTAATAGTTAAATGAGTGTGATAAATTCAGTTAGCTCATGTATTTTGAGTTGAGGGTGGTTGGTGAAGCATGCAGAGTAATTTTATTAGTTATGGAGTTTGAATTGCAGTTGGTGCATTAGTTTAATGCATGAGTAATCAGTTAACTCAGTTAGGTGAGTTAAATTCAATTGAACTAGATGTAACTATTTGTTGCACTAGTGAGAGATCAAGTGAATTAAATCATATTTAGTTCACAATCAATGATATACCATGCAACTGATGATTTACTACTAATAGCTTCAAGCATTTCAGTTCCAGTGGAGACCCATTTGAGACAAAGGTTAAAGGGATGTTAACTATTACTTGTGTGATTAGTAGGTTTCCCACATGCAACTAGACATCCATCGGGTTTCCCATGATCCTTGCGTAGTTTTGGAAGGCTGAAATTCCAAAAGAATAGGGATTTCATTCCACATGAATTTCGCAAGGTAGGCAGGTTGATTACTAGCTGAGAATTGGATAAGTGTTGGTCGATTTTATCCGGATCAGTGTGAGACTGTAGGAGACTCTTGTGAGAAGAGTGCATTGTAATTGTTTCATGATTCCATGGTGAATATAAAATAGAATATAGAGGGGTTTTGAGCAACAAGCTTTCCTTGAGAAATTATCTGTGTTGTGGTTTGATTTGATTCTTTCTTTACTTGTTGTAATTGGCGATCATGTTTATTTTTCCGCAATTTTTTTGTAGAAGGATTCAGTATCTAGCTTTATTACATTGCTTGATTAAATTGAATCCATTGATACACATATGTTTGTATAATTTCTACATGGTATCAGAGCATGGGAAATCACTATAGTGGAGGAGAAGATGAGTTTGTGGCTGAATAGAATTTGAATTTTCAAAATGATCCTTGGTGCGACAGGAAGATAAGGATCGAAATGGTTTTCAATGGCTTGATATTGGAGTATGCACTCGAGGTTAGTTCCAATTATATTGCGTGGAAAGAGAGGATGGAGGCAGTACTAGAGGAGAATGGGTTGAAAGGATTCATTGATAATGACATTCCAAAACCCGTTGTAGCAGATGCCACAAATCTTGATGCTTCGCAAAAGAAGGTTGCAAAGGCGAGGAGGATCTTACTAGAGGGAGTATGAGACCACATTGTCTCAAGTCTCCATGGAAAAGCGACACCATATGAAATGTGGAAATATTTGATAGACATGTTTCAGAGCAATAGTGATCATAGAAAATTGGCACTAAAGGACAAGCTTAGGAAAATAAAAATGGAGAAAGGCGACACCATTTCGAAATATTTAAGAAAGTTTTTCCAATCTCGGGATGAGCTTGGGAGCGTCAAAATTACTATCGCGGATGATGACTTGGTGAGCCTAGCTCTTATAGGACTTACCAAGAGTTGGCATAGTTATTAGGAATCTATCAATGGAAGGGAAAAATTGCCAGATTGGGAATGACTTTGGTCAGAATTGGTGCAAGAAGAATTCAAGCGGAATACCATGGATGGATATTCATCTAAGAATTATGATGAAGAAGATTTTTATTTCACTTCCAATGTGAATAAAAAGAAAGGAAAGAAATTCCATTCCAAATATGAGTCTGGAAAATATGGCAAGAAGAGCGACATGTCCAGAGTGAAGTGTTTTCAATGTCACGAGCATGGAAATTATGCCACTAATTGTCCACAAAAGAAGAAGAACAATAATGTTTCAGGATCTACAGCTAGTGAGGCTTTGGACTCGCAATTTGAGCTTGACTTCTCACTCATTGCATGCATGGTGTCAAGTGCAATGGGATTGGTGTGGTACTTGGATAGTGGTGCATCCTTTCACATGACGTGATATAAATAACTTTTCAGTAGCTTGGAGGAGAAGGACCTCCAGATGCATATCAAAATGGGACATGAGGAGTGGTATAGTGCTACCAAGATTGGTACAGTTACCTTCCAGAGACAGTCAGGTAAACCTTTCTTATTAAAATATTTAGTGCATGTACTAGAATTGAAGTAAAATTTAGTTTAAGTCGCAATGTCAGAGGATATAGGCTATGATGTTGTTTTCAGTGAAGGAAAATCTTTCCTTTGAAACAAAGCAACGAGACAAGCCAAGAAGATTGGGATTCGTGTGAGGAATCTATATAAACTTGATGTAGATGGTTGCACATCATTGATGGGTAAGGCAGGAAAATTGGTGAGCTAGGATGAGGGTGAGTTATGGCACAGGAGATTGGGCCATGTACACCACTTAGCCTTGAAGGTCATGCAACAAATTTCTATGAGTCTTCCCAAAGGGTACCCTTGCGCAGTTAGACACATGCAAGGGATGTACTATGGGGAAGTATGCAAAGGCCACTTTTCACGAGAAGGAGAACTGAGCTTCAGAAATCCTTGAGAGAGTTCACTCAGATGTTTGTGGACCATTCTCTACTACTTCGACATCAAAGCATAAGTACTATGTGATATTTTTTGATGATTTTTCTAGAAAGTGTTGGATCTACTTCATGGAGAAGAAAGATCAGACGTTCTCAAAATTTATTGAGTTCAAAGCACTGGTGGAGAAAGATACATGGAAGCATGTGAAGGCTCCTAGGAGAAAAAATGGTGGTGAGTACATCTCCAATGAATTCAAGAACTTCTGCAACAAAGAATAAATTTAGAGAGAGTTGATTGCACCTCATAACCCACAACAGAATGGGGTCGCAGAAAGAAAGAATAAAACGATTGTGGGTGCAACACGAGTGATGTTGCATGATTAGGGCCTACCGTTGTATTTGTGGGTGGAGGCATGTAACACATTTATATTTATGAAAAATCGTAGTCCTCATCAGATACTTGACATGAGTACAATAGATGAAGCTTTTACTAGTAAGAAACTTGATGTTTCGTATTTTAAGATTTTTGGCTCATATTTTTATGTGCATGTGACCAAATACGCGAGGAAGAAGCTCGAACCAACAAATAATATTGGGATATTTGTGGGGTACACTGATACTCCCCACAAATATAGGGTGTCTTTTCCAAATAGAAGGATGACTGTTGTGAGACGAGATATAAAATTTGATGAGGAGAAAGCCATGTGATTGTCCCTTGAGAGGGAGCTAGATTTGCATGCAGATGAGGAACTCTTGGTTCCAAAGAATGAACCTCAAGATGTGGAATAACCACATGCAGAGGATCATGGAGTGGCAGAAAACACTCATGTAGAGCTGTTCACTAGAAAGGGTAGAAGGCGCACCACGGAAGCTGATAGATTAAGACTTGATGCGACAGAGAATGTTGCCGGAGCACCTATTTCACAACGCAGACAGAGATAGTCTCCAGACAAGTTTACTGGATACATGGCTCTTATGAGCAAGTGTATTGTGACAAGACCATCTTCCTTTGAGAAATGAGTGCAACATCCAATTTGTGTTGACTCTATGATAGAGGAGTATGACTCCATTGTCAAGAAGAGTGAATTGGAAGTTGTCCCAAGACCGGTCGGAAAATTAGTGGTTGGATATAGATGGATCTATAAGGTGAAGCAAGTAGTGGATGGGAGTTTGGATAAGTACAAGGCCATATTTTTGGCCCGGGGATTCTCACAAGTTGAGGGGATTTACTATGAGGAGACTTTCGCACCAGTTGAGAGGTACTCTTCCATTATATCTATCCTTATACTCTCAGCACAGATGGGGTGGTGCATTCATCATATGGATGTGAAAACTTTGTTTCTCAATGGAGTTATTGAGGAAGAAGTGTACATAGAGTAGCCATAAGGTTTTGAGAACTTTGATAGTGAGTCACATTTGTGTCAAATCAAGAGATAATTATATGGGCTGAAGCAAGCACCTCGTGCTTGGTACACTCGGATTGACAGCTATTTCACTAGGCTGGGCTTCACCAAAATTGAAGCTGATGCGAAGCTGTACCAGATTGTGGTTGATGGTAAACTCTTGATTATCGTACTTTATGTTGATGATATAATTTTGACAGGTGATGAGCAGCTGATAAGTTATTGCAAGGAGGATCTTGCAAGGGAGTTCGAAATGAAGGACATGGGACTCCTTCACTATTTCCTTGATTTTGAAATATGGTAGCGGGATGGTGAACTATTTGTTTCTCAAGGAAAGTATTCCAAAGATATTCTGGGTAAGTTTCACATGGAGATATGTAAACCCATGGATAATGCTCTTCCAGGAAATTGAGAGGAAAGAGGATGCTACTTCAGGAAAATTAGTGGATGCTATTGTCTACAGGAAACTAGTGGGTTCATTAATGTACTTGGTGATCATCGAACCAAAATTTTTTTACACAGTTACCAGCTGAGTCAAGCTATGATTAAGAAAACCAAGCTATTTTGGAATGTAGAGAAGCATGTATTGAGATATCTTAGGGGCACTACAGAGTTTGAAATATGGTATAGATGGATAGAGGGAGTGAAGCTTCAAGGCTTCATGAATGCAGATTGGGCAGGAAATCCATCACAAATAAAGAGCACATCAGGAGGGATCTTAGCATAGGATTGAAAGCAATTTCCTGGTATAGCAGGAAGCAACGATCTGTGGCACTTAGTTCAGTTGAAGCAGAGTACATGGTAGCATGTCAGGCTGCATGTGATGCCATCTAGATGAGAAAGATCCTGGTTGGTTTGTTTGGTTCTCAGATGGATCTGACGGTGATACATTGTGATAACCAGAGTTGAATTAAACTCTTAGTTAATCCAGTATTCCATGATAGGTCCAAGCACATAGAAATACGGTACCACCATCTCAGAGATTGTGTTCAGAGGTGAATTATGTTACTTTAGTACATTCCCACGGAGGATCAAGATGCAGATATTATGACGAAGGCGCTTTCTAGGAGAAAATTCGAATACCATAGAGGCATGATCAGGGTGACAGATAATCCCTTTCTTGTTGAGAAGGAGTGTTGAAGTCCAACAAGAAATTGCAGTTACACTAGTGTGGGACCACAGGTCCTAGCGATACATTAGTGTGAAGGAAAATTTAATTAATTAAATTGGTGCAGTGTCTAATTTTATTTTCCCTTAATCAAATTGGACAATAAAATGTAATCTTATCTCATAATCACTTGTAATAGTTAACTGAGTGTGATAAACTCAGTTAGCTCATGTATTTCGAGTTTAGGGTGGTTGGTGAGGCATACAGAGTAATTATATTAGTTATGGAGTGTGAATTGCAGTTGGTGCATTATTTTAATGCACGAGTAATCAATTAACTCAGTAGGTGAGTTAAATTCAGTTGAACTAGTTGTAACTGTTTGTTGCACTAGTGAGAGATCAAGTGAATTAAATAATATTTAATTCAAAATTAGTGGTCTACCATTCAAATAATGATTTACTTTTAATAACTGCATGCATGTCAGTTCTAGTGGAGACCCAGTTGAGACAAAGGTTAAAGGGATGTTAACTATCAATTGTGTGATTTGTAGGTTGCCCGCATGCAACTAGACATCCATTGGATTGCCCATGATCCTTGCGCAGTTTTGGAAAGATAAAATTCAAAAAGAATAGGGATTGCATTCCACATGAACTGTGCATGCAAGGCAAGCTGATTAGTGGCTGAGAATTAGCTAAGTATTGGTCGATTTTTTTTGGATTAGTGTCATACAGTTGTGAGAGTGCATGGGACTCTTGTGAGAAGAGTGCATTGCAATTGTTTCATGATTCCATGGTGAATATACAATAGAAGATAGAGGGGTTTTGAGCAGCAATATTTCCCCGGGAAATTATCTGTGTTGTGGTTTTATTTGATTCTTTCTTTACTTGTTGTGATTGGCGATCATGTTTATTTTTCCGCAATTGATTTGTAGAAGGATTCAATATCTATCTTTAGTATATTGCTTGATCGAATTGAATCCATTGATATACATATGTTTGCATAATTTATACAAACTGTACCTAGGAGATTGAGTCATGTCATAGTAGCCCTGAGCTCATGTTTACCCTAGCAGGCTGGTGAAAATGGGTAAATGTGGGAGGGGGGTTATTGTGGCTTCCCTCACGTCTGTTACTATTAGACCCCATTGACTAGTAATATGGTGGCTTATACCATTCTCGACATGAGCACATATTTTCACATGCCATAGATTCATACCTTCAGGGTTATGTCAAATACCCTGGGTTAGGGACATATCACTCTTATATGACACCTTGTTAATTTTTCATAAGGATACATTGGTCTTTTCTTTGATAATTGAATTTATTATTTAACACATTAAGTTCACCCAAAAACATTATAACACTATTCAGATTTACGTCATAATTCAACAACATATGCAACTATGTAGAAAGAATAATATCATCATCATCAATGGAACAAAACATAAAGGAACAATAGAAGAAAATCATTCACACATAGAGACACTAGGATTGGTCGGAGAGCAGGGGAAAATCCACTATGGGGAAAACCCTTTCAAATTCTTCTTCTTCTTAGATTGTCATCAAATTATTCAGGAAAAGAGATTGAAATGATACATATCTTCATCTACGAAACTAACCATCAAAAGAAACTACAACATCCATGAAACAAACCCAACAATATTTCTACTAAAAATCTGATTATGAAGTCCGTTAAGAACTTTCAATGTCTGCAATGAATTGTCGAAACTTGCGGTCACTGAGCAAAATATTTGGAAAATTTAGATTCCATCATTTAATTCCTGGTCACATGGAGGAGGAGTCTTGTGAGTGACTATAGCTTCCTGGTCACTCTCTGCAACACTGTAAGTGAGCGACTGAGGTTAGATCTGCCGAGATCTATTTAAAAGTCTTAGTCGCAACCTTCAAGATGTTATGCATGCAGGAAAATTAGGTTAGATATGGTATGAGGGGAGCATGCTATTGTGATTATGAAACCCTGACCATTGGTCGCATGCATATTGAGTTTTTCGTGTGACTGGAAGGCTCCACTCGAACTCATGAGCCTTTGTGGGAGTGATTATGTTCGAAACCTTCCTGTGTTGTGCCTACGACTATGGCCTTAAAACCATAGATCTGAAATGTGAGCTTCGAACCCTGCAATTTCAACTCAGAGTGAACCTATTCCTCTGTAGACAAGCCTAATACCTGTGCAAGCCAAAAACCAAGATAGAGGAGTGTCTCATGGTTGTGTCCAAATGCAGTAGACATCACTTGTATTTATAGCCTTCTAAGGTGGTCCACTTTGGTTTAGGTCAGGCCTTATCAAATATGTACATGTGGGTTTTTATTCATAAATACACTTTCCCTTATACGATTTGAGAGATATTTAGGTTGATTTTTGTACTCTCAAAAATAGGAATTCAATACAATCATTATCTCCATCAAGTGATCTATGCAAAGTGGAAATTGACCGGAGTTACATATTTTTAACACTCCTTCTCAACTAGGGAGAATTCCAACTGCCAATATCTGACCATTGATCAACACGACATCTTATCATAATATCCTATCCAGTCTCAATTAACATCATGTATTTTCACAAATCATCTTAGTTCATATCTTGCTTATTCTTGCTTATCTCTTGGTTGTCCCTACTCATATGTTGAACACTATCGAATCTAAAAGAAGAATATTTTTTTATTGGAGGGGAGCTTAAGCTACCACCTTATGTTCATAAGGCTATTACTTGGTATCTCTGTCAGTGGGCTACTACCCAGAATCTCATCAATGGGGAGTCAATTCATATCATCATCTGAGATCATATCATTAGGGAGAACATGTCAACCTGGAAACCAATGGAAACGAGGAAGGTCCTATTGGAAACTATCACCTCATGTCCATGAAAACGGGGAAGGTCGTATGGGACACTCTCACCCCATGTCAAGAAATAGGATTTAAAAAGACACAGGGGAACACATATCAAACCTGGTATCACATCGAGGAGCTCATTATCAACCCAAAATCGCATAGGGGATAAATCTCAACCCAATCCTATTGCTTTTTTTTATCTTCCCATCGATGACTCTAAGCAGTCATGTGGTAGAACACCTGCATCATAATCCAGCTTGGGTGATATACCTGACTTACCAAGAGGTAAGGATCACATGCCTCCAAGCCTCTTCAACCTGGTTGGTCATATGGGGAGGGAAAATCCCAACAAGCCGTGCTTATGGGTATGATTCCAACTGGGGTATACTTTGCAACGATCAAACGTCAGGGAGATAATCAACTTGTAAAAACGGACAAGGATAACACACATCCCATAGGTGACAGATAGGGGAGCAACATATACAACCCTATTTTCTAGATTTCCCTCAACCCCAGGGGTCCTTCATCTCATTTATACACCTTGGGATCTCAGACAGGGGAGGAAGAGTTGGCCCAGTGTCCTCAGTTAATGATGCTCTCTATAAATCCTCAATATATCATCGTAATCATATCTGGAAATTAACATGTCTCAATAGAAACTGTCTCCTGTTCATACAACGCATATAATAAAACATCATGTTAGAACATAAGTAGTCATATAAATCACATAAGGATACTATATTCATCCTCCCTCTCAAGGAGGTGACAACCACAAGCCTAAGTTTGTCTCATACCACTTCACTGTCTCAATATATGAAAGTATCTCGGTCCCAACTATATATGGGATTCTCTGCCAATCAGATCCCACTATTTGTCATCACAATGTATCCATGTCATATCTAGAACTGTTCCGATGACTCTCTAAGGAGATTCTTCATCCTTCCTCATAGTTAGCCATGCTAGCAACATCATACTCAACCTCAGTCATGCTACGAACCTCTCATCCAATATATCATGGCAGATCTCATACTAAAGTAGCATCGAAATGTGCTCATTAATAATAATCCCAAACATCATCAGTAAATTCATGCAACCACATACTGTAGGATGGATATATCATATCAAAATTGATCATCTCATGCAAGTATCTCGAACGGTGCTCGGTGGAAACTCAATGTACACACACACACACACACACACACACACACACACATAGATATATATGAACATATTTTCAAAATGAAACATCAATGATTTAATCAACTGTCGGCTTCCAAGATGATTTTAGCAATATTTCTTCACAACATATTGAAATTCAGTCGAAGTGTCGAAGGATTTTGCATTTATACTTTGTAAAAAATATTCAATAGATTTGCAATATATATTTTCTTTTCCCAACTTCATAAATCGATTCATAATGCCATGAATTTTCACTCCAAATACCATCTCCCTCTTACTTAGATCATCAAAGGCTCATTACCTTGCAATAGTAGACCATAAATATATTATACCAAAACCAAAATCAAAGTCATACCTTAGAACACTTCTGAAGTAGAGGTTTGGATCAACACATATTCCTGGCTTCACCAGATAACTGTCAATGCAGACATATACAATGCTTTCTGCAATCATAATAATTTTCCAAACCAATATGCTGATCCCTACATAAATCAATTTTGTACAATCAAATCAACTAAGTTAGCTTATCAAAGTTTAGATGCCAGATCAAAACTAGTATCAAAATCATCAATATCATGGTATCAGATTCTTTAGGTAGAGCTTTCATCTAGTCATGACATCATCTATTTTAATGCCAAAAAATTTTCATCTATCACGAAATATCAATCCAAAATTCATTAAGTCATTCCCATGATCATAGTACAAGTCATTTCTGCCACTATGCTCATATATCATTGTCATCAGGGAAAATCATCAACCGTCAAATCAAATCATTAGTCATAAGGTCAAATCCAAATTTCCTACCATAGAGAGATCTATATTCCAAAACATATCTCAATCATCAAGTCAAAATTCTAAGTCATTATCAAGCATCATGTCAAAACTCCAAGAATTACTCATATATATCAGCCGAATCATGTCAAACTCTTGTATCACAAAATTTAATCATAATGACACATCTATATGCATATCTCGGTCATATGCAAACACAAGTTTAGTCTTCATGTTCATATTATTGTAAACATTCAAACTTTCCTTTTCACAGATATTTCTGTTGTCTGCTTCATGTTTGTAGGACTCATATCCTTTAGGAGAACATATGATTTCATGCACAAAACTTTCATTTATATGTCCAACAGGCATAATCACACCCATAGGCCTTCCTTTGAGTGATTGGGAAGCTATAGTTGCACCCTTGACCTTACTTCAGTGCGGCTGAGAGATTTCAGTCGCACGTGTAATCTTGCTTCTATGCGACTGAGGATTAGATCAAGAGAAAAATATCTCACCTCAAATTAGAAATTTACTGCAGAACAATAATGTCAAATATTTTTTTATTCATTCCCATAAATCATACTTCAACAATAAAGAGTATATAATGAAAATGACAATAGGAGAAGGGATATTACGGAGAGTTTTTCCCTCTGAATGGGAATCCACTTCAGTCATCTTCATTCATGCCATCAACATGTCTATAATGCATCAGTAGATATGTTAGATCATAAAGTCAAACATATAGTCATCATGGCCATAACATGCTAACATTAGCTACTTCATCATCACATCATGTCATCGATATTTTGCCAATGGTTAGAGTCATATGATAAGGGAATATGACACGTATGACATCACACTTCAAATATCATGAACAAAATATCACTTAAATAACTTAATGCACTAAATCAAGTCATACAAATTTACCATAGGGCATAGTTACTAACTTACCAAGGTCAACAAGAATATCAAACTCATTGTTAGACTTCTATCATCATGGTTACCATGCTTATCATTATCAATTGAATCAAGTCAGGTCATTCAATTTTAAAATATGATAATCATATTTTTATGCTTCTATCATCAAGTCAGGAAACTCAACAAAACTTTACTCAAAAAACAAGAGTATCAACCCTTTTTCCACAATTTAATCATGCTCATCACAAGCATTATCAGTAATATCATGTATAAGAATTAATGAGCTAACATTCTATGTGAAATCCATCATTTCTTATAATGAAAGATGCATGGAAAGTATCAAGTTACCATTTATTAGAATCAAGGTGCTATCCTTCTTCACGGGATCAAGATATCCAAAGCAATAGATGTTAGCCAAACATAAATTATACCAATATATTAAAGATAAACATTAAGTAGCCTCATATAATTCAAGAAGTCCATCATGAACAAAATTTTCAATACTAGGTGCACCATTTCATCATAAGAAACATGAATCCAAATAACTTTCATGTGTATGCAAGAAAAAATTGTGAAGGAAACATTCTCATCATACCTTAGGGCTTACCTTGCCATTGAAACATGTTGGGTGCGGAGCCTGATTATCTTACTGATTCAGACATCTCTGTATGTATACCCCAGGAAGACTATATACCCCTCCACATGGGGGGGGTGGCCTTGTCCCCCCTACAGGGGTTCGGGGGCAGTGCCCCCAAAGTTAAAAATAGATGAAAAAAACATAACTTTGAAACAATATAACATGCATACCTAGTAGTATTCAAATACCTACGCACCGTTTTATTTTACATAGGAATCTTGCAACACTTTGTCACGTTTCCATTAGATGTCTCTTCCTTCACTAGTCATGATCATCAAGAAGGGTCCACTCATCATATCTCACCAACAATTTAGAAGCATCCAAATATTCAAATATATATTTAGGAAGCATCAAAATAATAATAATATATATAATTCTAAACAAAAGTAAATACATAGAGAAGCATCATAAATCATAAAGTACTAATATTCAATGAGAGGTGATCATCTCCCTCTTCAACTGACCTTCAAGAGCCATCACTGTCCATTGTACATATAACAATGTTGCCTTCACTATTTCAACCAAATCTATCAACAACGAGGCCTAATAGAGATTATCCCAACTAGGGCTTCATCAAATCTGTCCCAAGTGCTTAAGCATCTTCCCATTGACCATGCTAGGGTTTCTATATCTCATAACTCAAATCTTTTCCAATTAACCGTGTTTCTATAAAACCCTAATACACAAGTTTCCTAAGGTTTTGTTCAAACCCTAGAATTATTTTAGGTCTCCTCCATCTTCTCTTGCTTCCATCAAATGTGTCTCCATGGTGGTGATCTCCATGAATTTTCTTTAACCCAAATATGAAACCATGTTATTTTTTCATAGGGATACATTCTTATTTGATTTGATAATTTCATTTCTTCTTTAACACTTTAATTTCACCACATAACATCATAACATTATTCATATTTACATCATAATTCAACAACGTATGCAACTATGTAGAAAGAAAAATATAATCATCATCAATGAAACATAACATAAAGGAACAATAGAAGAAAAACATTCACACATAGAGACACCAGGATTAGTCGGAGACTAGGGAAAAACCCACTATGGGGAAAACCATTTCAAATTATTCTTCTTATTAGATTGTCATCAAATGATTCAACAAAAGAGAGTCCAATGATCGATATCTTCATTTGTGCAACTAATTAGCAAAAACAACTACAACATATATGAAATGAAACCAATAATGTTTCTACTCAAAATATAATTCTGAAGTCTATAAAGAACTGTCACTGTCTGCAGTCAACTACCGAACCCTGCGGTCACTGAGAAAAATCTTTGGACAATTGAGATTCCATCATTTGAGTCACGGTGACACGGAGGAGGAGTCATGCAAGTGACTATAGCTTCTTGGTCACTCTATGAAGCACTGTAAGTGAGCGATTGAAGTCAGATATGCCTAAATCTATCTTAGAGTCTTGGTCACACCCTTCAAGATGTTATGTGAGTGACTATAGTAGCCCAATTGGTCCCTTGAGCCTGCCATGCGAGCGACTGGGTTTGGATATGGCTTGAGGTGAGTGTACGAGTACGATTCTGAAACCCTAACCCTCGGTCTCATGCACAGTGAGTTTTTCGTGCGACTACCAGGTTCCAGTCACACTCATGAGCCTCTGTGGGAGCGAATTTGGTTGAAACCTTCCTGTGTTGTTCCTATGACTATGGCGCAAAAACCCTCGATCTGAAATGCAAGCTTTGGACCTTGAAATTTCACCTTAGAGTGAACCTATTTCTTCGCGGAAGAGCCTCAAACCTGTGCGAGCCAAAAACCAAGATAGAAGAGTGTCTCGTGATTGTGTCTAAATGAGGTAGAGTTTACTTGTAATTATAACCTTCCAAGGTGGTCCACTTTTTTTTAGGGCCGACCTTATCAAATATGCACATGTGGGTTTTTATTCATAAATACACTTTCCCTTATCTGATTTGAGTGATCTTTAGGTAGATTTTCGTCCTCTGAAAAAGAGGAATTAAATGAAATCATTATCCCCATCAAGTGAGCTATGAAAAGTGGATTTTTACCGCAGTTATATATTTTTAACACACGCTTCCCAAGTTGCGTTGGAGTTATGTATCATTTATGTACTTTGAGGACTATTCTGGGGCACCTCTTGTCTATCATGTATCCATAGTCCTACTGATATACACCGTGTCATAGATCCACACTATATTTTCTAGTGGCTATGATATGCCTGATTTTCCACATGGATCCACTCTGTATTGTTCATGGCCATGTCTTATCATTTCATGTCATGAATCCACAATGCATGTTTGGCAACCATATTCAGTATCTCTTTATAATAGAGAATGGGTATGCCCACCTCGGGGATGTTATCAACATATATGCAATTTCAACATTTGGATTCTTCTGATATGTTTTCATGGCTTTGTCTCCTTCATTCCATTTTGTATCTCTAATATTTATTGTAATGCGTTTTGGCCATCAGTTTCTCTTCTAACCTCATGCATTAGGAGCATATGTTATAACCCTATTTTCGTCTCCCTTATAGTGAGGGAAACCTATGTTCACCTTAACTCAGTTACTGGTTAGAATGCATCCTCTTTTCACCTCTACATTTACTTATGTGGGGGTTATTCCATGTTAAAAGGGTGAATTTACATAATTGAGCAAGTTCTCATAATTATTTTTCCAAAATATTATAATTATGGGATAATAATTATTTCATAATGGAGGGTAATTGAGAAAAAGGTTTCTAGAGGTTTACTTTCTCAAGGAGATCAACTTGAACCACTTGTATATGAGTTGGATAAGAGTATATTATTGGAGAAGCTTCCTAACTTCTGTTCAACCTAAGCATCTACATTCATCCTCCTTGGAGACTCTCTAGTTCTATATATACTGGTCTATCCTAGAGGGTCAAGATAGCTAGAGAGTAAAGGAGAGAATTGTATTTTTATGTTGTTGCTTTGATTCATATTTTTGTGATCCATTTGCTTTTGATGTCATATAACTTGGTGAGGGGGAGACTTTGCTGGATTCTGGAGAGGAGATATCATGCTTGAAGGTATAATAGTACCATTTGGTTTATGATTAGTGAAATCACATGTTCCCTTTTTTCCAAATCTATGGTTATGGTTGATTATAAATGTTAATATTTATTTGAGCTAGTAGTCTTCTGTAGAAGGCTATTTGTGGTCTCTATTTGGTGATGCAAGTGTGCATGTAGTAGATTTATTGTAGGAGGTAAGATATCTTGGTTGGAGCATAGGATTTCCGCATTGAACCCAACACCCTTCACCAATATACAAGGGCTACATGTGTGATCTCAAACCCTTAGTGTAGGGGTTACATGCATGATTGATTGCTTGAACATATATATCAAGATTCATTTCTGTGATTGAATTGGTCATACATTTTTCTGTCTGGTAACCTTGTGAGGGCCATAGGGTTACAAACAAATAAATACTCATGTGTGAATTTTTCCACAACATATACAGGGGAAACAAAACCTTTATCCCAAGGCAGGGGGCTATGGTGTGATATTTGTCAGGTGTGGGGGAAATTTCCTACCAACTATCCCTTGATGCAGAAATACCAAAGCTCGACACAAAATTCCATTTTTTTATTTATGTAAGTATGTTAGACATGGAATTAATTCTTTCTGTGCACTAGACTTGATGTATGATATGACCTCCGATAGATACCATGTGTAGGAGATAGAGGGAGGCCATGGTGGAACACAACAATATCAAGATAGAGACTACCCCATGCCAGCGTAAGAATAAGGACCGCTAGGGAGTAGGGCCCACCTAAAATAGGATGAGGATTCTTTGGACATGGAAGAGCACTAGTGACCTATTATAACTATGGCCATCTAGGACATCTGACAAGGGATTGTGTGAACCCCTGCACAACTTGCACATATTGTAGGTATCTAGACCATGCTATGAACGATTTCACGTAGTTATTGGAAAAGTGGTGGGAGGAACAATGAACAAATGTATACATGGCTATAGCTGAAGTCCAACGAAACTGACCTCAAGTGTGCATGGTGACAAGAGGATGCATGAGAACTAGCATCGATGTTGTAAATCCACTTGAGAAACCTCACCAATGGGTCCGGAAGGCTGTATAGTATCCTTTGATGTTTAAACCTGCCATAGAAAATAGACGTATAAGGAGGTAAGAAGAGATTTCTTATCTAGGGAATGGTGTGCATCGAGCTTGAAAATACAACCATAACGACCACCGGTTTATGTTACCCTTCCAATCTATGATGATTCTCCACCTGAAGTGATTCCAAGGGAGGTAAGCCCCATCCAATTTTTTTGAGAAGTTGTTTATATTTGATGAATGATGAATGTTATTTTGAGAGACTACATAGGATGATTGATCACTTCACATAGGAAAAAATTGATCACCATCGATATGAGAAGGAAGTCAACCCCACACAGTTACCCTAGAGGATGGTAACGCAGGTGTTGCACAAGAGATGCAAAGATAGATAATTTGAGTTCAATTTCAATATTGCAGACTATGATAGGGATAACGATATATTAGATTTGGGTTTGGATTTAAATATACTATTAAAAAAGACACGGGAGTTGGTGGGCAAGCCAAAGCTGGTTTGTCGATTTAGTTGTGTATTTCCAATAAATGTAGAATATTTCCTATTGGATGGTTAGTAGATGTTGAAGTTAACATCAACAAAGTAAGGATTTTGGCAGACTTGTAAGTCATTGAGATTGTGGATGACACAGACCCTTATCCGAAATTTCTTGGTATTGAATGGGATTTCGATATTCAAGATATTATCAACTTGAAGAAACAATAGATGATTTTTGAGGCTGGAGATTTACGGGTAGTTGTGCCATTGGAACCTAAGGAAGGGGATCGCTATGTCAAACCTATGAGAGAGGACCTTGACACATTAGACCTTGATAGCATATATAACATAACATTTCAATGTGATGATTATGTCAACACGGCAATAGATGGTACATTGAGTTGGTGAATTACTAATTCATGTTCGTCGGACTTAGATGAGGCATTGGAGCATTGGCAGTAATGCCTCCACAAGGTTTTTGTGAGAAGACGTGCACATATAACCAGTTTAGTGCGTTGGATCAACATGGTAGTTTGGGAACCTCCACATTTTAATGGGTGGATAAATGTTCTTACCTTTGTTAACTAATTATAAGTGTGGTTTCTAGATCACTTGAAGTTTTTAGCACAATATATTGATCTGAAATATACTCCCGTGCATTAGCGTGCCATGCATAAGGGGCACATAGAAACTTGGAAGGACTCCAGGAACCTATTGTAGATCCAGTTTGGATTTGATGTTGGGGAGTACGATGAATGATGTACTGGTAATGAATCCCCATTTACTCATCTATATAAGTGTACCATGGGATGGAGGGAGGAAGACATTCCAGAGGTTGAGTGGGTACACCACTTTAAGCATAACTTAGACACTGTGCCCCAGAACTAGTATACGCAGCTTGAGCTACGGCGAGGTACTACATATTGGGAAGCAATGAAAAAGAGTTTTATATTGATTTTTCAATTTGAATATAATTATCCATTGGTAGATGATAAGTTGTGAAAGATTGATAAAATATTTTCACCAGGACCAAGAACTGCGCCAAAGGAGGCACCACTCTGCACTTTTGATCAGAATAGTCAAAATACAAAGAGGTTGGGAGACTATTATAGCATGGTAGAAGAGATTGATGATGATGCACATCCTAGGATTTTGCATATACCATAGTCTGAGGGGGAACGTAAGGTAACTATACCAAAAATATACTCCACTATGTTGGACTACACTAATGCCATTGAAACACGTAAGGTGAACATTGGTATCAAATATAGTCCTAAGTTTGTGGTGATTGGAGATTATTGGGATGAGGAGATTGTCGAAAAAATCTTCGACATACTGCTTAAGTACCAAGACTGATTACCAAACACTTTTATAGAGATGAAGAGCATACTGGGTGAGTTAGGGGAGATGAAGATCACTTTGAAACAAAGTGTGAAGTTAGTACGTCAGAGACCCTACTGCTTCAACCCCATATATAACAAAAAATTATGGGAGGATCTCTATAGGATGTTGAAGGAAGGTATAAAGAACCTATCGAGGAGTCTAAGTAGGTTAGTTCGATGGTTGTGCAATTGAAAAAGATGGGAGAGATCAAAATTTGTGTGTACCTGAGAAAATTGAACGACTCCTATGTTCATGATCCATTTTCCACACCTTTTACAAATGAATTCTTGGAGAATGTTGGAGGGTAGGAAGCTTACTCATTCACATATGGATTCTTAGGATACCATTAGATTAATATTGCTAAGGAGAACTGTCATAAGAAAACATTTGTGACATAGTGGGGATTGTTACAGTATAATGTCATGCCCTTCATATTGAAGAACGAATATACAATGTTTTCTTGAATGGTGGCAGTATATTTTAAGGATTTTATTCACAAATTTTTGGAATTTTACTTGGATTATTGGGCCATCTTTATCCTCTTATAAAAGCACATTGAATTACTTTGAATTATCATGGATAAATGTAGGTGGTTGTTTCTTGAACCTGAAGAAATGCTTTTTTTGTTTACTGATGTTAATTCTAGTAGGGAATGTTGTTTACAAACAAGGATTGATGGTGAATCTAGTGTTGTGATAGGGAATATTCCACCAACTTTAGTGCAACAACTATGTGAAAATTTGAGACATATTGGATATTACAGGAAATTTATGTGTGGATATGCATAGATTACTGTGCCCCTAGAGAGATTACTAAAGAAGGATTCTAGGTTCGAATGGATTGAATAATTCCAATAAGTGTTAGATACATTAACAAAAAAATGAGTATCTACTCCAATATTAGTGTCTCTCGAATGGAGCAAATAATTTCATGTCGACGTGGACGCTTCAAAAATAGCACTAGGAGCTGTATTGGTAAAATTGGGAGAAGCTTAAGTAGATTACCCAATTGCTTTTTTTAGTAGGAAGATATCTTTGGTGGAGTGGAACTACACCCCTACATAGCATGAAGGATTAACAGTGGTCTACGCTATACAAAAATTTAGACATTACCTGATTGGGTCACATTTTAAGTTATATATTAACCACTTTGCATTATGATACCTTTTCAACAAGTCAATGTTGGGGGGGGGATATGCAGATGGGTATTTCTGTCCCAAGAGTATGAATTCAGGGTAATAGTAAAGCCTAGTAGGATATATGTAGGGATGGACCATTTTTTGAGGATCAATTCTAGTGAAGAGGTAGGAGACATGAATGATGGATTACTAGATTCACAACTATTTTATGTGGATTTTTTAGAAAATCATTTTGTAGAAATTTTCCATTTCCTCAGTACAGGGAAAACACCCCAAGAGTACACAATGACATAAAAGAAGCAGTTGGTATTTAAGGCCATAGACTATCAACTCTTCATATGATGTCTATATAAGTTTGGCACAAATGGAATACTCCGTCATTGTGTATTGGAGCATGAGAGACTAGACATACTGATGGAAGGGAATGAAGGAGATGTTGGAGGACAATATGTAGGAAAAGAAACCACACATAATATTTTGCATGCGGGTTTGTGGTGGCTCACAGTCCACTGTAATGTGAAGGAGTTCTGTCACAACTGTGATGCATGTGAGAGAGAAAGAAAACCTTTTTCACAAGATGAGATGTCACTCCATCGACAAATTACTTTACAACCATTTGATAAGTGGGTTGTATATTTATTTGGCCAATTAATTTTCTAGCAAAGATAAGTGGAGCACGATACATTGTCATTCCGATGGATTATCTAACTTGATGGGATGAAGTTGCACTTGTCAAATATTGTAGCACATAGACCACTTCCAAATTTTTATTTGAGAATGTTGTCACTCACTTTAGATGTCCTAAACTCTTGATGAGTGACTAGGTGACTCACTTCTTAAACTGGACGATTGAATCAATGTTAGAAGAGTTCCAAGTGCACCATAAAAAGAGTACAATGGACCATCCACAGGCAAATGACACAATTGAGTCCTTCAACAAAATCTTGGAGAAAGCATTGACAAAGGTTTGTGATGTTAATAGAGATCACTTAGACATAAGGATTTCCACAGTGCTATGGGCCTACTAGACTATGCCAAAGAAACTTATAGGCCAATTTTTATTTTTTTTATCGATTGGTATATGGATAGGACGAGGTAATACCCATGGAATTCATAGTCCCTAGTCTTCACATTGATTCCACGATATGGTTGACAGGTTCTAGCACATTCAAGCAAAGAATAACAGAGTTACTGTAGCTAAAAGAGGATCAATTTATGGTAGCATTCCAACAAAATGTGTAAAATTACAGCGAAAAGGCATGACATGATTTCCATATCAAGAAAATACAATTCTTGGTTTGTGATTTTGTCTTGATGTACGAAAATAAATTTTTGAAACACCTTGGTAGATTACAGATGCATTGGTTGGGACCATATGCCATTTGGTATGTCACAGATGGAGGAGCGATTCAATTCGAAGAATTGAATGAAGAGTCCCTCAACGAACTTGTCAATGGGAGCTAATTGTATAAAAATAATTTGTCCACTTCACAAAGTTGTTGTTTTTCTATATAATAAAAAAATAAAAGAAGAAGATAGAGAAAGCTCTATTTTTATAACCTTGATTGTGTTTGCAGGTAGGATTCATGCATAAGAGACCCTTGAGATCAACATTATGACCACAAGAAGCATTGCGACATATTTGGTATAGTAAAACTTTAGTTTCATAGTAAGGGGTACGCACACCATGCAAACAAACGAACAAAAAGTTAAAAGAGTGTGTACTGCCCACGATGACATGAAGAGTGGACTAAACTAGTAGGTGGTGACAACCTCGAGAGCCGAAAAGTGTAGAAGAAGGTGCGGGAAAAAGAGTGTGTCACCCACATGGATTGTAAACCATGGAAATTGATTGAGAAGAAAACATTAAAGTTAATTAAGGAAAAATCTGTTCCAGTTTGGGGGCTATGTCAGAAGGAATGCTAACATGAATTCCACCAAGACCAACACCATGGCCAAAACCACAAGTGTTCCCACCTGGAAATCGATTCCATGTAAATATAAATGACGTTATGACAGGATAAGGCCATAATAACCAAAAGTTACTACAGTTGAAAAGGTGCGGCAAACACGTAAGTCATGAGTATTTCCTCCAACTTCATTCACATTGTCTCATAGTTGCAAAAGTAGAGTCGAAGTCGGAAGCATAACCAAAGAGAAGTTCATAGATCATAGTGTAGTTGCAGGAAGAATTTTCAGTTGTTACCTACATAAGCCATGTCCTCATCACTCGTTCCCAAGAAAATAGGGACAAAGGCAGATGGTTGTGTGCCACCTCCAAAGCTTGTTGCAAAATCAAAACCATAGTTTCCCAAAGAGCCTAAGTATAATTTACTAACGACCCCAATTCCAAAAGAAGTTACACAAGATGGGGACATGCTGGGGATGGTCGATAAACTAAATTATAATGACCATGATGTATAAGATCTGAAGAAGTTTCCTAAGTTTTTTTCGAAGAAAAGTACATTAAAAGGATCGAGCAACCAAGCAAGACAGTGGTTGTTGAAATGCAACAATGGGCCGCAGGACTAGAGAAGTTTGGCATACAAAACCTTTTGGATATCTCACACTTTGGCAAGAGTTCAGAGGTGAACATCTACGTCAAGTTGTTGATCAATTGTATGCATGGTGGTTTCCTATGGATTGATGGGCCAGTTGAGATTGACATCCATTTGATTTCTCATATTACATGGCTCCCCTTGGCAAAGATTTAGAGCCCTTGTTCGACAAAAAAAAATGAGAAGACAGAGGCAAGATAAGTCACACAGAAGTTTTCAACGGTTCATAGGCAACGCTGAGTAATAATCTACACCATAGAATAAGACAGAGTGTGCAGTTTTCCACCCAACTCATGGTGTGCAAATTATTGAGAAAATGTAGGAAGGACCAATGTCCTGCAGGTGCAGTCATAGTTGCTACGAAGCGCATCGAGGGGGTGCAGATGAAGTGGACCACTTTCTTGCTGAATCAATTCATGCAAGACTATATTGAGGCCTCGGATAAGAATTCTAACTTCCACTACTCTTAAATATTGATCCTAATAGCCCTCAGGACTTGGAAGATCCCAAATGACACCCATTTTCCACCTGTGGACAAGCCATGCTTCATCACACCGAGATTCTGTTCTCTTTGGTATACCACAGACAAGAAGTGGTAGGAAGATAACAATATTTTTTAAACTGTTATTGCTTACAGCCTGGTGGCACGATTCTGCGCCACCCCACATTTTATGTGCATTTAGGCGTGATATGACCCCAACGAGCAGTGGTTGAAATTATGGTATAAGCTTGAAAAACTTACCATTTTGTAGATAATAAATGACTGGCCATAGAAGTTGTAAGTACCAACACTTGATGAGCAGCTGAAAGTGTAAGATATTGATAGTGGCGCAGAGACAGAGCACCAAAATACCCAATAGGGGGAATACTGCCCCACATCAAGAGAAACACCCAAAGCCCCCATCGCAAGAACCAAAGGAAGTGTCCAAACAAGCCACAACGATGCCTAGAAGAAGAAGAAACAATGTCGGGAAGAGAAAAACAACCCTTACCAAATCAACAGAAAGGTGCAAGGAAGAAGAGGAGCCCCCATCGCAAGAACCAAAGGAAGTGTCCAAACAAGCCACAACGATGCCTAGAAGAAGAAGAAACAATGTCGGGAAGAGAAAAACAACCCTTACCAAATCAACAGAAAGGTGCAAGGAAGAAGAGGAAGGAAAATAAAATGACAAAATTGGACTCACTGTCTCTATTCGAGGACGACTTTGAAAGGTTGGCAAAAAAATTTAAAGAAGTGACGGAGTAGGGAACCTCCCCTCTCGTCACAACTATTGAGAAAGCTACAAAGGAACAAAGGAAGTTACAATATCAGACGTAGAAGCAGTTGGAGAAATTGCGTCTAAAGATTGAGGTATCTATGGTAGCTACTCCTGCACCAAGTGCGATTGAGCCAACAAATACGACAGAGGCAATAGACACATATCATCTGACTAGAATTGTTGCTTCCATCCTCGACGTCAGGGGAACATTTCACCTTAGATATTCCCCTAGTCATAGTACACTTTGCAAACACTGATGTCTAGTAGTGAACTCAAGTGATGTGGCAGGTAGATTTAGGGCAAGGCATATTTCTGAGGTTATTCAGCTATAAATACACGGGGTCGTATATGCCCACCATAGGATTAAAGTAGGCACACCATCCAGCCGTGGGCATATACTACCCCGCATATTTATTGCCGTAGATCTAATTATCTCAATTACCTAGACATGTTTTGAATTCACTACAACACTTATTTATGAAGAAGTATAGTTCTAGGCACAAGAAACCATGATGGACTTGGCACAACTCAGTCATGAGCACAAGGCTCCGCAAGTAGCACACACAAAAATAGAAGAAGCACAACAACAAGACGAGGAAAGACGAGGGACACTACAACAGGTTGCTGAAGTAGTGTATAGCAAGATATCAAGTATCCCCATGGAAATCAATGCTCCCACATAAGAGAAATTATTGAAGATTGAAGAGGTTGTTCATGAATTGAAAGCACATGTAGAGGAGTTACAACTGCAGATAAATCCCCCTAATCCACTAGAATAAGTTGAACGAAGAGAAAAGGTTCAGAAAACCTCCAAAACTTTTGAGAGTGCAAAAAAGATTGAGAATGAGTGCATAAATTTATATGAGGCTAGCATATACTTATGGAAAAAAATGCAAGACAATGTAGAGATCAAAGACATTGGTTCCATAATTTAGACCCTTGAGCAACATAATGAAGCTATGCACAAGAATATGATATCTCTTCTTGCACCAGAATGATGAGATACAATGGTTGAGAGTGTGATATTGGGTAGAAATATTAACCAATGGAAAGCAGAGCAACAAAAAATAACACAGAAAGTGGAACAACTGCAGGACGAGTCTATGAAACTCATAGATGATCTCACCGCTGCACATAATACATCACACAATATCATCATGGAAAATGAACCTTTGTTCCAAGCCACTCTGACGCCTGTAGAGACTGCTACCAATATCATTGGATCGATAGAGGTATCCCAGACAAATTTGCACAAGGCCAAATAATTTTTTGAGAAATTTGTGGAAAAGAGTATAGAGGTCCTCCCTTCCATTGGTGCACAACCACAATAGAGTGGCTAGGGGATGAGCCATAAATAGCGTTGAGGGACTATAGAGGCTAAGGAGAAAAGGGAGAATTTTTTTTTTTTTTGAAATTTCGCCTAAGTGTGGAGATGTTGCGTAGAGGGTGGTTGACACCATGAAGATGTGTGACAGAGGCTGATATGACTATGCTATAATTAAAAGATTCCTTAGCCAACATTAACATATCTTCCAGTTGTGTGGGTTGGTTAAACACGAGATGTGGTGATCATTCGACTTGGTATGGTCCATTGAAAAGTCGTAGCTATGAATTTATAAGGACAACTCATCAGGGTGAGCTGTCTAAGCGAGTTGGCTACAGATTCCCTAGAACCAAATGTTAAAAACCAAGGCTATATAAGGATTTTCTGTTGATGATCAAGGGTTTAGTTTTGTGCTATTTTGGTTTTTCTTCTTGCTCATAGTTTTGTCTTTCTGGTGCTATCTGATATTGTCTTTGTTATATTGTTTGATTATGTGGATGATGGTATCAAGGCTTTGCTAGTTTGTCATTCCATTGTTGATGTCTACTTTGTCTATTGTAATGGTGTTGGCCAGCTAGTACTATATGAATTATCATAGTATGAGTTCTGTACTCAGACATATGGATCTTGTGTATAAATTGTATTTTTGATGTTTAATATAAACATGAGACACTCATAGGTTTTGTTCCATATTCATAGTTCTGTTGTTTGTATGTTTTATGTGAATGGTGGAATCAATGAATGAGCTATATAGTTTGAGCAAGGTTTTTAGAAAATTTCTGTGTGGATACTTTTTGTGTTGCAATTAACTATGTCAGGTATAAATGGATGAACTATGTTTCTTTGGTTCTATGTCAGAGTTAGTCCTATGCTTATACAATGAATTCCTATCAAATGTTTATGTTTTAGGCTAAGCCATATGTTATGATCGACCAATACCTTTCATTGATGCTGGGAACGTTTTAATGTATGTAGTAAGGGTTTATGGATGTATTCTTATAGTAATGTGCATATTTGTGACATATGGAAACTGCACTTGCTTGGATTAGGTTACTTCAAAGCCAAAGTTATCTTCATTTCCCTTGTTTCCTTGCATAACCTTCAAAGGTTCTGCAAACCCATCAGTATACCTCAGCTAGCACCTCACTTGCTTGTGGGTATTGAATCTGTTAGTATTTGAGGGGGTTTTGTTGGCATAATCCTCAACCGTGAGTCCCTTCACTTGCGTGCCAACAACAAACTATGTTCAAAGCACTAGTTTCTTGCAGCTTGTTACAAAGTATTCTAGTTTTTGACCAACAACCCCAAAAGTTTTCAAGATGGATATAAATCAATGAAAATGAAAAATGATATGATGACCGGGTGAAGATTTTTTTCAAGGAGAAGTTAAGCTCGATTGTCACATTCACCATGCCATTACTACAAATGAGGTATTCATAAAAGATTCATCATTAATATTACTTATTCACCATGGTATGCCTATTTATGTTTCCTTCTCCCGAGCTTAAAAACCCATGTATGTCGAAGTCCAAACTCTTATTTACTTATGTAGTCAAATATTAAATCTTTCATTATATTACTACTACCAAATTATGACTTCAACCTATTTTTCCTGAATGAGTTTTCCATGCCATCTTGCTCCCTAATCTATACAATAATGCAACTTAGCTCACTTACCATGCTACATTATCTCACTATCCTATCTTCCCCCAAATAAATTTTGACAATGAAAACCTATCTTGGGCACCATTAGACCTTGGAGTGTTTGAAAACCAACTTGTAATTTCTGATTGTAAAAACCTTTTTGTGTTATCAAACAATTTTTTAATGTTATTTTAAATATAATGTATAACATTATGTACACATTTTATTATTATTTTAGAATTAGCTATAGCTTTCAATTTTTTCATTTTCAGATTAAATTCTTTTCTGAAACCTTGAATTAGGGCTTGGTATTCTACAACGTTATTTGTATAATCAAACTCCAAACTACATTCAATTGATGTTTTATTCCCTTTAGGGTATTTAAGTACATAGCCAACACTTGCACCTTCATTAGCTTTGGAGCCGTCAAAATATAAAAACCATAAATCCTCATTTACATTTAAATATAAATTTTTAATTTTTTAATCTATTTAAATAAATTGAAGGATCTCATATCGTAAACACAAATCCACAGATGCAAAAGGCTTTACAGTGAAATTATCAAAGAAATAATTTAACAATAATTTCCTAAAATAGAGTTTGTGAACACGTAGGCTCATTAGGACCATTTAGATCAGTGACAATACGTTTCGTATGCCTTTCTTGTTTAATTTTTGTCTTTATACCCATTAATTTTATTTAAATATCCATTAATTTTATTTAAAAGCAAAGCATAAGATTTTAGGATTTCAAATATAATAAGGAATTTAAATATAACAAGTGTTACATGGTAGCTTTTGCCTGTTTCTTAGTAAAAATATACACATGTGATTTTGACCATTATTTGTAAAGCTATGAATTTTACATACAAAGTTAATATTAGATATTAAACAATTGACATCTCTACACAATAGGAAGCACCAAAAGAACATTGTATATGTTCAGATTGGTAAAACATATATCTATTTCACATAGATTGTTTGCAAAATACACACAAATACTAATGACATATGATTCTAGGTTGTGATGCTACAGATTCATTAAGAGAGAAAGCGCCCGACAATACAAGATTGACGCAAGAGAGAAGGCGCCCGAGGACGACATATATAAATGGCTATAAGCGTGCAGATTTAAGTAGCAGTAGGAAAATTTGCAATGTTTAATCAAATCAATTAGAACACAACAATATAGGAATCGTAATTGAAAGGCAGCTGTCTCTGCGGTTCATTGCGACGCGACTTTCTTGAGTGCACGCAGGCAGGTGGGGAATGACTGGCTGATTTGACATTTCAAGAACATCTGGCTCAGAACTACACGAAAGCATGGGACGATGAATGGTATCATGTCAGATTTCCAGGTGTCAAAATCCTTGAAGAATCTGCAAACGAAGCCAGTACTAGTGGTCCTCGGGAGCCCCACTCATGAAAGGCTTTCCCTGTGTACATATGATACCTAGTCACGGGTTCATAGTGACGTAGCTTTTCTCTTGGACTTTTCCTACGTCAGAAAAGTATCCAAAGTGTAATTATTTAGTTCTGATTCCTCGTAGGCCTTTGTAAGGTATCCACAGTGTATTTCACATGTCTTGCACTTTAGTTTGTCGGCATGACAGATCTCCGTGCGGATGTCACCTCCCGGTGTTACCCGAAAACGATGATCTTCTGCCAAGTGTCAATAATCGAACGAACCACAGTAATGTTTGTCCCCCTCTCATTCCTATAAAAGGAGAGGTTAGGCTCATTTGTGATTCATTCGCATTTGGTGTGTTTTGAGTCTTGAGTCCGAGTAGTCTCTCCCTGCTCTGCGTCTGCGCCATCCTGGTGATCTGCTCGCATCACGGAGTTTATTACTCATAGTCCGAATAGTTTCTTCCTACTCTGCGTCTGCGCTATCTCAGCGATCTGCTCGCAACACGAAGATCTTGTTCACAGTCTTTAGGTTGAAGTGAGAAGCCTGCGCGTCTGTTCATGTGACAGGCGAGAACCTAAAGTGGCCACTTCATTAGTGAGTCTGCATATATATGTTTTGTGTCTATAAAACTCTGAGACAGAGTCTGTAACTCGGCCAGGAAGCCTCTGGTATCGATCCTTCATTCGTGAAGATCAAAAGTCCAGTAAAAGCTGATACAGTCAATCTCTGATACAGAGAGTCCATTGTAATCTGGTTGTGAAGCATTCTATTAATAAAGGAGAGAAGACTTTCATCTGATTTTCCGCATTATTACTCTGTGTGCTTAAATTGTTCTGTCAAAATACTTGCACTACTATAAAAGTTCGCCATAAGTTCGCCGGAGGTTCGCGAAGTGCTACGGATCGCATAAGGCCGTTTAAAGGCAAGGAAGCCGTGTGGTAGGCCGCAAAGGCGTGAGGGCATAAGTAGGTTCATCTGGGTTCACAGTTGGGTTCATAACAAGTAGTGTTCAGAGACATTTGACAAGGCCAAGACGGTTGGTTGACAACCGCAAGCAAGCTGGTGTAGCCTCTGCTAGAAATTGGTAATATGACCTAAGCACGTTTATGAAAAGGCCACATATGACCTAAGCACGTTTATGAGGGAGTGTACCGTTACTCTAGATTGGCACAATTTACACAACATTTTGCAATAAGATGTTAAAATGTTCAGCCAATCATATTAGATATAAATGCCAATATAATTATTTGTAAAAATTGAACAGAAAAATTACAAAGTTATACTTTATAAAACTGTAAAATATTGTATATGTTTTACTAAACTAATGCAGAGTCAACCCAATTTCTATTGGGTAATACCTGCTGAGGTAGGCATAATAATATCAATGGTTTGGTGGAGTTTCTGATTAAAGACAACTTAATCAAGACATTTTTTAATTTCCCTAAAATATTAATATTGATCTATCTAATTGTATGATTTGGGTAGTATATTTCTTGGGTTATATATTTAATTTCTTGCACACTGAATAAGATATAGTTGGAAGAGGTATCATAGTTCACAACATAATTATGCACATTCTTTTTGAAAATTTCAAATGTCAAGACTAATGGATGTGTGTGAGAGTCATGTTTCTCTCAAATTAATGTAGCATTTATGTTAAGTTGTTTATCACTTTGACCAGGGTAATTCTGAACAGTTGTCCACTTATTTCCTATAAGAGTTAATCTTTTTTCTAAGGTTTCTCATAAAGCATTGAATAGCAACTTTGACAATTCAAATAAAGATATATTTTTTATATGCTTTTTTATATTTTCTACGAAATCATAACCCAACAAATTAGATAAGGAAATAGACTTACCTCTACTAGACTTTGTCTTATTTGTTGGAGATGATTTATTTATAGGAGATGTTGTAATTGGTGATCTAGAACTCCTTTACTTATAGTTTGAAAAACATAAATCTCTTTTGTTGATTCCTCCTTCTTATCATCTGTTACTTTATGGGATATGAAATTGAATGATAATTCAGGGGTTTATTCATCTTTCCATTCTTCTTTCTTTGTTTAAAACTCTTTATTTTCATCATTTGTAGTAAAAATTTTAAACATATTAACAAAAGTAAGACACATTTTCTCTACATGACTTAAATTTTGAGCTCTACAAAAACTTTCTTGAGAAAATTTTTAAAGATGCATTTCTTCAATAGAATGGTTTTGATAACCTAGAGGAGGAATATTTATCCTAAAGAGAGGTATCCAATATCTCCTTTATGATGGCATTTCTACAAAAAAATTTCTTTAAATTGAATGATGTCATTAGATATAATTTTTAATTATTATTTGAAGGTTGTCCATGTCTACATTATATTTGTATTTATTCTTTTTGACTAATTTTGTTGCAACTTGTTTCCTAATATCTCACAAAATTTTATTTTCTTCTATTGTTGAATTTCCTACAAAACTCATCATCCATTTTTCCACATTTCAGGTTTATTCAAATGTATCATCCAATATATATTTTTCCATCTCTCTTAACTAAAATGGATATGGAATATGGAATAATTATTGTATAAAACTTAATAGGTACATTCATTAAAAGTCTAGAATTCTCTGATATTTTATTAATTAGTGTTAAGAACCTTTGATTTAAATATTTAATATTTTCCTTTTGATTCATTTTAATCCTATAAAGTTCCAACATTAATGTTGTTGGTGTTTTACCTTCACAATTTTTTTCAATGAGTACATCTTCAAATTCATTCAACAAGTAATAGATCCCTATAATAAGGAAAAACACCTAGTGGATTCCTTTCCTTCAAAGGTATATGGAAAAAAATGAAAAATGACATCTTAATGCTAAAAATTCATTATTTTAACATCATGCATAAACTTACAAATGCAATTTTCTAGAATTTCGTGATTTTCTGGATTCAATTTTGGAAGAAGCTTCTCTATATGCTTAGGTAGATCATGAGATTGAATTGGTAGTGCAAAACTACCTAATGTTAACCGAGGCATTATTTGATTTTGAACACTAGCCATGATTCTAGGTGCTGACTGTCTTGGACTGATTTTGGGAGAATGCCGTGGACATTGTCTTCGACTAGATTTATGAGAATGTTTAGGACTACTCTAACGTGATTCCTTTGGAAAACCTTGAAGATATTGTGGAGGAATTGCTGGTGGGTATGGTGGTTTAACATTGTTGCCTTCAAATATTCTTTCCAAAACAATGGGATTGATACTTCCCTTTAAAATATTAGATAACTAAAAATTGGGGTTACTTTCAGAAGAAAAATAAAAATCACTAAGTTTATATTTCCTAATTTTCTTACCATTGGTATGAATAATAAATTGAATTGGGGACTAGCCTAATTTATTTATCTATGTCTTGGTAAGAATTCTAGAAGTTTGTGACTCTGCAATAGAATGTTTGGGAAGTAATTTTTCATTAGAAAGGATTGAAATCATAAATTCAACTTCTGTAGCGATAATTTGTTTACTTTGTGATTTGTTGTCTTCAATATTTGGTAGATGAACTAATGGATTTGAAACAATAAAATTTGTAGGTTGTGATGTCTATCATGAAGGTTTTGTGACTAGGACTCTATGTAGAGGTGTTATGTGGGATGCTTTAGAAGGATTGGTTGTGCATGATGATATTATTACAATTAAAATCATGGTCGTGGCACCTAGTTTTGTCATTGATGTCAACAAGTATCATTGATATCAAAGGGGGTACCTAAGGAAGCAAAAATATCCTTCATGAAGCAGATATATGATAAACCGATATCTTGCATGACCTAATAAATTGAAGTTAAACATGTTTGAATTTTATTGAGCTTTTAATGAATTTATGAGGTCCAAATGAGCCTATGGATAATATGGTTGGGTAGTCCTCGTTGAGACCTTTCTAATGGTATATTTAACTCTAATAAACTCCTCCTAGATAAGAAGTTATGGCCATTTGAAGATCAACATTAAGCGAAGGACTTGAAATTTAGGGAAAAATCTATTGACACCAAATTAGTTAAAGAGTGTGCATCTTTTGGGCAGATTTTTGGGTGGATCCAACACTAGAAAGTCAATCGACGACTTATGGCATGAAAACTTGCACACTATTTAACACAATTAAATATTATGTAGCTTTCAATTAGTCCGGAAATGATCACAAAACATAAATGATGGATGATGATATAGGTGAATGGCATTTAATTTATCCCACTGATCTAATAAAATGTCGACACATGGCAAACATTCATTGGAGGAACAAGTGACATATATGAGTGGGAATTTTAGGACACGTGGTGTACGTTGATAGGATAGAGGAGATGACATCAGTAAATGATGTCAACATGGTGATGTGGCACCGCCAGGGACTGCAATGTGGCAAACGAATTTGTTGCATTTTGATTGGTCAAAAGTTTAAATATGGGTGATATTTAACACTCCTCAGAGGCTACCACATGGCATGATGACATTGTGATGACATCATCATGCGAATGACCATGGAATTGTGGGGAAAAAATAACATGGTGTGGTCATATGGGGTAAGAGACCAAGCGCTAAAGTTCAACTATATTAGACATGGATTAAGCTCTGGGTTTTATGGTCGACTCTCCAAGCCCCAAATCCACTTAGTTTTACATATATACATACATAGATACATACATACATAGATACATACATACATACATATATGAATAAGCTCCATAACACACACATTGAATAGAAAATGAACTTATAACGAGTTCTATCATGAATAAGCTCTATGGTTAATTGATTCCAAATTGAAATTGGTTGACAATGTTGACAGATGGTTCGTTGATAATGGTCTGTGTTTGAAACCATTGGGAATTGTTTTTTTTCAAGCCTGGAAGGGCATCATTCTTTGTTGCGGTAGTGGTTTGGACATAACCTAAGGGGTGTCATAATTCTTGTTGCAACGTTGTTTGGTCAAATCTAAGGGGAATTGTCATTCTTGTTGCAATCTTGTTTGGTCAATCCCAAGGAGATTCGTCATTATTGTTGCAATGTCGTTTGGTCAGAGCCCAAGGGGCATCATCATTCTTATTGAAGTGTTGTTTAGACAAAGCTTGAGGAGCATTGTTGTTCTTATTACAATGTTGTTTGTTTTGAACTCGAGCGACATTGTCATTCTTGTTGCAACATGGTTTGGCCAGAGCCCAAGGGGCATAGTTGTTCTTGTTGTAGTGTTGTTTGGTTAGATCCCTAAAGGAACTGTTGTTCTTGTTGTAGTGTTGTTTGGTCATATCCTGAGGTGCATCATTTTTATTATAGTGCAGTTTAACTAGATCCAAAGGGGCATCATTTTTCTTGTTATAGTGTTGCTTGGTAAGATCCCAAGGGGCATCGTTATTCTTATCATAGTGTGGTTTGGCCAAAGCTCGAGGGGTGTCATTCTTATTATCTCTGGACCAAGACTAGAGGGCCTTGTTTTGTTTATATTTTCTATTGCTGAGCTTGGAGGGAATCACCTTGAAAGTCGATGACATTACACGGTTGATGTTATATGATTACAAGCTGAGATACATGGGCAATGATATATATAGTTGAATTTTGATTGTGGAATAACCATAGGTTGAATATCGATGCTCTCCCTTTGGAAGGCTAATATTTACAATAAAAAAATTCCATGGGATTGTATGTCAAGTAACATAACACAAGACAATTGGTTGTGGGGTTGTATTATGTTGGACAAGACCTAGGTTCGAACCTCAACGATTGTTAGGTAAGAAATTATTTTTTTATTCTTGTCGTCAAAAGACATTTTGTTGAAATATTAGTGAGCCAAAATACCCACTGTTAGAAAGCACCCATTTTGTAGATATGCTCCAAATGGGGCATTTTGTAGAACAATTAATTTAATTTTTTAAATTTATAAGGTTTTTGGAGGATTTTGGGCTCATTTCTAGTCCAAATTGTATTATGGAAGAAGCATGATGATCAAGGTTCAGCGATGAAAAGTTATGAAGGAATGCAAATCCTTAATGATGTTCTCTTAATGTTAAAAATTAGTGTTATGTTTTTTGGAAGTTGATGAGTAGGTTGTAGTTAATGTTGAGTATATGGAAAGAAACATTTCCAAGATTGTTTTTCTGTGACCAGATTGATGAATAGGCTGGAACAAAGTTTGGTTAGGGTATGAAAGGATGTTGGTAGTAGTATGGAAACAACATGTTATTAAATTTTAAGATTTATATTGTTTGAAGAGTAGGTGGATCCAATTTGAAATATTTTGAAAAGAGGTCCACAAGAAGATGAAGAAGGAGGTGGGTGCCTCCACTGAGGTTGTCACCTCAATCATGTTGGATGCTAGACCAAGTTTAATCTTGCTCATCACTCACGTTGATGCCTCAATCACTTTGTAGCCTACCACAATTAGCAACTTGCATATCTTGGGGGTGGGTGCCTCCATCAAGTTGGTTCCTACGAATTCATGGAATGAATTGAAGAAGAAGAAGAAGAATTTGTCGTTTTCTCCCATATGGGTTTACATGTAAAATCTTGTGTCTCCTTGCATTGATGGGATGGATTGTTGATGTATTATTGCCATGTGATAAATGATGTATTGTTCTATTTATTGATATGCTACAATTTTTTATCAGTCATTGCTATATAATTGTTTACTAATGAAAAGCTGTGAAATGGTAAAATTTCTGCCACACTAATCCACCCCCCCTCTCAATGTGTTCTTTTGTCCAACAATGGTACCTCCTTCTAACACCATAATTTTTGATCGGAAGAATTTTTTTTCCACCAACAATAGGGAAAATTTCCTGATGATATATACCAATTAGATTTTCTCTCATATTACGTCAATTTTCACTACTATGTGCACCTAATTGGCACCTAATATTTAAAATTGATAAAATGAGAATGGTTTATTTTGAATAATATAATTTTAACCTAATTAAAAGTAATCTAACAAAAATATCTAAAACCTAATCTCTATAGATAGTGAATATATTGAAATTAGAAAGAATATTAAATTAGTTACTATTAAATAGAAAGAAAAATATCACTTATTCAATATTATAATAAGTACACATTGAAATATAGTTAATTTTCAGATAAATAGTTATTCAAACAATCCGAAAAATGTACATCTCGAATGTAAAATATGACCATATTGAATAACTTAAATGGAATATGAACATAATTTTAAATAAAAACATGAATAATAAACTTGTATAATTCACAATAATGTAGAAAAAATCCATTCTTACATTCACATAAACATATATTTTCTAAAATGTCAAGTCCCATTAACACAATCGGTTGAGGATGGGCCTCGTTTGCAAGGTGACCTAAGATCAAACCTCATGGGGGGTGGTTGTGCCCTATGCTAGGGGGCGGAGACATGCTAAAAATCTAGTTAACTTAGGGCTGGTGTGGCCCAGGTAGGGTGCGATCCCCGGGTGACTTTGACATATTAGATGCCTTTGGGTCGTGGCTCCTTAAGCCACAAGTCAACACTAGAGGGTCACAGACAACTTGACAAAAAAAAACAAAAACATATATTTTCTAAAATATTGAGTCTTCCACTTTCTATTAAAATTGATAACAATATACATATTTGAATATAAGGCTTTTCGACCTATTTGGTATTCAATCTTTCATTGCACTTGATAATAATATACAAATAAAAGTCTTAAATCTTCTAAACCCCAGATTATAAAGAAATAATCCTCTTTTTATAATCAATCTCCTTCCTCATACTTCATTTCTTCTCTCATGTTTCAATATACTTTCCTAAAAATGTGGAAAATCATGTTAGAATTCAGATGATATCTTCAATTAGTATAACATATAACAACAGTTCTGCCCAACCACCCAAGATAATATATAAATAGGATAAAGAACATTATTCCTTGAGATCTACCCTAACCATCACAATATTATGCGATCTATTACAATCTAGTTGCATAATGATGATTTAGTGGTAGCCCATTACTATTTATAATTAAATGACACAACCTTAATATATAGTGATATTGATAATCTACATTATCATTGCATCAATCTAAAAAAATCTTGGGGCACCCATACAAATGCTAGAATGAAATCAATGAATATATAGAAATATAATAAAAAAATAGAAAATAAAAAACCTTATCACTCAATTAATTACTAAATAGATAAATATATTGTTAAACAAAATAAAAAAGAAAAATATATGGTTTAAACAAAGGAAACCATTTCATATCTCTTGTATACCTCTTGAGCTTTCCAACAAACCATTTCATGTTAAATTTGGCCACCTTGGCACATGGAAAGAAACACTGAACAATTATTGATCTCCTCATTGAATAATCTTCAACTAATGACCGACAAGCTTATTATTTTATCCTACATGGAACCTGTGAAAGCATTCTAATGTGTTTATATTATTTTTTACCTCCCAATGTGGTTTAAGTGAGAAGTTGTGGAATCTATGGAAACTTGGACAACCTTTGTGTTTATAATATGAGTTTTTAATGGTTGTCACCATTTCATTATGCTATCCAATCTATATATAATTATTTGAGTAATATTTTTTTAGTTTATATGTTCCAATTGCAACATCCCATGTGTTTTATAGTAGTGTATTTCAATAGTCGTTTAGGTATCCAAATTGTAATGAAAAAATGCATATGGATATCTGGAATCTAGAAATACAAAAAAAATGATATAAACGAAATATTAGATTCCAGATTACATGAAGAATAGACATATTAGAAAAAGGACACATAAGTCCATGATGTGTATGCTACACAGGATAATCATGATGAAAAAATGCATATGGATATCTGGAATTTAGAAATACAAAGAAATTGATATAGATGAAATATTAGATTCCAGATTACATGTAGAATAGACATATTATAAAAAGGACGCATAAGTTCATGATGTGTATGCTAATAGTATAATCATGATAAACTAGTGAGATGATAATATTGTAATCCAGATATCTGAATTGCATATAAATGATAAATGTAGATATCTCAAATTTAAAAATGTGGAATAATCCAAAATTACATATAAAATAAATCCTTGATACCAAATTCCATGTAACATAGCCATATAATTCCATGTTACATAAGGAAAGTCCTATTGGAACGAAAATGCTGAAGTGACATGCTAGGTGTATATTGAGGTGAAATGATAAACTAGCAAAGTAAGAAAGTTCTAATTTCCAGGAATTTTAGGAAAATCTAGATATAGATGTCCAAGGTTTAGAATATGGAAAAAATGTGAATTAAGTGAAAGGCCAAATTACAACATACGGGGCTCCCTATAGAATAGCCAGATCAGTGCCAAATGGCCACCATGTAGGATAAAATATAATGACACATAGGATGTACCATTGTTAAGATAAAAAGTGATCTCAAGTTGGCATACAATCAAGGAAATATATATGAATGAGTTGGCAAGAATTATTGTTTGGATATTTGGACATCACAAGGGTTGTGGATTCACAAATCTGAAATCTAGAAAATTGCAAAAATCACATAAAGGAAAACTTGGATCCCGTATGCCACATATGCCACATTACCAACCACATAAGTGGAAAATTCGTGTGCCATATAGGAAGATTGAAGGGTTTGTGAATATCTATCAAGATGAAGTGGCATTGAGCAGCATGCCCCATGTACCTATATGGCACAATGATTAAGGAATAGGGAGAGTTTGTATGACGTACTATCTAGAATCAAGAATTTGAAAGAAATTATAAAATATCATTAAAGAAAAGTTGGGTCCAAAATCCATATTTGGAAATATGGAAATTAAAAAAGAGACATAAATAAAAGAATACTAAATGTGGATATTAGGGATCTGAATATGCGAGTATTTCCAAAAAGAAAAATAAAAGAAATATTGATTATACATACATAAAAGCATCGTATATAACTGCAACAATATAAAATATCAGATTATGAATAACACATAGGATTATACATGTAATAATCCATGTCAAATGAAAGGAAATCCATAAAGATTAACATGGAAAAGAAGAAAACAACGAGGGAATTGTTGGAGTTTAACACAGCAATCAGATGCACAGCAATTCAAATAACAAATACTCAGCAATCAATCATGCACATAAGACACACAACTTTAACGTGGTTCACCCAATCCTCCTGGGCTACGTCCACACCACAAGGCATCGGCAATTCTTTATTAATCAAAAACAGGAGATTACAAACTCTCACACCCTCACTCCATTACAAACAATCCGTATGGATACCTATTATATAGCCAGGAGAATCAAACTGCCTCATAAATCCTCTCAACACAAATTTAGGATGCATTGACTCCCTCCCAACAAACTGGAGCTAATCTAGGAACTAATTCCTAATTTTTGTCACCTACTGAGATTTTTCCTATTTTATTTAAAACAGAAAATCTCAACAATCTCCACCTTGACAACAATTAGCCTGATGCCCTGTTATTATTATTTTATCTCTTCTGCAAGCCAAGAGAAGCCAAACACCAACGCAGCTTCTCCAACAAAACTGGTTTCGTGAACATGTCTGCACAGTTCTCCTTTGTATGCACCTTTTCAAGAGAGACTCCCCTTTCAGTGATAACCTGTCTTACAAAATGGTACTTAATCGGAATATGCTTTGATTTACTATGATAGGCCGGATTCTTAGCCAAATGTATTGCACTTTGACTATCACAAAGTAACCTGATGTTGTCCTGCAACCTACCAAATTCACCAAGCAAACCTTTCAACCAAACCGCCTCTTTGCAAGCATGCGAAGCAGCAATGTATTCTGCTTCAGTAGTGGATAAAGCAACAATATTCTGTAGCTTTGACATCCAGCTAATAGCTCCACCTGCAAGAGTAAAGACGTACCCTGAAGTTGACCTTCTCTTATTCAAATCACCTGCAAAATCAGAATCAACATATCCGCAAACAAATTCACTACTCTTATTGTAAGTGATACAATAACTGCTTGTGCCTCTCAAGTACCGAAGCACCCATTTCACTGCTGACCAGTGTTCTTTACCCAGATTTGCCATGTACCTGCTGACAACCCCAACTGCATGTGAAATATCTGGTCGAGTACAAACCATCGCATACATCAAACATCCTACTACATTGGCATATGGAATTCGAGACATATAATCATTTTCTTCATCTGTATTAGGACATAAACTCGAAGAAAGCTTGAAATGGGAAGCGAAAGGGACTGACACGGGCTTCACATTATTCATACCAAACCTCAAAAGTATCTTCTCAACATACTTCTGTTGTGATAGCCACAGCTTACCATTGCTCCTGTCTCTGAAAATCTCCATGCCCAAAATCTGTCTTGTTGCTCCTAGATCTTTCATATCGAATGTCCTTGCCATCTGAGTCTTCAACCTGTTGATTTCATCAATGCTTTTGCTTGCTAAAAGCATATCGTCAACATACAACACTAAGATAATGAACATGCCATTTTTCAATTGCTTGAAATACACACAATGATCATATTCACTTCTAACATATTTATGACTCAACATGAAAGAATCAAACTTCTTATACCATTGCCGAGGCGACTGCTTCAGGCCATATAATGACTTCTTGAGCCTGCAGACAAATTTCTTATTGCGATGCTGAACAAACCCTTCCGGTTGTTCCATATAAATTTCCTCATCTAAATCTCCATGTAGAAAAGCAGTCTTAACATCTAGTTGTTGTAACTCTAAATCAAACAAAGCAACTAAAGCTAACACAATTCGAATTGAAACAATTTTAACCACTGGTGAAAAAATCTCATGAAAGTCAATGCCTGCTTTCTGAGAAAACCCTTTTGCAACCAGTCGCGCTTTGTACCTGTCCTCCGTATCATTCACACCCCGTTTCACCTTGAAAACCCATTTGCATCCCACAGTTTTCCTGTCTTTCGGAAGCTCAACCAGATCCCATGTGCCATTCTTACTCAAGGCCATCATTTCTTCCTTCATGGCTGCTTTCCACTTGTCACTATTCGAACCTTCTATTGCTTCCTGATAGCACAGAGGTTCATTGTCATTAGCGGTCAAAGCAACTGAAGTAACATAATCATCATACCTTCTCGGTGGTCGTTTGATTCTTGTCGACCTCCTTAAGGATGTTTCTGGTGCTTCCTCGATTGGCTGACTACCACCTGTAGGGACTTCTTGCCGACCAGTATCTGAGACCTGTTCATGATCTAAACCTGAACCCTGTTCATGTTCTGAAACTTGTTCATTACTAGTATCTGAACTATGGTCATCATGACTATCATTAGAAGTGCTATCAAACTGAATGTGCTGAAAATCAAATACATCATCCTGTTTCAATCTACTATCTACATCTAACTGTACAAGAGAGGATTCATTAAACCTTACATCTCTGTTGATGATGATTTTGCGGGTAGTAGGATCCCACAATCTATATCCCTTTGTTCCAACACCATACCCAACAAAGACATACCTTTTAGACTTTGGATCTAACTTAGTTCGCTGATGTTTAGGCACTAGAGCATATGCATACACAACCAAACACTCTGAGTTTAGAATAGTCACAAGGGTGTCCTTTCCATACCTCTTGCGGAATCTTGCAGTCTATGGCCGTCGATGGAGATCGGTTTATCACATAACAAGCTGTTGCCACTGCTTCCGTCCACAACTCCTTCTGCAACCCGGCGTTACTCAACATACTCCTTGCTCTCTCTAGAAGAGTCCTGTTCATGCGTTCAGCAACTCCATTTTGCTGAGGAGTATAAACCGTGGTCTTATGTCTCTCGATCCCTGCATCCTTGCAATAGTTGTCAAACTCTTTGGAAGTAAACTCACCACCATTGTAAGTTCTTAAACACTTTATTGTTCTACCAGTGCTGTTTTCTACCAATGCTCTAAACTGCTTGAAAACTAAAAAAACATCAGACTTCTTTTTCATCATGTAGACCCACACCTTCCTAGAAAAGTCATCAATGAACGACAAAAAATATGACGAGCCACCATATGATGCTGTAGGGGCTGGACCCCAAACATCTGAATGAATATAATCAAGTATCCCTTTACTAGTATGTTTGCCTGTTTTAAATTTTTGTTTACTTTGTTTGCCAAACAGACAATGATTACAGAAATCTAACTTTCCAGACTTTAGATTAGGAAGTAACTTGCGATCAGCCAAAATCTTTAACCCTCTTTCGCTCATATGGCCCAACCTTTGATGCCATAGGCGAATGGAACTACTGTCATGTTCAGACACTGTAGACACATGATCTGACCCTGTTCTTCCTTCTAATTGAAACAGATTTCCTACTTTCTTAGCCTTCATTACTAGTAAGATACCTTTATAGATTTTCATAACTCCACCTTGAATTACAGTTTTATATCCATTCGTATCCAATGCTCCTAAAGAAATTAGATTTTTTCTTAAATCTGGTACATGCCTCACATCAGTTAATATTCTAGTTGTCCCATCAAACATTTGTAGTTGTATGCTCCCAATCCCCACAATATTACATGTTACATCATTACCCATGTACACGACACCATCATTAACTGATCTATACGTCTTAAACCATTCTCTATGAATACACATGTGGTTTGATGCACCAGAATCTAACAACCAATGTTGATCATGATTTGACATATTAACAGACAACACTTCGTCGCTCATACCTGAACCAGATGCCGAACCTGTATCTGTCGTGTTTGCTTCCTTCTTCTCTGTCGAAGAGTCTCCTTTCTTCTCTGTTTGTTGTCTCTTCCAGCAGTCTTTCTTCAGGTGTCCAGTTTTCCCACAATGCCAGCACTTCACCTTTGTCTTCTTTCCTTTAGACTTTGAATGAGAGTTGCTATGCTTACCCCCGGAGTGTCTCTCTCTCGAGCGACCTCTGGCCATCATTACCTCTGATGTAGAGGTGTCTGCATTCGACTTCTTCCTCGTCTCCTCAGCCTCAGACAACAAGGCTCCAACCATATCGTTCTCAAAACGGGCACTTTGAGTTTTCGCCATCTTCTATCAGCAAAAAACACAATAATCTCCAAAAAAACCAACTTTTAAATGAAGTTAATCTCAAAAAACATTGCCTATGCCTTTAAAAAACAAACAGATATCTGCCCTTTGTACTTCACATACAAATTTCTGCAATGTGCACTTATATGCCTGTGCTTTCATACCATATGCAAATGGTATATTCAAATTCAATTTTTTAAATGCCACCCTTCACCTTATAAAAAAAGGCCTTTCACTTAACAAACCAAATGTAAATGGCATTTACATTTTTAAATATTATAAAAAAGGGACCTTTTAATAAAATCGATTTATGTAAAAAAAAACACATACCATATGTGATATGTGACCTTTTTTTTAAAAACTCCAAATCGATTTCCCTTTTTTTAATATTACACTTTTAAAAAATCCTCTTTCAAATCGATTTAACATATCGATTTAACATATGCCATAATAATTACCATTCGATTTTAAATTTTTACGAACTTCAAAGGTGAGCACCCTAAAGAATTGATTTTTAACGTTCCTTAGTTTTTAAAGCCACTTCTGAAACGATTCTCCACAAATCGTGTTGTCTTTTAAAATACACATTGAATAATTTGTGACTTCAATGTAAAACCGTAGCATTTCAAAACAACTTTAAAAAAAAAACTAATGGCAAATGACTCACGTTTGCAGTGTTGTTTTATATGGCATTTGACCAACCATTCAACGTTCTCTCTGTTCAACGCCAGTTAACAGCCTTCTCCAACGCTGCTTCAGACTTTCAAATTCAACGCTGTGCACAACAAAACCTGTTCAATGCCTACGCCTCTAACAATTGCATTAACGCTGCGCCGATTCTTCACGCTGTTCAAAAAATAGCATACGACTGTCAGACTGTCCACCTCTGCACATTTGAAACTCCAGCTAACCGTGTTCAAAGCACAACAACTCGCTCGACGACTCGAGCGATTAACTTCACTTAACGCCACTGCCTGCGTGAAATGTGTTCACTTCTTTATTTGTTGTTAACAACAACTTCTACTCACAGTCACGGCACTCACCACGTTCAACGTTTACTTTGGCCGCCTTCAAATTGCGCTCAGTAGCACGGCCTCTCACCAGCAGGCAAATGGTTTGCACGGTCCATCAATGTGCTTCTCAACAGGCCACGGCTTCACAAGCTCAGGCCAACAGTTCTCTGTGCGGAAATCTCACCAGTCCAACAGTTCTGCGCACCATTCAACTACGCTCCACGCAGCTTCTTCAAACCTCCAACATGCTCTGATACCAATTGTTGGAGTTTAACACAGCAATCATATGCACAACAATTCAAATAACAAATACTCAGCAATCAATCATGCACATAAGACACACAGCTTTAACGTGGTTCACCCAATCCTCCTGGGCTACGTCCACACCACAAGGCATCGGCAATTCTTTATTAATCAAAAACAGAAGATTACAAACTCTCACACCCTCACTCCATTACAAACAATCCGTATGGATACCTGTTATATATCCAGGAGAATCAAACTGCCTCATAAATCCTCTCAACACAAATTTAGGATGCATTAACTCCCTCCCAACAAACTGGAGCTAATGTAGGAACTAATTCCTAATTTTTGTCACCTACTGAGATTTTTCCTATTTTATTTAAAACAGAAAATCTCAACAGGAATGAAAAGTGGTAGGTGTTTCCAAGTCTCAAATGTTGAGTCAGCATGGACACATCAACAAGCTATGTAGGAATCCATATCAAGTATAGAAGAAAACAACGAGTGAATGAAAAGTGGAAGTTGGTTCCAAATCTCAAATGTTGAGTCAGCATGGACACATCAACAAGCCATGTAGGAATCCATATTAAGTATAGGTGGAACACAAAACTTGAACACGATGGATGACGCTATCATGATTTCTTTCTTGATATCGGCTTCCAAAAATCTATTTAAATATTGGTAGGAATTGGATCTTAAGGAAAATTTGAAATATAATGAAGAGGAAAATCAAAATTTCAGCAAATTTAATCAAATTCAAACTAAAACGAGAAAAAATAAAAACATCTTAAAGAAGAAAGTTTAATCAAATTAGAAAACATAAAAACATCTTAGAAAACAAAAGACAAAGGTAATCAAAATTACTTAATCAACTAAGTAATTACAAATGAATAATGATGTTTCACTAAATTTAGAAAAATAAGAAAAAAAATGTTAGGTCTCTCATTATTTTATTACAACATCATAAAATTATGGGATTTGCTGTAAAGGCTAGAATAATGGGTTAAATCAATCACCAAGAATGTGGTATAAAAAATTGGTACTTATATATTGGGACTTAACTTCACAAGGAGCAAAGTGGATCACAATGTGTATTTAAAATTAGTTAGTGATCATCTTATTTATTTGGTCTTGTATGTGGAAGGTATGTTGTTGATTAGAAATGACAGGGAAATCATCTAGTATGTGAAAACTCAATTGTCTTCTAAATTTTACATGAAAGATATTGGTGCTACAAATTTTATTTAGGACATGGAAATTAAAAGAGATCTAGAAAACAAGAAACTCTTGTTAAATTAGAGGAAATATGTCAAGAAAATATTGTAGAGGTTTAATATGTAGGAATGTAAGCTAGTAAATGTCCCTATTCCTATAAGTGTGAAATTATCTCTAACATAATGTCCCAAGACACAAGAAGAAGAAGAGGACATGTTATTTATTCCATACACTAGTGTGGTTGACATAATGATGTAAACAATGGTCTATCTTAGACCAGATACCACACATGTAGTGGGAGTATTGAACATGTATATGTCAAAAATAGGGAAGGAGCATTGGGTAGTAGTAAAGAGGGTTTTTAGGAATTTCATGGCACTACTAGTTATGGATTGCGCTGCTAAGGGATACTAGGACTATTCAAAGTGTTGGACATACATAAATTTGTTGATGCAAATTGGGCTAGATATTTGGATCACAAGAGATCTATAGTGGCTATGTGTTTAACTTACTTGGGGGAACAATCAATGTATAGTGGAACTCTCAACTCCAAAATCTAAACATACGGTAGCAACACATGTAAGCAAGGAAGTAGTATGGTTACAAAGATTATGTTCAAGTATTCGGTTAACAAGTTGTGAGGACAAATTATGACAGACATAATGCAATATTCTTGGACAAGAACCCAACTTATTTTTTAAGAAAAAAAAAATGATGTTCAATATCACTTTGTGAGAGACAAGGTTGAAGACAAAAAGGTGTTGCTAGTGAAGGTGGACACCTTGAAGAATGTTGCAAATTCACTAAGAAGTTGAGCACTGAGAAGTTCTCTTGGTGTAGAGAAATAATGGGAGTTAGCGGCTTTGGTCATTGATCATGTACTCCTATGAACCCATGTATGCAAATAAAAGAACAAATGGGAGAATTTCATGTATGTGTTATATTCTTTGCATGATTATCCGTACATGCAATTTGTACATGTTAGGTGTAGTAGGAGTATCAAACAAGTCAAAAAGTCCCAAAACAAATATTTGGGTGTCTTTTGCATTCATTTGTGGCACACAATTTTCACTTGTAGTAGTTTTGTGGCACATGGTGTTTCATCCCATGTTTTTGGATTTTTGGTTAAGTAACTGCAATTGTATTATATTATAGGGTTAATGGATTAGGGGTTTATGCCATGAGATATACATATTGCATTGTAATATTGTGAATATATAATATATTGAAAATTATTTTTGGTTTTGTTGATTTTTTTTCTAGGGTAAAATATCTATGTTAAATGTGTGTGTGTGTGTACCCCATTGCATTTTTTATGTTTTTATTAAGAATTTGTTTTAGTGATTAACTATACAGAGTTATAAACAACACTCCCTTCATGAGAGAATAAATTTAGGCATAGAGATTAGATATGCCAATCTTCATGTCTCTTGTCTCTACAATATGATTTCAAAATTATATTAAATGAAGAATTGATTTATGAGGTTGGTGTACCTTTCATTGAAAGGTTAGAATTAGAAAAAATATAGGCTATATCCTCTAATCAAAGCCATGATATGAGAAAATAAAATGGAGAGGATGTGGCATCTTAATACATTGCGGTCTTTGAAAACTCTTTTACCAAAAGGATCAATTCATTTTTATATTTTGAAAAATTTCCATGCCGTCTACACAAATATGTTTGAAAATATCCACTTATAAGAGAATCCATTGGTGTATGATGTAGTGAAACTTTTGTGTCATTTTTGAGGAATAAAACACTAAGTAATAAGGGAGACTAGAACATTTCCAAACCTTGATTGATCAAAGACACATTGATAGTAATATTCCATCGAGTGTGCAAAATTTCAACAAATATTTTCAATCTTAATTTAAAGAATATAATGAAGAAAAGGTTGATCATGGATACCTTGTTTTTAAAGACTATGTTGTTTTTTCGAAAATGAATTTGGAGATCAATATATCATTCATTGATCATGTACACCTTATAACTACTAATCCATTTGAATAAATGCCATTGGTAGAAGAGAAAGACCATGACAAACACATTTTTATTATCTTTTAAAGATCTTCATGGAGGAACAACAATATATCAAAAACCCATCATTATACATGATAAATGGAATACTGAGTTGATTTAAGAAGATTTATTAAATATGCTTGTTTTTGAGTCTTAAGTTAATATCCATGAGCATCTGTTGAGAAAAGTGTTGTCATTGATGTCAAGTCTCGTCATTGATGTCAATTGAACAAGTGAATACAAATTCAAGGGTAGTTTGCTGATGATTATTACTATTGATATGTAGCCTATCTTTGAAGGATTTTCACTACAGGAAAATTATTCAAAATCACATGCAAAATGTTTACTTGGATAGTCATCTCAGATACTTTTCCAACGATATATGGAACTTAATACAACTCCCAAGGATTGATGAGAAAAATGTTTTGAAGTGAAGGTCGTTTCTGCTTGAAAAACAAGTGTTAAGCCATAAGGTTGTTTGGAAAAATACTAAGAGGGGGGGTGAATTAGTATTTAGAGCTCATATCTATAAATTTAAAATTTTCTTTTGCAGAATTGCATACATGGCTTTTATGAACCGAACTCGCGTATACACGCGGATATGCTGAGAGAAACTCGTGTATACTGATATAAATTTCTAGTTTATAAAGTATCTCAGAAACAGAATTTAAAAAAGATTTACCAGTTATGCATCATGTTAGATAATCAGTTAATATGTGCAGTAACAGTAGTATAAAACATCACACAAGTGGAACACACATGAACACCAATATTTAAGGTGGAAACCCAATTCGGGAGAAAACCACCGCTGTTGTTGTCTCTGTCTTCAATATTTATTATATGGAAAACTGATTACAACATTGTACTGATGCAGACTCATACCAGTACGCAAGATTATACCTGCAGAAGGCTGCAACCTTCACTCGTTTACCAGCTGCTACTAGAAGGGAGTTTCAACCCCCTGAACATAACACCAGCTTCTACTGGCAGGAAGCTTCTACTTCCATACTGAAGGCTTCAACCCTTAGACCCACTGCAGACCACGTTTCATCAATTTTCATACTGGATCAAACAACATCAACACAACCCTTTATCAACAATCATGAACTTTGCCCAATACTTCAATTAGAATAGTGAATACACTGTAGCCAAAACTTCAGAAGTAACCTAGACTTCAGAATAGATATGCAGATACATACTCAACCCTGAACAATCATTAATTAAAATAGAATACGCTACTTTTCTTCACTGAAGCCGCGTACATACGTGCTTTTCTGCACACCAACCTGCGTATACTTCTGTGTATTCTTCAGAAAACCCTAACTGCCATACACGCTTTTCATGAAGAGAAACCATGTATATACACGCTTTTATTGAGACCAACTAGCGTATAGATCTGTAAGTTTATATTTTGCAGAACAGGTCAGATCTATCAAACTTACCTAGAATTATTCATTTTCTTCAACAAACTTGTGCCAGTTCTTCATCATTTCTTCAACAGATCATACTAGAGATTCATCATCTTCAGATCTAGAGATCTTGAACCATCACTATTTCCACGGGTGCATCATAGATTCAGATCTGTTAATTAAAAACAAAATTCATCCATGAAAATATTCCTTAGAGAATGTTCATTCATTAACAACCCTTACTCATGCACACCTTGCACTATGATCTTCTTCTCCTTAAATAGATTTAGCTTTTACCAATACCATGAGTAAAAACCACTCAATTGATAATGGTAATCCTGGATGGAATCAAATAGATAATACAGTGCTCAATACTGTGGGCTAATACCATGGTAATACCTCTTGGTATTATAATTTTAGAGTGCAAAAGGCATACGCGACTTGGAGCATTCATTTCCATGTGTATACACAACTTCTTTTCATAAAAACTGTGTATACGCTAACCATGAATGTATACGTGGGTTTCCTTCAAAAAATTAATGTATACATTACATCCATACATGGGTTGCCTTCACAAAAGTAGTGTATACATTATGACATATTATATTTATCATTTCTCTGGCACTTGCTGGAATTCTTTTCTCTGTCACATCTGAACAGATCTGTAGATACATCATTCTTAAATCTTTAACAAATAGGTTGCTTATCATAGGCAACTCTTCAAGTAGGTTTCCATCAAGGACAAATTCATCAAGTAGGTTTCCATCAAGGACAACACATTACATCATATTGCCAACAATCTCCCCATTTGGACTTGACAGAAACCACGATGGTGTTTTGATCACCACAATAGATAGATACATTAATCATAACCATTATTCAAACACCGTGATACTCTCCCCATTTGACATCAAGGGTAAAGGGCGGATCAAAACCAAAACAAGGTTTCTCTTCCCTTGTAAAAATAAGAGCTCTGTGCACTGAATTTACCATGCTCCCCCTGAGTTCATGCTAAATCTTTTAGACAGATTTTTCAATGAAGTACATGACTCTATAACTCAACCTAGTATTACCTTTCCTATCACCAAGGACTCATACTTACATCAATGATCCAACCAAGTGGAATTACATATTTGATTGAACTACCCAACCAAGTGGGTTTACAAATTTGACCAAGTCCTTACATGACTGAATATACAAATTTTACGTCATAGGTCTCAACATGACTATTTCATCAAATTACAGATATGAATTTTTATAAACAAGACCAAAGAATCTCAATCATGAGATCAGACCACAACAAACACTTAGAATGCCAACAATGCATACTTTCCCACATGACAAGTGCTCCCCCTTAGCTTGTGCAACCTAAACACTTTCAATAGCAAATCATCAAGGCATCTTCATCAAAATATATTAGAGAATGAAATAGAAATGTAAGAACCAGAACATCATCAAAGATACCCAACAAAACTGCAACTGTTCTGAAAATGCTAATCGAGAAAATGATGCCAGCAAAAACCCATACACGGTTTTCTGTATATAAACTCGCGTATATACGCGAATTTCCTTTATGAAATCCACGTATCCAATTTAATCTTCTGAGTTTAAGTAGATTTGATCTTCTGAGCGGTAGAGACAACTCCCAGCTTTTGTATGAGATATTCAAATGCTTCCCTGGGAAGAGGTTTAGTAAATATATCAGCAACTTGTTCTTTGGAGGGAACATACTCCAATTTCACCTTTTGTTCAAGCACCTGTTCACTTAAGAAGTGATACTTGATAGGAATGTGCTTGGTCTTGGAATTCATAATAGGATTCTTGGAGATATTGATGGCAGTTGTATTATCACACATAATGGATATGGGAGGTGAACATGTGATTTGAATGTCTTGTAAAGTCTGCATCATCCAAAGAAGTTGTGTGCAACATGATGCTGCAGCCACATATTCCGCTTCTGCTGTAGATTAGGTAATAGAGCTTTTCTTCTTGCTGAAACAAGATACTAATCGGGGCCCCATATAGAATGCACTACCACTAGTGCTCTTCCGATCATCAACATTTCCAGCCCAATCTGCATCTGTGTAAGCATGAAGAGTGAGATTAGCATTCTTTGGATACCATAGTCCAAAGTCTTGAGTTCCTTGTAGATATTTGAATATTCTTTTGACAGCCTGAAGGTGAGACTCTTTTGGATTAGCTTGGAATCGTCCAAAAATCCCAACTGCATGCATAATGTCTAGTCTTGTCTCAGTTAGATAAAGTAGACTTCCAATCATGGATCTATATTCTGGTTGATTTACCGTGGGAGAATCATCATGAGAGCTGAGGTTACACCCAGTTATCATTTGTGTACTTACAGGTTTGCAGTCTTCCATCCCATACTTCTTCAAAATTTTCCTGAGGTATTTTGCTTGAGATAAAAATATGCCATCGGTTGCTTGTTGCACTTGTAAGCCAAGATAAATTGTTAGTTCCCCAAGTAAAGACATTTCAAATTCTTGTTACATAACAGAAGAAAATTTCCGACTCATGGACTCTTCATTACTTCCAAAAATGATATCATCAACATATACAACCACAATCAATAGTTTATCATTTTTATTTTTTGTGTATAAGTTTCTATCAGCAGAACCCTTTGAAAAACCTTGTTGATGAAGATATTTGTGAAGACGATAATACCATGCCCTTGGAGCCTTTTTGAGACCATATAATTCCTTTTTAAGTTTATAAACAATTTTTTCATCATTTCCCAAAATGAATCCTTCTGGTTGTTCTATATAAACTTCTTCTTCTAGATCACCATTGAGGAAAGCAGATTTAACATCCATTTGATAAACTTTGATTTGTTGAAAGCTTGAAAAAGCAAGAAAAATTATGATGGCTTCAAGTATAGCTATAGGAGCAAATGTTTCTTCAAAGTCTATACCTTCTTGTTGAGCATACCCTTTACAAACAAGTCTAGCCTTGTTTCTAATAACATCTCCATTTTCATTTAACTTGTTTTTGAATATCCATTTTGTTCTAATAACATTTTTATCATAAGGTCTTGGAACTAGTTCCCAAGTATGATTATTTTCAATTTGATCAAGTTATTCATTCATGGCTTGAATCCAACATTCATCTTTGCTAGCTTGATTGACATTTTGTGGTTCAATGGTGGATAAAAATGCTAGATAGCTAGTATACCCTACAAGAGTTCTTCTTGTTTGGACACATGATCCCCTTTCTCCCAAAATTTGAGATTATGGATGATTATTTTGAACATACCTGGATGGAGCCTTTTTAGATAGATCTTCTTCTGCTGCTTCATTGGGTTCACCTTCTATATTATCTCTATTAGATGCAGGAAGATATACATCATCATCATCTTCATTTGTTGTTTGTATTTCCACTTTTGGAGTTGAGAGAGATTCATCAATTACAACGTCAATGCATTCAACAATATTCCGAAGTCTTTTATTATAGCATTTATATGCTTTACTTCTAGAAGAGTAACCAAGAAATATTCCTTCATATGCCCTAGGTTCAAACTTGCCAAGTTTTTCATCATTGTTCTTGATAAAAAAATTTCTTCCAAAAAATTTAAAATGCTTTACAGTGGGAAGATTACCATACTAGAGCTCATATGGAGTTTTATCACTATTTATACGAACATGTGCTTTGTTAAAAAAAATTACAGCAGTATGTGCTGCTTCTCCCCAAAATGTGTCTGGTGTTCTCGAATCATCAAGCATAGCCCGAGCCATCTGTTGAACTATTCTATTCATTCCTTCTGTTACGCCATTTTGTTGTGGGGTACCAGCTACAGAAAACTGTCTTTTTATGCCATGTTGTTAACAGAAATCAAAGAATTCATCTGATATATATTCACCTCCTCGATAAGATCTAAGACACTTGATTTTTAGATCTAATTCATTTTCAACTAGTGCTTTGAAGATCTGAAATTTTTCAAATGATTCATCTTTGTGTTTTAGCAACCCAATCCAAAAAATTCTAGAGAAATCATCAATAAACAGAATATAATATTGTTCTCCACGGGATGACCTTTTTCTCATAGGTCCACATATATCAGTATGAATAAGTTCAAGAGGATTACTTGCTGATCCTTCTTTGGCATTAAATTGCACTCTAGCTTGCTTACCGAATTGGCAAGATTTACATATGGTACTCTCAGGCAGAGTAATATTGGGAAGATCACAAACAGCTTTGAGTCTACTAGATTTGTTGATTTGAGAGAAGCTCAAATGCCCCAATATTCTATGCCATAACCAATTTTCTGAAGATTTACCCAAGTAACATTGTTCTTTACAACTTTTCAATACATACAAGTTGCTTGGTGTTCTATTTCCTTTTATAATTGTTTTTCCTGTATAAAGATCACGTACCACACATTCTTTTGAGCTAAAAACAACTTCAGTCCCTTGATCACACATTTGAATTACACTTAACAGGTTATGCTTTAATCCATCCACATACATAACATTGTTAGCTTTCACCTTTTCCTTTAGAAAAATAGAACCCTTTCCCTTAATGACAGCAGGAGTATCATTTCCAAAAGTAACATTCTTTTATCTTTCTAGAGCATTGTATGCAAGAAGTTTATTTATGTCACCTGTCATGTGTTTTGAGCATCCACTATCAATGTACCATTGATTTTATTCTCCTTCTGCAAATAAAGCTATGCCACAGTTCTCAACTTGTAATTCCTTCTTTCTCCATACTTTGGAAGTTGAGGGTATATGCTCTTTTGGCTGAAGTTTGCTCCTGCATTCAGATTCTTCATGACCAAAGTTATTGCAATAAGCACATTCAATTTCATTTTGAAGAGGAGAAAAGTTGTTATATGTATTCTTCTTTACTCTAGTATCAATTCTTTTCTTTCTTTCTTCTCTAGTCATGATGGTTTTGTAAGCAACACATTGAACAACTTTATGACCAAAATTATGACATAAGAAACATTGTCCATTGAAAAAGAAATTTCTGCGATCATGGAACCTTCTATTTGTGTTCACCTGTTGGTTGATATTTCTCTGAAGGGTATTCCTGATAGATTTCTTTGTATTGAGATGGTCATGCTTTACATGTAAAGTTTCTTTGTTTCCTTGTTAAGCGGAAGAATGCTGTAGGCTGGCTGTAGCTGTTTTTAGATAGTTTGGTGCTGAAGACTGAGAATATTTTCTGACATATCCAATACCTATCGTCATAAGAGAAGAACATTGTACCATGATAATTTCATCTAAGGTTTCAGATCCTTTAGAAAATATAAGATTCAAAGTATTTACTTTATCAATTTCTTTTCTTAGACTTACTACTTCACATTCTAATTTCTCATTGTGTTTCTCCTTTTCTTCAAGCTGATTTTTTTAGAGTTTCTACGGATATTTTGTTCTCTTCCAAACATATTTTGAGATGATTGATTTCTTCAAGAAAATCATTGTCTTCTAGAGCATCCATAAAGGTATCCTTTTCTTCCCTAGACTATTTTTCAAATGCCATGAGAAGTCCAAGATCTTGATCAGATTCTTCCTCACTGTCTGATAACCCATCACTATCTTCATGAGTATAATAACTTTTTCTAGTGTTAAACCGACTCTTATTTATTCTTGCTACTTCCTTTCCTTTTTTATGTGTTTCTTTATGAGGACACTTAGCAACATAATGACCAACTCTTCCGCAAGCAAAACATTTGAAAGGAAGCTTACCTCCGAACCTTCCAGTGCCAAGTTGGAGCTTTTATAAAAAAATTACCTCATCTTCTTCTGAAACATACCCTGATCCTTCTGTTTCTTGTACTTCTTTTCCTTTTGTAGAAGCTCTAAAGACAGCTTCTTTGACTTCAGATGATCCTCCTTTTCTCATTTCACATGCAGTTAGAATGCCATGAAGTTGAACATTAGTAAGACTTTGAAGATCCTGCTTCTCTTCAATAGCAGACATTTTTGACTCAAATTTTGAAGTTAAAGATCTTCAAACTTTTTCAACCAGAGTAGTATCAGTTATGCTTTCACCCAAATTTCTCATACGATTTAAAATATCATCTAGACATAAAAAGAAACTGGCAATGCTCCCTTCATTATGCATCCTTAGATTTTCATATTGAATTTTGAGAGTTTGGAGTTTAGCACTTTTTACCTTTGTATCACCTTCATAGCTTAGAATGATTTTGTCCCATATTTCCTTTGTTGTATTCAATTGCATGACCTTGAAAAATTCTGATTCGGTTAGAATCCCCAATAGTGCATTGACTGCCTTTGCATTTGTTTCATAGTTCTTTCTTGCTGTTGCATCTATTGGAACTGAGGCTGGATATTGATAAACTCCTTCAAAAATAGCCCATACATCTACTCCAAGAGATTGAAGATAGGGTCTTGTTCGTGTTTTCTAGAAGATTAAATTGTTTTCGTTGAAGAGTGGAGGCCTGATAGATGATGTCCCATCTTGATTGCTCATCTTGGCTAATCTTCCTTCTAGCGGCTAAGCTTCTTCAGAAGGACTTGCTTTGATACCAATTGTTGGGAAAAATACTGAGAGGGGGGGGGGGGGGGGTGGATCAGTATTTAGAGCTCATATCTATAAATTTAACTTTTTCCTTTGCAGAATTGCATACGCGGATTTTATGAACTGAACTCGCGTATACATGTGGATATGCTGAAAGAAACTCGCGTATACTGGTATAAATTTCTAGTTTATAAAGTATCTCAGAAATAGAATTTAAAACAGATTTACCAGTTATGCATCAGGTTAGATAATCAGTAAATATGTGCAGTAACAGCAATATAAAACATCACACAAGTGGAACACACATGAACACCAATATTTAAGGTGGAAACCCAATTCGGGAGAAAACCACCACTGATGTTGTTTCTGTCTTCAATATTTACTATATGGAAAACTGTTTACAACATTGTACCGATGCAGACTCATATCAGTACGCATGATTCTACCTGTAGAAGGCTGAAACCTTCACTCGTTTACCAGCTGCTACTGGAAGGGAGCTTCAACTGCCTGAACATAACACTAGTTTCTACTGGCAGGAAGCTTCTACTTCCACACTGAAGGATTCAACCCTCAGACCCACTGTATACCACGTTTCATCAATTTTCATACTGGATAAAACAGCAGCAACACAACCCTTTATCAACAATCATGAACTTTTCCCAATAATTCAATTAGAACAGTGAATACACTGTAACTAGAACTTCAGGAATAACCCAGACTTCAGAATATATATGCAGATACAAACCCAACCCTAAACAGTAATTAATTAAAATAGCATACTCTATTTTTCTCTACTGAAGCCGCGTACATACGCGCTTTTTTGCACACCAACCTTCGTATACTTCTGTGTATTCTTCAGAAAACCCTAACTACCATACGCGCTTTTCATGAAGAGAACCCACATATATACGCGCTTTTATTGAGACCAAATAGCGTATAGATCTGTAAATTTATATTTTGCAGAACATGTCAGATCTATAAAACTTACCTAGAATTATTCATTTTCTTCAGCAGACTTGCGCTAGTTCTTCATCATTTCTTCAGCAGATCATACTAGAGATTCATCATCTTCAGATATAGAGATCTTGAACCATCACTATTTCCACGGGTGCATCATAGATTAAGATCTGTTAATTAAAAACAGAATTCATCCATGAAAATATTCCTTAGATAATTTTCATTCATTAAAAACCCTTACTCATGCACACCTTGCACTATGATCTTCTTCTCCTTAAATAGATTTAGCTTTTACCAATACCATGAGTCAAAACCACTCAACTGCTGATGATAATCCTGGACGGAATCAAATAGATAATACAATGCTCAATACTGTGGGCTAATACCATGGTAATGCCTCTTGGTATTAGAATTTTAGAGTGCAAAAGGCATACGTGACTTGGAGAGTTCGTTTCCGCATGTATACACAAATTCTCTTCATAAAAGCTGCGTATATGATAACCTTGAATGTATACGCGGGTTGCCTTAAAAAAAGTGGCATATACATTGCATCCATACGCGGGTTGCCTTAAAAAAAGTAGCGTATACATTGTGACATATTATATTTATCATTTCTCTGGCACTTGCTGGAATTATTTTCTCTGTCACATCTGAACTGATCTGTAGATACATCATTCTTACATATTTAAAAAATAGGTTGCTTATCATAGGCAACTCTTCAAGTAGGTTTCCATCAAGGATAACTTCATCAAGTAGGTTTCCATCGAGGACAACACATTACATCATATTGCCAACAATCTCCCCCTTTGGACTTGATGGAAACCACGATGGTGTTTTGATCACCACAACAGATAGATACATTAATCATAACCTTTATTCAAACACAATGATACTCTCCCCCTTTGACATCAAGGGAAAAGGGCGGATCAAAACCAAAGCAAGGTTTCTCTTCCCTTGTAAAAAGGAGACCTTTGTGCACTGAATTTACCATGCTCCCCTTGAGTTCATGCTGAATCTTTTAGATAGATTTTTCAATGAAGTACATGACCCTATAACTCAACCTAGTATGACCTTTCCTATCACCAAGGACTCATACTTACATCAATGATACAACCAAGTGGAATTACATATTTGACTGAACTACCCAACCAAGTGGGTTTAAAAATTTGACCAAGTCCTTACATGACTGAATATAACAATTTTACATCATAGGACTCAACATGACCTTTTCATCAAATTACAGATATGTCTTTTTATAAACAAGACCAAAGAATCTCAATCATGAGATCAGACCATAACAAACACTTAGAATGCCAACAATGCATCCTTTCCAAGAGGACAAGTGCTCCCCCTTAGCTTGTGCACCCTGAACACTTTCAACAACAAATCATCAAGGCATCTTCATCAAAATATATTAGAGAATGAAATAGAAATGTAAGAACTGGAACATCACCAAAGATACCCAACAACACTGCAACTGTTCTGAAAATGCTGATCGAGAAAATGATGCCAGCAAAAACCCATACGCAGTTTTCTGTATATAAAATCGTGTATATACACGACTGTCCTTTATGAAATCCACACATCCAATTTAATCTTCTCAATTTAAGCAGATCTCATCTTCTGAGTGGCAGAGACAACTCCCAGCTTTTGTTTGAGATATTCAAATTCTTCCCTGGGAAGAGGTTTAGTAAATATATCAACAACTTGTTCTTTGGAGGGAACATACTCCAATTTCACCTTTTTTTCAAGCACCTGTTCATGTAAGAAGTGATACTTGATAGCAATGTGCTTGGTCTTGGAATGCATAATAGGATTCTTGGAGATACTGATGGCACTTGTATTATCACACATAATGGATATGGGAGGTGAACATGTGATTTGAATGTCTTGTAAAGTCTGCATCATCCAAAAAAGTTGTGTGCAACATGATGCGGTAGCCACATATTCTGATTCTAATGTAGATAAGGCAATAGCTCTTTTCTTCTTGCTGAACCAAGATACTAATCGGGGCCCCATATAGAATGCATCGCGACTAGTGCTCTTCCGATCATCAACATTTCCAGCCCAATCTGCATCTGTGTAAGCATGAAGAGTGAGATCAACATGAAGAGTGAGATCAACATTCTTTGGATACCATAGTCCAAAGTCTTGAGTTCCTTGTAGATATTTGAATATTCTTTTGACAGCCTAAAGGTGAGACTCTTTTGGATTAGCTTGGAATCGTCCAAAAATCCCAACTGCATGCATAATGTCTGGTCTTGTCTCGGTTAGATAAAGTAGACTTCCAATCATGGATTTGTATTCTGGTTGATTCACTATGGGAGAATCATCATGAGAACTGAGGTTACACCCAGTTATCATTGGTGTACTTACAGGTTTGCAGTCTTCCATCCCATACTTCTTCAAAATTTGCTTGAGGTATTTTTCTTGAGATAAAAATATGCCATTGGTTGCTTGTTGCACTTGTAAGCCAAGAAAAAATGTTAGTTCCCCAAGTAAAGACATTTCAAATTCTTGTTGCATAACAGAAGCAAATTTCTGACTCATGGACTCTTCATTACTTCCAAAAATGATATCATCAACATATACAACCACAATCAATAGTTTATCATTTTTAGTTTTTGTGTATAAGTTGCTATCAGCAGAACCCTTTGAAAAACCTTGTTGATGAAGATATTTGTCAATACGATAATACCATGCCCTTGGAGCTTGTTTGAGACCATATAAATCCTTTTTAAGTTTACAAACAAGGTTTTTCATCATTGCCCAAAATGAATCCTTCTGGTTGTTCTATATAAACTTCTTCTTCTAGATCACCATTGAGGAAAGCAGATTTAACATCCATTTGATAAACTTTGATTTGTTGAAAGCTTGAAAAAGTAAGAAGCATTCTGATGGCTTCAATTCTAGCTACAGGACCAAATGTTTCTTCAAAGTCTATACCTTCTTGTTCAGCACACCCTTTACAAACAAGTCTAGCCTTGTTTCTAATAACATCTCCATTTTCATTTAACTTGTTTTTGAATATCCATTTTGTTCCAATAACATTTTTATCATAAGGTCTTGGAACTAGTTCCCAAGTATGATTCTTTTCAATTTGATCAAGTTCTTCATTCATTGCTTGAATCCAACATTCATCTTTGCTAGCTTGATTGCATTTTGTGGTTCAATGGTGGATAAAAATGCTAGATAGCTAGTAGACCTTACAAGAGTTCTTCTTGTTTGGACACATGATCCCTTTTCTCCCAAAATTTGAGATTCTGGATGATTCTTTTGAACTGACCTAGATAGAGCCTTTTCACATAGATCTTATTTTGCTGGTTCATTGGGTTCACCTTCTATATTATCTCTATTAGATGCAGGAAGATATACATCATCATCCTCTTCATTTGATGTTTGTATTTCCCCTTTTGGAGTTGAGAGAGATTCATCAATTACAACGTCAATGCATTCAACAATCTTCCGAAGTATTTTATTGTAGCATTTATATGCTTTAATTCTAGAAGAGTAACCAAGAAATATTTCTTCATCTACCCTAGGTTCAAACTTGCCAAGTTTTTCATCATTACTCTTGATAAAACATTTTCTTCCAAAAACTTTAAAATTCTTTATAGTGGGAAGATTACCATACCAGAGCTTATATGGAGTTTTATCACTGTTTATACGAACATGTGATTTGCTAATAATATTTACAGTAGTATGTGTTGCTTCTCCCGAAAATGTGTCCGGTGTTCCTGAATCATCAAGCATAGCCCGAGCCATCTATTGAATTGTTCTATTCATTCTTTCTGCTACACCATTTTTTTGTGGGGTACCATCTACAAAAAACTGTCTTTTTATGCCATGTTGTTCACAGAAATCAAAGAATTCATCTAATATATATTCACCTCTTCGATCAGATCTAAGACACTTGATTTCTAGATCTAATTCATTTTCAACTAGTGCTTTGAAGATCTGAAATTTTTCGAATGCTTCATCTTTGTGTTTTAGCAACCCAATCCAACACATTCTATAGAAATCATCAATAAACAAAATATAGTATTGTTATCCACGGGTTTACATTTTTCTCATAGGTCCACATATATCAGTATGAATACGTTCAAGAGGCTTACTTGCTGATCCTTATTTGGCATTAAATTGCACTCTGGTTTGCTTACCGAATTGGAAAGATTTGCATATGGTACTCTCAGGCAGAGTAATATTGGGAAGATCACGAACAACTTTGAGTTCGCTACATTTGTTGATTTGAGAGAAGCTAAAATGCCCCAATATTCTATTCCATAACCAAGTTTCTGAAGATTTACCCAAGTAACATTGTTCTTTACAACTTTTCAATACATACAAGTTGCTTGGTGTTCTATTTCCTTTTATAATTGTTTTTCCTGTATCAAGATCATGTACCACACATTATTTTGAGCTAAAAACAACTTCAGTTCCTTGATCACACATTTGAATTACACTTAACATGTTATGCTTTTATCCATCCACATACATAACATTGTTAGCTTTCACCTTTTACTTTAGAAAAACAGAACCTTTTCCCTTAATGATAGCAGGAGTATCATTTCCAAAAGTAACATTCTTTTCTCTTTCTAGAGCATTGTATGCAAGAAGTTTATTTCTGTCACCTGTCATGTGTTTTGAGCATCCACTATCAATGTACCATTGATTTTCTTCTCCTTCTACAAATAAAGCTATGCCATAGTTCTCAACTTGTAATTCCTTCTTTCTCCATACTTTGGAAGTTGAGGGTATATGCTCTTTTGGCTGAAGTTTTCTCCTGCATTCAAATTCTTCACGACCAAATATATTGCAATAATCACATTAAATTTCATTTTGAAGAAGAGAAAAGTTGTTATATGTATTCTTCTTTACTCTAGTATCAATTATTTTCTTTCTTGCTTCTCTAGTCATGATGGTTTTGTATGCAACACTTTGAACAACTTTATGACCAAAATTATGACATGAGAAACACTGTCCATTGAAAAAGAAATTTTTGCGATCATGGAACCTTCTATTTGTGTTTACCTGTTGGTTGATATTTATCTGAAGGGTATTCTTGATAGAGTTCTTTGTATTGAGATGGTCATGATTTACCTGCAAAGTTTCTTTGTTTCCTTGTTGAGCGGCAGAATGTTGTAGGTTGGCAGTAGCTGCTTTTAGATAGTTTGGTGCTGAAGACTGAGAAGATTCTCGGACATATCCAAGACCTGTCTTCATAAGAGGAGAACGTTGTACCTTGATAATTTAATCTAAGGTTTCATATCCTTTAGCAAATCTAAGATTCAAAGTCTCTACTTTCTCAATTTCTTTTCTTAGACTTACTACTTCACATTCTAATTTCTCAATGTGTTTCTCCTTTTCTTCAAGTTGATTTTTTAGAGTTTCTATGGATATTTTGTTCTCTTCCAAACGTATTTTGAGATGATTGATTTCTTCAAGAAAATCATTGTCTTCTAGAGCATCCATAAAGGTATCCTTTTCTTCCCTAGACTCTTCTTCAAATGCCATGAGAAGTCTAAGATCTTGATCAAATTCTTCCTCACTGTCTGATAACCCATCACTATCTTCATGAGTATAATAAATTTTTCTATTGTTAAACCGACTCTTATTTCTTCTTGCTACTTCCTTTCCTTTTTCATGTGTTTCTTTATGAGGACACTTAGCAGCATAATGACCAACTCTTCCACAAGCAAAACATTTGAAAGGAAGCTTACCTCTGAACCTTCCAGAGCCAAGTTGGAGCTTTTTTACAAAATTTACCTCATCTTCTTCTGAAACATACCCTGATCCTTTTGTTTCTTGTACTTATTTTCCTTTTGTAGAAGCTCTAAAGACGACTTCTTTGAATTTAGATGATCCTCCTTTTCTCATTTCACATGCAGTTAGAATGCCATGAAGTTGAACAATAGTAAGACTTTGAATATCCTACTTCTCTTCAATAACAGACACTTTTGAATCAAATTTTGAAGTTAGAGATCTTAAATTTTTTTCAAACATAGTAGTATCAGTTATGGTTTCACCCAAATTTCTCATACAATTTAAAATATCATATATACATAAAAAGAAACTAGCAATGCTCTCTTCATTATTCATCCTTAGATTTTCATATTGAATTCTGAGAGTTTGGAGTTTAGTAGTTTTTACCTTTGTATCACCTTCATAGCTTAGAATGATTTTGTCCCATATTTACTTTGCTGTATTCAACTGCATGACCTTGAAAAATTCTGATTCGGTTAGACTCCCCAATAGTGAATTGACTACCTTTGCATTTGTTTCATAGCTCTTTCTTGCCGTTGCATCTGTTGGAACTAAGGCTGGATATTTATAACCTCCTTCAACAATAGCCCATACATCTGCTCCAAGAGACTAAAGATAGGATCTTGTCCGTTTTTTCTAGAAGATTAAATTGTTTTTGTTGAAGAGTGGAGGCCTGATAGATGTTGTCCCATCTTGATTGCTCATCTTGGCTGATCTTCCTTCTAGCGGTTAAGCTTCCTTAGAAGGACCTGCTTTGATACCAATTTTTGGGAAAAATACTGAGAGGGGGGTGAATCAGTATTTAGAGCTCATATCTATAAATTTAAAATTTTCTTTTGTAGAATTGCATACGCGGCTTTTATGAACTGAAATTGCGTATACACGCGGATATGCTGAGAGAAACTCGCGTATACTGATATAAATTTATAGTTTATAAAGTATCTCGGAAATAGACTTTAAAACATATTTACCAATTATGCATCAAGTTAGATAATCAGTAAATATGTGCAGTAACAGCACTATAAAACATCACACAAGTGGAACACACATGAACACCAATATTTAAGGTGGAAACCCAATTCGGGAGAAAACCACCGCTGCGGTCATCTCTGTCTTCAATATTTATTATATGGAAAACTGTTTACAACATTGTACTGATGCAGACTCATATCAATACACAGGATTCTACCTACAAAAGGCTACAACCTTCAGTCGTTTACTAGCTGCTACTGGAAGGGAGCTTCAACCCCCTGAACATAACACCAGCTTCTACTTCCATACTGAAGGCTTCAACCCTCAGACCCACCGTAGACCACGTTTCATCAATTTTCATACTGGATCAAATAGAATCAACACAACCCTTTATCAACAATCATGAACTTTGCCCAATACTTCAATTAGAACAGTGAATACACTGTAACCAGAACTTCAGGAATAACCCAGACTTCAGAATAGATATGCAGATACAAGCTCAACCCTAAACAGTAATTAATTAAAATAGCATACGCTACTTTTCTTCACTGAAGCTGCGTACATACACGCTTTTCTGCACACCAACCTGCGTATAATTCTGTGTATTCTTCAGAAAACCCTAACTTCCATACATGCTTTTCATGAAGAGAACCCATGTATATACGCACTTTTATTGAGACCAAATAGTGTATAGATCTGTAAATTTATATTCTGCAGAACAGGTCAGATCTATAAAACTTACCTAGAATTATTCATTTTCTTCAGCAAACTTGCGCCAGTTCTTCATCATTTCTTCAGTTGATCATACTAGAGATTCATCATCTTCAGATATAGAGATCTTGAACCGTCACTATATCCACGGGTGCATCATAGATTAAGATCTGTTAATTAAAAACATAATTCATCCATGAAAATATTCCTTAGAGAATTTTCATTCATTAACAACCCTTACTCATGCACACCTTGCACTATGATCTTCTTCTCCTTAAATAGATTTAGCTTTTACCAATACCATGAGTCAAAACCACTCAACTACTGATGGTAATCCTGAACGGAATCAAATAGATAATATAGCGCTCAATACTGTGGGCTAATACCATGGTAATGCCTCTTGGTATTATAATTTTAGAGTGCAAAAGGCATACGCGACTTGGAGAGTTCATTTCCGCGTGTATATGCAACTTCTCTTCATAAAAGCTGCATATATGCTAACCCTGAATGTATATGCGGGTTTCCTTCAGAAAAGTGGCGTATACATTGCATCCATATGCGGGTTTCCTTCACAAAAGTAGCGTATACATTGTGACATATTATATTTATCATTTCTCTGGCACTTGCTGGAATTATTTTCTCTATCACATCTGAACTGATTTGTAGATACATCATTCTTACATCTTTAAAAAATAGGTTGCTTATCATAAGCAACTCGTCAAGTAGGTTTCCATCAAGGACAACTTAATCAAGTAGGTTTCCATCGAGGACAACACATTACATCATATTGCCAACAATCTCCCCCTTTGGACTTGATGGAAACCACGATGGTGTTTTGATCACCACAACAGATAGATACATTAATCATAACCATTATTCAAACACCATGATACTCTCCCCCTTTGACATCAAGGGAAAAGGGCAGATCAAAACCAAAACAAGGTTTCTCTTCCCTTGTAAAAAGAAGAGCTTTGTGCACTAAATTTACCATGCTCCCCCTGAGTTCATGCTGAATATTTTAGACAGATTTTTCAATAAAGTACATGACTCTATAACTCAACCTAGCATGACCTTTCCTATCACCAAGGACTCATACTTACATCAATGATACAACCAAGTGGAATTACATATTTGATTGAACTACCCAACCAAGTGGGTTTACAAATTTGACCAAGTCCTTACATGATTGAATATAAAAAGTTTACATCATAGGTCTCAACATGACCTTTTCATCAAATTACAGATATGTATTTTTATAAACAAGACCAAAGCATCTCAATCATGAGATCATACCACAACAAACACTTAGAATGCCAACAATGCATCCTTTCCCACAAGAAAACTGCTCCCCCATAGCTTGTGCACCCTGAACACTTTCAATAGCAAATCATCAAGGCATCTTCATCAAAATATATTAGAGAATGAAATAGAAATTTAAGAACTTGAACATAACCAAAGATACCCATTAGCATTGCAACTGTTCTGAAAATTCTAACCGAGAAAATGATGCCAGCAAAAAACCATACATGGTTTTCTGTATATAAACTCGTGCATATATGCGACTATCCTTTATGAAATCTGCCTATCTAATTTAATCCTCTGAAATTAAGAAGATATGATCTTCTCAGCGGTAGAGACAACTCCCAACTTTTGTCTGAGATATTCAAATGCTTCCCTGGGAAGAGGTTTAGTAAATATATCAACAACTTGTTCTTTGGAGGGAACATACTCCAATTTCACCTTTTTTTCAAGCACCTGTTCACGTAAGAAGTGATACTTGATAGGAATGTGCTTGGTCTTGGAATTCATAACAGGATTCTTGGAGATACTGATGGCACTTGTATTATCACACATAATGGATATGGGAGGTGAACATGTGATTTGAATGTCTTGTAAAGTCTGCATCATCCAAAGAAGTTGTGTGCAACATGATGCGACAGCCACATATTATTCTTCTGCTATAGATAAGGAAATATATCTTTGCTTCTTGCTAAACCAAGATACTAATCGAGGCCCCATATAGAATGCACCGCCACTAGTGCTCTTCTGATCATCAACATTTCCAGCCCAATCTGCATCTGTGTAAGCATGAAGAGTGAGATCAGCATTCTTTGGATACCATAGTCCAAAGTCTTGAGTTCCTTGTAGATATTTGAATATTCTTTTGATAGCTTGAAGGTGAGACTCTTTTGGATTAGCTTGGAATCGTCCAACAATCCCAACCGCATGCATAATGTCTGGTCTTGTCTCAGATCACCAGGTGTTCCAATTCGAACAGACCGTGGTTTCACCTGCGGGAGAACTGATCACAGAACCGAGCTTACACCCGCCTTGTTAGGTCTCTGTAATTTATTAGCAAGATTGGGAGAGTCCAATCACAGAGTTAACATCATTTCAACCAAACTTTGGGATTCTAGGATCTAGCCCTCCTGAATCCAGAGAGGGGTCTCTCCAATATGTGCAAAGATGGATTTTGTCTTTGAAAAGCTTAAGGTAATGATATTAGGCTAGTTATGAAGGCCAAGGGTTTTGTTTTGTTTTGTTTTGGATGGTTGAGCATGAAATGTTACTTGAGGGGAAAGTCCTAAGTGCAAAAAGTTTCAAAAGTGAGAAGTTGCAAGCAAATAGAACAGTTTTGGTAGATAGATGGATATAACGTTGGTTTTTAGTCCATTGGGCTATGGAGTCATATCTGGGCTTTAATTGAACAACAACATCAAGTGTGATCCAAGGGGAAAGTCATCTATGTCTAAGGATCTCTTTTACAGTTTGATTTATGGGATGAAGTGATACATTAAGAAGGGGAATTAAACAGATGCAGAAAGAAGAGCAGCCTAGGATCTGATGAGTACTTTTAAACCGGTCAACCTTTGACAAACACATTAAGAAGGACACGAAAGAAGACTAGGATCTGGTAAGTACTTTTAAATCGACTAGCCTTTGACACACTTCCAACAGAAAACATACAAAACAAGGGGAAACACAAAGATAACACAGAATGGTCTAAGATCTAGCAAGTGCTTCTAAACTAGCCAGCTTTTAACACATTCCAAGGGAAACAATATGTTAGTTATGCAGACAAGTCTGGGACCAGGGCTAACCATATCTTCCTTCAGTTCATCATCACATAACACATACTGAAAGTAACATTCAAAAATAATATTCAGCTAGGACGATAAAATGAGGGAACACCAGCATTCTCATGCCTAAAACTGAATTAAGTCATTCCTAAATAACACAGATTGGAAGAAAACATTCAAATAAATATTTCTCAGCCAGAGAAGGTTACTGATATACAGCAGGTCCTAACCCTGTTTAAACTGTTCTTTACAGTGGAAAATGAAACAACATGAAAACAAAAATAAAACAACAAGTTACAAATGAGAATAACATCACCGTCAATATAGATCAGGATCCCACGAAACAGCTTTTATATTGATGTCAAACCAGCTACAAACTTCAAGTCCAATGTTTCAGTTCAGCAATCATCTTCACTATTCAACCTAACTACTCTATCACAAACAGAGCTTCAAGGGCCAGTGAATACTATGTACAAATAGAAGTCTCAAGCTCAAGTGTATTTCAAAGTTCTGCAACCAACAATTTCTCATCTTCTGTAGAAGTACTTATAGGAAGATGAAGAGGTGAGATTTTAACAAAATATCTCAAGGATAGTTAATGCAGAGTGAAGACTTCTCGGCCCTTTGAGAGGTTCGAGGGAAAAATTTACAGGTGGATCACTACATTAACTGTTTCTCAATAAATATCAAAGCTCGGTGGAAGTTATGTTTGACTTTGAGGCTCTGTGCATGTTTTGGAGTAACTCTGCAGATATTTATTCATTGGTTTCCTTGCAGAAGTAACTCCCTAGCTGTGCTGGAGGCGGATATCTGATTTTCTTCAATAACTCAACCTCTTTTTGAATGTTTTGAGGCAACAGGTGGCTCAGTGGTAGCTGAGGAATCAATTTGCCCCAGATGTGGCGGTGGAGGCTTTCTGTCTGATAAAACACTTTAGATTTTCCTTTAATCTGTGTTTTAGATTGGGGATTAGGCTTTTGATAACTGTCTTAGCCGTAATCCCCATAAAAACTGTCTTCAATCTTCATCTGCTGTGCTTTATTCTCAAAACTGATACTCTTTAACTGTGTTTGATTTAAAACAATGTCTTGTCAATGTGCAGACCCGCACTGGGCTTTACGGCATCAATACTCATAGAGTACTGACGAAACATGGAATAGAGCCCCGTGAATGGCTTCTTTAAGATAGCTCGAAGGCACAGGAAACGTCTTTCCCATCCCTCGGCTTTCCTTCGTTCTATAATGGAAAACCATTAAAACTCCTGCAAAACAAAACAACAGTTAAGAAATCTTGCGGGAATAGGTTTAAACTACTTTGGATGGCAGGGGAGGAGCGTAGCCGTCGGATGAAGGCAACCAACGGTGGAGATCTGCATAGAAAGGCAAAAAAGGATAGCGGGAGGAGAATAAGGAGGAGCAGTTTTGGACCGTCCGATCTGGACACGTGGACGGTCCAGATCTATTCGGAGGGTCTCAATCGGGGGTGGCAGAAAAAGGGGATGCGATTGAACTTTGCGATTGAGCCCTTTGCGATTGAGCGCTGGCCGTTGATCTGAGGACCAGATCAACGGCGGGGAATGAATCGGAGGTAATCGCAAGGGGGTGAAACAATTGCGATGCGATTTTGCGCGGACCGTTGGATCAAGGATTAGATCACCGGTTGGGATTGAATCGGGGATCGGCAATCGGGGGAGCGACAAAAAACGCATGCGATTGAAAGTTTGCGATGCGATCGAGCGCAGGCCGTTGGATCAAAGGACTAGATCAACGGTGGAGAATGGAATCGGGGAGAAACCCTTGTATTTTATATAAAACCCGAACTTTTGAAATAAACAAAGGTTTTTATGGATCGGGGTGGAAAAACATATATACAAAGCGGACAGGCGCCCGACTGCGTGGCCTTTGGATATATGAAAATTGATGGGCCCGGGGCTTTATATATAATGGGGGCCTAATCGCAATCGGAACTGCGGGCCTGGTCTTTCCGATCAACCCATTGAAATTTCCCCGATCGCGATTGCGCGATCGGTCTTTTTGATCTAACCATTTTATTTTAAACATGTGACTTTGACTCATTACATCAAAACTTTGGAAAAGAGGGTTTTTGTAATTAACAAAGGAAAAAGGGTCGCAAAAATATTCACAAGGTTGTAAGCGCCGGGGGTGGGCTCAGGGTTATATGAAAATAATAAGATCGGGGGTCTTTAAGCAGCAAGGCTAATCGCAATCGGAACTTTTGGAGTATGGAAAAGACTTGCATCTTTGATTCTTTCCGATGCGATTAGCACCTTATCGTATTAGCAAATGGTTCCAGACCCAAAGCGTATGGTGGGGGAGTGGTTTAGGGCTTAGCTCAAGGGGCTTAGGCCTATAGCAATGAAACTTTGATTTTTTATGAGAATTTTCAAGGATTTTAATGGATTTGGGGGTTCCGAAATAGTTAAAAAGTGAGTTTTTAACTATGAAAGGGGAAATTTTCATAAATGGAAAGAAGAGGACTTATGAAAACAAGGTATTTTTGATGTAGAAAAGGGAAGTAGATGAAAGGTTTTGAGAAGAGGAGAAATGATGATCTTTCAGCAGTCTTTCAGTTGGAGTCAGCAGAAATTCCTGAGTATAAAAAATGGGACAACAAATGAGGATTTGGGACAGAGGCATGAGGCCTTAAAGAGACTTCAAGAGCCAACAATTTTTAGTGATAAAATTTGTTCCTTGGAGGCTCAAAAAAGATCTTAGCCACCTTTTTGTATAACAAAATATTATAGGTGGCTAACAGTGGCTCCACTTGGGGATGGTGCCTTCTTGAAGGCATCAAGAATTCAGACTTGATTTCTGGGAGGCTGATTAGTTGCCTCATCCATTGGGTTGCCCTTCCTTTGCTGGATGATCTAGCTTTGAAAAAATGTTTGGCGGCTATGAAAACAATGGAATTTCATCAATACAAACTTTCTACCTACCCAATCCTACTGATCTAGCATTTTTTTCTTCATCAGAGTGCACTTGGATTGGCAAACTCTACTCACAAAATTTTATTCTTTTGAAAGCAGGAAATCTAAACTATTTCTACTCCTTATTTCTCCTTGAACTCAGATTAAACAGTTGAGCTCAGATATTTCTCTACCTAGTCTACTGTCTGTTGGGATTAAACAGTCCAACAAACTTCCATTCTCTAAATTCTAAAACAGAAATTTAAAAATAGTCAAGTCAAGATTGAGCTGTTTGACTTGCTATGATCTATGGCATAAGAACAAGCTGCAAATAGATTATTATTTGCAGAAAATTAAATCAAAATAGAAGGCTTAAGATTTGAAAGTTTAAGTACTGCCTTCCGTTTCTTCACAGCTCTGTTTTTTACTTGGTTTGAGCTGTCTTTTCTTTTCTTCTGGTTCAGATTTTGAATGATTTAGAACCAGATTTACACTTTCTTTGACTCAGAAAATAAAACAGTTTTGAGTCATCTCTCTTTGGAAACTTTGGTTTAGATTTTGAACATGTTTGAACCTTAATTTCTATCCTAATCTATCTACTGATGAGCCAAGATTAAACAGTTTGGAAAATCAAATTCACTACCCTATCAGCAGAAAATTGAAAGCTAATTAGTCAAGATTAAACAGTTTGACTAACTAGAAGTGTGTTTTGTAGGAGTGGCATTTTAAGCTTGCACACTTTCAGATTTATTTCTCTTTTTGGCATGGGGCTGTGCCTTTCTTGTTCTTCATTTCTTCCCTCTTTTCTTTCTTTCTTTGTTTTTGTATTTTTTGATTTTTCATAACTTTGAATGCAATGGTGGATGAAATATTCATAATGAAAAAAGGAAAAAGAAGGCTTTAAAACATATCATGAATCAAGAGAAGTAATGCTTGAGCATCCTGCCATTGACAGGACCCCCAAACAAATCTGTTCCATCCAGCTCTTGTAAGAAGGATGCATTGTTTCCAGCAACTGAATGAATAGAGTAAGGGCCAAGCCATAGATTGTCAAATTTACCATGCTTTCCCTTGTCTTCTCTCTTTGAGTACCACTTTAAAACTTTGTCCCCAATCTTGAAATTGCTGGCCTTTGTTCTTCTGTCAAAAAGCTTCTTAATGCTGTCCTGTTTCTACAATGTTTTGTTGTACACTTCCTCTCTGATTTGCTGAAGATGAATGGTATGATTTATTCTTCTGATCATGTCATTATCTTCAGTCTGCAATTCTTGGATAAACTTCATAACTGGTACACCAAGGCTATTAGGAAAGATTGCATCTGTACCATACACAAGCTGAAAAGGTGACATACCAATAGATTTCTTCAAAGTTAATCTGTCAGCCCAAAGTGCATGGATCAACTTTGTGTGCCAAGACTTCTTGTTGTCCTCCAACAGTTTATTTATTATGTTCACTAAGCTTTTGTTGGAAGACTCTGCAAGTCCATTACCTTGAGGGTAATAGGCTGTGGAGTGTCCCAACGTTATCTGATATTTGCGACAGAATTCCACCATTTTCTTTGATCCAAATGATGCTGCATTATCTGTGATGATCTTGGTAGGGCAGCCAAATCTGGAAAGGATATTGGTTTCTATGAACTTTATAATCACTGAATCATTGGCTTGCCTACAAGGAATGGCTTCTATCCACTTAGTGAAATAGTCTGTGGCAGTAAGGATCCATCTATGTTGGGCAGAAGATGAGGGATGGATTTCACCTATGAAGTCAAGTCCCCATTGTTGAAAAGGAGCTTCAACAGTGATTGGATGCAGAGGAAGGGGTAATAATTTTCTCTTGCCCTCAAACAATTGGCATTTATGGCAAGTAGTTGTCATTTTGTGAACATCGGGAAAAAGGGTGGGCCAATAGAAACCAGCCCTCAAAATTTTGTTGGCTGTTGACTTCCAGTACAAATGGCCTCCACACTCCCCTTCATGAAACTCCTGCTTAACCTTCTCTGCATCAAACTCAGGCAAACATTTAAGCAATATACCACTTGTATTTTTCCAATAAAGACACCTATCTACAATGCAATAGTTTATTGCTTTCAGTTTTAAGAACCTTGCCTTTGTTTTCGATAAACCAGGAGGTGTATTTAAATTAAGCAAAACATAAACGATATCAGCATACCAAGGAGAATTCATAAAATGGTTTTCAATAATGGGAGTTGAGAATTCTTCTTGGCTGTCCAAAGCATTAATCATATTAATATCAAGAACTTCAAAATTGGATTCAGCCATTAATCTAGCTAGACCTTGGCTTTTGATGAGTTTAGTGGGTTTTATCTCTAAATCATATTCGAGAATAATAGCAATCCACTTACCTCTCTTACCATCTGGGTCCTGTGTTAGAATGTCTTTAACCACCGAATTAGGGACAAAGGCAATGATGTGTGAGTGAAGGATGTATACTCTGAAGTCTTTCAATGCTTTAATCAAAGCAAAAGCTTGCTTTTCCATAATATTATACTTCAAAGGGGCATCCCTCAATGCCTTGCTAAAGAATGCAATAGGCTGCTCTTGTCCTTGTGGATTTTTCTGTAAAAGGACAACAGCAATGGTATGTTCTGATGCAAATGAGAAGATATAAAAATATTTTGAAAAATCAGGGCTTATGAGAACCGGTGTTTTGGTTAATGCTTGTTTCACCAGCTCAAAGGATGTCTTTGCTTCCAAGGTCCATTTTATCCCTCGCTCCTTCTTCAACATGTTTGTGATATTTCTAAGGAGCTCAGATAGGTTAGGGATGAACCTCCTCAAAAATTTTATCTTTCCAATGAAAGACTGCAACTCTTTGATATTTTGAGGATGAGAGATTTGCAATATAGCCTCAATCCTCTTTGGATCTATCTTTATACCCTCTTCTGAAATAATGTGTCCAAGAAGCTTACCTTCTTGGAGACCAAATAGTGTCTTCTTAGGTTTTAAAGATATTCCAAACCTTTTGCACTTCTCGAAAACTTTTCTCAAATGTTCTAAATGTTCTTCATCTGTTTTTGAAAACACAGTGACATCATCTAGATAGATAATGATGAAGAAGCCCAATTCTTCCGAGAATGCTATGTCCATGGTTCTCTGAAAGGTTGCTCCAGCGTTCATTAGACCAAAAGGCATCTTCACATACATGAAAGTGCCCCATGGAGTAGTGAAAGTTGTCTTTAATTGATCAGCAGGGTGAACTAAAATCTGATTATACCCTGAATAGCCATCAAGCAATGAAATCCTTTTATACCCCACCACCCTTTGTAAAATGTGATCCATTTTTGGTAAAGGGTAGTTGTCTTTTAACGAAGCTTTGTTTAAGTCTCTAAAGTCTATACAAAGCCTGATTTCTCCAGTCTTCTTCCTAACGGACACCATATTAGATACCCACTCAGAATATCTAATAGGGACAATAATGCCAGCCTCATACATTTTCATGATCTCCTTCTGAACCAATGGCAACTGGACAGGGTTTATTCTGCGCAGTTTCTGTTTAAATGGTTTTTGGTTTTCTTTAAGAGGGATTTTATGCTGTATTATTTCAATGTCATAGGATTTGAGATCTTCGTAACTCCAAGCAAAAACATCAGAAAATTCTTGGAACAGCTCTATGTATTTGAGTTTAATGTGAGCTGGCAAAGTTTTGGACAGTTTGATCATTTTCGGTTTTTTCTCACTGCCTATATTGCACTCCTCTACTTCAGTCTCTACAGGCTCCAGTTTTGGTTTATTGGCCACATCGTTAAAATCGAACAACTTCTCTAAAGGCGTTAGACCACTCGGCAAATTTTCATCTTTAGACTGCAGAGTTTGTAATTCTTCCGTTTCTAACTCTGCACTTAATTCTGTTTTGTTCCTAAGTTCGCTAGACAATAGGTTAATATTGGCAGGTTGAGGAGACGATTCTTCTTCACCAAGAAAGTTTTCTTCACCGCAGTCTGTATCATAATCTGAATCTGAACTGTGCAGTTCGAACTCATTTCTGAATTGCATGAAGTCTTCTATTTGTTTGTCATTGTCAAACACTTGCCAATATTTTTCGTTATCAGGCATTGCCGGTCTAAATTTTATCGGAGTTGTGTTGTCTCGAGTCTCATATGGCGTTAGACATGTTCTGGCCGCAAAAGCTAAATTATGGGCCATAATGTTCTTTTTCCTTGGGACGAAACTCAGGTTTGACTCCTCAAATGTTGTCAACAGATCCATGACATCATTCCGATAGGCTCTAAGTCTGGGATGATTCGCATTATACTCCCCATTGACTTGCCTAATGATTAACTCAGAATCCCCGTACACATTAATTCTTCCGGCTCCTAATTTCTTCAAGAGATGCAAGCCTAAGAGAAGGGATTCATATTCTGCTATGTTGTTGGAACACTGAAAGTTTAATTTGCATGAGATGCATTCTGGGTGGTTGTTTTCAGTGTTAATGATCCAAACCCCTGCACCAGCATTATTTCTAGTGCATGACCCATCAAAATACATACTCCATAAAGGACTGTCTTCGGTTTCGTCTGTTTGGCGATTGTCCTTTTTAACTATGGTGCCTTCTGACTGTTCATGACTAGCAGCACCCAATTGAATTTGTTTTGACTCCTCAAATTCTTCAATAGATCGAGGGATGATGCCATAAACGTTAGGGGTATTTTCTGGGTTGTTAAGTCCTAAAAACAATGGACTCATAACCGGTAAATCAAGACCTATGCTTTGTTTACTAATGTTTTCACATGTGGCAAACTGTTTGGACACTTCTACGTTATTATACTCTTCTTCCCTGTCAGCCTTTAATTATGTTAAAGTGACTTGCTCACTAGGAGTTTCATTGTTAAACATGATAAAAGAATCAAGGCCTGTATTGACAGAATATATAGGAGAGTTTTGTGGTCTGTCTTGACTTGTAACCGTGTATTGCATATGAGACTCCCTGTAAAGTCTTCTGGTCTGATTGAAAACCGGGATGGTCGCATATGTCATGTCCATCCGCATAGTCCCCTGTAACTTAGCTCCCCAGGATCTTGATAATAGCATTCCATACTTTGGGGGGACATCAGCCACAACAATGTCCATGAGTAAACATTTGGCTAGAATCTGGGCTAGGTTAACACAAAGGTCTTTGATCAATCCTAGACATTTTACTCTATTTGAGTCAAAGGAGTATAGGTCTTTGTAGGGTCTGGTAATTTCTAAACCAAGGCTCTCCATCACAGCTTTAGGCATTAAATTATGAGAAGCCCCGGAATCATGCACAGCGTTGTGTAGAATTTTGTCATGAATGTTCAAACTCACATAAAAGGGAGGAACTGGTCCTTCTTGAAACTTCCCTTCAATCTTAGGGCCAAAAATCAACTCTGGTAGGTCGTCACTAAGATTAACTGTATCTCCATTTTCCTCTATATTTAAAGCCTTAAAAATTTGGTTCCTATATACATGTTGGGTAGCTAACTTAGTTAATGGAACAGAGATTTTGATCTTTAAGATTTCCTGTTCAAGGCTGAAAGGGGTTTGATTCTTTGAAGCACTTGTTTCAACCTTATTAGCTGTCACTCTATCAACAATTACAGCTTGCTGATTTTTTTTACTTGACACAACTGTTGTAGAAGGAGTACTAGCTGAAGTGTTAGTACTGCTGATGTCTTCACTCTGTTTTTCAGAATTTTGAGTGTTTTTCTCCTTATCCTTATCAGAATTAACAGCCACTGTTTTGTCTTTTTGTTTGGCTGTTTTGGGTTTAGCTGCGGTGCTTCTTTGAGAGGATTTGTCAAAGGTTTTGGTGTTGGGGGCTTGTTGTCTGGTCTTGCTTCTAAGGTCATATTCTCTTTGAGGTTCTATGACGACATTTTCCATATCCTGATAGTAATTTTCATTATCATCTCTTTTGTCGTCGTAAGGTGTGTAAAGACCTTGTTTATTATCATAATGAACCTCAAAGTCATCATCCTCTTCCCCAAACATGTTGATATCCTCTTCCTCTGTTATGTCTTCTATTTCTTCAACCTCACTTACATAGTTTTGATGAAAGGGAGGGGTGATCTGTTGATCATCATCCCTGGGTCTGTTTGGAGGTTGGTTCCTTCTAACATTCTGATTCTGGTTCCTATTTTGAGGAGCAGTTTGATTTTGATTTGCTTGTACTCTCTTAATTATGCTCATCTCTTTCATCATTTCTTCCATCATTCTCTCCATTTTTGAGTTGGAAGTAGAAGGTGTGGACTCCTCTCTAAAAGATACTCTCTTTTCCGCTTTCATCCTCGCTCTCTTCTCCATCAAGTTTACTTCCACAGAAAGAGCACCCCTTTGCATGTCTTCAAGAGTTGCAAAGACTCTTTCTCTAAGTGAATATGTCATGTCTGGATCAAACCCTTCAGGAAATTTGTTTAAAGCTGAGCCCTGAGGAGGTTTTAGTTCAGGGGAAAGTGCATTATAGACGCTGTTAAATCTGGTACAATAAGATTGTACACTTTCCCTAGGGTTCCTATGGAGATTGTTATAGTCAGCAAGGACTTGGAGAGGATTCTTTCTCACTTCCCATTTGTTTAAGAATGTTTTATGGAAGGCTTGGAGATCGTTAATACTATGGGGGGTTAAACCTTTAAACCATTTTCTTGCTTCTCCCCCCATACTTTGAGCAAATAGTCTCAACTTGACAGAATCATCATCAATTTCGTTTCTGTCAAAGTAGTCATTCATCTTGTCCACATGTTGAGATGCTGTTATAGTATTACTAGCATCATATAATGGAATTTTGGACTGATAGTCCTGTGGAAGATTGGCTAATGGTACAGGAAGGACTAAGGGAGCATACCATGTTGCCATGGCAGGAGGTGGAGGTGGATTTACAGAAGGGAAAGTGGGCTGAGGTGAAGTGGTTTGAATAGTGGATGTAGGGTGAGTAGAAGTGGATAGACCAGGAGTAGACTGTTGATATGATCTTGGATGAGAGACACCTAAATTGTGAAGGAAATGTAAATCAGGAGGTGTTGTTTCCCTGCTACCAGGATGTTCACTTGTTTCAGGAGATGAAAGTGAAGATTCAGAGTCTAACTGGATTATATCATCAAATGACCTAGTCCTAAATGGGTTTACTAAGTCAGTTTGTGATTGTTGCAGAGCTGAAAGATTTTCAGGGACTGAATTAGCTCTCAAGGGTGATCTGAAAACAGTTAATAATTTAACCTTAGGAGACTTCCAAAGGATACTTTCTGGATTATCAACTATCTCAGGTGGGTTAGGGTCTGGGTGGGCTCTAGTGTGAATCTTTTTAGAAGCCACTATGCTATGTTGTTTAGACCTAAAACAAGAAAAGCTCAACCAGATATGACAATCTTGGAGAGGTTAACCAATTTGTTTTTACAATTTTAAATCCCACAGTCCTCTAACTGAGTTTGAATGATTTTATAATGATAAGGGTTCTTCCCAATGGAGTCTTAAGGTCTTCTAGGATTGTGGAGTCGCCAAGTGGAAATTTTTAGCTCCTTTCAGAGGTAAAAGGTCTTATGGTCCACCACCATGTTTATTTAATTCCAATCTGAAATATTTTTAGGTTTTTCTAAGTCATTTTTCAGTTTTGTGGTTGTTAAGAATATCCTAACTTTGTTTCAAAGCTTAGCTAAGGTCGCGAGACAAAGGCAATCTACTCTTATGGCTAAGCCAGCTGATTTTTCAAGGTTTAGATGAAGTCTTAAGAGAAACCTAGGGTTTACCTAGTTTGTCACTGATTCAAACAAGTTCCATCATGATTACCTATAATAGGCAGTGCTTGAAAAGGCTGCTTTTTACTCTGGTTAATAAAGAAAATGCTCTATGAACCAAATCTCTGACGTCGTATGATTATCTTTAAATGAAAATGATTCTGGGTTCAATGTCCCCAGCGGAGTCGCCAGAAATGTTAGCTTCTGGTGGATCAGCTGCAAAATAGAACAATTGTCATGGAACCAGAGATTCTGGGTTAAAGTCTCCCCAGCGGAGTCGCCAGAAATGTTAGGTCTATGTAATTTATTAGCAATATTGGGAGAGTCCAATCATAGAGTTAACATCATTTCAACCAAACTTTTGGATTCTAGGATCTAGCCCTCCTGAATCCGGAGAGGGATCTCTCCAATATGTACAAAGATGGATATTGTCTTTGAAAAGCTTAAGGTAATGATATTAGGCTAGTTATGAAGGCCAAGGGTTTTGTTTTGTTTTGTTTTGGATGGTTGAGCATGAAATGTTACTTGAGGGGAAAGTCCTAAGTGCAAAAAGTTTCAAAAGTGAGAAGTTGCAAGCAAATAGAATAGTTTTGGCAGATAGATGGATATAACGCTGGTTTTTAGTCCATTGGGCTATGGAGTCATATCTGGGATTTAATTGAACAACAACATCAAGTGTGATCCAAGGGGCAAGTCATCTATGTCTAAGGATCTCTTTTACAGTTTGATTTATGGGATGAAGTGATACATTAAGAAGGGGAATTAAACAGATGCAAAACAAAGAGCAGCCTAGGATCTGATGAGTACTTTTAAACCAGTCAGCCTTTGACAAACACTTTAAGAAGGACACGAAAGCAGACTAGGATCTGGTAAGTACTTTTAAACCAACCAGCCTTTGACACACTTCCAACAGAAAACATACAAAACAAGGGGAAACACAAAGATAACACAGAATGGTCTAAGATCTAGCAAGTGCTTCTAAACTAGCCAGCTTTTAACACATTCCAAGGGAAACAATCTGTTAGTTATGCAGACAAGTCTGGGACCAGAGCTAACCATATCTTCCTTCAGTTCATCATCACATAACACATACTGAAAGTAACATTCAGAAATAATATTCAGCTAGGACGATAAAATGAGGGAACACCAGCATTCTCATACCTAAAACTGAATTAAGTCATTCCTAAATAACACAGATTTGGAAGAAAACATTCGAATAAAGATTTCTCAACCAGAGAAGGTTACTGATATACAGCAGGTCCTAACCCTGTTTAAACTGTTCTTTACAGTGGAAAATGAAACAATATGAAAACAGAAATAAAACAACAAGTTACAAATGAGAATAACATCACTGTCAATATAGATCAGGATCCCATGAAACAGCCTTTATATTGATGTCAAACCAGCTACAAACTTCAAGTCCAATGTTTCAGTCCAGCAATCATCTTCACTATTCAACCTAACTACTCTAGCACAAACAGAGCTTCAAGGGCCAGTGAATACTATGTACAAATAGAAGTCTCAAGCTCAAGTGTATTTCAAAGTTCTACAACCAACAATTTCTCATCTTCTGTAGAAGTACTTATAGGAAGATGAAGAGGTGAGATTTTAACAAAATATCTCAAGGATAGTTAATGAAGAGTGAAGACTTCTCGGCCCTTTGAGAGGCTCGAGGGAAAAATTTACAAGTGGATCACTACATTAACTGTTTCTCAATAAATATCAAAGCTCGGTGGAAGTTTTGTTTGACTTTGAGGCTCTGTGCATGTTTTGGAGTAACTCTGCAGATATTTATTCATTGGTTTCCCCTTGCAAGTAACCTCCGGTCGTGTCGTAGTTGATATCTGATTTTCTGTCAGAATTTCACTTTTTGAATGTTTTTTGAGGCAAAATGTGTGGTTCGTAGTAGCCGAGGAATCAATTTGCCCCGAATATGGTGGTGGGGAGGCTTTCCGTCCGATAAAACACTTTTAGATTTTCCTTTAATCAGAAAGCTTTAGATCAGATTAGGCTTTTCGATAACCCAAGTTTTAGCCGTAATCCCCATAAAAAAAACCTAGTTTTCAATTTTCATCCGCTCGTGCTTTATTTCTCAAAACTCGATACTTTAACCGTGTTTCTGATTTAAAACAGTGTCTTGTCGATGTGCAGACCCGCGCTGGGCTTTACGGCATCAATACTTATAGAGTACTGACGAAACATGGAATAGAGCCCCGTGAATGGCTTCTTTAAGATAGCTCGAAGGCACAGGAAACGTCTTTCCCATCCCTAGGCTTTCCTTCGTTCTATAATGGAAAACCATTAAAACGCCTGCAAAACAAAACAACAGTTAAGAAATCTTGCGGGAATAGGTTTAAACTGCTTTGGATGGCGGGGGAGGAGCGTAGCCGTCGGATGAAGGCAACCAACGGTGGAGATCTGCATAGAAAGGCAAAAAAGGATAGCGGGAGGAGAATAAGGAGGAGCAGTTTTGGACCGTCCGATCTGGACACGTGGACGGTCCAGATCTAATCGGAGGGTCTCAATCGAGGGTGGCAGAAAAAGGGGATGCGATTGAACTTTGCGATTGAGCCCTTTGCGATTGAGCGCTGGCCGTTGATCTGAGGACCAGATCAACGGCGGGGAATGAATCAGAGGTAATCGCAAGGGGGTGAAACAATTGCGATGCGATTTTGCGCGGACCGTTGGATCAAGGATTAGATCAACGGTCGGGATTGAATCGGGGATCGGCAATCGGGGGAGCGACAAAAAATGCATGCGATTGAAAGTTTGCGATGCGATCGAGCGCAGGCCGTTGGATCAAAGGACTAGATCAACAGTGGAGAATGGAATCGGGGAGAAACCCTTGTATTTTATATAAAACCCGAACTTTTGAAATAAACAAAGGTTTTTATGGATCGGGGTGGAAAAACATATATACAAAGTTTTTGCTGTGCGCCCGACTACGGGGCTCGGGATATATGAAATCGATAGCTCCGGGATTGTGGCAATGGGGGCCTAACGCAATTGGAACTGCGAGTCAAGTTCTTCCAATCAACCCATTGAATTTCTCGACGAACGATTGCGCGATCTGCCTTTTTGATCCAACTTGATTATTTTAAATACGTGACTCATAGGACTCATTACAGTAAAACTTTTGGAAAAGAGGGTTTTTGTAATTAACAAAGGAAAAAGGGTCGGAAAAATATTCACAAGGTTGTAAGCGCCGGGGGCGGGCTCAGGGTTATATGAAAATAATAAGATCGGGGGTCTTTAAGCAACAAGGCTAATCGCAATCGGAACTTTTGGAGTATGGCAAAAACTTGCGTCTTTGATTCTTTCCGATGCGATTAGCACCTTACCGTATTAGCAAATGGTTCCAGACCCAAAGCGTATGGTGGGGGAGTGGTTTAGGGCTTAGCTCAAGGGGCTTAGGCCTATATCAATGAAACTTTGATTTTTTATGAGAATTTTCAAGGATTTTAATGGATTTGGGGGTTCCGAAATAGTTAAAAAGTGAGTTTTTAACTATGAAAGGGGAGATTTTCATAAATGGAAAGAAGAGGAATTATGAAAACAAGGTAGTTTTGATGTAGAAAAGGGGAGCAGATGAAGGGTTTCGAGAAGAGGAGAAATGGCGATCTTTCAGCAGTCTTTCAGTCGGAGTCAGCAGAAATTCCTGAGTATAAAAAATGGGACAGCAAATGAGGATTTGGGACAGAGGCATGAGGCCTTAAAGAGACTTCAAGAGCTAACAATTTTTAGTGATAAAATTTGTTCCTTGGAGGCTCAAAAAGATCTTAGCCACCTTTTGGTATAACAAAATATTATAGGTGGCTAACACAGTTATCATTGGTGTACTTACAGGTTTGCAGTCTTCCATCCCATACTTCTTCAAAATTTTCTTGAGGTATTTTGCTTGAGGTATTTGCTTGAGGTTGCTTGTTGCACTTGTAAGCCAAGAAAAAATGTTAGTTCCCCAAGTAAAGACATTTCAAATTCTTGTTGCATAACATAAGAAAATTTCTGACTCATGGACTCTTCATTACTTCCAAAAATTATATCATCAACATATACAACCACAATCAATAGTTTATCATTTTCAATTTTTGTGTATAAGTTGCTATTAGCAGAACCCTTTGAAAAACCTTGTAGATGAAGATATTTGTCAAGACGATAATACCATGCCCTTGGAGCTTGTTTGAGACCATATAAATCCTTTTTAAGTTTACAAGCAAGTTTTTCATCATTGCCTAAAATGAATCCTTCTGGTTGTTTTATATAAACTTCTTCTTCTAGATCACCATTGAGGAAAGTAGATTTAACATCCATTTGATAAACTTTGATTTGTTGAAAGCTTCAAAAAGAAAGAAACATTCTGATGGCTTCAAGTCTAGCTACAAGAGAAAAATTTTCTTCAAAGCCTATACCTTCTTGTTGAGCATACCCTTTACAAACAAGTCTAGCCTTGTTTCTAATAACATCTCCATTTTCATTTAAATTATTTTTGAATATCCATTTTGTTCCAATAACATTTTTATCATAAGGTCTTGGAACTAGTTCCCAAGTATGATTCTTTTCAATTTGATCAAGTTCTTCATTCATGGCTTGAATCCAACATTCATCTTTGCTAGCTTGATTGACATTCTGTGGTTCAATGGTGGATAAAAATGCTAGATAGCTAGTAGACCCTACAAGAGTTCTTCTTGTTTGGACACCTGATTCCTTTTCTCCCAAAATTTGAGATTCTGGATGATTCTTTTGAACATACCTAGATGGAGCCTTTTCAGATAGATCTTCTTTTGTTGCTTCATTGAGTTCACCTTCTATATTATCTCTATTAGATTTATGAAGATATACATCATCATCATCTTCATTTGTTGTTTGTATTTCCCCTTTTGGATTTGAGATAGATTCATCAATTACAATGTCAATGCATTCAACAATATTTAGAAGTCTTTTATTGTAGCATTTATATGCTTTATTTCTAGAAGAGTAACCAAGAAATATTCCTTCATCTACCCTAGGTTCAAACTTTCCAAGTTTTTCATCATTGTTCTTAATAAAAAATTTGCTTCCAAAAACTTTAAAATGCTTTACAGTGGGAAGATTACCATACCAGAGCTCATATGAGGTTTTATCACTATTTATATGAACATGTGCTTTGTTAATAATATTTACAGCAGTATGTGCTACTTCTCCCCAAAATGTGTCTGGTGTTCCTGAATCATCAAGCATAGCCCGAGCCATCTGTTGAACTGTTCTATTCATTCTTTCTGCTACGCCATTTTATTGTGGGGTACCATCTACAAAAAACTGTCTTTTTATGCCATGTTGTTCATAGAAATCAAAGAATTCATCTGATATATATTCACCTCCTCTGTCAGATCTAAGACACTTGATTTCTAGATCTAATTCATTTTCAACTAGTGCTTTGAAGATCTGAAATTTTTTTAATGCTTCATCTTTGTGTTTTAGCAACCCAATCCACACACATTCCAGAGAAATCATCAATAAACATAATATAGTATTGTTCTCCACGGGGTGACCTTTTTCTCATAGGTCTACATATATCAGTATGAATAATTTCAAGAGGCTTACTCGCCGATCCTTCTTTGGCATTAAATTGCACTTTGGTTTGCTTACCGAATAGGCAAGATTTGGATATGGTGCTCTCAGGAAGAGTAATATTGGGAAGATCACGAACAACTTTGAGTCTGCTAAATTTGTTGATTTGAGAGAAGCTCAAATGCCCCAATCTTCTATGCCATAACCAATTTTCTGAAGGTTTACCCAAGTAACATTGTTCTTTACAGCTTTTCAATACATACAAGTTGCTTGGTGTTCTATTTCCTTTTATAATTGTTTTTCCTGTATCAAGATCACGTACCACACATTCTTTTGAGCTAAAAACAACTTCAGTTCCTTGATCACACATTTGAATTACACTTAACATGTTATGCTTTTATCCATCCACATACATAACATTATTAGCTTTCATCTTTTCCTTTAGAAAAATAGAACCTTTTCCCTTAATGACAACAGGAGTATCATTTCCAAAAGTAACATTCTTTTCTCTTTCTAGAGCATTGTATGCAAGAAGTTTATTTCGGTCACCTGTCATGTGTTTTGAGCATCCACTATCAATGTACCATTGATTTTCTTCTCCTTTTTCAAATAAAGCTATGCCATAGTTCTCAACTTGTAATTCCTTCTTTCTCCATACTTTGGAAGTTGAGGGTATATGCTCTTTTGGCTGAAGTTTGCTCCTGCATTTAGATTCTTCATGACCAAAGTTATTGCAATAAGCACATTAAATTTCATTTTGAAGAAGAGAAAATTTGTTATATGTATTCTTCTTTACTCCAGTATCAATTCTTTTCTTTCTTTCCTCTCTAGTCATGATGGTTTTGTATGCAACACATTGAACAACTTTATGACCAAAATTATGACATGAGAAACAATGTCCATTGAAAAAGAAATTTTTGCGATCATGGAACCTTCTATTTGTGTTTACCTATTGGTTGATATTTCTCTGAAGGGTATTCCTGATAGAGTTCTTTGTATTGAGATGCTCATGCTGTACCTGTAAAGTTTCTTTGTTTCCTTGTTGAGCAGTAGAATGCTGTAGGCTGGCTGTAGCTGCTTTTAGATAGTTTGGTGCTGAGGACTGAGAAGATTCTCCAACATATCCAAGACCTGTCTTCATTAGAGGAGAACGTTGTACCTTGATAATTTCATCTAAGGTTTCAGATCCTTTAGCAAATCTAAGATTCCAAGTCTTTACTTTCTCAATTTCTTTTCTTAGACTTACTACTTCACATTCTAATTTCTCATTGTGTTTCTCCTTTTCTTCAAGCTGATTTTTTAGAGTTTCTATGGATATTTTTTTCTCTTCCAAACGTATTTTGAGCTGATTGATTTCTTCGAGAAAATCATTGTCTTTTAGAGCATCCATAAAGGTATCCTTTTCTTCCCTAGACTCTTTTTCAAATTCCATGAGAAGTCTAAGATCTTGATCAAATTCTTCCTCACTATCTGACAACCCATCACTATCTTCATGAGTATAATAAATTTTTCTAGTGTTAAACCGACTCTGATTTCTTCTTGCTACTTCCTTTCCTTTTTCATGTGTTTCTTTATGAGGACACTTAGAAGCATAATGACCAACTCTTCCACAAGCAAAACATTTGAAAGGAAGGTTACCTCTGAACCTTCCAGTGCCAAGTTGGAGCATTTTTACAAAATTTACCTCATCTTCTTCTGAAACATACCCTGATCCTTCTATTTCTTGTACTTCTTTTACTTTTGTAGAAGCTCTAAAGACGACTTCTTTGACTTCAGATGATCCTCCTTTTCTCATTTCACATGCAGTTAGAATAACATGAAGTTGAACAATAGTAAGAATTTGAAGATCCTGCTTCTCTTCAATAGCAGACACTTTTGACTCAAATTTTGAAGTTAGAGATCTTAAATTTTTTTCAACCAGAGTAGTATCAGCGATGGTTTCACCCAAATTTATCATATGATTTAAAATATCATCTAGATATAAAAAGAAATTGGTAATGCTCTCTTCATTATTCATCCTTAGATTTTCATATTGAATTCTGAGAGTTTGGAGTTTAGCACTTTTTACCTTTGTATCACCTTCAAAGCTTAGAATTATTTTGTCCCATATTTCCTTTGTTGTATTCAACTGCATAACCTTGAAAAATTCTGATTCGGTTAGACTCCCCAATAGTGCATTGACTGCCTTTGAATTTGTTTCATAGTTCTTTCTTGCCGTTGCATCTGTTGGAACTGAGGCTGGATATTGATAACCTCCTTCAACAATAGCCCATACATCTGCTCCAAAAGACTGAAGATAGGATCTTGTTCATGTTTTCTAGAAGATTAAATTGTTTCCGTTGAAGAGTGGAGGCCTGATAGATGCTGTCCCATCTTGATTGCTCATCTTGGCTGATCTTCCTTCTAGCGGCTAAGCTTCTTTAGAAGGACTTGCTTTGATGCCAATTGTTGGGAAAAATACTAAGAGTTGGGGTGAATCAATATTTAGAGCTCATATCTATAAATTTAACTTTTTCTTTTGTAGAATTGCATATGCATCTTTTATGAACCGAACTCGCATATACATGCGGATATGCTGAGAGAAACTCGTGTATACTGATATAAATTTCTAGTTTATAAAATATGTCAGAAACAGAATTTAAAACAGATTTACTAGTTATGCATCAGTTTAGATAATCAACAAATATGTGCAGTAACAGCAGTATAAAACATCACACAAGTGGAACACACATGAACACCAATATTTAAGGTGGAAACCCAATTCGGGAGAAAACCACCGCTGCTGTCGTCTCTGTCTTCAATATTTATTATATGGAAAACTGTTTAGAACATTGTACTGATGCAGACTCATATCAATACGTAGGATTCTACCTACAGAAGGCTGAAACCTTCACTCGTTTACCAGCTGCTACTGGAAGGGAGCTTCAACCCTTGAACATAACACTAGATTCTACTGGCAGGAAGCTTCTACTTCCATACTGAAGGCTTCAACCCTCAGACCCACTACAGGCCACGTTTCATCAATTTTCATACTGGATCAAACAACATCAACACAACCCTTTATCAACAATCATGAAATTTTCCCAATAATTCAATTAGAACAGTGAATACACTGTAACCAGAACTTTAGGAATAACCCTGATTTCAGAATAGATATGCAGATACAAACTCAACCCTGAACAGTCATTAATTAAAATAGCATACACTACTTTGGTTCACTGAAGCTGCGTACATACACGCTTTTCTGCACACCAACCTGCGTATACTTCTGTGTATTCTTCAGAAAACCCTAACTGCCATATGCGCTTTTCACGAAGAGAACTCGCATATATATGCGCTTTTATTGAAACCAACTGGCATATAGATCTGTAAATTTATATTTTGCAGAATAGGTTAGATCTATAAAAATTACTTAGAATTATTCATTTTCTTCAGCAGAATTGCGCCAGCTCTTCATCATTTCTTTAGCAGATCATACTAGAGATTCATCATCTTCAGATCTAGAGATATTGAACCATCATTATATCCACGGGTGCATCATAGATTCAGATCTGTTAATTAAAAACAGAATTCATCCATGAAAATATTCCTTAGAGAATTTTCATTCATTAACAACCCTTACTCATGTACACGTTGCACTATGATCTTCTTCTCCTTAGATAGATTTAGCTTTTACCAATACCATGAGTCAAAACCACTCAACTGATGATGGTAATCTTGGACGGAATCAAATAGATAATACAACACTCAATACAGTGGGCTAATACCATGGTAATGCCTCTTGGTATTATAATTTAGAGTGCAAAAGGCATACGCGACTTGGAGCGTTTGTTTCCTCGTGTATACACAACTTCTCTTCATAAAAACTGCGTATATGCTAACCCTGAATGTATACGCGGGTTGCCTTGACAAAAGTAGCATATACATTGCATCCATACGCTGGTTGCCTTCACAAAAGTAGCATATACATTGTGACATATTATATTTATCATTTCTCTAGCACTTGCTGGGATTCTTTTCTCTGTCACATATGAACTGATATGTAGATACATCATTCTTACATCTTTAACAAATAGGTTGCTTATCATAGGCAACTCATCAAGTAGGTTTCCATCAAGGACAAATTCATCAAGTAGGTTTCCATCAAGGACAACACATTACATCATATTGCCAACAAAGGTATCTAGTATATCTGGGCACTTATGAGAAATATGGATAGGAGTAGACATCTGAGAAGTGCGAAGTATCCAAAAAAAATTTGTAACCAGATAATTTAAGGGTTTCAATATTATTTTTGTAGAATGATATTCATCCAAATAATATGAGGGTTTCATTATTTCTCCAGATCCAGATTCATGTGCATGAGATTTGTGTCAAGCTTCAAGAAGATAAGAATTCCATGTATAGGTAGAGATTTTCGTCGATCCAAGTATTTGGGGGTTGTGTAAGGTAGGAATTTTAACAAAACACCTAGATATGGATTTCCATTGAAGGTGTTTGGGTCACGGTTATAAGTTTTCATGGTTCCACAATGAACAATGTAGTTGAACATTCAAGCCTTTTGAGGTAGAATAAAGAAAACAATAGGTAAACTATCAGATATCATATTTTTCTTTGTACCAGGTGACAAATGGAAGAGCATGAATGGTGGAAAAATATGGCGTGGCACATAAATTGGCACTAGGTGGCGATGATGTGGAAATAATATGATGTAGCTTGCTGACAAGTGACAAGTGGTAGGTGAATTTGGCCAATTTGGATGGCCAAGTGGCTTATTTATGGGTCACACATGGAACCACTAATAGGATTCCAAGTGGTAGGATGATGTCAAAATATGGCATGGGATATCCTCTAGATTGACACTAGGGGTTTATTTTGCAAGGGTTCCATAGTGGTTAGGATTCTAAAGGAAAAGTCATCCAACACATTCGAAGGTTCGAGGGATTTGATTGATAGGTAAAAAAAGAAACACCTGCATACTACATAACAAGTTTAATGCCTAAACATTGTAATCATATGGTTCTTTCCCTTGGTTGCATGTGCTTTAGGTTCTAAGGCAAACATTCAAGCTATTTGCGCGTATTGGAAGTTTGGCATTCAAAGTGCCAAAATTTAGAACTGTAGTGAAAATGCTTAGAAAATTGGTGTTCGAGCACTAGAATAGTAGTTAAAAATCTAAATTTAGACAAATAGGTCAAATAAGACATAATTTTTCTTTTTTGTAACAAAATAACATGAAATCCAATTTAAATGTGTTGCAAAACAAGTGTGAAATCTGTTTAACTAATTGAACAACTAAGATAACACAATGATGAAAGGAACTGAACAACAATGTAAAAAAAAGAAAATATAAAATAGATCTGAAGTCCAACTGCAAGCTAAAATTTAAAATAGAAAATCAGCTGAGAATATAAGCAACTGTAAATATTTACAAGTAGAAAGAACATTGAAGAAATGACATGGGCATATATTGTGAATCAAATTTTGAGAGGTGTGTGTTGGGATGAAGAGAATATTTGAGAAGGATAAATTGATGAGTTTGAAAAATTATGAAAGAAGGATCTAAAAGGCCGTGCAGGAAGGTGCTTTCACATAAGAGTTGGAGCTTCCTTTAGGTCGGTTCTTGTAAAAATTAACAAGTTGGTGCCTGTAAAGAAAAAGGCGGTTAGATCCTTCTATGATGTTGTATCCTACTCAAATTGATGTAATTTGAAGTTGGAGCTTTATTTTGCATCATAATAAATATAAATTGTGTTTTTTCCCAGTTGGTTTTCCACATTAATATCTTGTTTCTAGACTTTATGAGATTTACATGTTGTTATTTATTTTTGTGTTACTGAGTAATTTTACTTTGACCAAGTAATTTTTAAAATTGTTAAAATACTGATTCACCCTCCTTCCTTATATTTTCCTGGTTTCTAACAATTGGTATCAAAGACAAGTACCTTCTACAACATCCTAATAACTAGAAGGTAGATAAATTATAATGTCTAACCAAGATAAACACCACACCAACAAGGCTCCTATATTTACTAGAGCAAACTATGCATTTTGGAAGGTAAGGATGATGACTTAAATTTCTTGGTGCAGATGTCTGGGAAATAGAGAAAAATGGCTATACAAATCCACTTGTAATGATTGACAAAGAGGATAATCTTGAATTCAACTATAATGCTAAGGAATGAATGTAGTCCTTGTTGGGCTCCCTAAATATAAATTGGTCAAAGTTATGTAATGTAACATTTCCAAGGAAATATGGGACATGATGAGTAGTTGCTATGAAGGAGATAGTAAGGTAAATAGGGCTAAAATTCAAGGCTACAAAATGAAGTTTGAATCCTTAAATATGCACGAGGATGGGGAAATAACTAAGTTTTTCCTCTAAGTGTATGAAACAATCAATTCAGTAAGTGGACATGATGAAACAATGACTGATTTATTTGTAGTTCAAAAAGTGTTGAGGTCGCTCCCTGCAAGATTCAATGCCAAAGTATTATCCATTGAGGAGATATAAAATATCAAAACTTTAAAATTGGATTAATTACATGCCAATGCTAACTTCCTATGAAATAAGGGCTTCAAAAGACAAATATACACTAAAGGAGACGCCGAACTTAAATGTTAACAAAAAGTACAAAGAAGATCAAGATGACTCAATTTGTGGATCAGGTGAAGAGGAGGAAAAGTTTGTTAGAAAATTGAAGAGAGGATTTGAAAATTAAAAAGGTAAGTTTCCTTTCAAATTTTTTAATTGTGATAAAGTAGGTCATAATATATCTAAATGTCCACAAAAGGAAAACAAGAATGAACATGAAAATAAGGATAAATATATAAAATTACAAAAGGATAAGAATATAAAAAAGAAGATTTTCTATACTCAGGATGATAGTAGTTCCTCAGAAGATGAATATGAACAATCCTTTGACGAGGAAAAAGCTAAAGGAAGTAAAAAGAGTCCATTGTCATGGCTTTCTAAACTCTAGAAAAAGAACAGGTAGAATCTGATGAAGAAGTGGCGGAAGTAGATTTGGAAGGTGAATTGGTCAATGATTTAGAAGAAATTAAAAGGTTAAGGAAAAATAATAAGATGTAAAAAGATATGCTAGAAAACTTTGAAAAATAAAAAGGCAACTCTGAAAATTTGGCACCTCTTTTTCTAAAAATCGAGGAAGCAAAGAAGATTGAAGATATTTTTCTAGAACAGCTGAAAGAAAAAGGAAAGGAATGTGAAAATCTCAAGGAGGACATTAGGGAATTTTGAGGTAAAAATGGGCCTCAAAACAAAATATGTACTAAGAAAATTAACTTTTAAAAAACCAATAGGATTCAATATCACTACAAGGAAAAGACCCTCTAGTAGATGTTTTTGACGAACCCCTTATAAAAATACCACAAACATCTGTTTGTAGCCGAGGTTAATATATGAGGTTGGTAGGCAGAGGTTTTTGCAGATGTTTTTCATACGGTGCGCTTATCAACCTAAACTGCACTGGTGCGTTCAACAAGAGAAAGCACTGGTCCACACAAAACATTGGCACACTAGACACCATGCGCTTCGTGCAAACCCACCCAGTGCGTCCTAAAAACCTGTGCCAAAAAAGAAACTGCCCAATGTGGTCTTAAGAAATTGCACCAGTGCGCCTATAAAACCCTGCGCACCGAAACAAGGTTAAATAAAAACAAAATTACGACCAAAAAACTGCATTTTTCACTTTTCTCAGTGCTCCAGAGCTCTCAAGCACCAGTGCAATTTATCTTTGTTTGAGCCGCCCTGACATCGGTTCTCCGATTGCACCCATTGCACACACTGTTGTTGTGCATTTCCCACCAATATCCAACTTGAATTTTGCAAAATGGTGGGAAAATTCTCTTTTGCAAATTCTATAGCCAATATGCCTCCTCGATGACCAAATGTACATGTATTTTTCTTTTTTTTCCATAATTAAGCATTTTAGCGGATTAGAATTTCAAATTACCTTAAAATTAACCATTTAAAAGAAAAAAATTGTCACGCGGTGTGCTCGAGACATTTAGCTCACACTGGTTCGCGATGCTACTTGTAAATTTACAGGCCACACTACAATCGGTGCTAACGGTATCCGCACTAGTTCTGGGGTGGTACCGAAAGGCGCACCATGTTATTTTAAAATTAAAAAAAAAAGTGTGGTGCATTCGGTTACTCGATTGCACCGTTGACCATGTGGAATAGCGACAATGCGATGCATTGACTTAAATATCCGCCCTGAGGTGGGTATTTTCTTAGCGCACCACATTCCGTATTTCGATAGGGTCAATGGTGCGGCCTGGTAAAATACCGTACTGTTGACTATGTAATGATGTGAGGAGGTCGGTGCGCTAACCGAAATATATGCCCCAGGGTGTAGAGTTTAGTCAGTGCACCGTACTCCCGACACCGTCCATAGTCAACGGTGCACTGAAAATTTTAAGGTGCATTGCCGCCGGTGCGCTAAATATTTTCTGGTGCACCGCTGTTGGTGCACAAAAAAACAAAGACGCACCGGTACCGATGCATGCTTCTTTTTTGTGGTGCACAGACTATTTTTTTTTCCAAAAAAAATTATATATGTATATTCCTAAATACATGTCTCATTTAATAAAAAAATTGTATTTAATATGTCAATTATTCAGAGACGTGAAAGAAGAGAAGAGGGAAAACAACAACAACAACAATAGGCGGACCAGTATAACATGGTTCACATGTGTACCCTCACCCTATTACAGCAGCTACCCAGGGGCTCCTAAGGCAGGTAGGCCTCCTCAAGTTCTATGAGGAGTATACTTCCCTAAAGGGCCATGGTGTGTTTTTGATACATCTTATCCGCAGGTGGAAAGCCCACTGACAAGATTTTTGGGTTGGTCTTAACCGGTGGTATGCTCCCACTGAGGAGGACATATATTTCATTACAGGTATATTGAGGAGAGGGGTGAATTTTCCCTTGTTCCCAGAGGTTCCAGTTGGCTATGCAACAGGGAGTCAGTTGGTGTACTCCCAGAGATACATTAGCGCAGATATACTATCTCCTTCAGATTTTCAGGTCTCTGGAGGTCAGTTATGTATTGGTGCATTTGGTAGTCAGGAGGTGAGGTGCCTCTCACTTCTGATTTCAACCATTTCAAACAACACCAGTGACAGGCAACGCATTAGTTGGTCGCTTCTATATTATGTTGATTCTTTATTACAAGAGCTAAGACTTGTCAGGTGGTTTGCCATTTTTTTGCAACAGTTTTGTACAGCCTTAAATAGATGTCATGCTCATGCACAAGGGAGGGTCAGCTTCCCTTTTACTTTAGAGGGTTTTTTTTTACTTTTTGAGAGGTTTCTAGAGATGAGGCATAATTTTTTTTGGCAGCCTCGCAGGCTGATGTTGGAGGCACGGATGCACATGTGGGGACAGATGATGCCCAAGAGCGGCGAGACTGTGTTTTCCATGAGGATATCGCATGATGCATAGGAATTGCTAGCCAGTGTTGACGAACATCCCTTCATTATGGTCCCATGTCCTTATGCTGGTTTGGATTGGCGAGGGTGTGCCAACATCCTCTTCACAGATGATGAGCTGTCAGATGATAGAGGTAATATTACTGTTTTATTTAAATTTATTCTAACATGTTATTTAACTTGTTTTTATTAAATTGTGTAATGAAATTTTCTAATTATTGTTGTGTACTTGTATATATTTTGTAGGCATTGGGTCTTTTGATGGCAATGACATGTCAGCACCACCACATGATCCAAGTGTGGATCCTGATGACGATCAGAATATGGCAGATGCTGAGGATCATCAGGAGGCCGGTGCAGAGAGACCTGCTCCTACTCGTGTGCCAATACTACCTTTTTCTAGGCGTGGTAGGCTTGGTAGCAGATACAGGATGGATTTGGGCGACCAACTCACTGCATTGATTGTTGAAGCGGGAGTCAGGTCGGCTACTATGAGAGACATACAGGCCAATGGTAGGATTTTACATATGTGGAGAGGAATGTCGCGTGACGTGTACAACCTGATGCAGCATGTCATAGGAGCTACAACCTTAGCTATGTGGCTGAGGAGGATAGTTGCATGTTATAGTCATGGTCGAGACGAAGCATGTGATCAACAGTCTGCGAGTAGCGATGCATCATCTGATGATCGTTCACCTCGCATTGCGCCAGATGAGCAACCTCCACTAGCATCGAGTAGCAATCATCATGGAGAGTAGGTTGGACCATCAGCCATGTCTAGTTAGCAGCCTGGAGCATCCAGCAGTACTCATGATCATGAGCAGTCTGGACCATTGACCATGTCGAGTCATCACGATGAGCAACCAACAGTTGATCATAATTAGCATGAGGCACCAGTACTAGATTAGTAGGCACGTGATGATCAACATGTATCTCCTCCCAATGTTGACTTGGAATGAACAAAGGTTGTAGAAGACCTGGGGTCTTAATTGTCTCAACTTTATTTTGCTGGAAAACCAAACATTCTACCACAAAATTTTGAATATCAGATTTAAGGCCATCCCAAAAAAATTCTTTCTTCACCATGTGGTAAGTTTTTCAAAATCCCGAGTGTCCTCCTAAAGGAGAAGTGTGTAATTCCAAAATAATATTTTGTTTTAGTTGGGAATTATTACAAAGATATAAGCAATATTTGTACCATAAGGAATCATTTTTCCAACTAAATGTATCATATGTACTAGGATCTTGTTGCAACTTTTGAATGAGTGTCCACACTTCTTCATCCTTCTTCCATTCATCCCTTTCTTTGGTTATCCAATCTGGTTGGATAATAGAAATGGCACAAAGAAATGCTTCCACCTCTTCATTCTTTCTTGAGAGTGCATATGCAACAACATTTAGCTTCCCTTTTTTGTAGATGATTTCAAATTCATAACCCAACATATTTGTGACCCATTTTTGCTGCTCTTCTGAAGATAGTTTTTGTTCCAAAAAGTGTTTAAGACTATCATGATCAGTTTTTACCTTGAAGTGTCTTCCCATTAGGTAATGTCACCATTTGTTTAGTGCATGTAGTATTGCTAACATTTCCTTCTCATAAATAGATTTCTGTAAATAATTTCTTTTGATTGGACGACTTTCAAAATAAATGGGTCTTCCTTCTTGTATTATAACAACACCAATTCCATTTCCTGAGGCATCACATTCCACAATAAAGGTTTTTGTGAAGTCTGGCGTAGCTAAGACCTGTGCTAGGCACATTGCCTCTTTTATATGTTCAAAGGACTTAGTTGCTTCAGGAGTCCATGAAAATGCATCTTTCTTCAATAAATTTGTTAGAGGTGCTTATATTCTCCCATAATTATTAACAAAATTGCGATAATACCCTGTTAACCCGAGAAATCCTCGTAACTGCTTTATGGTTGTGGGGACTTTCCATTCTTTAATGGCATTAATTTTGTTAGGGTCTACCTTAACACCCTCATGAGATACAATAAGACCTAGATATTCCACCTCTTGTACTAAAAAGGAACATTTGGATGTTTTTGCATATAATTGTTTCTCCTGCAATTGTTTGAGCACCCTGTCAAAATGTTGAACATGATCCTTCCAAGACCTGTTGTAGATTAGTATATTATCAAAAAATACTAGCACAAATTTTCTAAGGAAGGGTTTGAAAATGGAATTCATCAACCCTTGAAATGTAGAAGGTGCATTGGTAAGGCCAAAAGGCATGACCAAAAATTCATAATGACCCTCATGAATTCGAAATTTTGTTTTCAGAATATCTTCAGTCTTCATTCTAATTTGATGATATCCTGAATGAAGATCCAACTTGGTAAAATAAATCGCTCCATGTAATTCATCCAATAATTCATCAATCATAGGAATGGGAAGTTTATCTTTGATAGTGAGCTTATTGAGCTCCCTATAATCTAGACACATGAGCCATTATCCATCCTTCTTGTGCATCAATACTACTAGAGAAGAGAAAGAACTTTGACTAGGTTGAATTATACCAGCCTCTAACATTTATGCAATCATACGTTCAATTTCGCTCTTTTAGACATAAGGATATCTATAAGGCCTGATGTTTGGAGGAACACTTCCCTGAATCAAATGAATAGGTGGGAGTCCTTTAGGAGTTTCAAACACCTTGGAATGATTGTCCAAGATTTTTTGGAGATCTGGAGAAATATATGATATTGATGTTGGAACTTCTAGTGAGCATACTTGTGCAATTACGCCTCGTTCTTCTTTATTTAGAAGCTTTATAATGACATTAGAGCTTATTATCTTTCCCAACTTCCCTCTGATACCCCATAATTCGACTTCCTTTCCTTGGCTACCTTACAATGAATAAAATTATGGGTACTACCTGAATCAATCAACAATATTACCTTTTTATTCTTGATATGTCCTTCTATCTTGAGAGTTTTAGGAGTGGTAATTCCTGCCAATGCATTACACGATATGGTCAGACTCATTTCTTCTTCTTCTATGGTTGGTTCCTTGTGTATATCCTCTTCTTTTGAAGATTCTTGTTCATTTTCTCCCGCCTCTTCACAATCTATGTAAAATAATTTCTTCTCAGCACACTTATGACCTTTAGTGTATTTGCTATCACAACTGTAGCAAAGCCATTTTTATCTTTTTTCTTCCAATTTTTGTGGTGTCAACCTTGTAGGTTATGGAATTCTAGGAGTAGCAACACTTCCATCTTTATAGATGTGAGTGGTAGGCTTCCTTGTCGCCATAATTTTACATTCAATTTTTCTTGCCAGCCTGAATGCCTTCTCCAATGAATCAGGTTCCCAAATGTGTACCTCGTGTTGGATGTAATCCTTTAAAGTCCCTATGAAGACATCAATCCTGTGTTCCTCTGGAATATCAGTTTATATTCAATTTTTGGAAGTCCTGAATGTGCTCCACCATTGAACCCTTTTGTTTGAGATTTATCAATTGGCTAAAAAAGGTGTTGCTCTTTGTATCCTCATAATGTGTTATCATTTCATCCGTAAAAATTGACCAGGTGAATTTTTTTTTACGGGATCAAATCCATCGATACTATACAAATGTATTTTTTTCTAAATATAAAGTTGCAATGTGTACCTTTTTTGTGTTTTGCACATTATTGAGATCAAAATATTGCTCCATTCGTAGTATCCATGTTACGGGATCCTTGCCATAAAACTTCCTCATATCGATTTTTGGAATATGGTGGATCTTCCATCCAAAATTAGAGTTTATGAAATCATGATTAACATTTATTTTTTCTCATCATGAGTTTCCTCTACTATCTTTTCGCCATTAGGAAACATTTCTTGTATCAAATATGCCAAACCTTCCATGTCTTCTTTTAGATCATTATTCATTTTTTCCATTTTCTCATCGATATTAGCTTCCATGCCATCCATGTTAGCTTCCATACCAACTTCCATGCCATCCATATTATCTTCCATGCCTTTTTTTATACCATCTATCTTAGCTTCCACATCTTTCTTCGAAACTTCCATTTCATTTTTTGTTGCTCTTTGCGAGAGCGAAATTTTGTGCATTTGCTCTTGTAATTTTGATATGTCATGTTGCACTTCTTCATATTCATGAGTCATAGTAGAGCCTTCTAAAGTCTTAATGGGTGTTTATTCTTTTTAGGGGAAATTTTAGAACCCAATACTGATATCTATTCTACAATATGCCCTTGGAATCAATTCAAACCTATTCTTCAAACAAGACTTAAAATACACACCATTTTCTTTCTTTTGAGGAGCTTGATATTGAAACTGAATTATCTGTGTGATTTAGGATCTTCAATATATAAAATTAGGTCTTGTAGTAGCCCTTTGAATCTTCTTTCGAATGCCATAGGTTTGACCTGATTTGGATTCTTCAAGTCAAAGTTATGCCCAATGTCCCACAATGACCTAATTATGGACTGGTTCAATAGATGGAACTTGTACGATGTGCCATGTGTCACTGTTTCCTCCTTTAGCTCTCAAATTGATACACAGGAAATTAAAATCAGTGTAATTGCGACCACTTTTTACATAATTCCAATCCAATTCTCAGAGAGAGAGTTATGATGATTTTCCCAGGGTCACCTCTTTGAGATGAAATTAGGGAGCCTGAAAAAAACCTAACTTCCATAGATCATATCTTCGACAATATTGCGAACCAAGATCTGAAATTTTTACAAGATGTTCCTCAGGATTTATGATTTACTCTATACAATTTTCAGCTTTTGAACCTTCGTAGAAAATTATTTATAGCGAAAATTCTACGATGACCTGTTTAGGTGAAATTTGGGAGCCTAAAATAACCCTAAATTCCACAGATCATATCTCCGAAAATATTGCGAATGAAGATCTGAAATTTTTACACGACATTCCTCAGGATTTTGGATTCACTCTGTAAAAATTTCATCTTCCGAACCTTCGTAGAAAATATGTTATAGAAAAAATTCCACGATGACCTGTTTGGATCAGCGAAACCTTAGAATCCAAAGCTTTGATACCAAATATTATGAAACCAACTCCAAAAATAGAAGAAAAGAGAGATCAACGCCTTAGAATTAAGCCACTTCCAGGGGGAAACCTCCTTTACATTACATAAATGAACAATTCTTGGATGATACAAATGAAGAAACCTCCTTCTATGTATAGGAGTCCTTAGGAGGCCCATTTTAGACCTGGAAATTCCCAAATGAGGTATTATCCCTTATAAAAGAGTTAGAGAAGACTAAGACACAACTCAACCTAAATAAGAAATTTATTAAAGTATCTAATAAGTTGGATGAAATTATGAGTGTCCAAAGATACCCTCATAACAAGATTGGTTGGGCTATGAATAAGAGACACACTATAAAGCACTTGAAGACAAGGGACCCATCATTTTTTTTAATCTAGTTAAAGGACTAGAAAAATTTTCAGCTAAATAAAATTATCACAAACAATAGAAGAAACAAAGAAAAAAGAATAGCAGAAAGATAAGAATCGGTATCAAAAATGGAACACAAGTTACAACCATTCAAACAACCACAATTCTCAAGCATGAAATCAATAAATATATTTTTTTTCTCAAAGAAAAATCCAACCAAAATTCAACAGAGCACAATTTCATAGATGGATAGTTCCCATATATAAGAATATATTTCATGGCTACTGATTTACATGCACAGATTATGGACACAAAACAGGAATTTTTGAAGAATACTTTAAAATGGGAAAATAAGAAATCAGATAAATAAATCCTATCAACCAAATAAGGGATTTTCCAATTGAAAAAGGATCGTTCTCTGGGACAATAATTAATTTTACCCTTATTTTGACGCGATTAAATGTTATAACTGCCATAATTATGGGCATAAGGCAACTGAATGTAAAATTATAAAATTCGGAACAAAACCTGAGATCAATAAAGTTGAAGAACCCAAGGTATGGAAACAAAAAAAGAAGAAAGTAATGAAAAATGTGGCATTGTGCTATATGCCAAAAATTAGAGAAATAATTGGTATGAAGAAAAATTATGGATGTTCATAGCATATGGAAAGTGACAGGAATAAATTCTTGTCTTTAAAAGAACACAAAACAGAGAAGTTACACAAAACATACAAAAATCATGAGAAACGTTATAGTTAGTTTGGTAAATGAAACATGAAGCTAAGAATACACTCTTTGTATATGTACTCAAACACAACTTGTTGAGTGCGATTCAAATGTGTGATCAAGGACATGATGTCCTTTTCCACTCCAAAGGTTGTGAAATAAAAACATTAGAGATAGGAGAAGCAGTGGAAAAATCTACCATAACAAAAAACAATATATACATTTTAAATGAAGAGAATGAATAATGTTGTTTGGGGAAGTACAATGAGATGTTCTTATGGCACAAAAGGTTAGAACACCTCAACTTTGACCATATTGTGAAGTAGGGTAAAAAGGAAGCTAAGGGACTTGGCAAAGATCTCTAAGACAACTAAAAAAATTTGTAGGTCATGCCAAGTTGGTAAGAAAATTCCAGTGCCCTTCAAGAACAAAAAAAACACATCCACCAAGCCTTTACAAGTAGTCCATATGGATTTATGTGGTCCTGGAAGAACTAAAATTACAAGCGGTGAGCTATATTTTATGATGATTATTTATGTTTGCAACATAATTACTTGGGTTTCATTATTAAAATACAAGTTAGAAGCATTTGAAATTTTTTAAATATTTAAATCCATGGCTGAAAATTAAATTGACAAAAAATTAAAGTGGGTAAGATTGGACAAGGGGTGGAGAGTTAATTCTAATGAGTTTGATGATTATGGTAAGGAGCATGGCATATTGACGAAATTCACCATTGCAAATACTCCACAATAGTTTGAAATGGCTGAAAGGGTGAATAAGTTAGTACAAAAACTAGAAAGAGCGATGATGAATGCGCTAAATATACCAAACAAGTTTTTGGTTGATGTTATTCATACAACAATCATTATTTAAAATAAAGCTCACTTCAGGAGAAACAATGACAAGACCCCCTATGAACTATGGTATGGGAAATTAGAAACTGTAAAACACATCAAAGTCCTTGGTAGCAAGTGTTGCATTAAAGATAATGATGATAATATTGGTAAGTTTGATGCAAGAGAAGATGAAGGAATATTTCTAGGATATTCAACTAAGAGAAAGGGTTATAGATATTAAAATAATAGCCCAAGAAAAATAGTTGACAACATTGATGTAAGAGTGGATGATTCTCTTCCTCTCAAAGATAAGTAGCCAACGTATATAAGCTTGAATGAATGGGACAAAAATGAAGATGATGATGAACAACTTGAAGAAGAAGTCAATGAAAAGGAAGAGATCCCCCATCCAAAATATGCCTCAAGGTCTGTACAAAATAATCATCCTTTGAATCATATTGTTGGTAAGAAAGAGTCCAAACTAGAAGAAGAGTGATGAATCCCACCAATAAAGCACATGTTTCTATGCTATCTATGATTAAGCCAAGATATTATGCTCAAGAAAGCTAAGATGAACATTGGGTGTTGGAAGCCGAATTTTTTTTATAGTGTTAATTCATGGGATTGCACAAAACAGTAGTGGTGCAAGAGACAAGTATATGACGCAAAATAGTAAGGATTGCCATAGAAGAGAGATACATAGTGTGGAAGTACCATGCACTTTATTATTATTATGAATTAATAAAGGAACCATGTATTTCCTCCTCTATATGGGTGTATAAATGTGTTGTGTGGTTTTTGTTATTGTCTATTTTTTAATTATCTGTTTAATGATATCATATTGAACCAATGGCTCCTAATGTCTCAAAAGGATGAGAGGATTGATAGTCTTGTGATAGTTTTATTATGTTAGATCATATTTGAGATAAATGGTAAGTAAATTTACTAGTGCCGAAATGGTTGATGAGAAGGATAATATATTTAAGCCATAATACTATTGTAGGTAATGGCCCATGCAATAACTAGCGAGTGTAATAACCCATGGAGTTCCCACACAATGTGCAGTCGTAGAATGATTAACATGTGTTTAGCTAATATGTGTTTGAAGTCTCTTGATGTAAGCCGAAGTACGAGTGTCACAAAATTCTAGTAATCCCATCTAACTATGGAAACCTGGTTCTAGTAGTGCCCCATATCCTCTTGGGTGAAAATTCATCCACTCTATGGGTGATGCCAAAAGGGCCGATGTAGAGCGGGTTCCTGGGCCTTTTTAATTCCCGCGTGCTGAAAAATGGTTCCATTTCTAGGACAAGGATCATTGTATGATGGGATTTTTATATGATAGAGATGCAGAAAACATGAAATCCCACCAAGGAAGAGATTACTTGGTGTTTTAAGCAAAATGAGCTTGAGTTTTCAAAAAAATAAATTTGGGATAAAAGACCGAGCATGGAGAAAAGGTTGCACAAGTATGTGTTTACTGAGCTCCATGAAGTTTTCTTTTGATAATTTCCAAATATTTTAACCGAGTGGGTTCAGTGGTTGAATGATAATAATCCAACCTATTGACACGAGGTACCAAGGAAATGGACTCTAGAGGATTTATGTCAGTTGCAAGTGATAAGTGATAAAATTTCATGTGTTGTAGATTTATGGTTTGAGAGTGTGTTGGAAGGTTAGATTATTGAATTTGAAATAAAAGACAATATCCTATAGTGCAACATAGAGGAAATTATTGAAAGGATCATGAGGAAGATTAATACGGTCACTTCCATTATCCACTAAGATGTTACTATGTGAACATGGAGTTCTCCCATTGGAGTAAGAGGACATGAGCAACTAAACCACCTATGCGCTAGGGAAAAGTGGGGAAGAACCAAGAGGTATTTTGAAAGAAGAGGAAGGAGAAAGGGTGAGAAAAATACGATGGAGGCTGAAAATAAGTAAGGGACCATGCAGGTGAGAAAGAAGAAATAATATTGAGATAGGTAGTTTTGAGGGTGGAACCTTAAGGAGTGGATAGAGGTTTCGGTAGAGTGACGTGGGAGGAGGTTGGTTAGTGTCGATTCTAGACACAAGGATAAGCCCAGGGAGAGGGGAAAGGAAAGGCCACCTGAGGACAAGGCGTAGTGCTAGTGACCACAGCTACACGGGAACATAGTTCAGTACCCCACAAATTGAGTTGGAGGAAGAAGAGTAGCTCAATCCATGTAGCACAAAGTCCTTGGACCCTAGAAAATAAAGTTAGAGCATGCTTGGTGTCAGACCCATGACCCCACGCTATTCTATAAACATAAAGGTAAGTACTAAACACACTATAACAAATAGTGTATAAGGTAATTATAGTCAAGGGAGAGGAGGTGCTAGTAATAGTGGAGTTGGTTAAGAAATAGGTGGAGTGGCACAAGGTGCCAAAGTTTAGTGTGGTGCACAAACAAGTGCACAATTTTATTGTAGTACAATGCGTGTGACCCGAAGTACTTCATCAGAAAGTACTGCATAGAGTGCGATGACAGGTGTTATAGGAAATTTTTTCGTAATTAAGCAAAAGGCTCCAAACCCAGATCTCTCGTCGTCAATTACACTTTGCATCAATCCATGACAAGGCCAAAATCAAAACTATTCCCCAAAGTTATAAGAATCCTAGATTACATTGGTTCAAAACCCTAATGTGAGACTCTATCACACTTAACTTCATCACAAACTATGATGTCGCATGTTGCACACATGCAACTTGCATTGGTTAGTGTAGGTTTCCTTTAGTAAAAGTGCAATGACAACTAGAAATGAGGAAAAATAAAATATAATTTCGAAGCTTCCCCCTCTAGAAGCTTTGGGAACATATTCATCCATTTTCTATTGAATATGATCTCAAAACCCTACTAATGAGGATTTATCCCTTATCTCATGGAACTTGCCTTCTTTCAAAGTGGATCGAGCCCTAGTATGGTGGATCTAAAATTTCCTCATTTTCCCTATAAAAGCAGTACCTGCTATGGAATTTGGGTTGCATTTTAGAGATTCTAATTATTCCATTATGCTCTCAGTTTGAGTTTGGAGGTCCATAATCCATCCTTATTCATTGGTGATATTGAGGTATTTATCATTGTGGCAAAGAAAGGACAAGAAGGATTGGAGAGATTCACAACATGAAGGCTTCAATAATGGTTTAATATTTCTTTGTTATCATTAATACAAATTTCCATTCTTTTTCCCACACATCATGTCTTTGATAATTTATACATGTGTAGGATAAGGTTCCTTGATATCTTATTTAGATTTATTTGAATATATCATGTTGTATATCTCGATCTCTTTGATTCTTTTGGCTAATTTGTAGGTTCTTCTTTCTGGAGTCAAAGTTGGATCTAGAGTGAGAATTTGAAGAGAGGAAGGAAGCTTGCACTGGACACCAGGTATGTCTTATTCCTATATTTCGAATATCTCTATGGAAATATAGTGTAGTTTTTTTGGTTGTTTCTAGGTTAAGCCACTAAACCTAGGGAGATCAATTTTGTCCGTAGAAGGGGTTTCAATAGAAAACACCAAGTGTAGAGATTAGGATGATTATGTTCCATGGTGATGGGAATGAGGACCCAAAGTAACACTTTTTTGTGTATGAGGTCATATAGATAACCAAGAAATTCCAAAATGAGGCAATGAAGATTGCACAGATGGAATCTACCTTCATAGATCACTCATTGACATGGCACATGAAATTTAAGGGAACGACCCCAAGTGGACATAATAGGATGCTAAACGATATCAAGAAGGCTTTGATCAGGGGGTTTTTGAAGCCAAAATATGAATCTCATTGTATTATTGAGATGAAGGATATCAAGAAAGATCTAAGTGCGTCTTTGTGGGATTTTTACCAGTGATTTAAGATTTTGAAGGACATGCCGATGTTTGAGATTATGAATGCTCAACATAAGGAGTGGTTCATCACTAGAATGTTACCACACATTAGGATACCATTGATGTAACAACAAACAATCAAATGCATTGGATCTCACACTAAAGTTGAAAGTTTCACCAACCAATAATGGAGACAAAAATGGGATGGAAGAAATGAAGTCACAATTGGCTGCGGTGAATATTCAACTACAAGATCTAACCTAGGGGAAAGAGAGGCAAGAAGAAGTATGGTGTACCATTTTCTAGGTAGAAGGTCACCACCAAAATGAATGCAAGTTGTCGATCATATCTTGAAGGTGGAAGAATGAGTACATGAAATTGAGCAAAGAATGGGTGCGATGAGATCGACAAATAAAACGTTGTGCAGGAAAAACTACAACTTAGTGAATAGAGTGAACATCCTTGAGAAGACAAGAAAAAATGAACCAATATCCAAAATTAGGCATTGAAGGTTATGGAAAAATGTAATTAGTTGTTGATAATAGTGTGGTAGGTAAGCAATTGGTATGTCGATGGTGTCACTAAGGATCTAATCACCAGAACTGTGCAAGAGGATATCAACAAAGGGGAAGATATTAGGACCGAGATCGAAGCATAGGTGAAGGCCTTGTAGGCACTAGAGAAGGCTTCATGTGACAAGTTATATTTCTAGAAGAAGGATTGAGTGGCTCAAGATGAGCCACAATTTTGTGTTGGGGACCTATTAGAGGTCAAATTTTTTTGAAAATTTCTGATAGTGTTAATGAAAGTGTCTGCATAGATGTTATATTAGTGTGGGAGAGAAGTATCTGAAATGTAGTAGTAAGGACTAGAATAGAAGAGAGAGACGTGGTGCAAGGAGGTACCATGCATAGGAGGAAACAACATCCATCAGGTAGGATGCGTGAAAATAAATCCAGTAGTATGGATATTGTAGATTATGGTTAAAGGAGAGGAAGGTCACTGTCGCAAGAGAATATGGTGATATTCATGTGTGGATGAAGTCAACAGAGTGGTGACGAGTTGGTGGTAGATCGTTTTAGTAGGTTCGATTAGATGGTTATATGGCATGGAAAAATTGGAGATAAGCTATCGGAAAATATCCTAGATGGTTAGAAAATGTGGAGGAAAACTAGAAGTGAGGCAGAGAAGGCTGAATAAGGTTGAGAGGCTATAGTAGATCAATAAAAAGACTCATCTGCGATAGTTCGGGGGTTGCGAAAAAAGAGGAAGAATAAATTTCCAAGACCATGTATTTTGCTACAATAATTTTAAATGTTAATTATATGTGTCTATACCTGCTTTGCAACATAGGTGTTCAAGAAATATTATATAGTGAAGTCTATTATTTTTTGTATTGTAATGGTTATTTTACAATGCACTCATTAATATATAAGTCTAGTGAGATGAGTTATGAATGACATCTCTTGTAGCGCATTGTGCCCTTCTGTTTTATTATAAAGTAATGAAAGGAACCATGGATTTCCTCCTCTATATGGGTGTATAAATGTGTTGTGTGGTTGTTGTTACTATTTGGTTTTTCATTATCTATTTAATGCTATCATGTTGAACCAATGTATCTTAATGTCTTGAATGGATGAGAGGATCAATAGTCTTGTGATATTTTTATTATGTTAAATCATATTTGTGATAAATGGTAAGTCGCTTTACCAATGTCGAAAAGGATGATGAGAAAGATAATATATTTCATACATAGTATTGTTGCAGGTAATGACCGATGGAATAAATAATTATTGTAATAAACTTTGAAGTATCGTGCAACACATAGTTATAGAATGGCTACTAGGTGTCTTGTTGATAGGTGTCAGAAGTCTTGCGCTATAAGCCGAAGTCCTAATTTCACTGAGTTTTAGTAATCCCATATGACTATGGAAACATGGTTCCAATATTCCCCCATAGCATCTCAGGTGAGACTTCATCCATCCACTCTGTGGGTGATGTGAAAGGGCTGATGTTGAGCGGGTTTGTTGGCTAAATATGCAAAAAATCATGGGTCTATTAAATTTTTGTGTGCAAACATTAGGTAAACCATATGAATGAAGAAATATATGAAATTGATAAAAACCATACTTGGGAATTGGTTCCAAGATTAGTAAACAAAAATTCCATTAGCACCAAATGGGTCTTCAAGAATAAATTAAATGAGGATGGACAAGTGGTACGAAATAAGGATAGATTAATATGCAAAGGCTATGCTCATGAGGTTGCAGGTTTAGATTTTGATGAAATTTTGTCTTCTGTAGCCAGATTACAGGCTATCATAATGTTTTTAGAATTTTCAATCACAAAAAGTTCAAGGTATATTATATGGATGTGAAATAAACTTTCTTGAATGATAAGCTTAAGGAAGAGGTTTACATTGAACAACTTGGAGGTTTTTAGCTGTTAAAAAATTATGAGAAAATATGAAGGTTGAAAAAGGAATTAAACAAGCACCCATGGCATGGAATTCTAGATTAGATAAATATTTTCTACATCGTGGATTCAAAAGAGGAGAAACAAAAAACAACCTACATATCGAATCTAAAAACGAAAAATATTTTAATTTTTTTTGTTTATGTTGATGGCACTATTTTTGGTAGTGATGCAGATGCATTTAGTCAAAATTTTGCAGTTGTTATGCAAATTGAATTTGAAATATCCATGCTTGGGTAACTTTCATTCTTTCTTTATTTTCAAATTACATGATTAGTAAGAGGGATATTCATCTCCCAAGACAATTACCTCAAAGAAGTGTTGAAGAAATTTGGAATGGAAGAATGCTAACTTGTTAAAACTCCAATGGTGACTAAATATAAGCTCAAAAAAGATGATTGGTCACCTAAGGTAGATCAAATAATGTATAGGTCAATAGTATGAAGCCTATTATGTTTAACAAATTCTAGACTAGACATTATGCAATTTGATGGTGTTGTTTCCAGATATCAATCAACCCCCAAAATAATTCATTTCTTAACAATCAAAAGAATATTTAGATATTGGAGAGCTACAATGGATTATGGGCTATGGTATCCACGAGGAAAAAAATTCCCATTAAATGAATACATAGATGTTGACTAGGTTGGAAATATAGATGATAAGAAAAACACAAGTGGAGGTGATTTCTTTCTTGGAAAGTTCCTAGTGGCTTGGTTGAGCAAAAAAAAACATCTATCTCTCTCTATATTGTTGACTCTTAGTACATTGTAGCTGTAGTTAGTTGCACTCAGATTTTGTAGGTGAAGAAAAAATTACATGATATTAATATAATTTATGCAGATCATATTCCCATTATCTATGATAGTACAAGTGCTATCAACATATCTAATAATCATGTTCTGCATTAAAAAACCAAATATATTCCCATAAAATACCACTTTATTAGAGAACATGCATACACCTCCTCCCAACATTTACTCGCTTTTACAAGCTCCTACAGTAAATGTGAGGATGAGTGCTACTATGACATGCTCCAAATTCCAAGTTCTAGTTAAGGAAGTGGTGCCTACAAAATGAACACTCAATGACCTCCTACAGGTACTACAGATCACTCAGGAGCTGAGAAACCAACCTAGGTAACCAAACCCTAAGATAGAACCTTTTTTCACTGACCTAACACCCCAACCACACACACAACGCAGTTATGAGGCCCCAACCACACACACAAGCGTACTTCCATGAATCTATGAACTAAATCCTCTAGTTTAGTGCCCGTGGTTCTAATATCTAAGCCACTTTTTCAGGCTAGCCTCCAAACCACTTCCCAAAATTTCCTACAACTTTCCAAAATCATTATTATCTTGAAGCCAAAACTTGACCTCGACTACCTCTAACATGATAGACATTTCATTAAACATATTATTACACCAATTTTTGGTCATATAACCATTTACAATTAGATGGATTGAAATACACCATGTAAGACCAATTTTACCATAGTAAAATTTCCTTCACTATAAGAAATAATTTAATAAACCATAGTTTATTAAGTTATTTCTGGTCCAAAATAGGAAACCTCATGAGTAATAATTAAAAAAATCCTTATTTATTTGATTTTACTCTTGGAATAATTAATTAAACAATTGTTTAATTAATATTCCTAGTCATATTTAGCCCAATTAATGAGAAATAATTAGATAAAACATTATTTATCTTATTATTCTCTAGGAATAATTAATTAAATCATTATTTAATTAATATTCCTTGTTAAATTTGACTAAATCATCTAGGAATAATAAAATAAATCATAATTTGTTAAATTATTCCTTAACCAATCCTTGAAATGATAAATAAATCATTTATTTGTTTATTATTTCTAAATAAAGGGATTTAACAACTTTCAATTCCTTTTCCCTCCAACAAAAAATAATAAAATATTCCAAGTAGTTAGATCTAGATCTTGGTTAATAATATTTTACTATGCACTATTATCAAGGATAACTTAATAATTCATTATAAATAGGAGGGTTTTCCTTTCATTATTTACCTTTGATCCTTTTATCATGGTCGGACTTTGATCCTATTGTCATTGTCATACTTTGATTACTTTTATTTTCTTTTTTCTTATTGAGCTCCCATTGAGTTCAAGACGTCTTGGGTTTTATACACCATTGAGAGAGAGAAACTTTGAAGTTGAAGCATTGAGGACAACCAAGAATGTTGTGAAACCAAATCCAAAAATAGAAGAAAAGAGATATCAACGCCTTAGAAATAAGCCACTTCGAGGGGGAAACCTCCAATACATTACATGAATGAACAATTCTTGGATGATACAAATGACCAAAACCTCCTTCTATATATAGGATTCCATGGGGCCACAATATAATCCTAGTTGGGCCACAATGTAATCCTAGCCGACCTAACAATAATAATTTAAGGGCACAATAATAACAAAATGGGGGTTACAAGGGTACAATAATAACAATAAGGGGGTTACACTAACAACAATAAGGGGATATACTAGTAATATAGGGGCCTAACATGCCCCTCTCATTCACAAAAGTGTTGTCCTCAACGCTTGAGTAGCTCTGGGTGATTCTGTATAAAATTCTCATCCTCCCATGCAGAATATTCAGTGGGTAAGTTCTTCCACTTGATGAGATACTCTGAAATTGATCGATTCCGTAGTTGTCGAGTTCTTATTTCCATGACCGCTTCAAGTTACAATATGATTTTTCCTTCCTCATCAAGTTCTGGCAATATTGTTTGAACTAGAATATTTTCACCTATAACCTCTTTAAGCATGAAACATGGAAAACTGGTGCACTCGTGAAGAAGCAGGAAGCTCCAATTTGTATGCCATAGTACCAATCTTTTGCAACACCTTGTAAGGACCATAGTACTTTGGCGATAATTTATTATCCTTCTTAGCTTGCTTGAGGGACATTTGTTTGTATGGTTGTAGCCATAAAAATACCTAGTCTCCACATCAAACTTCTCTCGCCGCGATGTTGATCTCGTCTCTCGTTGTTTCATTCGATTTTGTGCCAAATTCAGGTTATCCTTAAGAGCCGGGAGTACTTATTTTTGATGCTCGATGTGATCTTCTACTGCTTGAACCTTCGAATTTTCTCTTAAAGATGATGTGATGGACGGTGGATGATATCCATAAAGTGCCATAAATGGGGTCATTTTTTTTGCAGTATGGAAGGAAGTGTTATACCACCATTCAACGAGAGGTAACCTTGATCCATTGTGTTTGTTTATCAGATACAAAACAACGAAGATATCCTTCCAACTGAGATAGTTATGAATATATTCCCATGATAACCTCTTTGAGATGAAATCCGGGAGCCTAAAAAATACCTAACGTCCACAGATCATATCTCTGAAAATATTGTGAACCAAGCTCTGAAATTTTGTGACGATTTTCCTCAGGGTTTTGGCTTCACACTCTACAAATTGTAGCTTTTGAACCTTCGTAGAAAAAAATTTATAGCAAAAATTTCACGATTACCAGTTTGGAGCAGCGAAAACCCTAGAATCCAAAGCTCTGATACCAAATGTTGTGAAACCAGCTCCAAAAATAGAATAAAAGAGATATCAATGCCTTAGAAATAAGCCACTTCGAGGGGGCAACCTCCAATACATTAAATGAATGAAAAATTCTTGGATGATACAAATTACAAAACCTCCTTTCTATATATAGGAGTCTATGGGGCCACAATGTAATCTTAGTGGGGCCACAATGTAATCCTAGCCAACCTAACAATAATAATTTAAGGGCACAATGATAACAATATGGGGGTTATAGGGGTATAATAATAACAATAAGGGGGTTACACTGACAACAATAAGGGACTATACTAGTAATATAGGGACTTAACATGCCCCTCTCCTTCAAAAAAGTGTTGTCCTCAATGCTTGAGTAGCTCTGGGTGCTTCTATATAAAATTCTCATCCTCCCATGTAGAATCTTCAGTGGGTAAGTTCTTCCACTTGATGAGATACTCTGAAATTGATCGATTTCGTAGTTGTCAAGTTCTTGTTTCCGTGACTGCTTCAGGTTCCAATATGATTTTTCCTTCCTCATCAAGTTTTGGCAATATTGTTTGAACTGGAATATTTTCACCTATAACCTTCTTTAAGCATGAAACATGAAAAAATGGATGCACTCGTGAAGAAGCAGGAAGCTCTAATTTGTATGCCATAGTACCAATATTTTGCAACACCTTGTAAGGACCATAGTACTTTGGCAATAATTTATTATCCTTCTTAGCTTGCTTGAGGGACATTTGTTTGTATGGTTGTAGCCGTAAAAATACCCAATCTCATACATCAAAACTTCTCTCGCTGGGATGTTGATCCGCCTGTTGTTTCATTTGATTTTGTGCCAAATTTAGGTTATCCTTTAAGAGCTGAAGAACTTCTTGTTGATGCTCGATGTGATCTTCCACTGCTTGAACCTTCGAATTTTCTCTTAAAGATGATGTGATGGACAATGGATGATATCCATAAAGTGACATAAATGGGGTCATTTTTGCTGCAGTATGGAAGGAAGTGTTATACCACCATTCAGCGAGAGGTAACCACTTGACCCATTGTGTTTGTTTATCAAATACAAAACAACGAAGATATCCTTCCAAATGAGATAGTTATGAAGATTTTCCCACAATAACCTCTTTGAGATGAAATTCGGGAGCTTGAGAAAGACCTAACTTCCACAGATCATATCTCTGAAAATATTGTGAACCAAGCTCTAAAATTTTGCGACAATGTTCCTTAGGGTTTTGGCTTCACACTCTACTAATTTTAGCTTCTGAACCTTCATAGAAAAAAAATTATAGTGAAAATTCCACGATTACCGGTTTGGAGCAGCAAAAACCCTAGAATCCAAAGCTCTGATACCAAATGTTGTGAAACCAGCTCCAAAAATAGAAGAAAAGAGATATCTACACCTTAGAAATAAACCACTTCGAGGGGGAAACCTCCAATACATTACATGAATCAAAAATTCTTGGATGATACAAATTACAAAAACTCCTTTCTATATATAGGAGTCCATGGGGCCACAATGTAATCTTAGTGGAGCCACAATGTAATCCTAGCCAACCTAACAATAATAATTTAAGGGCACAATAATAACAATATGGGGGTTACAGGGGTACAATAATAACAATAAGGGGGTTACACTAACAACAATAAGAGACTATACTAGTAATATAGGGACCTAACAAAGAACCCATCCCTTTGAGGGGGACTGGTAACATCATTCTTTTATCCCTTTCCATGTGTTAACACAATATAAAAATTCTTTATAAATATTGTCTTGTCCATTGGATATTTGGAGAAACTCTTATTTCATTTTATTGTTTATATGCTTTTACTGCATATATCTGGATTTTTTTTTCATTTTTTTCGACCGTCTATTGCAGATCTAAAGAAGTTAGACATCCATCTTTGTTGTTAGGGTTGTTTTTCATGGGCGGCTAAAGTGATCTCTTTTCGTAAACTTGCGTTAAGAATTCATTATAACACATATGGTAAAAATGTAAGCTACAGATCATGAATTCATATTTGTTCATAAATCTCTAAAATTCATTTGATAATCACCAAGAAGGTATAATTCCTTGTCAAGTAGCTGCAACGACACTTGTTAGCACATGCATTCATCAACCATTCAAATACTTATCAAATCATGAACAAGATCCATAACTAAAGCACATCATACAATCATGCTTATAAAAAACATGTAACTAGAGTATTAACCATGAAAAATCAACCACCAAATCAACATAATAACAAGTACAAGTGGTCATAGATAACAATAGGAAAACTACTCTTATTAACTTTATGAAAAATCCAACCAAGTCAAAGACTTCCATGTACCACCCAAACATAGATTGGGCTAAACCAAATATTTCTTTCAGCCAATGACCCCTGTGCCATATTCCAAGCATGAATGTGGGATATCATGAGATAAACCAAGGTGTAATCAACCAGGGACTCCAGAGGTTAAACCACCTCCTCCCTCAAGCTACCGTGATCTCACCAAAACTAGTCTTAAGATCACAAAACCAAACTGATCTTGGATACCTTATAATTTCTTTACCATACCTTGAAAATTTTTCTAGGATCCACCCACCTGTCGAGGGCTTACCAGAGAAGACCATCTCCACCCCCAACCCTTGAGAATTTTCTTGAGACCACCTCACCTGGTTCTAAAACCTTTCTAAAATATAAATATCAACCAAGAATGAATCCCATCATACCATGGCTATCCAGGAAATGGCAAGGCAAGGTTGAAACCACTTTCAAACCAGGAAAAATCCATGCAAATGATAACAAATGAACCAAATAAAAAAATGGATGTACCATTCATTGACACCTCAACTAGGATATCACACATGCAACCTGTTACCTGCAAAATCCTCCTATTGGAGTTGCTTATGAAACCTTCTCCTTGATTTCCTTTTATTTTCCTTTTCCTTCCTTTGCTTTCCTTTTATTTTGCTTTTCCTTCCTTTTCATTAATTTAATTGTCTTTGCTTGATTTATCCTCTTTGATCTCTATCTCTCTCTCTCAAAACCGATCCAAGCCAAAATCAACAAAAAGCTAGAACAAACCAAAAGCTGTGAATTGTTTCTATGAAGTCTTTTTATCATTGATGTCTCTCTTTTTTTTCATTTTTCCTCTAATTTTCTTAGCATGCAAATTTGTGTCCCTTCACGTTACTTTTCACCTATTTTATTTTATTTTCAGAAATAAATTCCAATTATTGCCTCTTTTCCTTGCCAATTTTGATAGCTATTAATTTATCACGAGTGATGCCCACTATAATGTTTTTCCCAACATTCATCTTGGAATACATGTCCCATGACCTTGGTCTTATTTTTCCTTTATTATCCTTTATTACATGAAAATTTAACCTGAGGCTATTACAAACCCATCCCCCTTGGGGAAAAGCATGCTTGGTGTTATATGACACCTATGGCCAAAAAAACACCAAAAAAAAAAACATACTTCCTATGGAGCCTTATTATGCGGATTAATCCCTCTTGCTGACAAGAGTGATCTCCCTAGTACTCAGCGAGTAGCAAGAAACAAAAATCCATTTGGAAACTTTTTTCTCTAGATTAATTGAATTTCAGAATTATTATAAGAAAGTAGAGCGGACATGCCCCTACCTTGAAATCCAAACGTTCGATGCAGTCTTTTGTCACATCGCTCCAAAGTAGCTTCTCAAATAAGTAGAACCTGCAATCAAAGACAAGACAAAAGAATCAAAGCATTTGCAACATGTAATGATCAAGAAAACCTAACCCAACTTAGTGATCAAGGAGTCTAAGTATTAATTTTATTTAAATAAGCATAAGAAAAACTTAATGAGAAAAAGAGATCCATATGTATTATCTTGAATAAAAAGAGTAATCTTACAACCTGATGCCTTGATGTAGCACAGATTTATCCTAGGGTCTTGAAAAAACATTTCTTCTTTAGTTTGATAAACCTTCCTCTCTGAATACCAGCATGGAGTTATGGACGTAAGGGTGTGATCATTCTCATGCCAACAACAACTCACTAGTGTAGAAAGTATGCACTATTGGGAATTCTCTTCAACAATTACCTTTACAATTTACTCAGCATCTACCCTTCAACCCGAAACTTTAGCTCAATTTATAGGGAAATGGAGGCAGTTTCAGTTCCATGAAGAGGGGGATGGATTCCTATCATGAAGGGATTTGAGCTCCATGGACCAAGGGATAAGCTCCATGAGTGGAGGGATAAAGCTCGAACTAATCGCGACTCTAGAAGCTTCTAGTTGGGAGAATATTCAACCAGCTAGGCTTCTAGAATTTAGTTTTTCTTTTCTTTTTATTTTCACGAGGGTGAACAGGTAATAGTAGAAAAAGTGTGGGGGTTGCCGCAGTTTATAGACCAAACAGTAGCGCATGCGCAGGAAAAGGCTAGAAAAAGTGTGGAGGTAGAATTTTAAGGGTTTTACAGAGCTTTTCTCCAATTCCAAGACTTGATTCGGGAACATTAAGGTTTTTTACTTCGAAGGGAACATGATATAGGTGGTGATAGAACTATATGGAAAGTCAAATGTCATGGTGAAAAAATAACGTGTAATAGATTGCCCCCTAAAGTGCGAATTCTGAGGTTATTCTGAAGAGTGAAGTTTTTTATCATTCCAAGGATTGGATTGGAGACACCAGTCAAAAAATTGTAAGAAAATTCAATGTAAACACACACACACACATATATATCATCATTGAGGCAGTAATTCCCATGCTCAGATCAAAACTAACTAAATGTTTTGGTACAAATATGGTTTCAATATTACATCAAAAGTAGACATAGTATGGGCACAACCATCTGTTGTGAGTAGTCTACTGTATCATGACTAATAAAACTCATCGCAGCCTGGATGGTGGAAACTAGATCGGGGGTCTTGATTTCCTCTTCCCGAACTAGTATGATTCTATCCATGTTATTGATTGTGTCGAAGTCAAACATGGTAGAAACCACTTGATTACCGATCAATGATGTGAACCATTAACAAGTGTGAGAGAAACCACCAATAATGAAAATGGCTCTCAAAGTAGTCCAGTACAATACATGAAGTGTGAATGGATGATTTGTAGTCGAACACTCATAGAATAATTTGATCGAAGGTCAATGATGCAACCTATCATCGAAGGCGAGAAACCTGCCATTAGGGAATACAGATCCCAAGGTACTGATAGGATTATAGATCAACTTTATAGATGATGAGATGACGTCGATAGAAAGTGACCCGTCGTAGGAAAGCCCACGACACAAAACCATTAGATCAAGTTTTGAAGAAATATTTGCAAGGACTGACTTAGGGATGGTCAACGTGAATGGAGACAAATGTTTGCAATGAATGGTTTATTTGAACTCTCTCTTGAACACATAATGACGCTACAGATGACTTGGCAGCATTTGACCTAAAGCTAATACCAGAAACTGGCTGAAGACTTTCAATGTGGTTCGATTAACTGTTAGAAAAAGGATTTCCCAACCCAGTTACAAGTGTGACAAAATGTCATGTTCAAGAGTGGCATGCTTCTTTCTAAACAAGGGTGACAATTGGATTCTTTTTCTCTCTTTTTTCCCTGACCACCATTACTAACAAGTACCTCTTTATTTTTGACAAGCTTGAGAAACATAAAATTTGCTTGTTTGTGTAAGCTCATCCTTTGGATGAGTCCATTTTAGTATTAAAATCAAACCCTAAGAAGGAGTGGTTAGAACCTGTTTGTAATCGACAGGTCCTTTACTGTTAAATTTTAACGAGTCCAGTATAGGAGAAAATCAACATTTTTCAGTTTCAGGGAGTCAGAAGAAAAACATAAGTAAACTCCATGGTTGATCTTTTTCCTAAATTTAGTCTCTCAGGCCTGAAAAAGGATAAAATAATACATGAGAGAACTCTATTGACCATAATTAGTCAACGTATACCTTTTTGTAATTAGTCCATTTTAGTCCGAAAATGGGTAAACTTTTACTGAAGGGACGATTGTTCATTTACATTAATGAGTTCAAATAGTCAAGTATTCGACAATATTTTCATATTTTGAGAGTCTGAAAAGGGCTTAAAAGAGAAATCCAGGGTTTTTCTTTTTTGTAATTTTAAAGAGCCTGAAAAGTGATAAAAGTATACTCAGTGTCAAAATAATTCTTTTCACCAAAAAATCTTTTATCCTACACAAAATATTACACATACCTGTTTCCAAAAAGTAAAAATATTTAAAAAATGACCTTTTAAAGTGAAAAATAAATAAAATAATAATATTTTATTCATTTAAAAACTATAAAAAGGGGTTAAAAAAAATCATTTTCACCTTTTGTGTTCAGAGCAGTTCATTGAGAGCTTCTGACTAAAAAGTTCCGGAGCAGATATCGAGAGAACATACCGTCCATTTCTCTAATTGTTAGAACCAGGTAATCCACATCTTCATTATCTTCATTTCTATCTATTTCATTTTTCATTTTGAGCCTTTATTTCATTTTTTAGGAGGTTTTTATATTTTAAAATGTGCTCTCAGGGGTCTGCGGACAATGCATATGATAACTGCGGACCCCGATAATTTTTAAAAGAAAAAATTATCGGGCTGTCGTGGGTTCTGCGTGGAGCACGTGCAGACGTCCACACCGTCTGCACTCAAAACCTGCAGAGGCACCGTGAACATTTTAAAAATCCAAATTTCTCTTAAAAAATGGTTCAAATTCTCTTCCAAATGGTTTTAACTGTTAAATGTGTTGATTTGTAGGTTGTTTCACCATGTTGGAGTGGCGAGAACGCGAACATGAGATTATAGATAATGAAGTTATGGATGGCAATACAACTATGACTGCATTGAAGAATTGTGGTTTGTATAAATTCTGTTCTATCCAAGGAATGAAGGCACAAGTTGAGTTAATGTTTTGGCTTGTAAATACATGGGATGTGGCAAGACCAATGCTTCATAATCTGTGACCACCAGCTCAAAATTGAGCTAAAGGACATTTATTTCCTTTCTGTATTGTCCCGGAGAGGAAGAAGCATATCCTTATTTGGAGCTAGACAGGGAGGTCTTCCCACCGCCAGTTACAAAGATAAATATTGTAGCAATTGTTACACAACATTTTGTCACCGTCCCTGCAATCCCTCGACTCGCATATTGGAGGGTCTTTCCCGTGACCTGTGAGCAGTGTCATACTCTACAAACACCTTATTTGCATCCTTCTGCATAAGGACATCATTTCTCCTATTGAAAATTTCCTCAAAAAGCCCACAAAAACCTATGTTTTGGTCTCATCCCTCGCGCCAATGTGGAGGATTTCCACTAGATCTCGCGCCACCTGGCACTCTGTCTCTGTGTTGTATCCACACCAGAAATTTTGGGAATGTTTTTAAAAAAATAGAGGTGGAAGTTTCCTTCTAAACACCTCAGGGATGAGTCACAGGAAGTGTTTAAGCTGATGAGACACAGATCTCCCTCTTTAGGTAGTGGTTTCCTCCTCCCATGGAACACTCCTTAAAGATAGGTCTCCCTTCCATGTTTATAGGGATCCTAACCTCTCCCTCTCCCTCTATATAAACAGGCCTTCTCTCTTTATGAAATATAGCTGAACATATAGCCAAGAAGCTAAACTTGGAGAAGAGATACTATAGCTGAGTAATTTCTATTGAGAGGGTAGAACCAAGGAGAATTTTGTACAGAGAGCCCCCTCTGAATTCCCGACGAGCCTTTGTGAGACGCGCTCCACTAGAACCCTGTTGGAGGAGACTGCAACGTTGAAGCTTGGTTGTACTCTTCCTTTATTTCATTAATATACTCGACTATGGTATTGGTTCCATCATTGTGTTATGTTGATTATCTGATGCAATTGATTTAGTCTTCTTTGACTGAATGATAGTTATGAATGTTAAATAGTATGTTGGATATCGTCATTATTTCTTGTGTGTGTGCAGGTATCCGAGCGTGAGAACGAGCGGATTGTGATCTGTCAAACCAGGAGCGAGAGGCAACCACTCTTTCTGACGACAACAACAGCGTAAGACCTCTAGTAAGTCATCTATCGAATCTCCGTCCATTAGTTAACTAGGAATCGATATTATAGCATGTCTTGCTTGTGGCTTGACCCACTCTAGGGCTAGTGGGATCGCCTCTATCTGCATAGGGGATTTACCTCACCAAAAAATTGGCGACTCTGTTCGGGAATTAGTGCGAGTTTTTATTTCGTCCATTAGGTCTTCTTCTTGGTCTTTGCCTACTTAGCTTGCCTTTTCTGGTTATTTTTGCTGAGTCTCAAACCCCTGTTCAGCCCCAGAGGATCAAATCTGACCTCTGTTTTTCCAGAATTTTCCTTTTACTAGGGTTAGCTTGATTGGCGCAGTTTCCAGTCTGACAGTCGCGCCCACTGGCACTTGTTGCTAGTTCAGCACCTGCGCCATCCCTTGTTTGGTGCTGATTACAACCAAATAGTAGCTCCATTTCCTGTAGGTATTAGGGTTTGCTTTGTTTTGGAGTTTTTTGGTCAGTACTTGTGTTTCTGGGTGATTTTTTGGCATGTATTGAGTGCCTTGGGACTGTTTGTGACTGTGAATAGCCTCCTTCCTTCATTTGTTTGTCCATTTCTTGTCAACATCATGGCCTTAGGGTTTTCTAGTGCCTTGGTATGCTGATCCTCCTGTAGGAGCTTCGGTCTTTTGTTTCACAGCCACCTTCGTTCCTTGTTTGATTACATTCAGCTCTTTTGATCCGTTTGAGTGATTGCATTTGGTGAAACAAGTCTTGTCTCTTTCATTCATTTTTTGCTTCTTGTCACTCCAATAATAGCTCACATTGCTTGTATGGGTCTGTTTCGAAATCTTTCTTCAATTTGAAAGTTTGAAACATTGGTTGGAGTTTTGTTTTGTTTGCTTTTGAGTTGATTGAATTGTTTCGTTTCGACTCCCACGTTGACATTCTCGAACTAGTGTGAAATTTTGTTTTTCATGTCATTTAGTGGATTGTTTGCTCTATTACATTGAAAAATTAAAAAAAAAAATATTTGTGCTTGCGTTCTCATTTGCATTGTGAAATTGAAAGTCTTTCACATAACTATCATTGGGAATTCTAGAAAGATTTCTCATTTTCATTTAGCTTGCATCAAATATTGTAGTGGATGTTTTTTCATGTTCTTATTGTCTAATATCACTTGATAACTTATAATCTTCTCGTAGATAGCTTCTCATCGAATGAAATGGTATTTTATGGCATGTATCTTGCATTGAGGGATTTGTGAGATCCAACATTCGGTAGGACCTTGGAATTGAAACATAAATACAAGATCAAATTAAAATCTATTCAATTAACCTAAGGCAACATTGAAACCTAATGAAACATCTAGTGGTCTAAGTTAGAGACGTGTTCCGGCATCTTTAAACCTAGTAGTTGTTGCTCACCATCTGGCTTCAGACAACACTAGTACAGACTTGTGCTCCCCGTACCGTCGAGTATATAAAGGGAGACCCCTCTAGGTTGCAATCCTTTTATCCGTAGGAAGCTGAGTCTGACACCTTGTAATCGTGATACACCAAACATAGCATTCGGGGAGACTACCTACACGTACATCAAGTCCTTGGTCAATTATTCTTTCATTTGATTACCAAGGTGTATATGGCAATTCATGGAAACCTGGTACACCCTTTTACCTAGACTACCTGAGAAGCCATTTCAATCTTTTCATGACACTTTAAACAAGAGAAGAGATCATCGAGCACTTGTCCTTTCATGCTCCTTTCAACCTGAAAGTGATAGAGTCACCTTTTTCCTATTTCTCGACTCTTAAAATATGAAATGATAGAGTTTTGTTTCAATGTGTTAAAAATTAACTGCCCACGAAATATTCCTGGTTAAAGTTAGTTTCCTTAGGGTGTTGTTTTAAAGTTGTTTCTAATGGAAAAATTTATGGAGTTCACTGACCCAGGAATCCCTTTTGAAGGGAATCCTGTTCCTTTTCCTGCTTTTGGGAATGTTGGTGCTCCTTATATGGCAACGTTGTCCCTGCCTGGGTTAACTGTTGGGTTTCCTGTATGGTTATTTTCAACCTCGGTGGTCCCAAGTGTTCCATCCACTGTACAACCATCTCCTCCACCAAAAAAACATCTTGTTGCTTCTAAAGTGGACATCTTCCCTTCTTTGCCTATTTCTTCGTCCTCCTCTTCTACTTCGCTTGGTGAAATTCTGGATTCTAGTAACCAGGTGGCTAAGAAGAAGAAGAAGAAGACAAAGAAGAAGAAGTTAGATAAGAGAGAGGCTAATGCTGTAACTATTGTGCCTAAGAAGTATTCCATTTATAAGCCATCCAACCTTCCTCAAAAAGTCAAATTCCCTTGCATGTTGTGCAAAGGTGACCACCTTCTTCGAGATTTCCCTGGAATTCCCAAGGTACTTGAAGCATGGTCCAACGATCGTCCACCATTGCTTTTGGCTTCTGGAAGTCATATTTTTGACACATCTTCGACTAGTACTGATAAGACTCATAAGAAACAGGGTACGATTACCAATACTTGTAAGTTGTGTGAAGGACATCATCCCATTCACCTTTGTCCGTACATGGATGAAGCCAAGAGAGTGTTAGACAACTCTACTATTTTTGCACCCGGCCTTCCGACTGGTTACTAGAAGCTTTCTTTGAGTCCTCCGCTAGTTGATTCAACGATCAGTCAGGAGTCATCCTTGGTTGATCCCCTTCCCTCAGAAATTCAAATTCATGGATCCGTTCCCAACCAACCATTGGTCGAGGAACCAATCGACCTGATCTCGCCTATGGTTCATCAGGTCTTTTCCTTCGAGAGTGGATCTCATCCCCCCAACGTTCTTCTTGTTTCTTCATATTCCTCGGACTTGGAGATAGAAGCCTCATCCATCCCTCTAGTTCAAGAATTTTCTCCTCCTACTCTTGTGATGGAAGTCCAGGAAAGTGCTCCTCTTACTCCGGTAACACCGGGGGAAAACCATCTCAGTTCGATGGTATCCCCTCCAAGTAGTTTGGTTTCTTCCTTTGATTGGAGTCGATTCGCTGGATACCACCTTCCGTCTTATGTGCCTTTTGAGATAACGGTACAAAAATTTGATCTGGTCGTACCCAACATGATTGTAGATGAAGGCGCATCTGTTAGTATTCTGTCTTCAACTACTTGAAAAGCTTTTGGTTCTCCACTGCTTATGCCTGTTACCTAGAATCTGTTGGATTTTAACAAAGGAGACAGTCAACCGTTACGGATCCTTCTGAAGTTTCCCATTACTTTGGGAAGGAAAACCGTCCATATAGACGTGATGGTTGTTCCAAGCCCCTTAGATTTCAATTTTCTCTTAGGGCGCGACTATACCTATGTCATGGGGGCAGTTGTCTCTTCCCTCTTTCGTGTGATCTATTTTCCACACAAAGGTCAGATCTTGACCATTGATCAACTTTCATTCATTGGTCTTGACATGAAATCTAGTCCACCATCGTCCCTTTCGAGTCTTTATCTGCCGGTTTTATTGTTGCCATAGGTTAATTATGTGGCTATCTGTCCTATGCTTGCAGTCAGTGATAGTGCCATTATGTATCATGTGCTGGGGGCATTGGGTCCTGATTTTCAATATATTTTTCTCCCACCAGAGGCGAACCTCTTTAAATCTATTACCTCTTATTCGTCATAATGAATTAGGTCTCAAGGATAGTTCGTCTTCTATTTCAACCTCGTTAAAAAATGAATTAGGTTTCGAGGATAGTTCGTCTTCTATGTCAAACTCGTTAAAAAACGAATTAGGTTTCGAGAATAGTCCGTCTTCTATGTCAACCTCGTTTCAAAATGAATTAGGTCTCAAGGATGGTTTTTTCAATGTGTCAACCTTGTCAAAACAATGAAACATGTTCCCGTTCAATTCGAGTTTTTGCTAGATCTCGTAAAATCCAAGTCGAGTCTTTATCTTGATCTCGTTTTTTGAACCTTCACTCCATTTCCTATGGACTGAAGCTTGGGGGGCATGTACACCTCGAATTGAGTCACCATGTTGGGGGGCATGCTTACTTTTTCAAGCATAGTTTACTTTTGTTTCAAGCTTGTGTCAACATGAAACCAATCTCAAGCATAGTTTACTTTTGTTTTTGAGCTTGCATAAAAATGAAATCTTTTGGCTTTACACCCTTTGTGAACTTTTTTCCCTGATTCTTGGGTCATTAATTATTATGCAAATTATTTAACTGATACATTAGCTAAACATTGTATTAGACATTTGCATAATTTATAAAGCATCATCATATGTACAACGATTCGTGTAGGAAAATAGATAGCTATATATATATATATATATATATATATATATATATATATCGCATGTTTACAACTGTGTGCATCATAAAAGCCCAAAAATATATATATGTTTGTTTTAGTTACATCGTGAGACAACATGTCACTCAAAATGTGTGGAAATAAAGCCTAAGTGCCTAATCGACGTGGTTCTCATGATAGCACGTCACTGCCCGTACCAACCGCCTCAGTAAGCGGTGGATACGACTTGGCACCCCTACAGTGTGCCTCTGATAGGCCCGAGGAACATCATCAAAATGAGCATAGTCTGGAATCCCACGGGTGATCCCCTCCAGGTTCTATACTATCTCCTCGTCACTGCCCTCACCATGAGGATCGAAATCACGAGGAGTTCGCCTGGTTATCGGCGAAATACCTATAGGTCGCTCTGGGAAAACATTTGCATACATATAAGATTAACTGTCAGAACATGCATATATACCAAAAAATCATAAACTCATGAAATTAAAAAATGAGTCTCACCTAGCTCTTCGTCCCAATCCTCTCCCTCCGTGAGCGAGAGGTCTGGATCACCGGTGAAGTCTGTGCCAGCATAGGGCCAATCCTCCACAACAATCAATTGTCAATGGAGCCAATAAAAAAAATCTGGCCTCCAGGACATTTTTGGCCACCCCCCTACTCTAGGCATCAGTGCAGCCCATCGGGCCATCTCTGGCTCTGTGGGTGGTGGCATCGGGACAATAACCTCCTAACGCTAGAATATGGGTAGTCATTCCAATAAGAATGATACCAACATTGATCTGTATCCAAATTGCTTTAGTTTGCCCTTCTTGCACTTAGTGAGCTGCCCCTTGATGTTAATAGTCATGGCCTTGGGCCAGTTGAAGATGGTCGGGAACATGCACTCTGAGGCAAGGAGTAGTTGTGTCTTTGTAGCCTCATGCAGTGCTTACGATCCTGCAGCCTACGTGATAGTGTGCAATACTACTCTTAGTGCCAGATCAGGGATGGTTTGGATGTCCAATTTTCCACTCCCTATTCCTTTTCGTGCCCCTCAGCACACCCTGTCAATCACCATTCCCATGCTTTCCCCAGAAGGACGGGTATCGGTCAAGATAGGGACTGCACCCCTACGTGACAATCCAATGATAAAATACACATCAGAGACTTCAAGTTCAAGTTCCTGATCCCGAAGCACAAAATTTTCTTGATCCTCGTCCCAAATTCTTATCAAATATTTAAGCAATTATGGCTGAGCCCGGAGGCATGGTGTCAGAAAGAACTTCTTTAGCCCATAGTTTCTGAGGGCGTTCATGCATTGTTCATTATCCATGGCCAATTCATCCTCCTCACTGTGTTCTCTCTCTTTCCACTCAATTAACATCTTTTCTGCTTGGTACCTGCACACATTGTTCATATGAGCATTGTAAGTCTCCTTAGGCATCAAAAGTTGTAATCAAATGGTTGCATTTTCTTTAAATTTAGGCGGATTTTGGGTTGCGCAGTTGGTGCGACCCCTATGTAAAAAAGGGTTGATTGGTGCGGGTCCATGCTCGAAACTCACGCCAACCGCGATGCCCTAGTTTTGACAAATCCTCCCCTAAATGATTAAAAATGACAAGTAAAGGTAATAAAATTTAGCTCAAAAGATGGCAAATGAGGCCAACTCTTACCTGAAACTGACAGAATCAGGATTGGTTCACTAGATCGCTCGCAATCGTCGCCACAAGATTGCAAGGAAAACGGGTCACTGTTGCTATACAAAGAGGTAAAAGTGAAAAGTAAATAATTTTTACCACTTATGGTCTTTTATAACTTTTCGAAATCTTAAATTAGGTTTAAAAAAATATTTTTCGTTTATTTTATCATGTTATTTTCGAGGAATACATTTTACACACGTCTTTTTGTGTAGCGACAGGTTTTCGCAAGGTTATGACGAAGAAATGAATTGTATTTTATACTTTTTCGGACTCGGTAAAAACACAAAAAAGTCACTATTGGAGTCACCTTTCAGCTCTTTTCTGACTCTCTAAAACTGAAAATATTGTCGAGTCGCTTGTCATTTTGAACTCGTTAAATTGGATGCGAAACGATATCTACCCAGTATACGTTTACCCCTTTAGTGAGCTGGGATAGATTATTTATGAAAAAGGAATACCTTAACCTATCGCGACTAAGAGTTTCTCTCAGACATAGTTTTTTACCTTTTCGGATCTATGAGACTACCTACGAAAAGGGACTGCTGGGGTTTTCTTTTCTTCTTTCTTTTAAAACTCTCTAAATATGAAAAGATGTTGAGTTCTTCCTTTGTCAGACTCATTAAAACCTGATGACATTGGGCTCCGTCGTTATGACGTTACTCGAGTTCCTCCTTCCTAGGGCTCGTAAAATGTACTAGGTTGGATTTGTCCAAAGGAAAAAATTACATCACAAGCATATGCTATCCCCTTCAAGCTTGTTTTCGAAAATAATTGGGGTACTCGCCAGAAATGGTGGGGGAAAATGGAACTAGATTGTAGTTGTGTTGGCAGTATGTCGCTCTTGAACATGGCACTTGTCTGCATTCGTGTCGGGTTGGGGACATCTCATCTCATTATTTTTTTGCCTCCATGGATTTGGGTAATCTCTTTTGACTGCTCATCTACTCTTTGCCACGTCACCATGACCTCAGATCCCTTGCTGTCAAATACTGCCAAATCCAGTGTCGTGCCACCGATATGTTCAAGAGAAGTTTGCCTCTAAAGTTTTCAACCTCCCTCTGATTCTTTGTTGGTCTTGATTCATAAACATAATATTCCTTTGTCTCGTGTCAATGATGTGGGAAGCATTATGGCCCACCTTCGATCAAGGTCACTTCCTATCGACTCCAGCTCATTATCCAGGAAGTTGATCTAGAGACTCCCTTCAGGTACCTTGGAGCTTGCATGCCTCAATGGCAAGTTCTTCGCATTCGACGTAAGGTCCACATCATTGGCCTTCAATCAATTGACTTTGCGGGTGTTCAACGTCAAATCACTGTTCACATTCTGTGGATTGTACCTTTTGTACCTTGAGATCCATTATCATTATTGGTGGTTTCTCTCACGTCTGTTAATAGCTTTCATCATTGGCTGGTAATCAGACGATTTTCTTGCATGTTCGACTTCAGTTCACATATTCGCATGCTCGAATTTGTACTTTTTTCGGGTCGAGATGGAGCGCAAGACCCTAGGTTTTGTCTGTTGAAATCCAGGCTACGGGTTCTTTGTGGATTACCGTGACTTATTATATGACTCTTCTAATTGGATGGATGTGACCATACCTGAGTCTGTTTTTTGATCCCTACTGCTGGATGGTTGTGTCCATACCTCGGATCTCACTATTTATGTACTCTATTATGGATGGCTGCGCCCATGACACATGTCATGTATCAGAAATATTAGTTGTATTTGTACTTGCAGGTTTTCTGATAGCAGTGTTTGGGTCGGATGCATTCTCATAAAGAATTTCACCCCTCCCTCTCTCTCAGACCTCATGCTTTAGGGGGCATCTGTTACACAGCATTTTGTCACCGTCCCTGCAATCCCTCGCCCCGCATATTAGAGGGTCTTTCCCATGACCTGTGAGCAGTGTAATACTCTACAAACACCTTCTTTGCATCCTTCTGCATAAGGACATCATTTCTCTTATTGAATATTTCCTCAAAAAGCCCACAAAAACCTATGTTTTGGCCTTGGCGCGGGTAGCTATTTCATCCCTCGTGCCAATGTGGAGGATTTACACTAGAGCCCATGCCACCTACTTCTTTGTCTCTATGTTGTACCCACGGCAGCTGTTTTGGGAATTTTTTTTAACAAATAGAGGTGGAAGTTTCCTTCTAACCACCTTAGAGATGAGTCATAGGAAGTGGTTAAGCTGATGATCCACAGATCTCTCTATTTAGGTAGTGGTTTCCTCCTCCCATGGAACACTCCTTAAAGATAGGTCTCCCTTCCATGATTATAGGGATCCTAACCTCTCCCTCTCCCTCTATATAAACATGCCTTCTCCCTTTATGAAAGCTAGCTGAACATATAGCCAAGTAGCTAAACTTGAAGAAGAGATAATATAGCTGATTAATTGCTATTGAGAAGGTAGAACCAAGGATGATTCTGTAGAGAGAGCCCTGTTTGAATTCCCAATGAGCCTTTGTGAGACGCGCTCTGCTGGAACCCTGTTGGAGGAGACCGCAACGTCGAAGCTTCGTTTTACTCTTCCTTTCTTTCATTAATATACTTGACTATGGTATTGGTTCCATCATTGTGTTATGTTGATTATCTGATGCAATTGATTTAGTCTTCTTCGACTGACTGATAGTTACGAATGTGAAATAGTATGTTGGATATCGTCGTTGTTTCTTGTGTGTGTGCAGGTATCCAAGCGTGAGAATGAGTGGATTATGATCTGTCAAACCAGAAGCGAGAGGCAACCACTCTTTCCAATGACAAAAATAGCATAGGATCTCTGGTAAGTCATCTATTGAATCTCCATCCATTCGTTAACTAGGAATCGATATTATAGCGTGTCTCGTTTGTGGCTAGACCCACTCTAGGGATAGTGTGATCGCCTCTGTCCATAGAGGGGATTTACCTCACCAACAACAATGAGGCAGATTTGAAGGATGGTCGCATAGATATTAAAACTATCTTTCGATTGGATCGCAAAGTGATAGCATTTATAGTAACCAAATTATGCAGGAGTGTAGCTCCAATGTGGCTACTAAGTCACAGATGAAAACAACAACTGAGTGTCTTGGAGGAACCATATTTAACTGGTGCGAAGGAGTATTGGCCAACATGAAAGGCCAATTAACTAGAGCAAGGAATGAGAAGTTGAAAAACTTCGGATATGGCGCCATTCTAATTTCATTTTTTTTAGAGCAGATTCCGCTTCTTGCTTCGCAGTTGATTCTAGTAGATAGTGGGGCTCCGCAGGAACCTTGGATGGTGCGATGGGTGGCACTAATGGCTTGCCATGGTGGCTAGGGTGGCTCGGTAGTTTGGTTAACTCCGACATACTTCATGTGGCTTAGGAACTAAGTCTTCACCATCGAAGAATTTCCTTATGCAGGAATGGAATACAGGGGTGATCCTAAAACATCTTTACCTCCAGGGGTGTAGTGGGACGAGACATGTAAGCGAATCATTTTGATGTTTTTAATCTAATTTTTATTTGATTTTTATCGTCCAATACTGACAAAAATATTTAAATGTAGATGTCGATCCACAACCACTAGCAACAGTTCACCGCTTTTGATAGGTGGGAACCACAACATGTAGCACCTCCATAGGACCAGGAAGTAGAGATTCTAGCAGACATGGAGCACAAACTTGAGAGTTTTACCATAGAAATTCCAGAGACAAGAACAGATGATATCCCTTTCAGGCTTCCGAGACAGGTGATAGGTGTTCCAGGCCCATTTAGGAGATTTCTGTGCAAGGTGGCGCATGCTATAGTCTATTACCATGATCATCATCACAGATAGTGGATGATCATTGTAGATTGAAATTTTTGTTTTTTGTATCAGTAGCTATTATATCATAAGGTTTTTGAACCTATGATCATAGATGATGTAATATTTATTGAAAAAAAACTAGTCTATCCTAATGATATTACTACTTTCTCTGAGTATGTTGTTCAATATGGATTGAATGTTGTTTTGGTTTACTTTGTTAATGTTGAAAATGTATATTTAGAACATTATTAGCTAATGCATTGGCCAATGTGTTTAAACTTCTTGAAATATGTTGATATTCTATATAATCCAATTTTCGTTCCAAGAGACGAACCTTCAAAAATAATCTCAATAACACTGGATTTCTAATTGCATAAACCCTGTTTAAATGTAATACAATGAGTTGTGAATCTAACCTAATGATCAAAGGTCGAATACCAAATTAAATGGCATTATATAATAACTTAATGAATACTCTATATTATGCAATATTGTTCGTTGTTTGACCAAGGCATATCCCATGAATAGAAACTAACTCATCGGTGGGTGAATAAATAACCCAAGTCACGGAAGAGATATTCCATGTACCATGACAGGCACCATTAACAAAACCAATGTATGTTTGAAGGGATGTCGACATCTGCAATATCAAGAGTAATCAATATAAGTAGTGATATTAGTAACAACAAAACAAATCTAGGCACACTTGTCTAATCTAAGGCACACTACTCTAAAAAGTAACTATTGAACAAGAGATATCTTCACATGAAAGTCAAACATAATATCTCTTAATATAAAGACCATTTCTGGGCTTATCTAAAGAGACCCCGTCATAATCAATTAATTCATAGGCTACTTTTTCAAGCACACGCTTGACAACATAGGGACCATGCCACATCTGTTCGAATTTTCCAGCGCCTAGCTTATCGTTAGCTTGATCGTATACTAAAACTAGGTCACCTTCTGAATAAACAAGAGGGCTAACACTTTGATCATGCTGAGATTTCACACATTTATTATGAGCTTCGGTAGCCAATGCAACGGTGCACCAAGTCTCATCTAATTGTGACGGTATTTCGCATTCATTTTCCATTTTGTTATGTGGATTAATCCCTCTTGCAGAAAAGAGTGATATCCCTAGTACTCAACGAGTATCTAGAAACAAACATCCATTTGGAAACCTTTTTCTCTAGATTAATTGTATTTCAGAATTATTATAATAAAGTAGAGAGGACATGTCCCTACGTTGAAATCCAAATGTTTGATGTAGTCTTTTGTCTTGTCGCTCCAAAGTGGCTTCTCCAATAAGTAGAACCTGCAATCAAATACAAGACAAAAGAATCAAAGAATTTGCAACATATAATAATCAAGAAAACCTAACCCAACATAGTGATCATGGAGTCTAAGTATTGATGTTATTTCAATAAGCATAAGAACAACTCAATGAGAAACAGAGATCCATATGTATTATCTTGAATAAAAAGAGTAATTTTACAACCTGATGCCTTGATGTCGTACAAATTTCTCCCAGGGTCTTGAACAATCATTTCTCCTTTATTTTGATAAGCCTTCGTCTCTGAATCCCAGCATGGAGTTATGGAAATAAGGGTGTGATCATTCTCATGCCAACAATAACTCACTAGTGTAGAAAGTATGCACTCTTGGGAATTCTCTTCAATAATTACCTTTACAATTTACTCAACATCTACCCTTCAACCCGAAACTTGAGCTCAATTTATAGGGAAATGGAGGTATTTTTAGTTCCATGAAGAGGGGGATGGATTCCTCTCATGAAGGTATTTGAGCCCCATGGACCAACGGATAAGCTCCATGAGTGGAGGGATAAATCTTGAACTGATCGCGACTCTAGAAGCTTCCAGTTGGGAGAATATTCCACCAGCTAGGCTTCTAGAATTTACTTTTTCTTTTATTTTTCTTTTCACAGTGGTGCATAGGTAATAGTAGCAAAAAGTGTAGGGGTTGCTGCAGTTTATAGACTAAACAGCAGCGCATGCGCAGGAAAAGGCTAGAAAAAGTGTGGAGGTAGAATTTTAAGGGTTTTACAGAGCTTTTCTCCAATTCCAAGACTTGATTTAGGAACATTAAGGTTTTTAACTTCTAAGGGAACATGATATAGGTGGTGATAGACCTACATGGAAATTTAAATGTCATGGTGATAAAATAATGTGTAACAAGCTTTATAACGTAGCTCGATGCAATATTTACAATGACATCTTGCTAAAAAAAAAGCATATCACTTATTGGAGCTTTATAACACAACTCATTGCGGTATTTACAACCATACACATATATATACATGCACCAAAAACTCATTTTCTTGAACCAACAAATAAAGAAGGATAAAAATCCCACATTTTATTATCCATCTCCCATGTAGTTTCATCAGGCCCAAAGTGCTTCCACTACACTTTAACTTTCTCTATTGCTCAGTTAGAGAGCATGAGTCGTTTCTGATGCAATATGCACTGAGGATATGGCTGGAATTATTCCTCTGGTTCCAGCTACAATATAGACAAATAAATCACATGATCAACATCATGCAAACATATCTTAAGCAATGAAACATTGAAAACATCATGGAGTTTCACTATTGGAGACAGTGCAAGTCGGTAGGACATTGGTCTAATCCTCCCAAGGATCTTAAAAGGCCCACAATATTAAGGCACATGATCCAATCCTTAAAGAGATTCTCTTGGGCTTGATTTGTAAGTACACATGCTCCCCAACCTGAAACTCCTTGACTGCCCTATTTTGATCCACATAAATTTTATTCCTATGATGTGATGCCTTTAGATTCCTTTTAATAACATGCATTTTCTCCTCCATCTCAACCAACATATCCAGTTCAATAAGCACCATGTTTACTCAATTACACCAAGTGATGGGAGAATTGTAACTTTTCCCATAAAGAGCCTCAAATGTACTCATCTTCAAGGATTCCTGTTACCCATTATTATATGCCAACTCTACAGGTGGAATATATTACTCCCACTTCTGCTGCTAATGCATGAAGTACATCCTCAACATGTCCTCAAGAATCCTATTAACCCTCTCTATCTATCCATATGTCTATAGATGATAAGATATACCAAAAGATAACTCTATACCCATGCCTGCAAAGAAATCATTTCAAAAACAAGAAGTGAATTTGGCATCTCTATCTGATATGATATTCTTGGGAACACCATGCAATCTCACCATATCCCTGATAAAGATATGAGCTACCTCACTAGTTGAATTTGTAGACTTTACTGCGATGAAGTGAGCTACGTTACTCAACTTGTCAATCAAAACCATGATGGAAACGTGTTTCTTTGATGCCCTCGACAACTTGTAATGAAGTCAATTTAAATTACCTCACATTTCCATTTTGGAATTGGAATATGATGTAATAAAATAGTTGGATGCTTACAATATGCTTTTACCTGCTGATAGCCCATACATCTAGCAACAAACTCAACCACCTCTTTCTTCAAATTCATCCAATGATAGAAATTCTTAATTGCTATCAAAGTCTTATGATATCCCGGGTGAATTGAATATGGATTGATATGTAACTCCCTCAAGATAAGCTTCTTGAGTTCACTTCTATCTGACACATAAATCTTGTTCCTGAATTTGACCAAACCATGTACAATGAGGTGATACTCCTCATACCTATCACCTTCACCATGCCATTACAACCTGTGCTTTAGCTAATGATACCTATCATCATGTTTCCTTGCCTGCAAGATCTACTCTTGTAAAGATGTCCCATAAGAGCTCACAACTGAAATATGATTCACTCACACTATTCTACTGAGAGCATCTGCAACCCTATTATCCTTTCCCTAGATGTACTTGATCTCAAATTAAAAATCACTTTGGGTAGCAAACCATCTATATTTATAGGAATTTATATTAGGTTGGTAAAACAAGTACCTTAGTCCACTATGATCACTCATCAAAATAAACCTTTTTCCAAAAAGATAACGTCTCCACATATTCAATACATGAATGATATTTTCCAACTCAAGATCACGAGTCACCTAGTTCTTCCCATGATCATTAATATTCCTTGAATCATAGCATACCATATGTCCTTCCTACATCAAGACTCCACCAATTCCTCTCTTGAAATAATATGTACATACCCCAAAATATTGATCAAGATATGTGTTAGAACTCTGTAATTCCTCTAGGCTAAGGAAAGGAACCCAAAGGTAATCATAAACCAAATTGAATCTGGAACTATGTTAGCACTCTGTAATTCCTCCAGGTTGAGGATAGGAACCCAAAGGTAACTAAAAACCACTTTGAAACTATAATCTAGCCCTTCCAGCTTTAGAGAGGGATCTCTCTATGTGAATCTTCAGTCACCTAGATGACTGATTTGTCTTAGGTTTTTAGGCTAGGTATGGAGATAAGACAAGAATATCTTTTAACAATTTTATGGTAGGTAAGAGGGAAAATTGATTGGGCATGGAGTCATGTTAAGTTGATTTATTTTCCAGTGAGAGGATGAAGAGATGAGGGATATTTCACAAGGGAAAGGTAGGAAATACTTCTAGTGTTTTTAATTAATTTTTTTATATAAGGAAGAGTATAGGAATGGTGGAAAAATTACATATAAAGCATCTAACTGAAGGATGAATTCTAAATGTCATTAAATAAAAAAAACATTAATTTTTTAGTAAGTTATAACAGAGCACTTTGACAGTGAGTTTTGAGATAAATCCTTGCTTAAGAAAACATGAAGAAATACATTCAATCATGATGATAACAAGAGAAAAAACATACAACACAAGAAACCACATCACCATTAGAAACTGACACATGAGTCATTGTAAAATTAGACCCCAGTCTTCTTCATTCACTAAAAATATCAGAAAAGTACAATGCACAATGTTTTTTCTTCTAACCCTCACCAACCATCGAAACCCTTTCACAATAAACTCATAAAATATATAAAATTAACTCATCCTTGGGCTTAGGGGGTCGAGCTCAACCATTTCCCCAAAGATAGAGTCAGTTAAATTAGATTTAGAAACTTACTATTAGGAAATAGGGACCGAATTTATGGAAATAGGGGTAAAATATTAGATCATATATCTCTAATCATGATAGATGTTACAAAACCAAAGGAGGTTTTTTTATATGATTTTGTGCTTGAGAGACACCACTATCATTTTTCTAAATTTATTCTCCATCTCCTCAAGATATGCACCCAAATATCATGACCAAAATAGGAAGTAATGAAATCTTAAAAATAGGCTGAAAATATTCATTCAAATATTCCAATATATGACACCTGTTAAAAAATTGAAGGAGGTTTTGGTTATTCATCTTATGTTTAAATATTTTTTGTTTTTGTTTCTTAATATTCATTTCCATTTGGTCAGAAACTTTTTTTTAAGTTAGTGCTAAAAAAATAAAAAACACAACAAATCCCTTGCAACAAAAGCGCAACGAGATTCCTTTTCTTGATATATGATCAATGCGTGAATTATGAACCTATAATATAATTAAGGACACTTTTGATAACCATATAAATTAATTTCAAGAGGTACGGAGTCAAATTTTTGATTGTGTGGAAGCGCAACGCATTGCTTCTGATCACCTTCTAGGATTCTGAATGAGTCATAAATGTGAAATATAACCTAGAAATCATGAGATACCCTTTTAATAATCTCTTTCATACTGTAAGCCCTCCATCCTTAAAAAAAATCACCTACAACAAAAGTGCAGCGCCTCTATGAAAGTGCAACAAATATTCATGTTCATAATTATGACTAAGTGCTGAGGTCTTTGACCATGAAAAATAGATAACTGATGATGTTGAAAGCCTTGTAATCCTTCTTTAAGTTCCCACACACAAAAAATATGCCAAAGCTTTAAATTTATATCAAATATTAATGCTTTGAGAGTAGCAGAGCAAGAAAGCATAACACATTCAATTTTATAAGGGTTTCAAGCTCATTTGGGAGCTCTCCTTGGTTTTTCAAGATGAAATTAACAAAAAACATTGTGAATTATGCTAGAGAAAATAAATTTGGAACCTTAGAGTGATCATGGTACCTAAAACCTCCAATTTTCCGAAGCACAACGAACCCCTGCAGACAAAGTCAAACAAATTCCTTTGGTTGTTCAGAATATCTGAAGAGGAGGAGAGACTGGTTTGATGGATTTTTGAGACCCAAATACATGCATTTTTCACCTTTCACGCGTTCCAAGCCTCCTTTTTTTTGCAATTATTAGTTACAAATTCAAAATATGGAAGTGTAGCACAAATGAAAAGCACAACAACACTTGTAATGATGATGATATGATGAATTGACCTTGAAAATGACTTGTCATGAAACGACTAAACTTGACTCAATGATGAAAAATCAAAATTGTTATAATATTCACTCATGAATTTATTTACAGATTCCCCTAAACTTACTAAAATTATACCTTAGGAAATCAAAGAATATTTCCATCATTATTTGAAACATTTTAAACATAACCCTACTTACACTCAAACCAATCATATGATTCTCACACTTCTCTCAAAAAAATAATAACTTTATCTCTAAGGTATCATAGTAAAACTTCACAATTTGAAAACAATAATGAAAATAATAAGCTTGACTTTGATTACTATAATATAGGAAACTTTCATTTTGGAATCTTCAAAAATGAGCATTTGTAAGAAAATTCTTCAACTTCTTCAAAACTAGTTGCACACTCCTCAATCCATTCAACCTTATTTCATTTCCTCTGAAAATATGTAATAGGATAGGAAATCCATGAGAAGTTCCCGATGAACCTACTTTAACAACTTGTTTGTCCCATGAATGACTGGACTCATCCACATTTATAGGAGCTAGCCACTACATGATATCTCTGATCTTTTCTGAGTCCACTGTTATACCTTCCTTGGAAACAAGATGCCCCAAATAATGAACTTTTGTCTGAAAGAAACTACACTTGCTGATATTGGAAGACAATTGATGTTATCTCAACAATCATAATAATGCTTCTAGGTGCTTTGCATGCTCTTCCTCATTCTTATAATATATCAATATGTCATCAATGAACACTATCAGAAACTTGTTCAGATAAGGACACAACACATTTTTCATCAAACACATGAAAGTAGCTGGAGAATTAGTAAGACCAAATGGAACCACCATAAACTCATAATTTCTATACCTGGTAGAAAATGTAGTCTTATAAATATATTCTTCTTTGATGTGCACTTGATGATATCCTGCTCTGAACTCAATCTTTGAGAACACTGTTACTCCCTTCAACTAATCAAACAAATCATAAATCCACGATAATGGATACTTGTTCTTCATCATCACCTTGTTCAAATACCTGTAATCAATGCACAACCTAACAATACCATCCTTTTTATTTACAAACAACATTGGTGCACCCCAAGGTGACACACTTGGCCTTATGCATCCTTTATCATTAATTTAATTTAGTTGCAACTTCAATTCCATCAACTTCAGAATTCTCATCTTGTAAGGTGCCTTTGATGCTAGTGCTTCTCCTGGTACCAACTCAATAGAGAAATATGCTTCCCTATGAGGTGGAAAATCTGATATCTATGCCAGAAATACATCTTGAAACTACTGCAAAACAAGATACCTCTTCAAGAATTCATCATCCTTAACATCCTTCCCCTTGACATTGAAAACATGAACTGCAAATAATACACACCCCTTCCTGCAACTGTGATTTGTTGGCATAACTGTAACCATTCTCATCTATGTAGGCTTCTTCTTTCGCTACAATATTCTCTTTTCTCCATCATCATTCAGTCACTCAATATAATTCTCATAACAATCTACCTTGGTCCTGTGAGTAAAAAACCAATCAATACTCAAAAGCATATTGTATGATCCCAATAGAAGCACATTTATATGTGATGATGTAGGCATACCATTCAACTCAAATGCACAAGTTCTCACCCAATGATGAACTATTTTCTTTGTCCCTATAGCCAACTGCACCAACCAAGATTCTTCATGCCTATTTATTCAAGCCGCATTTATCCACTAGGTCCAGACTATCATAACTATAATTAGATCTAGGATCAATTAAAATAGAAACAACTCAATCAAAAAGCTTACCTTCCATCTCAATAATGGATGCCTGATGATCCACTTGCATGTTATAAAGTTTTGCATAGATTCGAGGAATAATATGACCAATATCCTCAACTCTCTGTGCCTCCTGAGCACTATAGATATGAGGCCTACCACCTCGGTACAATAGACAATCCCTCTTATAATGATCTTTTCCACAAATCCAATGCTACAATGGTTATCTGCCATTGCCTTTATTTTTCTGCTCTCCAAGCTGAGATCCATGTCCCTTCTCAATTGCATTAAAATTCTTGTAAGGAGCCATATTTTCTTTTGCAGCTACATCCTGAGGTATTTCCCACTTTTGAGGCCATTTTCCTTTAGCCTTCTCATTCCCTTTACAATCATGCTTAGGCTTAGACTTATGTTTCGACTGTTCATAACAATGCTTCAATTTACCAATTAATTTTTCTAATGATCGAGGCTCATCATAATCAATTTGATCTTTGAATGCTAATGGGAGTCCACTTATGAATATTTTAACTTTCATCTTCTCATCCTTGAGGTAAGGCACATACCTCAACAACTCCATAAACTTAGTCGTGTACTCTTCATTTGTCATAGAACCCATCTTCACTCATAGAATTACTTAGCCTTTATATCATAGTATCTCTCGGACAAGTACTTTTTTATGAAGATTCTTTTAAACTCATGCCAACTCAAATCTTCTACCTTGATGCTTATGGCACACTTAAAATCTTCCCACCATATATCTTCTTTTCCCTTGAGACTGAAAATAATTATCCTTTCTTATATATTCTCTGTATAACAATGTAATTCAAATAAATTATTCATACTAAGTAGCCATGCTTCTTCATATTCCAGTTTCTTCATCTCTCCATCAAATCTAAGAGGTTTTGATTTCTTGAAATCATCTATAAAATAATGCTTCTCACTCCTCCTATAAGGATGATGGCGGTGATGAAAATAATGTCTCTTTGAACAAAAATAGAATAAAACCCATAAACACTACCTCTCTTGTCAGGTGTATCCAACAATCTGCCACCTCTCACTATGTCATATCTATCCAACCTGTATCATGATAAAGACCTACTACTATATGGCCCATTAGTCCTATCCTCATGTCCACAACTAATCCTTGGTTGTCCTTTTCTCTGCAAATCTGATAAGATCTGAAGGATCACTAAATTAACCTTAAATTTATTTTCTTGAGCTTTGGCAAGTCTTTCTTGTGACTGGATTATCCTGTCATTATATTCCATAAAAATTCTGATTTCTGCTCATCATATCTGATCTTCTTCTTCCTGCAAACATACCATGTTAGGTAAACCAAATATAAAAATGATGAAAATCATACCTTAGTGAAGTTCAAGGGAGGTTATCTTGCCTGCACAAATCAGTCCAGATTAGGATCACACACACACACACACACACACACACAATGACAACAACATATAAACCCATCGACATCATGCATGATAACTCAAATTGTAACAGAATATATATATATATATATATATATATATATATATATATATATATATATATATATATATATATATATATATATATATATATATATATATATATATATATATATATATATATATATATATATATATATATATATATATATATATATATATACATATACATATACATATATATATATATACATGTATATGTACGTATACATATACATATACATATATATATAACAACCATATCCACTGCAACACATGCATACGATTGACATGCATCCATAACAATCACATCTAGCCCATCCAGTCCAAGTGTTTGAACCTGGACACTCTGACACCAACCTGTAACACCTCCTCCAAGAATTTATGCACTTTTAAAAGCTCCCAGAGTAAATATGAGGATTAGTTCTACTATGACATGACCCTACCTCCATGTTTTAGTTAGGGAAGTGGGGCCTACAAATTGAACACTCACTCACATCCTACAGGGACTACATATCACTCAGGAGCTAAGCAATCACCCTAGGTGATAAATCCCTGATATGGAACATTTTTCCACTGACCTAACACCCCAACCACATGCACAACGTGGTTATGAGGCCTCACTTGCGTGCATAAGCCTACTTCCATGCAGTTATGACTTAAATCCTCCAGTTCAGTGCTCGCAGTTCCGAGATCTAAGACATTTTTTTAGGTTAACCTCCAGATCACTTCCTAGAACTTCCTGTAAATTTCTAGAATCATTATTAACATGAAGAAAATACCAAAAATTCTAACTTGAAGCCAACACTTGACCTAGACTTCCTAGAAAATGATAGACATTTCGTTAAACATATGGTAAACATGTAAGCTACAGGTCATGAATGCATATATGAGCATAAATCTATAAAATTCATCTAATAATCAACAAGAAGGTCTAATTCCATCTCAAGTAGCTACAACAACACTTTTTAGTCCATGCATTCTTCAACTAATTAGATAATTATTAAATCATGGACAAGAGCCATAGCTAGAGTACATCATAGAATAATGCTTATAACCAACATATAACCATAATATTAACCATGAGAAATCAACCATCAAATCAACATAATAACAAGTACAATTTCTCATAGATAAAAATAGGAAAATAGATCTTATTAACTTTATGAAAAATCCAACCAAGTCAGGGACTTCCACATACCACCCGACCATAGATTGGGCTGAATCAAATATTTCTTTAAGCTAATCCCCCCCGTGCCATATTCCAAGCATGAATGTGGGATCTCATGGGATAAATCAAGACATAATTAACCATGGAATCCAAATATTGAGCCAAATCCTCCCTCAAGCTACCATGATCTCACCTAAACTGGTCCCAAGATCACAAAACCAAACCGAGCTTGGATGCCTCAAAATTACTTCACCATACCTTGAGGAATTTTACCATATCCACCCACATGTCAAGGGATTCTTGGAGAAAGCCATCTCCACCCAAAACCCTTGGGATTTTTCCTGAGACCACCTCACACAGTTCAAAACCTTTCGACAATCAAAATCTCAAGAAAAAACAAATCCCATCACACCACGACTATATAGGAAATGACAAGGCAAGGCTGAAACCACTTTCAAACTAAGAAAAAGACATGCCAATGACAACAAATGAACCAAATAAATAAGTTCATGTACCATGCATTCACAACTCAGCTAAGAAATCACACATGCAACCTGTTATCTGCAAAATCCTCCTGTTAATCCAACCTTATCCTTGCTTTCCTTCGCTTGTCTTTTCCCTTCCTTTTATTTCCTTTGCTTGTCCTTTTCCTTCCTTTAATTTCCTTTACTTGTCTTTGTTTTCTTTCTTTATTTCTTGTCTTAGAACTCTCTCTCTCTCTCAAAAATAATCCAAGCCAAAATTGAAAAGAAAAAAAAAAAACTAGAACTGACCAAAAGTTTTGAATTGTTTCTCTGAAGAATTTTTATCATTGATGTCTCCCTTTTTTATCATTTTCCCACTAATTTCCTTAGCATTAAAACTTGTGTCCCTTCACCTTAATTTTCTCCTATTTTCTTTTATTTTCATAAATAAATGTCAATTATTTCTTATTTGCCTTAACAATGCCATTTCCAATTTCCATAGCCATTAATTAATCACGAGTGATTCCCACTATATTATTTTGCCCAACATTTAGCTGGGAATACATGTCCCATGAAGTTGGTCTTATTTTCCTTTATTATCCTTTATTACATGAAACTTTAACCCGAGGATGTTACAATAGGTCGCCAATTATATTGTGAGGCTAGATTATATTTTCACAAAAGAACAAGTTTCTGAAATATTCACCAAGCCTCTTTCTCAAGAACCTTTTGAGTATTTAAGGCAGAAGCTTGGAGTAATTTTTCTTTCTCTCTTAACTATTCTTGTTCACAAGAAAATAGGGAAGTTTTCCAAATAAGTATAGGGATATATGAATAAAATAAATCAAGCTTAAAAGGAGTTGAGAGGTTTACAGGATTAGAATAAACTCAGGGAGAGTTCCTCAAACTCTTTCCATTCATGTCAAAGGAGAAGAGAGAGAAAAAATTGGAATGAAGTGATGCCTTGTGGTTATTGACATGAAGATATTTAGAGTGAGAGGAAACATACAATTTCAAGTTATGATTTAATATTGTCATTAGCTTCTTAGAAGAAAAGGGGGAGAGCAAGCAAAAGAAAAAAATTGGAGAGTGTGCAACTAGTAGTAGGATCAGTGTAGTCAAGTGATGGTGTTGCTATCAATGCCCTACAATGTTTGGTATAAATTTATGATGGTATTGCAATCAATGCCAAGGGAGATATTTTTGAGAAAAGTTTTGTTATTGATGTCAATTTTATTCATTGATGTCAAGTTAAAAATAAAAGTTCATATGGAGTTTGTTTCTGATTATTATTGATGAGGTGTAGCCTATCTTTGAAGGAATTTTGTCTATAGGTAATTTTTTCAAAAACACATGCAAACTGCTTAGTTTTATATCCATCTCAGAGACGTTTCCAATGGTATATGGAACTTAGTCAAACTTTGAAGGATTAATGAGAAAACATGTTTTGAAGTGAAGGAAGTTTACGTTGGAAAAATAAGTGTTAAGCCATAAGGTATTAGGGATATCCTGGAACATATGAGAAATCCAGAAGTAATATGTATTCAAATTTTTTTTGTAACTAGATAGTATGGGGGTTTCAATATTATTTTTCCAAAACCGGATTCATCCACACAATCCATGGGTTCTATTATTTCTTCGGAGCTGGATTCATATAGAAGATAGTTGTGTCAAGGTTATAGAAGTGCATAATTCCATGTGGAGGTAGATATATCCGAGAATCTAAGTATCTGAGGGTTTTTTAAGGAATTTGTTTTAACAAAACACTCGGATCCATATTTCCATTGAAGGCGTTTAGGTTACAATTCCTAGTGTTTGTGCTTCTGCAATGAATAATGTATCTAAGCCTTTTGAGGTATAATGTTAGGTCTTTATAATACTAATGTGGCCCCTTTATTTTTATTGTTAGTGTAGCCCCCTATTGTTATTTTTGTGCCCATGTATCCCCCATATCATTATTATGTGGCTAGAAGCCCACTATTGTTATTGTTGTGTTCTTACATTATTATTGTTATGTAGGGTCTAATTATATTGTGACCCCTTATAATCCTATATATAGCAAGGAGGTCTAATAATTTTTATCATCCAATAATTGTTCATTTATGTGATGTAAAGGAGGCTTCCCCATCGAAGAGGATAATTTTGAAGTTATTGATCTATATTTTTTGTGACTTGATTGCATAAAATTTGGTATCGGAGCTTTGGATTCTAGGGTTTTGCTGCTTCAAACAAGTCTATCTTGGAATTTTTGGTATAAATTTTTTCTACGAAGCTTCAGAAGCTAAAATTGCAACCATATGGAGCCAAAATCTTGGTGAACTTCATATAGGAATTTCAGATTTCGTTTCACTATATTTTCTGATATATGGGCGGAAGGAGTTAGGCTTTCTACATGCTCCATAATTCAATATTAAACAAGTGACCACGAGAAATTTTTCATAACTTTATCTTCAACCATCGTATTTGAATTTCATAAAAGGTTACACAAATTACATGGAATGTAGTTTCTCTTGTATCAATTTTAGGGCCGAAAGATGAAAAAATGACAAGTGGAATTACATACAAGTTTGCTCTACTGAACTAGTCCATAGTCAAGTCATCGTAGGAGATTTGGAAAAAATTCATCTTGAAGAATCCAATTTTGGTCTGACTTATGGAATTGGAAATAAGACTTAGAGGGATAGTAGAGGACAAAATTTAATACCTTGAAGAGCTGAAATTAAAAATCTACAACAATTTCAATATTGAGCTCCTAAAAAACAAGAAAAATGTGTGTATTTTTTAAAATTTGTTTGCATAAATTTTGTTTGAAAAATAAGTTTGAAGTTATTTAAGGGGCATAATGAAGCATAAATTTTTTCTAATTCCAAAATTTCTCGAAGAAAAAAAATGGACACACCTAGTAAGCAACCAGAAATTTTAAAGGATAACATCCAACATGAGGTTCAACTTTGGGAACCTAATTAATTGGCGAAGGAATTATAGGTGGAAAGAAAAGTTGAAAGAAAAATTATGGAAACAAGGAATTCTACCACTCACAGCTATAAAGAGGGAGTGTTTTTGGTTATAGCCTTCCACAACCTACAAGGTTGACACCACAAAAATTGGAGGAAAAAAGAGCAAAAAGGTCTTTGTTATAATTGTGATATCAAATACACCATTAGCCCTCCATAATTTGTAAGATTGGCAAGAACAAATGATAGAGGACAACATCAAACCACTTTGGAGTCCAGGACCTAGCCTTCCTAGACTCATAGAGGGCTCTCTCTGTCTCTGATTTGAATTTATATTTAATATCATGAATGCTAATGTTAGGCTAGTTACAGTGATGGGGGTTGTTTGTTTTATTGATGGTGTGGTTAGACATATAGGGCTATAGGGACTAATCCATTAGGCTACAGAGTCAAAGGCTGGAATGGGACATCAACATCAAGAGCATCAGAGGGCAAGCTAACTGTGCTAAATGGATCTTTAGAGATGTATGAATTATGAGGTGAAAGAAAGAGTGAGGTTCAGTAGTGACTAAAGAGAAGTTAAGAATTCTTTAATCAGACTTCAGCAGAAAACATTCAGATTGTAAATGCAGACATAATTAAGGTGCTCTGACAACAAATATTAGTCTAAAATTTCTTATTTACAATTATATGAATAGATGCACATCAGGGAAAACAATGAAAACATTTAAAATAGAGAAGTAACATATCACCATTTTAACACAGTTCAAGAATCCTATAAACAGTCTTTGATTATTGATGTCCAACTCCAAAATTATAGTGCTCCAATATAGTAGTTCTTACAATGCAGGGCTAACAATATCCAACCCTTGATTGTGAAAATTCAAGTAGTATTTAACTAAAACTTGATTCAGTTACTCGAATATACTTTGGAAAACTTCATTTATTAAAAACAACTGAAAATTAAACAGGCATGGCCATGCAAGGCCCGAACAAAGAATATCTGACAAAACACCACCTGTGGAATTAATTTTGGTAAATCTTCAAGAATGCAAAACTAAGGTGGTTGTTCATAAATCAAAAGTAGGCTTGAAGGTGGCACGTGATGATCTCGAAGAGGCAATGAATGATGGCTCTGACATCTGGCCCTGATTTTCAAAAGATCAGCATTGGATAATTACATTTGGTGGAGGGCTATCCACTTTTCTTCGACTAATGACTATGCTTATGTGCTTTGCTTCCTAACTCAACCTGTAGTGTTTATTTGCTACCAAAATCCTTCTTTGCCATGTTTTAACCCTTTTTCTAAACAAAAAAATGTAAAAAATCCTTTACCCGGACCTGAAAATGTTTAGATATTATCTTAGAGCCGCATCGCATCCTTCACAACATCACATTTCGCAAGTTTTTCAATTTACGATATAAGAAATGGAATCGGTGATGTGATGCAAAGTGGGAGGTGAAGTGGAGGGAAGGTGGGACCCGACCGTAGCCCAAAAATTTCAAACTTTAATTTGATTTTATAAGCATCAAAGGTTAAATATGCGAAATGCGATTTGCGTTGTCAGAGGATGATGTGGCAAGGAGGATGGAGCCCACTGCATTGGCAGAGTTATAAAGCGGTGAATGTTTTTAGCGGTAAGGTAAAGTTTATGATGTTTCATATGATATGTCAATATATTTAAATGTATTTCAAATGGCTATGAAGTGGGGGCAGGGGCTGCTATGTTGGGGCCAACCGTATCACAAGTTAAACAAAATATATTGTGGGCATTTCAAACGGTAAGTTAAAAACTATGTAATGCGATATCGCACATCAGTGATCACAGGTTTTAACGTTTGGCAGAATGGAATAAGTTGTAATTTGGGAAATGTGATGGATGGTGGGGGAAGGGTGACATTTTAGGGAGAATGGCGCCACATTAATTGCAATCGGGGAATGGGGGAAAAGCGGAGGTAAAACAATGATATAGCGGTGAAAAAGGAAAATTATAAAGATGAAACGGAAAGGCAAAGAAAGGTAAAGTTTAAGGCGGAAAAAGAGTTTGCATGCGGTAAGGTATGACAAGTCCCACTTCATCGCATCGGTGGAAAAAAAATATTTGGCATAAGTATTAAGAGGTAAGGTTAAAAACTCGTGGGCTGCGAAGTGCAAGAAACATGTAAGGATTATTTGTGCGCCCCGGGTGAATGGGTCCCACTACATTGCAAAACGCATGTTGCTGACTTTAACCTTTACTCTTGTGCCCATCCTGAAAATCTTGCGATCTGCGATTGTGATTGAATATCTGTGGTTGATTGTTGCTTAGATCCAAAGGTCCTCACTAATCCCTTACTATGGTTTTTAAACCTTGTTTCTTTGGTTACACCCATTCATTTCTTAGTTTCTCGTAGAATACTTTCCCCACGTTCACAACTTGACCTGCTTTAGCGTTCACGACTCGACCCGAACGTGTGCACGACTTGACTCAATCTCGTTCAAGACTCTGCTCTTGTTGTTTTTCTACCTTAACTACTTTCTCTACTGCCTTTGATGTTTTTCTGCCTTAACTACTTCTCTACTGCCTTTTCTTCCTTTGATTCTGATGTTGCTTCTTTTTTAACTATAAAACTTGGGTGTTAATAGTTGAAGAAGGGGTTTGAAAGAAATAAGGTGTAGAACTTTATAACATGGAGGAAATGAGGGGCATATAGGGTGAATGAAATGGAATGAGGGCATAAATGAAGTTTTTGATCGCCATCACACCTTATTAGCAACACTTTCTTCTTTTCTGAAAATAAATGACAACCATGGAATATCATTTTTAATCATGAAAAAATCTAAGCAATAACCAGTCACCTGGCGATACTGTGAAATATAGGGGTCTAACAGTGGCTCCAGCTGGGGATGGCACCTCTTTCAGGAGGTGTCAAGAACACCGTAGACTAGTGGCCTGATCCATTGGGCTGATCCCAACCCTGCAACCTGATCTGCTACAACTTATGTGGCTGAAACCTTCAAGCTGAAGTCAACACTTTCTTCAAACTGAAGTTTGGAACACACTTGATCCTGAAACTGAAAAGTAACCTGAAACTAAAAACTGTAAAAAAATACTCCAAGTACTGAGCTCATCTGTACACCTACCTACCCCATCTACAATTCTAATCATTTTTCTTCCTTTTGGGGTGCATTTAGACTTGTAGACCCTGACCTCATTTGTTTTCTTTTGAATTTATAACCTATCACCTATCCTTTATTTCTCCTATTGGTTCAGATTATGTTGTTGAACCAATGTCATTTTCTACCTAGCTACTAATAAGCCAAGATTAAACGGTTTGGAAAATTTTCATTTTCTAACCTATCAACAAAAAATTCAAAATTGTACAATCATGCTTAAACTGTATGCTTGTACAAAACTCTTTTCAATAGTAGTGGCACTTTGATTTGCAACACACACATATATATATATATATATATATATATAATTTTTTTTTTTTTGTGGGGCTTTCTCTTTTCCTTTTTTAAATACCTCCCCCCCCTCCCTTTTTTTCTTATCAGACTAGGCTTATGGCCCTTACTTCTCGCTTCAACCTTGTCCAATGGATTTTTTGAAAATTGTAGGACTATGGTATTTACAATGATGAAAGTTTAATCTGAACCTTTTAGCAGAAATAATGTTTTAGCATCCTACCATTGACAGGACCTCCAAACAGCTCTGTTCCATCCATCTCTTCTAAGAAAAATGCATTATATCCTCTAAAAGAATGAATAATGTATGGGACTTTCCACAGGTTGTCAAACTTTCCATGCTTACCTTTATCTTCTCTTTAGGAATCGAATTTCATCACTTTATCTCCAATATTTAAATCATTTTCCTTTGTTCTTTTGTAAAAAACCTTCTTCATATTCTCTTGTATCACCTGAGTTCTGTTGTACACCTCTTCTCTGGACTATTGCAATTGAATGGTCTGGCTGATTCTTCTTTGTACATAATTCTCTTCAGCCTGCACTTCTTGAATGAGCTTCATGGCTGGCACTCCTAAGGATGTGGGGAAAGCTACATCCATTCCATAGAATAACTAGTATGGTGACATGAAAAATGATTTCTTAGTTGTCAGTCTGTCAGCCCACAATGCATGCACAAATTTGTTATGCCAGGATTTATTGTTGTCTTCCAACAACTTCTTGATGATGTTGACCAAGCTCTTGTTTGAGGATTCAGCTAGTCCATTACCTTGAGGGTAATAAGCGGTTGAATGCCCCAAAGAAATGTGATATCTGTGGCAAAAAACCATATTATTGGACTTAAAAGCAACAATATTATCTGTAATTATTTTCATAGGACAACCAAATCTGGACAGGATGTTGGCTTCAAGGAATTTGATAATCATTGAGTCAGTGGCAGTTCTAGAAGGAATGGGCTCTATCCATTTGGTAAAATAGTCTGTAGCAGTAAGGATCCATTTATGCTGGGAAGAGGAGGAAGGGTGGATTTGTCCAATGAATTCTAAAACCCATTGTTGGAAAGGAGCTTCAACAGAGATAGGTTGTAAAGGCAGAGGCAACAAATTTCTTTTTTCCTCAAATATTTGGCATTTATGACAGGTAGCTGCCATTTTGTGGATATCTGGGAAGAGAGTAGGCCAATATAAACCAGCCCTATGGATCTTGTTAGCAGTGGTTTTCCATCAGAGATGGCCTCCACAATCCCCTTCATGAAATTATTTCATGACTCTATCTGCATCTTCTTGAAGAAAACATTTAAGAAATATGCCCCCAACATCTTTCCAGTAAAAAAAGAAATTTAGGATGCAGAATTTTACAGCTTTCAGTTTTGAGAATCTAGCTTTTGTTTTGGACAAACCAGGAGGAGCATTTAAATAAAATAGAACATATAGTATATCTTCATACCAAGGAGAATTTAGGAATGCTTCCTCAATAGGTGGAGTTGCCATCTCCTCTTGTTCATCTAGTGAATGAATCATATTGATGTCTAGTACTTGAAAATTTGTTTCAACCATCAATTTGGGTAATCCTTGTCCCTTGATCAGTTTGGTGGGTCTGGTATCTAAATCATATTCCAAGATAACAACAATCCACTTGCCTCTTTTACCATCAGGATCCTGTGTTAGGATGTCTTTGAAAACTGTATTGGGTACAAATGAAATGATGTGTGAATGCAGAAAGTAAACTCTAAAATCATTCAGTGCTTTGATCAAGGCAAAAGCCTGCTTTTCCATGATATTGTACTTCAAAGGTGCATTTGTTAAAACTTGGCTAGAAAATGCTATGGGCTGCTCTTGTCCCTCTTTATTTTTCTACAACAATACAATAAAAATTGTGTGCACTAATGCAAAGGAGAAAATGATGAAATCCCTGGTGAAATCAGGGCTGATAAGAACTAATGCCTTTGTGAGTGCCTACTTTACTAGGTTGAAAGACTATTTAGCCTCCCTGGTCCACTTGAATCCTGAATCTCTTTTGAGCATGTTAGTGATATTCCTTAGGAGTTCTACAAGGTTTGGTATTGACCTTCTTAAAAAGTTTACCTTTCCAATGAAAGATTGCAGTTCCTTGATGTTTCTGGGATGACTGATTTGCAGTATGCCCTCAATCCTTCTAGGGTCAATATGGATCCCTTCTTCAGATATGATGTGGCCTAGAAAATTTCCTTCTTCAAGACCAAATAATTATTTCTTAGGATTCAGAGATAGAACGAACCTTTTGCATTTTTCAAAAGCTATTCTCAAATGGGCCAAATGTTCTTCATCATTTTTTGAATATACTGTAATATCATCAAGATATATCATAATGAAAAGACCAATTTCTTATAAAAAAGAAATATCCATTTCTCTTTGAGAAGTGGCACCAAAATTTATTAATCCAAAGGGAATTTTTGTATATATGAAGGTTCCCCAACGAGTAGTAAAAGATGTTTTTTGTTGATCATCTGGATGCATCAACACTTGATTGTACCCTGAAAAGCCATCTAGCAAAGATATTATTTTGGAGCCTACTACCTTTTGCAATATGTGGTCCATTTTTGGTAAGGGGTAGTTGTCCTTAAGTGATTCCTTGTTCAGATTTCTGAAGTCAATGCAAAGCCTGATATCACCTGTCTTCTTTCTCGTAGGTACAATATTGGAAACCCAATCGGAGTACCTGATTGGGGTTGTTATCTTAGCATCATACATTTTCTTGATCTCCTTCTCAATCAGAGACATTTGGACAAGATTTATCCTGCACAGTTTCTGTTTGAAAGGCTTATGGTTCTCCTTAATGAGAATTTTGTGCTGGATAATATCAGTATCATAAAATTTCATGTCATAATAACTCCAGGCAAACACATCAATGAAATATTTGAACAAATCAATGTATTTATGCTTTATGGATGTTTGCAGTGTCTTTGATAAATTTACCATTTTGGGCTCCTGCTCACTTCCTAGATTTCACTCTTCAATATTTTCTTATGTAGATTCCATTTTTGGTTTCCTAGCCACATCATTTAAATCAAATAGTTCCTCCAGAGGGACAAGTCCTCTAGGCAAGGTGTTGTCTCTGAATTCCAGTACTTCAAATTGCTCCTTTTTTGGATCTTCATGCATATGTGTTCTATGTAGATCTTTATTTGCTGAAAAATTAATATCAGAATTATGAGGAGTTTCCTCCTTGCACATTTTCTTTTTAATGGAGTAGTCTTCTTCACAATCTAGGTCCAAATTTGAATCTTCAAACTTGACCTTAGATTGCAAGAAATTCTCAATCTATTTGTCATTTCCAAATACTTGCCAATATCTCATATTGTCAGGAACTGCTGGGCGGTGTTTGACTTGCACTATATATTGTTTTTTAGGATGAGGTAATTGACAAGTGTTGGCTGAAAATGCTAACCCATTAGCCAGGATATTCTAATTTCTTGGAACTGCAGCAAGGTCATATTATTCAAAGGTTTTCAATAATACTTAGCTGAATGCTCTCCCTTGATTTGTTTAATGACCAACTCATAATCCCCATGAATAGATATTATTTTGGCTCATAATTTCTTCAGTTGTTGTAAACCCAAAAGGAGTGCCTCATATTCTTCTATATTGTTGATACACTGAAAGTATAGGTTGTAAGAATTCTCTTATGCGTAGTTATTTTCAGTATTGCATACACACACCCCTACTCCTGAGCCAACTTTTCCACAAGAACCATAAAAAATCATGTTCCAAAAAGGTTCAGGTTAAAACTTGTGTTGCACAATTTCCATTTGGTCTGATTGTTCTCTCTTATGGTCTTCTTCTTCTCCAGCTATTTGTTCATTAATATTTTCATCATTGTAAAGAATAAATGAATCAAGGTCTGAGTGGATAGAGTACAGGGGATAGTTATGAGGTTTTTCCTAATTGCTCACCATGTATTTCATTAGAGTCTCCCTATACAATCTCCTTTTTTGGCCAAAAACTGGTATGATAGCATTTTTCATATCCATTTGGAGGGTGCCTAAAATCTTGGCTCCCCATGAGCGTGATAAAAGCATACCATATTTAGGAGGGATGTCAGCCACCACTATATCCATCACTAGAATCTTGGCTGGTATCTGGGACAAAGTAATACATAGATCTTTAATGAGGCCTAGACATTTAACTTTGTTGGAGTCAAATGAGTATAGGTCTTTGTAGGGTCTAGTTATCTCTAGGCCAAGTTTCTCCATAATTTCCTTAGGCATGAGATTATGAGAAGCAGCTGAGCCTATCATGGCATTATGGAGGATTTTATCATGAACATTCAAACTGAGTTAAAATAGGGGAACACCTCCCTCCTGGAATTTACCCTCTACTTTTGGCCCAAACAAAAGTTCAGGGTTGTCATCATTTAGATTGACAATATCTGTAATTTATCATATGTTCAGTGCTTTGAGGACTTGGGACCTATATACATCCTGATTCACCAGTACAGTGAGAGGGACAAAGATTTTTATTTTGGAAATTTCATTCTCAATTATGAATGGTGTCTGTGTTTTTGGCAGATATGGATCATTCTTCTCAGGTACTATTTTTGCAGCAACTTCAGATTGTTGAATTGTATTAGGGATATCATCTGGAACAATTTTTCTAGGGTTGACCACTGGTATACTAGTCTTGCTTTCTAGAACATTATTTATAGCTATTTTAGTAATTTTCTTTGAACTCTCTGCTATTTTCTTGGGATCAACTTCAAGGGTCTTTTTAGTAGAGTTTTCAAAATTCTTTCTCTTGGGAATATCTGAATGTTTCCTGCTTCAGAGATTATATTGTCTATGCACCTCCATGATGGCATTCTTGAATCCTTGTTTATAATCTTCAGACTCTTCAAATTCTACTTCAGTTTTAGTCAAAGAAAATAAACCTTGTTATTCTTTGGTGAGGAAAACAATATCTTCATTATTGATTCCCATCAGATTAATTTAATTTTCTTCTAGTTCTTCAATCACCCCCTCATCTTCATTAACATAATTTTCTTGGAATGGAGGCCTAATTTGCTGGTAAAGTCCTCTCTGTTCTCTCTGTATTATTTGAGGGGGTTTCTTTTGAATTTTTGGTTTCTATTTTGAGGAGCTGGCTGATTTTCCCTAGCGATAGCTCTCTCATTCATGTTAATCCTCTCCATGGTTCTAACCAGGCTATCAATCTTAGCATCAAATGTGGAGGCTGCAGTCTCTTCCCTAATAATGACTCTCTTCTCATTTCTCATTCTATCCCTTTTTGCAATCATATTTGCTTCCACACTTACTGCACCCCTCTACATGTATTCTAATGTAGGAGGATCTCTTTCTCTTAGCTGATAAGCTATCTTTGGGTCGAAACCATCTAAAAATTTCATTAGGGATAAACCTTGTGGGGGTTTCATGTGAGGAGGGAGGGCATTGTATACACTATTGAACCTGGTACAGAAATCTTGGACACTCTCTCCAACATTTCTCTTGTTGTTTTTATATTCTGACAAGATTTGGAGAGGATTTTTCTTAACTTCCCATTTATTTATGATCATCTGGTGAAGGTCAGGGAGGTCATGGACATTGTTCGAGGTCAAGCCCTTGAACCATTTTTTTACTTCTCCCCCTAAAATTTGAGAAAAAATTCTCAAATAGATAGTTTCATCCTCTATCTCTTGGTAGTCAAAAGCATCATTCATTTTTTCCACATGTTGTTGAGTGGTTTCAGGAACAGTTCCATCAAAATGTGGGATTTTGGATTGATAATCCTGTGACATAGGCACCATAGGTTGTGGTAGCGCTAATGGAGCATACCAGTCTACCATAATTTGTGGTGGGGGAACCCAAGGAGGGTTGATAAGAGGAGGGTTTACCAAGGGAGGTGGAGGATTAAATGGAGGAAGGTGGATAGTGGGTGTATGAGTGGAGGTTTGGGCACTCTGGTGGGAAAGGTTCAAGGAAATGGTAGGAGCTGCAGATACACTTGAAGTATTTGACTGAGGATGAGTAGACTTGGAGATAACATAAGTATCTGCCACAGCCAAAGCAGATAATTCTACAGACTACTAAAGATAAGCATCATCAATAGCTGAAGTAATATCTATTACCAAACCTTGAAGGGAGTCAAAGTGTTGGAGAAGCTGAAAGTCAGTTTGAGTGGAGGTAGACACTTCCCCAATAGGACTTTTCTATAATATGGATGGATCAAAAACTGTCTGGGCTATCCAATTATGAGATTTGGTTCTGAAAAAGCTTTGCTCAAAGTGTAAGTCAAACTGGAGATCTTGCAAGTTGCAAGGTTTTTAGAGAGGGAAATTTATTTGTGAAGAGGCTTGGTAATAGTTGGATTCTCAGATCTGGGAGTTTTTATTAGGATTTTCTTTGGATTGTCAACTATTGCAGGGGGATTTTGGTCAGGATGGGATCTGGTAAATATTCTTTGGAAGCCAGAATTCAGACCCAAGGCACAAACAAGCTGAACATTTTAAAAAAAAACCAATTTGTAGAAAATACTTAAATCACATAGTAATTCGATTGGGGTTTCTGAGTTGTAATGGATGATGATATTTTCAATAATTCCCCAGTATGGTCACCATTATGTTAGCCCTCCATAATTTGTAAGATTGGAAAGAACAAACGACAGAGGACAACATAAAACCACTTTGGATTCCAGGACCTAGCCTTCCTAGACTCATAGAGGGCTCTCTCCGTCTCTGATTTGAATTTATCTTTAATATCACGAATGCTGATGTTAGGATAGTTATAGTGATGGGGGTTTTTTGTTTGATTGATGGTGTGGTTGGACAGATAGGGCTATAGGGACTAATCCATTGGGCTATGGAGTCAAAGGCTGGAATGGTACATCAACATCAAGAGCATCACAGGGCAAGCTAACTGTGCTAAATGGATATTTAGAGCTATATGAATTATGAGGTGAAAGAAAGAGTGAGGTTCAGTAGTGACTAAAGAGAAATTAAGAATAATTTAATCAGACTTCAACAGAAAACATTCAAATTGTAAATGCATACAGAATTAAGATGCTCCTACAACAAATCTTAATCTAAAATTTCTGATTTACAATTCGATGAATAGATGCACAGCAGGGAAAACAACAGAAACATTTAAAACAGAGAATTAACACATCACTATTTTAACGTAGTTCAAGAATCCTGTAAACGGTCTTTGATTATTGGTGACCAACTCCAAAATTACAGTGCTCCAATATAGTAGTTCTTACAATGCAGGAGCTAATAATATCCAACCCTTGATTATGAAAATTTAAGAAGTATTTAACTAAAACTTGATTCGGTTGCCCTAATCTACCTTGGTGAACTTCATTTATTACAAACAACTAAAAATTAAATAGGTATGGCCATGCAAGGCTCGAACAAAGAAAATATATGACAAAACATCACATGTGGATTTAATTTTGGTAACTCTTCAAGAATGAAAAACTCAAGTGGCTCTTCGTAAATAAAAAGTAGGCTTGAAGGTGGCATGTGATGATCTCGAAGAGGCAACGAATGATGGCTCTGATATCTGGCCCTGCTTTTCAAAAAATAGATGTTGGGTAATTAAGTTTGGTGCAGGGCTAGACATTTTTCATCGACTAGTGACTGTGTTGATGTGCTTTGCTACTTGACTCAACCTGTGGTGTTTATTTTCTACCCAAATCCTTATTTGTCGTGTTTTAACCCTATTTCTAAAAAAAACAATGTAAAACCCCTTTACCCGGACCTAAAAATGTTTAGATTTTAACTTGGAGCTGCATCACATAAATGACAACATTAAATTTTGTAAGATTTTCAATTTACGATATAAGAAAAGGAATCGGTGATGCGATGCGAAGTGGGAGGTGATGCAGAGGGAATGTGCGACCTAACTGCAGCCCGAAAATCACAAAATTTAAGTTTTTTTTATAAGAATTGGAGGTTAACTATGTGAAATGTGATTTACGTTGTCGGAGGATGATGTGTTAAGGAGGATGGAACCCACTGCATTAGCGAAGTTATAAAGTGGCGAATTATTTCAGCAGTAAGGTAAATTTTATGATTTTTCTTATGATATGTCAATGTATTTCAAACGACTGTGGAGTGGGGGGAAAAGATACTGTGGTGGGGCCAACCACATCGCAAGTTAAACAAAATATATTTTAGTCATTTCAAATGGTAAGTTAAAAATTATGCGATGCGATATCACACATTGACGATTGCAGGTTTTAACGTTTGGCAAAATGGAATAAGTTGTAATTTGCGAAATGCGATGGATGGTGGGGGAAGGGTGACGTGTCAGGGAGAATGGCCCAACTTTAATCGCAATCAGGTAATGGGGGAAAAGTAGAGGTAAAATAATGATATAGCAATGAAAAAGGAAAAGTATAAAGATAAAGTGGAAATGCGGAGAAAGGTAAAGTTTAAGGCAGAAACAAAGTTTGCATGTGGTTTTGATAATGCGGTAAGGTATGACAGGTCCCATTTCATCGCATCAGCAGAAAAATAATATTTGGCATAATTATTAAGAGGTAAGGTTAAAAACCTACGGGTTGCGAAGTGCGGACAACAAGTAAGGCTTATTTGCGCGCCCTGGGTGAATGGGTCCCACTACGTCGCAAATTGCATGTAGCTGAATTTAACCTTTATTCTTGCACCCATCCTAAAAAATTTGTGATCTGCGATTGCGATTGAATCTTTTTCGTTGATCGTTGCTTAGATCCAATGGTCCTCACTGCTCCCTTACTGTGGTTTTCCGACCTTGTTTCTTTGGTTATGCCTGTTCATTTCTTAGTTGTTCGTAGAATTTTTTCCCCACGTTCACGACTTGACCTAATTTATTGTTCACGACTCAACCCGAACACGTGCATGACTTGACCCAATCTTGTTCAAGACTCTGCTCTTTGTGTTTTTCAACCTTAAATAATTTCTCCGCTGCCTTTGCTTCAAAGCTACCCTTGCTGTTTTTATGCCGAACTGCTTCTCTTCTGCCTTTTCTTCCTTTGATTCTAATGTTGCTCCTTTTATAGCTATAAAACTTGGGTGCTAATAGTTGAAGAAGGGGTTTGAAAGAAATAAGGTGTATAACTTTAGAACATGGAGGAAATGAGGGGCATAGAGGGTAAATGAAATGGAATGAGGGAAAAAATGAAGTTTTTGATCATCATCACACCTTATCAGCAACACTTTCTTCCTTCTTTTCTGAAAATAAATGACAGCCATGGAATATCATTTTCAATCATGAAAAATCTAAGCAATAATCAGTCACCCAGTGATACTGTGAAATACAGGGTTCTAACGTACACTAAAGGTCATAAGTGTGTTGGGAAGAAGTTATTTTACATAGATTGCGAAGAGGAGGAAGAAAAGGAACAAGAAACATCAAAATAAGAGGATATACACCAGGAACCAACCCCAAAGAAAGAAGATAAGAATCTGACCATATCTTGAAATGCATTGGCATGAATTACCACTCCCAAAACTCTCAAGATATAAGGATATATCAAGAAGAAAAGGTAATAGTGCTGATTGATTTAGGTAGTATCCATAATTTTATTCATTGTAAGATAGCTAAGGAATTACATTTCTTTCTATATCCAACACCAAAGTGTCAAGTGATGGACGCAAATGGAGGAACTATAAATTTCTCTGGAAAGTGCCATTGTATCAAGCTAACCATGGGGTAATATGTATTAAATAGTTCAATTCTTTCCATTCCAATGGGTGGTGATGATGTTGTACTAGGAGTTGAATGGTTACAATCTTTGGGGACAATAGTTTTTAATTTTCAAAAACTTTTCAAGAATTTTATTTGGGAAGGAAAGGAAATTGAATTAAGGGGTAACACAGGGAAACCAAGGAAAATAATTAGAGCTAATGGAATGACAAATATTTTAAATAAATATAAATGAGAAATAATTTCACAATTATGGGCACTATAGGTTCAAACATCGAAATCATCTATTTCTCCAGAACTCAAAAAATTCTTGGACAATCATTCCATGGTATTTGAGACTCCCAACGGCCTCCCACCTATTCTTGATTATGATTATGCTATTCACTTTATTCTAGGAAGTGTTCCTCCAAACATTAGGCCTTATAGATATCCCTATGCCCAAAAGAGTGAAATTGAAGGTATGGTTGCAAAAATGTTAGAGGCGGCTATCATTACACCTAGTCAAATGTCTTTCTTTGATCCAGTAGTATTGATGCACAAGAAGGATGGATCATGGCACATGTGTCTGGATTGTAGGGAGCTCAAAAAGATCACTATTAAAGATAAATTTCCCATTCCTACCATTGATGAATTGTTGGATGAATTACATGGATCAATTTACTTCACCAAGTTGGATCTTCATTCAGGATACCATCAAATTAGAATGAAGACTAAATACATTGCAAAAAAAACATTCAAAACTCATGAAGGTCATTATGAATTTTTTGTCATGCCTTTTGGCCTTATAATGCACCTTCCACATTTCAAGGTTTGATGAATTCCATTTTCAAACCCTTCCTTAGAGAATTTATGTTAGTATTATTTGATGATATACTAATATACAACAAGCCTTGGAAGGATCATGTTCAACATGTTGACAGGGTGATAAAACTATTGTAGGAGAAACAATTATATGAAAAAAACCTCCTAATGCTTCTTTGGAGTATAGGAAGCAGAATATTTGGGTCATATTGTATCTCATGAGTGCGTTAAGGAATGGAAAATCCCCACAATCCTAAAGCATCTTCGAGGATTTCTCGGGTTGACTGGGTATTATCACAAGTTTGTTAAGAGTTATGGGAGAACAAAAACACCTCTAACATAATTAATGAAGAAAGATGCATTTTCGTGGACTCCAGAAGCAACTAAGGCCTTTAAACATATTGAAGAGGCAATGTGCCAAATGCTAGTCTTAGCTACACCATATTTCACAAAAATCTTTATTGGGGAATGTGATGCTTCAATAAATGGAATTGTTGTTATTTTAATGCAAGAAGAAAGACCCATTTCTTTTGAAAGTCATCTAATCAAGGGAAAGTATTTAAACAAGCCTATTTATGAGAAGTAAATGTTGGAAATACTACATGCACTGAATAAATGGCAACCTTACCTAATGGGAATACACTTAAAGGTAAAAACATATCACAATAGTATTAAATAATTTTTGGAACAAAGATTATCTTTAGAACAGAAATGAAAATGGGCCACCAAGATGTTGGGTTATGACTTTGAAATCATCTACAAGAAAGGGCAGAAAAATGTTGTTGCATATGCACTCTCAATAATGGATGAGGATGTGGAAGCATTTCTCTATGTCATTTATATTATCCAAATTGATTGGATAACTAAAGAAAGGGGTGAATGGAAGAAAGATGAAGAGGTGTGGACACTCATTCAAAAGTTGAAGTAAGATCCCAATAGATATGATACATTTATTTGGAAAAATGATTCCTTATGGAATAAAGATCACTTATATCTCTGTAAGAATTCCCAAATAAAACAAAAAATTATTTTGTAATTGCACACCTCCCCCATCTGAGGGAACTTGATATTTGTAAAAAATTACAACAGGGTCAGGAAGGATTTTTTGGGATGGTCTTAAATTTGATATTCAGAAGTTTGTGGCAGAATGTTTGGTTTTCCAAAAAAATAAAGTTGAGCCAATTAAGAGCCCGAGTATGTTACAACCTTTAGCCATTCCAAGTCAATGTTGGGAGGAGGTCTCCATGGATTTTATCACAACTTTACCCAATTCTGAAGGAAATAATTTCTTCATGGTGGTATTTGATAGAATTACTAAGTATGCACACTTTTTTTCATTATCTCATCCATTTAAAGACAATACAATTACTACTAGATTTATGGAAACAATTCACAAGCTACATGGAAACAATTCAAAAGCTACATGGAAACCCAAAGATTATTGTATGTGGCAGAGATCCCATTTTCACTCAAAATTTTCTGAGATAAAATTATTTTATTTTCTGGCTAATCAATTAGCTCATAGCTCATATTATCATCCTCAATATGATAGGAAAATTGAAATAGTAAACAAATGTTTGGAATGATATCTTAATGGATTTTTATCTGATAAACACAAAGAATGGGTCAAGTGGTTACCTCTGGTTGAATGGTGGTATAACACTTCCTTCCATACTATAGCAAAAATGACCCCATTTATGGCACTTTATGGATATCATCCACAATCCATCACATCATATTTAAGGGAAAATTATAAGGTTCAAGCAGTGGAAGATCACATCGAGCATCAAAAAGAAGTTCTCCACCTCTTAAAGGATTACCTCACTCTGGCACCAAATCGAATGAAAAAACAATATGATCAACATCACAGTGAATTAAGTTTGATGCAGGCGGCTGAGAATTTTTATGACTAAAACCATAGAAACAAATGTCCCTCAAGCAAGCTAACAAGGGTAATAAATTATCACCCAAGCAATATGGTCCTTACAAGGTGTTGCAAAATATTGGTACTATGACATACAAATTGGAGCTTCCTACATCTTCCCGAGTGCGCCCAGTTTTCCATGTTTTGTGCTTAAATAAAGTTATCAATGACAAGCTCCCAATTCAAACAATATTGCCAAAACTTGATGAAGAAGGAAAAATCATATAGGATCCTGAATTCATGGGAAAAAAAACTCGAAAAATATGAAATTGATCAATTTTAGAGTATCTCATTAAGTGGAAGAACTTACCTGCTGAAGATTCCACAAGGGAGGATGAGAATTTTATAAAGAAGCATCTAAAAATACTCAAGCGTTGAGGAAAACACTTTTTTGAAGGAGAGGAGCATGTTAGGTCCCCATAATACTTGTGCATCCCCTTTAATATTATTTTTAGTGTAGTGCCCTATTATTATTGTTGTGCCCATGTAGCTCCCATATTGTTATTATGCCCCATAGAATCCCACTATTGTTAGAGTTTTGTCCTTTCATTGTTATTGTTATGTTGGCTCTAATTATATTGTGAACCCTTAGACTCCCATATATAAAAATGAGATCTAATCATTTTTATCATCCAATAATTGTTCATTTATCTGATGTAAAGGAGGCTACCCCCTCGAAGAGGCTCATTTTGAAGTCGTCGATCTATCTTTTTTGTGATATGGTTGCATAACATATAACAAAAAAAAAACCATCAGATACTAAATTTTCGTTCATACCAGGTGACGTGGTAGTAGTGATAGATGGTAAAGCATGAATGGTGGACAAATACAATGTGGCACATGACATGGCACTAGGTGGCGATGACATGAATCACCAACCAAGTGACATGTGGCAGGTGAATTTTGCTTGTTTGGGTGTTCAAGTGGCCAATTTCTAGGTGACACATGTAACCATTAGAGGATGCCATATAGTAGGATCATGTCAAAAGATGACATGGAATATCCTTAAGATTCACACCAGGTTTTTGTTTTTTAAGGGTTTCATAGTGCTCAAGATTTTGAAGGAAACGTTATTTGGCACATCTGGGGAGCCGAGGGATCTAACTGACTGTTAAAAAAAACACGTAGATAATAGATAGTAGGCTTAACACCTAAAGGTTATAAGCCTATGATTCTTGACAATGGTTGCATGTGATTTAGGTGCTAAGGTAAGTGGATAAAAATATTTCGATTTCGAGCTATTCAATCATATTGTAATTTTGGTGTTCGAAGTGCCAAAAATTAGAACTGTAATGTGGATGCTCAGAAAATTGGTGTTTGAACCTAGAACGATAGTTAAAAATGAAAATTTAGACAAATAGGTGGAATAATAAAGAGTTATGCTTTTTTGTAACAAAATAACATCCAAGCCATGTAAAACATCTTGTAGAACAAGTGTAAAAATTTTTGTTAACTAATTTAATAACTAAGAGAACACATATGTGAAAGGAACTAAAAAAATATGTAAATAAAAACAAATCTAAAATAGATATGAGGCCTAATTGCAAGCTTAAATTTAATATATAAAATCAACTAAGAAGAGAAGTAACTACAAAGCTTTATAAGCAACAACAACATTCAATAAAGGACATGGGAAAATATTGTGAATTAAATTGTGAGAGGTGTGTGTTGGGCTGAAGAGAATATATGAGAAGGATAAATTGATGAGGTAATATTTTATGGAAAAAGGAGCCTCATATATGAGTTTGAAAATTTATGAAAGAAGGATTATAAAGGTTCCATAGGTAGGTTATTTCACATCAGAGGGTTGGAGCTTACTTTAGGTTGGTTCCTATACAAATCAACAAGTTGTTGCTTGCAAAATAAAAAGGAAGTTGGAGTCTTCTATAGGTTGTAGCCTACAAAAATTGATGGAATTTGAAGTTGGAGCTTTATTTTGCATCATAATAAAAAACAAATTATGGTTTTTCCTAGCCGGGTTTCCATGTTAATATCTTATGTCCAAACCTTATGATATTGACATGTTGTTATTTATCACTATGTTGCTAAATAATTTTACTTTAAGAAAGTATTTTTAAAATTTTATAAAATACGGGTTCACCCCCCTCTCAATATTTTCCTGGTTTCTAACAATGACTACATCACACATCTTTGGATTATTTTTTAATATTATAGCATTGTCCAACTGATTTTGATGATACTATTGGATATTTCTTGAATTTTTCTTTTGCTTGATGGTTTCTTAAAATAGTAAGTATCCAATGCTCTTTTTTTCAATTAACTTCATAATTTATTAATTCTTTCCATGCAACATTACATAATACCTCAACTGCATGCACCTACACAATACCAAAATACTTTGTTAGATATTTAAGGTAATTTAATAGTTATGTTGTGTTTTTAACCACATGTTTCATTTTTTGAGCCAATGTATGTTAGGGTAGAGTTAGCATAACTTCTATTTTCATTCTTATTTTTGGAATAAGAATTTGAATTATTTTAGTTTCTAAAATAAAAGTCACTAGATATTTTATTAGGATTTTATTTTTGTTTCATTCTACAATAATTTATGTAACAAACCACCCCACCTACCCCAGTGTGATGGCTGCTACCTTATAATCCAATTCCTCTTGCATCTGTAAAAAAAATGGGGCCTTTTTTTTATGCTTCCTCCTTATCCATTCTTTCCCTAGGGACTTTAATTCTTTAAATTATGATTATGGATTCTTTCCTTTTTATTTGAACACAATGACTTAGAACTTCATGGCTTCATTATATTAATTTATAGTTGACACACACACACACACACATATATGATGCTTGCAGAACATTCCCCAGCCCTTAACAACCCAATTGCATATACGAGGCTTGGGGAAGGGTTCTGCAAGCATCACACACACACACACACACACACACACACACACAACTCTACTTAACCATACATTACCTTGGTTTATTATATTCTCCACTGCACATATGAAATGGACCCTACCTTTATGCCCTGGTGCGAATAACAATTTGCCACACCACTTGCTCTGGTGGTCCCTACCAACGCCACGTAAAATACGTGAAAGTTTTAGGTAGATCCCTGCTCATATAAACTACAAAGTCATCTCATGTAATTTTGACTGGGTAACATGAATGAAGGTTATTATGGGGGGTCACCCCTCAGAATAAGCGGTAAGGGAATACCTTCTATTGCCAAATTGATGACCCACATTCATTTCGAAACCATCCCTCACACTCTTTGAAGCCACCGCAGGGGACTTCAGAGAAGGTGACATCGAGTTTTCCAAACCTAATTATGGTTTTTGCTGATGAGAATGTGACATCAAGAATGGCCCCCTCTCTCCGACCACCACATCATCCCAATGCGCCTTATCCCAACACTTTCTATAGATTCTCCCCATTCCCCCTCTAGGGTGGTACATCAGGGACATGCGATCCCAGTCGTAACACCCCAACGACTCACTTTCCAATCCTTTTATACCTCTAGGAAAGGGACCTCCAAGACACATCATCCCAATCCCTACCATCTCTGTGAATCTTCCCAGCTACTCCCACTTGACTTCCCGAAAAAATGGACTTCTAGGTTTATATGGAGTGGTGGGCCACACCTTCCCACGACTAGGCTTCTATTTGGTCCACAGGTTTACAGAGTCATGAAACCCCATACTAAGTCATCCCGATGCCACATGTTAGGTCCCTATATTACTAGTATAGTCCCTTATTGTTGTTAGTGTAACCCCCCTTATTGTTATTATTGTACCCTTGTAACCCCCATTTTATTATTATTGTGCCCTTAAATTATTATTGTTAGGTCGGCTAGGATTACATTGTGGCCCACTAGGATTACATTATGGCCCCATGGACTCCTATATATAGAAAGGAGGTTTTTTAAATTTGATCATCCAAGAATTTTTCATTTATGTAATGTATTGGAGGTTTCCCCCTCGAAGTGGCTTATTTTTGGAGATATGATCTGTGGAAGGTAGTGCTTTTGCAGGCTCCTGAATTTAATCTCAAAGAGGTGATCGTGGGAAAATTTCAATAACTCTCTCTCTGGGGATCGGATTGGAGTGCCGTAAAAATTGGTCGCAAGTACATGGAATTTAGTTTCTTGGCTATCAATTTTAGAGACAAAGGACAAAACAGTGACACATGGCAAGTCGTACAAGTTTGCTCTACTGAACCAGTCCAGAATTAGGTCATTGTGGGAGATTGGACACAACTTTGTCTTGGAGAATCCAAATCGGGTCAAACCTATGGAATTTGAAAGAAGCTTCAGAGGGCTACTACAGGGCTGAATTTCAGATATCGAAGATTTTCAATTATAGAGATAATTCAATTTCAATATCGAGCTCCTTAAAGCAAGTAAAAGGTGTGTATTTGTTTTTTCCGAATTGCATAAGTCTTGTTTGAAGAATCAAGTTGAATTGATTCCAAGGGCATCTTGTAGAATAGATATCAATATTGGATTCTAAAATGGCCTATAAAAAGAATTCAACACCCATTAAGCCTTCAGAAGGCTCTACTATGACTCATGAAGATGAAGAATTGCAACATGATCTATCAAAATTACAAGAGCAAGTGCAACATATTTCACTCTCGCAAAGAGAAACAAAAAATGAAATGGAAGTTTTGAAGAAAGGCATGGAAGTGAAGATGGACGGTTTGAAGAAAGGCATGGAAGCTAAGATGGATGGCGTGGAAGCTAAGATGGATGGCATGGAAGTGGACATGAAAGACAACATGGACAACATGAAGAATGATCTAAAAGCATACATGGAAGGCTTGATGACAAGCTTAAAACAAGAAATGATTCCTAATAGTGGAAATATAGTAGAAGAACCTCATGATGAGAAAAAAATAAATGTTAATCGTGATTTCATAAACTCTAATGTTGGCGGGAAGAACCACCATATTCCAAAAATGGATATGAGGAAGTTTGATGGAAAGGATCCTGTAACATGGATACTACAGATGGAGCAATATTTTGATCTCCATAACGTGCAAAACACACAAAAAGGTACGCATTGCAACTTTACATTTAGAACAAAATACATTTGTATGGTATCGATGGCTTTGCTCCCATAAAAAAATTGTCACTTGGTCAATTTTTACTGAGGAAATGATAGCACATTATGAGGATACAAAGAGAAACACCTTCTTTAGCCAATTGATAAATCTCAAACAAAAGGGTTTAGTGGGGGAGCACATTGAGGACTTCCAAAAATTGAATATAAGGGTAACCGATATTCTAGAGGAACACAGGATTGATCTCTTCATAGGCACTTTAAAGGATAACATCCAACATGAAGTTCGCGTTTTGGAACCTGATTCATTGGAGAAGGCATTCAGGTTGGCAAGAAAAATTGAATGTAAAATTATGGAGACAAGGAAGCCTACCACTCACTTCTATAAAGAGGGAAGTGTTGCTACTCCTAGATTTCCACAACCTACAAGGTTGACACCACAACAATTGGAAGAAAAAAGAGCAAAAGGGCTTTGCTACAGTTGTGATAGCAAATACACTAAAGGTCATAAGTGTGTCGAGAAGAAATTATTTTACATAGATTGTGAAGAGGAAGAAGAAAATGAACAAGAAGAGGATATACACCAGGAACCAGCCCTAGAAGAGGAAGAAATGAATCCTACCATATCGTGTAATGCACTGGCAGGAATTACCACTCCTCAAACTCTCAAGATAGTAGGACAAATCAAGAAGAAAAAGGTAATAGTGTTGATTGATTCAGGTAGCACCCATAATTTTATTCATTGTAAGGTAGCCAAGGAATTAAATTATTTCCTATACCGAGCACCAGAATGTCAAGTGATGGTTGCAAATGGAGGAACTATAAATTGCTCTGGAAAATGCCATAATATCAAGCTAACCATGGGGGAATATTTATTGACTAGTCCAATGCTTTCCATTCCTATGGGAGGTGTTGATGTTGTACTAGGAGTACAATGGTTACAATCTTTGGGGACGGTAGCTTTTAATTTTCAAGAACTTTTCTTGAAATTTTTTTCAGAAGGAAAGGAAGTCGAATTACGGGGTATTGAAGGGAAGCCGGGAAGGATAATAAGCTCTAATGGCATGACAAAGCTTCTAAAGAAAGAACAACGAGGTGTAATTGCACAATTATGCTCACTAGAAGTTCCAACATCAAAATCATCTATTTCTGCAGATCTCCAACAAGTCTTGGACAATCATTCCAAGGTGTTTGAAACTCCCAAAGGATTCCCACCTATTCGTGATCATGATCATGCTATTCATTTGATTCCAGGAAGTGTTCCTCCAAACATCAGGCCTTATAGATATCCTTACTTCCAAAAGAGCGAAATTGAACGTATGATTGCAGAAATGTTAGAGGCGTGTATAATTCAACCTAGTCAAAGTTCTTTCTCTGCTCATGTAGTATTGGTACACAAGAAGGATGGATCATGGCGAATGTGTCCGGATTATAGGGAGCCCAATAAGCTCACCATTAAAGATAAATTTCCCATTCCTGTGATTGATGAATTATTGGATGAATTACATGGAGCAATTTATTTTACCAAGTTGGATCTTCATTCAGGATATCATCAAATTAGAATGAAGACTGAAGATATTCCAAAACAACATTTCGAACTCATGAGGGTCATTATGAATTTTTGGTCATGCCTTTTGGCCTTACCAATGCACCTTCTACATTTCAAGGGTTGATGAATTCCATTTTCAAACCCTTCCTTAGAAAATTTGTGCTAGTATTTTTTTGATGATATACTAATCTACAACAGGTCTTGGAAGGATCATGTTGAACATGTTGACAGGGTGCTCAAACTATTGCAGGAGAAACAATTAGATGCAAAAACATCCAAATGTTTCTTTGGAGTACAAGAGGTGGAATATCTGGGTCATATTGTATCTCACGAGGGTGTTAAGGTAGACCCTAACAAAATTAAAGCCATTAAGGAATGGAAAGTCCCCACAACCATAAAGCAGTTGTGAGGATTTCTCGAGTTAACAGGTATTATCGCAAGTTTGTTAAGAATTATGGGAGAATAGCAGCACCTCTAACAACATTATTGAAGAAAGATGCATTTTCATGGACTCCTTAAGCAACTAAGGCCTTTGAACGTCTTAAAGAGGCAATGTGCCTAGCACCGGTCTTAGCTACGCCAGACTTCACGAAAACCTTTATTGTGGAATGTGATGCCTCAAGAAATGGAATTGGTGCGGTTTTAATGCAAGAAGGAAGACCCATTGCTTTTGAAAGTCGTCCAATCAAAGGAAAGTATTTACAGAAACCTATTTATGAGAAGGAAATTTTAGCAATACTACATGCACTAAAGAAATGGCGAACTTACCTAATGGGAAGACACTTCAAGGTAAAAACTGATCATGATAGTCTTAAACACTTTTTGGAACAAAGACTATCGTTAGAAGAGCAGCAAAAATGGGTCACAAAGATGTGGGGTTATGACTTTGAAATAATCTACAAAAAAGGAAAGCTTAATGTTGTTGCAGATGCACTCTCAAGAAAGAATGAAGAGGTGGAAGCATTGCTTTGTGCCATTTCTATTATCCAACCAGATTGGATAACTCAAGCAAGAGATGAATGGAAGAAGGACAAAGATGTATGGATACTCATTCAAAAGTTGCAGCAAGATCCTAGTACATCTGATACATTTAGTTGGAAAAAATGATTCCTTATGGTACAAAGATCGCTTATATCTTTGTAAGAATTCCCAACTAAAACAAAAGATTCTTCTGGAATTGCACACTTCTCCTTTAGGAGGACACTCAGGATTTTTAAAAACTTACCACAGGGTGAAGAAAGAATTTTTTTGGGATGGCCTTAAATCCGATATTCAAAAGTTTGTGGCGGAATGTTTGGTTTGCCAACAGAATAAAGTGGAAACAATTAAGACCCCAGGACTTCTACAACCTTTATCCATTCCAAGTCAACGTTGGGAGGAGATTTCAATGGATTTTATCACAGGTTTACCTAATTCCGAAGGAAAGAGTGTCATCATGGTGGTAGTTTATAGACTCACCAAGTATGCACATTTTTGTGCATTATCTTATCCATTTAAAGCAAGTACAATTGCTACTACATTTATGGACAAAATTCAAAAGCTACATGGAAGCCCAAGGGTTATTGTGAGCGACAGAGATCCCATTTTTACTGGAAATTTTTGGACGGAGTTATTTTCTTGTTTGGGTACTCAATTAGCTCATAGCTCATCTTATGATCCTCAATTTGATGGTCAAACTGAGATAGTAAATAAATGTTTGGAAGGATATCTTCGTTGTTTTGTATCTGATAAACAAACACAATGGGTCAAGTGGTTGCCTCTTGCTGAATGGTGGTATAACACTTCCTTCCATACTGCAACAAAAATGACCCCATTTATGGCACTTTATGGATATCATCCACCATCCATCACATCATCTTTAAGAGAAAATTCTAAGGTTCAAGCAGTGGAAGATCACATCGAGCATCAGCAAGAAGTTCTCCAACCCTTAAAGGATAACCTGAATTTGGCACAAAATCGAATGAAACAACAGGCAGATCAACATCGTAGCGAGAGAAGTTTTGATGTAGGAGATTGGGTATTTTTACGGCTACAACCATACAAACAAATGTCCCTCAAGCAAGCCAAGAAGGATAATAAATTATCGCCAAAGTACTATGGTCCTTACAAGGTGTTGCAAAAGATTGGTACTATGGCATACAAATTGGAGCTTCCTGCTTCTTCGCGAGTACATCCAGTTTTCCATGTTTCATGCTTAAAGAAGGTTATAGGTGAAAATCTTCTAGTTCAAACAATATTTCCAGAACTTGATGAGGAAGGAAAATCATATTGGAACCTGAAGCGGTCACAGAAACAAGCACTCGACAACTACGGAATCGATCAATTTCAGAGTATCTCATCAAGTGGAAGAACTTACCCACTGAAGATTCTACATGGGAGGATGAGAATTTTATACAGAAGCACCCAGAGCTACTCAAGTGTTGAGGACAAAACTTTTTTTGAAGGAGAGGGGCATGTTAGGTCCCTATATCACTAGTATAGCCCCTTATTATTGTTAGTGTAAACCCCTTATTGTTATTATTGTACCCTTGTAACTCCCATTTTGTTATTATTGTGCCCTTAAATTATTATTGTTAGGTCGGCTAGGATTACATTGTGGCCCACTAGGATTACATTATGGCCCCATGGACTCCTATATATAGAAAGGAGGTTTTGTAAATTGGATCATCCAAGAATTGTTCATTTATGTAATATATTGGAGGTTTCCCCCTCGAAGTGGCTTATTTTTAAGGCGTTGATATCTCTTTTCTTCTATTTTTGGAGCTGGTTACACAACACCACATCATACCACTCCTTTGAATAGAGCTTCCATTTTTAGCTCATGGGTTTTTTGTCTCAGGGATGAGTTGTTATATGGGCTCCATCCCAACCAATGGGAACACTCCCTAACTCAGATCTGTGAGTTCAACTATCCCGATGGTTTATCAACCTTACTATTCCCTTGTGATGAAAAAACTAACTCTATATGATGTGGCCTCCGTGCCACATGGGTCAGTGGGTCAAGTCTCCACACAATATTTGCATCCAATTGGTCCACATTGTGACAGTGCCATGACATCCCGATGTTGGTCACCCCTCCTCCTTTCTCATGAAATCTTGAGATTACTCTAGGGTTGAATTGATAGGATGACTATCCAGGTGGGTCCACCCCAGCCAATAACATGACTGTCAGACTTACATGTTTTCCATTGTGGCCCGAACTACGTTACCCCGCCTGCTCCTTTACATTGTTGATCAAAATATTTCAGAATTCTACCTCTGAGCCACGTCACTGTAATATTTTTATTTAAGCATAAATATATATGTGCATATTTTTTTATGTATGTCCATGCTCAGAACCCAACCGATATGAATGCAGGAGGACTAGTTTGGCATGATCAATGTAGGTTTTTCCTCCAAGTATTTTATTGCGCTCAAGGCCTTCATTATTTTAGATCAATAAAGAAGCTAAATTACTTAATGAAACAACAAAGGTTAAAATTACCTTTCCAGAGCATAATCACACTGTCGACATAGTTATACACACTCAATGCCCTCAACACACACACACACACACACACACACACACACACACAAAAGTACAAGTCTAGTTGAACCTTTTGGCTATACTATCCATTCAAACATGGATATTCCACTTCATTCCAACAAAAATATGACATATAGAATATAACATCTAGCCATGAGGAATTCAAAAATGATACATATAAATTAGAGATGCAACTCGATGCGAAGTATAGGGGTATAAAACCAAGCTATTCAAGTTCATGAAACAATTCCATCCAAAACACTAAATACAAGGCTTACTATGGCTTGAGCTCTCATTAACAAGATATTTATAACCTAGAACTAGGGTATATATAGTTGAAGACATGAAAAATACCTTCATCTAGAATAAGATGTCAATGAAGATAAAAGAGGAGTAAATTCTCAAATTCACCACAATGCAGCATAAGCAACAATAATGTAATCTTGATATTCCTGTGGCCATCATACTAGGATAAGGAGAAATTATCATGCTATATATTGCTGTAACATAATCATTATTTCTACCCTCTACTCCAATGAATTAAACATAAACATGACACATTAGTCAATCCTATAAATAATGATAATGCAAACATGCCTCATCTAGTGATTACACCATCTCCAATAGGAATGAAACATATTTTATTGTGAATAAAAAACATAAGAGCACTTATATTTTATTGTGAATAACAAGCATAAGAGCACTTATATTTTATTGTGAATAAAAAGCATAAGACCACTTATATTTTATTGTTAATAACAAGAATAAGAGAACTTGTATTAAAAAAATTAGAAATGTTTCAACTAAGAGAGGGACTCTAACTCTCCACCCAACCATAAACAAGCTACAACCACTATTAATTGTAGTTGTACCCGATATCCAGATTCCAAAGCTTGAGGTGGAGTGATTCAAAGGGAAACCTTCAACAAATACATAGCTGAACTAGAGCACCACCAGGCCACTCCGCCTTCATCCTCAAGGAAAGCCACTACCCTTTGTAATTCTTATTCCCAAAAAGTTTCAATAACGCCTTTAGATGGTTTCTTAGTTTCCTAAGAGCTCAATGATGTATCTCCAAGTCCTTATTTCTCTCCCTCTTCTCTCTTGCTATTTGATAAATGTTAATCAAGTTTGTGAATTTCTAATTCAGTGAATGAGGTCAAACTCTCTTATATTTTCCTCTAATATTCTCCCTTGCTCCATGAGAGTTTAATAATAAAAATCGAATGTAAGCCTCTATCCCCTTTCCTCCACCTTCTCTTTCTATCCTGCAGAGTGATTTCCTCTCACTGTCCTTACTGCTAGAATGGTAAAACCTTCATAAATTCTATCCTCCCTGCCTTGTAAATTTTCTCCCAAGGCAGCATGGGCCTACGTACTTCACTTGTAGCCTGTTGTCGCTGCTACAATACCCTCCAAAAATTCACTACATTCAAATTTTGGAGCTTCACTATTATATCAAGTGTCGCCTTGGTCATCAAGTGTCATTTCAAGTCATTTTCTATTTTTCAAGTGTTCTCGATCATTATTATGTGTTATCTCTTTGATTAGAACATATTTAGTGTATTTCATGGTCATAACATCTTTGTTTGTTGTAAAGTGATACTTTTTGGTTGCAGTCACACACACTTTTCTTGTTATACTCAGGGAATGTATGTAAAGTAGAATTTTGATTCTTATTTATCATTTTTAAATAATGTCTAAGTTTTCTACATGAGTTGGTATGTGTCACACATGATTTTATGCCTAAAATCATTGAGTTATCCCCTTGTTCTATCCTTTAGGCTTAGACAAAATTTGACTGTTCAGATGAATCTATTATGGAAAAGAGTGCAAAAGTGAATTCTTAAGCCTTGAGTGGGGATCCTTCATTATACGGAAGTGCTTCCAGTGCCCTCCAAGAGTGCATAGTACACTCCTAAGCATCATTCCCCTTCCTTGTTATGAAATGCACCCTTGAAGAACCAATTCTTCCTTTGGGAACACTCTTTTGACTCTAATGACTGCGCCCTCCTTGAGCACATGAGTGCACCCTTGAAAGACCCAAAGATTAACTCCTTCATCCTTTGTAAATGCACCCTGCACCCCTGTTGGCCTCTTTTCAGCACATGAGCACATCTTGAAACAATGAAACCAAATCCTTCATCCTTCAACACTATGCCATGCACCCTCTTTTACCTTCTTCAGTTCATGAGCACACCCTGAATCCCTAAAGCCTCTCCCTTCAGCCTTCATATCTATGTCATGCACCGTCATTTTCCTTCTTGAGTGCATGAGTGCACCTTGAAGTAATGAAGCCTCTCTCTTCAGCCTTCAGCTTTACGCCCTATGCCCTCCTTGTTCCCTTGAGTGAAAAATGCACTTTGGAATCCTTAAGCGTCATCCTTCATCCTCCGGACATGTTTCCTGTTCCCCACCCTTGATTTCCTCTCTCTCTTGAGCTCATGAGTGCATATCGAAGCCCTAAATATTTTTCTCTTCAACCCTTCAACCTTTCCAAGTGTGTCCAAAATCTCTCCTATTCCTCCCAGGTGCACTATCATGTCACAAATAAAAAAATATACATGAAACATGTTAGAATAGGATATTTTTTAGGCTAATGTGTGCTTTTCATGAGTGATTATAGTTATAATTAATTTGAGAACAACATGGAAAGGATGCATGACGAAAATCAGGAAAAGAAGGAAAAAAAAGGAAGCATTCATGAACAAAGAACACATTGAAGTATTGATGATCGAAGCACCCTGGAGACTCCATAATTTCAAAGACCCTTTGGAGGGTGAAGACATCAACGATCAAAATATAGGAGTGGAAGCCATGCCACCATTGAAAAAATTGCATGTCATCAATGACTACAAGTCCAAGTCATCAATAATAGTGATTTGTCATGTCCTTCTAACATGATGATGTGGAAGTTATGATGTAATCATGTAATCATTGTAAAGACAAAGAAGTGGAAGTCCAAGAGTCATGTATGGACAAAAGAGCCATGTATAGAAGTCCAAAAGACATGTAATACCAAGATTCATATGTAATTCCAAAAGTAATTTGGAAGTCTGAAGTTTCTAGAGGTCCAAAGGTCATTAGAAGTTGGAAAACCAAGAGTCATAAGAATATGAAAGGTCATGCCTCAAGTTATAAAGGGATCCTAATTTATCATGCAATGGAATTTTAATCTTGGATTCTCCCATAGGCATTAGAGAGATAGAGTTAGTACTTTTGGGGAACAAGTAGTGGCTCTAATGCTCCACTATTAGAGCTAGTGGTGTTCATTGTACTTATGTATCTTGGTGCTTTTTCTTAGTACTTGAAGCCTTTTGGAAAACACATTTTCATGTATGGATTGTGGATATTTTAAGACTTATCTTTGACTATTTATGATTCATGTTCACTTTCACATGTACTAAAGTAATTAAAATATTTCAGTGACTTTGGTGCTTAATTTTATTGGAAATGTGTTGTAATGATTATAACAATCATCACATCTATGTGAACTATTTCACTTGATGCTATATAAGTCTTTCTCATCTATGTGTGTGTCTCCACTAGATTATTACTATTAATTCTCTTTTAGAGGCTCACTTTCTTCCCCTCTAAAGTGAAAGAACCGTGATACATCTATAATTGACCATTCACAAGGAACACTTTCTTGCTCATTCAAAAACACATGTGTGCTTCTTTCTCGTGCTAATTGCTTAAGTCAAGGAAAATTTTTAATTAAACCACAATCGGGCCATGTTTCTATATGAGACTCCTATACCAAATGGTGTGAGGTCTAATTGGGACCTTATATAAGGAAGATCCCATCTATGTTGGAAATATCCAACACCGTCAACATTCTGGCGCTAGGAGGAGGGCGAACAAATTTTAATGATTGATAACTCTACAAATCCAAATCATTCATCTTCTAGAAAATGTATTAATATTTCTAGCACTATCCCAACTCCTCTTCTCGAAGTAGGACGGTATTCTCGACCTAGTCTGGAGTTGGATTACAAAGTTACCTACAACCAAATTTTGGAAATTCGACCTATCACTTGTTGGTTCATGAAAGATACGGGTTTACTCCCTATTTCTCATAATATTCCTCATCATACTAAGAAGAAAGAAACAACCTTCACTGGTGTGTTGGTTGCATCGGTGGAAGATTTTATTTTTTACACTCTTGAGGAATTAAGAGAGTCTCCAAAAGACACAATTCAATAAGAGCACGTGGAATATATTGTTATTTCTAATGAAGAATAGATGAGACCCGATTTTGAGTTTAACAATGGTTTATGCGGTGAAGGAGAAGGCTCCTCATAGTAAAAAAAGGAGTAGGAGAAAAGAGACGAAGACATGGCTGATCAGAACTTAGATTGGATGACCCAATGTCCATTCACACTTCTCGATAATATTCATAGAATTCCTAGATATTTGGAAAATGTATTATCAAAGTTTTATCCAGACAAGAATACTAAGGAAAAAGATCATATCGATGATTTATACATGCATCTATGGATGTTAGAGGTATGATATGATGATTTTTCTTGTAGGATTTTTCCTTTTACACTAGAAGATAAAGCAACAACATGGTACCATAGTCTTCCTATCAATTCAATACATGGATGGAGGGAGTTTAAGAAGTTATTGTTTGGAGAAATTCCCCGATGAAAAGACTCCCACCATGTTGTTAAAAGGTCTAGGAAACAATAATATGGGAGAAAAGGAGAAAGTTAAGGATTTCAATCAAAGGTTTAACCGAATATTGAACAAGTTTTCCCCAGATACGAAACCTCACGATTCAATTACTATTGATTACTGTACAACTGCCTTTCCCACAAACATTTCCTATTTTTTTAAACAAGATGAAAAGGAAACATGGGTTCTAAACTTTGTGGAAGCAATCATTGTGGAGAAATACTTGCATGCCATTGGAGTGATTAGAAATGATTATGAATATAAAGAATCCAAGGAGAGTGACAAGAAGTCTCATCATTATTCAACCAAGGTACTTAAAGAAAAGGATTTTTTTGATATTGATAGATTGAACAGATATTTAAAAGCACTCACCAACAAAGTCTTAGAATTAAAGAGAATGTCGAGACTTCTACTAGTAGCAATCTTCCCAAGTCTTTCCCTTTTAGAAGGAATAAAAAAAAAAACAACCAACAGAATAAATATGCCCAAAGTTCAAATGCTGTGTTTAATATTGAAAGTACAGTCATGGATAAATACTATTCCTTCCATCAGGAATGCCATTCAGAGAAAACATGCCCACAATGGAACTAGAAAATGAATGCTCTGGCCACACACAATGTTGATACCCTACTAACATATGAGAAACTTGAGAAGAAAGAAGAAATAAATGAACCTACAACAACTGAATAAATTACATGTATTGGATGTGTAATTAATGATTTTTAATGTTTTCTCAATGATTAAAAGAAGAGTGATAAAGCACCACCTCAAAGCGAGCCCCCCAAGAAGCATAATGGTCGATATAACCTGAGGAGCCAAGGGTCCATTTATGAACATGAGGTGACGAGACAAAAATTAATTAAAAGAGAAATTGTTAAGAAGGATCTCTGATCCAAGTGGATATTGGTTTCCACCCATATATTCCACTTGGACCGCCACCATTGTTTCTTTTAGTCTTTAAGTTTCCTTAATTATAGCCCAATTTACTATTTTTAGCAGTTTTTTGGGTCCTGAACTCCTGGAACTATTTTGAGGCCCTAAATGAAGGTTTTTGGGAAAACCAGGATAGATATTTCTAATGAGGTGTTGTGCACATCAAACGAAGATGGTATGCCAAAGTTACACCCACGGGAAGTTGATGTAACAATTTACCCAAATGGAGCCCATAGTTTTGGCATTTCATCTCCTAAGGTTAGGTTTTTGGATGTTTAGGGTTTTCCATTATTTATAAATAATAAATAGGCCTTGAAGTCTCATTGTAACACAATTCAGAGTCCTATAGCCACCACATCTCTTCTCAGAGATAAGCTACCATCTCCCTAGCTAGTTTATTTCCATTCCGTCTCTAAGCATATTTCAATCATTTGATATTAATGAAATGAAGTGTTATTTCCATTTCATATTTGTATTTATGGTTATATTCATATTATTTTGTGTTCCTGCATAAATCCAAATCAGTGGTATTAGAGCGGTCTGCTCTTTCTCTGTTTTTTTTTGCATGTCCCCAGCGAGGTCAGGGTATAAGGAGTTAGGGCTCGATCTGGTTGAACCCTTGCAAGACCAACCTAGAAAACCCTGATGACCTCCCATGGAAGAAGAAAAGAAAGACAAGGGAGTAGGAGATAATATAAAATTATTGCTCAAGGAGGCCCTTGAGAAAAAAAGGAACGTGATGATGGATAACTTTTCCCAAATCCTTCAATGTCTACCCACTTGCGGTGCATATGCATCCAAAAACCACTCTCGAGGCGCAAGTCCTTTTAAGGTACAAGTAAACTTAGACATTCCTATATTTGAAGGCTACATAGATGTAGGTAGCATAGATAAATGGTTAAATTTTCTGGAAGGGTATTTCTTGGTCCATGATTTATCCGATCGAGAAAAGATTACTTTTGCACTCCTCAAAGTTGCCCCACATGTGAAAGAATGGTGGGAAACCTATTGTGAGAAAAAGGATGGGAGGGAACCATCTCTATTCTCGACCACACCCACTTGGAATTCGTTCCAAGATGGAATTAAGGAACAATATCACCTCATAGGGAGCTATGAGGACAAGTACCTCCAATGGACCACGATATGGCAGCAAAGGGATCAATATGTGCACGAGCTAATGAATTTGTTTCATACACTGCATACAAAGTTAGGTATTAAATATTCAGAGAAACATCTGGTCATCAAGTATCGCACCTGTTTGCACAGATACATTCAAGAGGAAATGAATTTCCTTGGCATTTCCTTGATTGGCACAAAATATCGATATGCTGCCAAGATCGAGCATAAATTTAAGCAGAAGAAGAGAGACTTTGGATCCGCGAATCCGAAGCTAGGGAAAGGCACCCCTGAACCGTAGAAAAAGGGGCAAAGGCAAAGCGGGGCAGCTGAGAAGAACACTACAAAGCCCAAGAAGGATATGGGGAAGTGGTGTGAATTTCGTAATAGCTCCACTCACAACAAAAGCAAGTGTCGAGCCAAACAGTCGCTAGTGGTCGAATTGAAGGCATCCAAATCAAATTCATGTTCTGATTCTAAGTTAGAACTGGAAAAGGGAAATTAAAAAGGGAAGAAAATAATTAATGCGGAACCCATTGCCACCATTGTGACCATCCATCTCCAGAGGGAGGAACCCAAGGATTCATAAGAGGGAGAGTGCCTCTTCCTTTCCTAGATGTGGGTGAAGGGTTATCCACTACAATTCCTTGTTGATAGTGGAAGCCAAAAGAACCTCATTTCAATAGAGTTCGTGAAGTTGCTTGACCTACTGACCACAACACACCCACAACCATACACTATTGGGTGGCTTCACCAAGGAAGATATCTTTGCGTCCACCGGCAGTTCCGCCTTCCGTACAAAATTAAGCCATTCATAGATGAGGTACCGTGTGATGTTGCTCCTCTTGACGTGTCTGATGTATTATTAGCCCAACCATACTTATGGAAGCGACATGTCATGTATGAGTCTAGGCCTCATTCTATTATTATTAATTTGTGAAATAAGTTGTACAAGATACCAAAGGTAGTACTGCCTTCTGCCATATCTTTGAGTACTACAAAAAAACGTAGTAAGATTATTTGCCAAAAAAAAAAATTTGTTTTCATTATGATTCACCCATAGGGTAAGAAGAATATTGTTGCTGTAGCCACCAAACAAGGTTTCCCTGCACGACATCAACAGATGGATAAAGACGAGAAGGAATACAAGGAAATTTTCTCCTCACCCACAAAGGTTCCTCTACACTGTTAGGTCAGGCACTCCATTGGTATGACCCCACACGCACTGCTGCCTGATGTTCCCATACCTCACGATACCACACAGACAAAATCCACACATGTATTATCTAAGGCTGATAAAGCAACCTGATTTATTGAACGCATCCAACATATCCATGACATCTTGGATAAATCCAGTTCCAAGTAGAAGAAACAACATGATCAACATGAGTGCCACACAACTTCCAAGTGGGCGACAAAGTGTGGCTACATTTGCAGAAGAAGTGCCTCACTAGACCCCACTAAAGATTTTCCTGCTCCAATATGGGCCATACACCATCACCAAGGATGTAGGGGGCAATGATTTTGAGCTCATTATTCCATCATTCATTGGTCTGCACCCATTGTTCAATGTGGACTGCCTGCGGCCCTACTTTCCACCTCTACTAGACACATCCAACATGGAAAAAAAACTCACACCAACAAAGTTAAACCTAGAATACATGGAACAAGCCACCACTGATCAGATCATGGATATATAGATCAAGAACACTCGAAAACAAAGGATCCAGATATATCAAGTTGTCAAAGTAGGACAATTCCTTCACCAAGGAAAGTGGCTCACCAAGGACCAAGTTCAGCAGAAGTTTCCTCATCTCATGAAGGAACTCAATGCAATGGGGACCATTGCTTCCTAATGGTGGAGGAAAGATCTAGGTGGATATTGGTGGCCACCCACCTATTCCACTTAGACCCCCACCATTGTTTCTTTCAGTTTTTTAGTTTCCTTAATTGTAGCACAATTTACTATTTTTAGCATTTTTTTGGGTCCGACACTTCTAGAGTTGTTTTGAGGCCCTAAACAATGTTTTTTTGGGAAAATGAGGTACTTTCCTCATTTTTCTCACTCAAAATTTGTATCCCATGGATAGATATTTCTAACGAGGTATTGTGAACGTCAAACGAAGATCGTATGCCAAAGTTACGTCCTCGGGAAGTTGATGTACTAATTTACCAAAATAGGGCCCATAGTTTTGGTGCTTCATCTCATAGGGTAAGGTTTTTGGATGTTTAGGGTTTTCCATCGTTTCTCAATAATAAATAGGCCTTCGAGCCTCATTGTGACAAAATTCACAGGCTTGGAGCTGCATGTTGTACTATGAAACAACCCCCCCTTTTATTTTCACATCAATTAAAGTTGTGAATAATAAATGGGGACCCTTTAAAAAACAAAAAAATAAATATTAGAATGTATCACTTCGCTTTTGTTTAAGTCTTAAAAAATTTATAAAAGACAAGAACCTTTTTCTACTTTGATTTTATTCCGCTTAGGGAAAATCGCAAATTGCTAAGGTAACAATGTTGGAACACACGTACAACTTACGAATTGTGATAGCAGTAAGACCTTTTTCAAGTCACATACAAATTCCTGTTAAAAAGGTAAAAAAACCTTTACAAACATAAATCACATCGCTCCTTCCTAAAAAATGAACCAATATAAATATCATTTGAAAAGTGAAATGCAATAATATCAGACCCGATAAAACAATAAACAAAATTTAAAGACGTCAATAAATCCGATAAAGTGCAATACTTAGAGTTATACCGCTTATCACATCCCCATTCAAGACACATAATATCAATTCCTGTACGATGTGAGATTTGAGATATATCATTTATTAAAAAGTGATAGAAATGATGCCTAATTAATTCATCCATTAAAAAATATCTCACGATATAAATTTCCAGATTAGACATATATGGAAAAACACGTAAAATATTTGACAAACGTTTAATGAGATACTAACAAAATTCAATGGCTTCGGGACTAGAAAATATTGATATCATTCTATGGCATGTTTATAGCAAAAGCACCAGGTGTATGATTTATTGTAATTAAACTATGTTTTATCCTTCTGCCTTTGTTCTTCATCTATACTTTGATTTCCTTATTTTTCTTGAATTAAGGAAATCACCTGAGAAAGAAATATCAGCTAAAATGGAAAAGAAAGGAAAAGCAATTGTCCAAAAATCCACCTCCGAGGTCACAGATATGCCTCCAATCTTCTCAGATACTACTCGCATTAAGGACAGTGGAACCACTTCTTGGGAAGCAATGTAAAATTTTCTCGAAGGGAAGAAACCAAGGGAATTGAAAAAAGTAGCAACAACTGATGCACCTGACTCATCTGAGCCTTCATATTTCAAGGCTGCATGTTCCTTTTTACACATGATAGCCGCAAGACCAAAGATTTTACCATATACTGACATGGTGAAATCGGTCATTGGCAATGTCAATTTTGCAGAAAGAACTTTCAAGAACTCAAGACAAGAAGACATGGGTTCATTTACCCCTGAAGATTTGCGTGTTATGTATCATATTCCACTACCACAAAATTTGTATGATAAAGCGTTTCTTGAAAATTTTGCGAAAGAAAATGAAGATCCAATGAATGTAGCAAAAGAATGAAAGGCAGATTGCAACAAATTTAAGTGGGATAAACTTGGTATGTATCCAATTTCACAATTACCAACACCCCACTATTTTATAGCCGCCAATGAAGTGTAGGTTATTTGCCAAGCTTGATACTGCCAATTTTTTTGTTTAATGGATTCCCCTAATAGACGATGCCTCCAATGCTACCATTATGGATTGGGCCAATATATTATCCAATAATTTGGCCATGACTATTAGAAAGTACAGACATAATAGGGTCTTTTCTACTAGGACAATCCCTATTTTTTATATGAGTGCATGCATTATGGACACCATATGTTTCTGTTCAAATTTTCCTATTATGGGTTGGAAATGGACCAGTCAAGACCCTAGTCTTATTCATGTATATAAAAAGGTCTTATGCGAATCTGAATTTTGTTCTCATGTTTATAAAATTTGCCAAGGAGTCATGTTGTCTATCCACCAAATAATTTTTGATGAGAGAGAACCCAAGGTTTATAAAGAGGCCAATGCAGACATTATGCCTATAGCCAAATGGTTTGGAGAAGAAAATTTTACGTATATAAGAGTTTTCAGGAGTCTTGCGTCTCCCCATGTTTTGCCCTATTATGTCCCAGACAAACTTTTGGCCAAGGAGATATCATACCAAGCAGTAGGAAATGGTATATCCAAACATCTCAAGGAGATGAAGAAATCTATTTGGCCTACATTTCCAGTAAAATGTGGTGCCTTTGCTCTTTTTGATATGACTCATGCAGCAAACAAAATCCCAAATATTACTTCTTTGAATCTGGTTGTTCTGCCAAGAAGAAAGTATGAACCCAACAATGTAGTCCAAGAGTTTACTACTGCTCTTAAAATTAGACCATTCATACATGAGAAAGATGAATTTGATGATTTGTTTTAAGGGAAAGAGAAGTTTTTAGAGGTATTAAACATGGCATCCAATAGACTCAGTGTAGCAAATATTAAATCTTTCCATGAGTACAAAGATAAAATATTGGAAACAATCCCATTGGACCTCAGTTGCAAATAGAAGAAATTAGTGGGCCAACTCCTAATTTCAGCCTAGATGGTGAATCAAAATATATGTCTGAAGATGAGTCCTAGGAGAAATCAGTTCAGGATTTAGAGCATTCCAAAAATGAGTCCCAAGATTCAGATCATTCTAAAAATGAATCTGAAAATAAAGATGAAAGCCCTGATAAAATAATTAAAGATGTAATTGAAGGAATTGAAACAAATGCTGCAAAAGGAATTGATGAAGCTATATTAGAAAAGGCGTCTTCTAAATAACTTCAGGAAGTTCAATCTACACCTAAGCAGACAACAAGATACCAAGTGGAGCATTTAATAAAATAATGACATAAGTTTACTGAAATACTTCATGTACCTCCTAATCCTAATCCTGAAGGACCATCAAGCTTTCATTATCTTGAACATATTCAAAAGCTACCAGAAACAAAAATAACACTTTGACAAACTCCAGGTGTTCAAGATCAGGAAATCATTCCGACCTTCCTTACTGAAGAATTTTTTTTGAATATTGAAGAGATACCTCCATTGGAAATTTTCTACAGTCCAATTCATAAAGCTATAGTGAAGAAGAGAAAAATAATAAGAATTGATGAATCAATGAAAACCCTTAGTAATGATTCATTATATGTTGTTTGGAAATACACTCTTGTCAATCCAAATGAAGATCTTACTAAAATTTCACAGTTTGTAGGAGCATATGCAAATGCTACAATTGATAAAGTGGAAGAAGTGCAACTTCTGCTTAGACAAAGAGAAGAAAAAGTCCAACTGCTAGAAAAACAACTGGAATAGGAGAAACACAATGCCAATAAGCAAGCTGAAATGAAAATGGCATAGTTCCAGAAAGAATTTTAAAGGTTGAAATTGCAGCATCAAGTACACATCTATGAAAAATATGGACATATAGAAGCAGTAATAGACAATATCAAGAGTCAACCTCAAACAAAACAATTCATTAAAGAATCACTTGAATGGAATTCATAGTTGAAAAAAAATCAAGAGAATTTCTGCCAACAAATCTATGCTACTAACTCATACTGTGAAATAAGTAACATATTGACTCAACAGGTGGCAAACAAAAAGTTGGAATGTGAAAGGTTTGATAAGAAAATTTCTGAATTTATTTCTTAGCAAGAATATGAGGAAGGGAAGAAGGTTTGTGTCCCAAATATTAACAAATCTCATAAGGATATTTTATTCAAAGATTGGGATATGGAATTAAAACAAGCAGAGAAAGCGACATCAAAGGAAGCCAACGTAACAAGAAAAATCATTGAGTCTATCAATGAACAACTTCAGAATGCCAAACTTATTGAAGAATGTATAGCTGAAGAAATTCCAGAAGTCAAGCTATTAGATAAGAAGTTTAAAGAAAGCATTATGAAACAGGGATAATCAATTAAGAAAATAACTAAATTGGATCAAGAAAATTACTGGAATTTCTTGATCAGACCACATAACCAGTGCATGACTCTGCACTCCTTAACTGATTCCACGATAAAGGTGTTTCCAGCACTTTCAAATGTCGTATTCAAAGGAAAATTTAGATCCAGAATCACTCAATCGACTCAAATGAAACCAATGATGGATATTTGCTAGCTCAAAGACCAAGTGACAAAAATAAATAAACTCAACTAAGAAATCTTGTCATTTTTACTTTATATATTTTGTTTTAGTTTACTTATTATGAGGAAGGTTGTTTGAAACCTCCTCAAATTTTTGTGTAATAATCTATTTTTGAATTATTTATTTTAGTATTTAAACCCCTCTCAAACATTTAGAGAGAGGTCCAGAATTTTGTTAAAAAAAAATTTGTGAAAGCTTTCACTTCTATACTTTTGTGAATGCTTTTGATAAAATATATGGAACATGATTTAATTTTTTGAAAATTGGAGTATGCTTTACTGAAGTTGCACTTTTTTTACTCTTTAAGTGTATTTGGATTGAGAAGAATTAGGTCAAGATTATGGTTTTCATGAGTAGAACTTATCATATCTGGTACTATTATCTCTATGATTAATTATTGATTATGAGTCTACAATAATTTCTCTTTATATTGTGATATGTATGAAATTTGATTTACATTTTATCATTCATGCACTTTTGTACAATGTTTCAGCTGTAATTCCTTACCAAATACATAAATAAATCGATATATGCTATATATTTTACATAATTATTTTGACTAACTATTTAGTCAAAATAATTATCTTACATAATTTTCATCTCTTTCAGTAATTGAATGATCTTTATTACCTTTTACTGTAAGATATATTTTTAGATCGCATTGATGGTAATTCTCTTCTTGGGCATAGTTTAAGTTAAATAATTAGATTAAATAGATGCATGTGTTTGTTACTTGGATATATTATTTCCATTAGTTTAAATTCATTCTTCATTTCAACTTGTATCAAACCCATCATCATCATATCAATTTCTTTGCTGGGAAACTAGTCCCATAATCCCTAGTCGGATCCACTATACCAAACGAAAAAGGAGCTACTTTAAGGTTCGAACTAGGTGGTTATCACCCATGTTGTTGCAACCGAATTCCATGGCTTCAACATTTTTTCGCTAAAAGGAGGGCCAATTGTGAGTGGAAAGGAAAACAAATAAAAAATATAGAAGCCATCCTAATAGTCGTTCTCTCTCTAGATCCACCTTCTGGATCCCCATTCGAAATTACTATTTTAAGATCAAAATCTAAACAATATTCTCCAAAATCTCCTAGTAGATCTCAGAGATTACTTTCTTTAGATTATAAACCCGAATCACCAGAAGTTCAGAATTTAATAGAGAAGTCAGAACAAATCTCTATTTCAACTGAAAAACCTGCAATATCTCAACCATATGAAGAAAGTGTTTCATCTATGTTACAACCTAGAAGAATCTTGAATCATTATCTAAGTGAGAAAATTGGCGTTCCTCCTTTGGAATTTCCCATTAATTCTTCCCGAAAGAATACCAATAAATCTAAATCACAAACATCTATTAGTGATATTTTATCCAATTCCTCATCCCAAATGCATTCACTTCCACCACAAGTTACAACAACTCTCATTCAAACTACTGATGCTAGTTCTTCTAGTTCAGGTAGTCAACTTGCCTCTTCTTCCACTCACATCCCGTTCATATCTTCATCCACCCATACTACTAAAATCACGGCAGGACAACAAACACCACCACGTATACAACCATGGAATAATCTAGGTGCGGTAGCAATGGCAACTCCTCTTCATCCACTTCCTAAGCATCCTGAAATATGGTTGCCTAAATTTAATCCTAATGATCGTCTACTAGCAGAAGAAAATCCTCACAACTATATGTTAGCCATAAATTTAAATGAAGTTACTGAAGAAGACTATGTGGTTAGATTATTCCCATATACTCTTATAGGATCTGCAGGATCCTAGTATTTTTCATTTCCAGCTCGCTCTATAACTAGTTGGGATATGTTTGAAGAACGATTCTTAGCTAAGTTTGGAGATGATAGAACCATTGCATCACTCATCAATGAATTATCAAATCTCAAGGCTAAAACGGGAGAAAATATTAAAGAGTTCAATTCTAGATTCAATAAATTACTCAATAAAATCCATATTGCATGAGTTCCTGGTGTTGATGTTCAAATTGAGTGGTATATATCTTCTCTTCCCTCTAATATAACCATTTTTGTAGATAGATAGAAATTAGCTACATTAATTGAAAACATGAAAGAAGTTTTGTCTGTAGAGAAACACATAATTGCTCACGAAAAGAAAAGCTCTCAAGAAGATAGGAGATCCAAAAAAGTCTCTTTCAAAGATGATTCTAAGAAAAATCTACCAAAATATCCTTTTGATGTAGAAGGCCTCCAAAAAGTACTAAAAACCATGACAAATGAAATGGTAGATATTAAAAAACAAGTTGCTGAAAACTCCAATGCTAGGAAATCTTTTAGATCTTTCAAGAGAAATAAGTCTTCCAGTTTTCAGCAACCCAACACTATATCTAATTCTGAGTCTGACCTAGAAACATAAGATGAAGAAACTGAGGAAGAAGAATCTGAAGAAGAGGAAGTAGTTGAACTAAATGGCATGTGGGACTTTATTCTTCCAAATGAAGAACAACAAGAAGCTTTGCCTGTTACTACTAGAAGAAAGGGACCTGTTGAAGTTAGCCATCCAAGTCAAAATCAGAAAAATTCAACATCTGCTTCAAAAGAAAAATCAGTTAATAAGAAATCTACTTCTAAGGTTTCACATCCTATTCCACCTTCAACAAATTCTCCATCTACATCAAAAAGCTTGGTAGTTTCCGAAACCATGGAATATAATATTGTTGAAGATATGAAAAAAGTAAAGGAAAATATTTCTCTACATGAACTTACCAAATTGAAATAAAAACAAAATATTTTTCTTAGAGAACTGAATGTAGTTCCTGCTTCACCACTACCCACTGCTGTTATATCTCAGGCTACAAACAGTTCAGGAAAACCTCCTACTTCTTCAAATAAGGTTGATCCTTCAGATGCCATCCTTATAGGTGATATATATAATTCAAATACACCTCATTTTATTCTAACATACGAAATTTACAACAGGAATCTTCACAATTGTTTGATTGACTCAAGAGCTTCTTCTAATATAATGCTAACAACACTTTGTGCTAAGTTGAATATCACTCCTCAAAAATCTGTTGTTCACATAATACAACTTGATAGAACCAAAGTTAAGTCCTAGGGGAAATAAATTTAGTCAGTATCCGAATTTCTTCGAATCCCAAGGTTAGTAAAATTATTGATATTTTAGTAGCTGATATTCCAGAATTCTATGGCTTAATTTTGAGTAGAGATTGGTCTAAAAAACTCCATGGATATTTTGCTACAGATTGGTCTCACATATGGTTACCTTGTCATGGAAAACCAAATAAAATTTGACTTGATCATGAAAAACACATGAAACATACAATAAATAAATTTGAAGGCGAAAATGAGCTAGTAGCATTCACCAACAATATTATCAGCAATTACTCAATTGAATCATTTTTAGGGAATTTTAATGCTAAAAAAACTCCCTTCTTGAGCAATGCTTTAATTTCACAGATTGAAAACTTCTCACAAACCGATATTTTCAAATGTAAAATTTTTGTAAATAAACCAGTAGTCAAAACTTTTTTGGACTTTGTACTTTGATGGTTCCAAATCTAATGATGGTGCAGGAGCTATTTGTATTATAGTTAGCCCATAAGGAGAGAAGTTCATGCTATCTTGCGGATTACAATTCGAGTGTAAAAATAATAATGCAGAATACAAAGCATTGATACAATGATTGTATAAAACAATTAGTCTTATGTGAAATATTTGTGGGTATTTGGAGACTCAGAAATCATTATTAAATAGGTAAGAAACACTATCCAATGCCTTTCTAGTCATCTTAAACACTATCAAACATTATTTCAAGATATCACAGATCTTTTTTTGGAATTTAATATTTCCCCTATTCCTAGATTAAAAAATGCTAGTACTGATCTATTAGCTAATGTTGCGTCAAAACTCATACCATATGAAGATTTTAGTCTTGACAAATTCTCCATTGAATTGATTTTTAGACCATCCATTCCTGACAATGTCACCAATTGGTGAGTGTTCAATGATTATTATGATATTGTCGATTTCTTGACATCAGAAGGGTCATATGATGACCAAATATTATATGAAAATGACCATGAAATTCAATTAAAGAAAAACATTGAAGAAAATCCAATACCCAAATATGTGGCTAGGCCACAAGATCTTTATGATATCAAGGATAGATTTAAGAAGATAAATAATTCCAAATTTAAAATTTCGACTTTGAACTTTGAATTATTAAATCTCGATACTAATGTCAAGCCACAGAACATCAATCTAGATCTTGGTTTACCTCCTCATGAAAGATCATCATTCATTTAGTTGCTGAAGAAATACAAAGGAATCTTCACTTGAGATTACCATGATCTCAAAACTTATGATACCTCTGTTATACAACACACCATACCCATGATCTCAAATGATAAACCAATACATCAGAAACTAAGGAAAATCCACCCGAACCTTGAAATTCAGATAAAATATGAATTAAAAAAACTTCTTAAGGCTAAGATCATCTTTCCTGTTAGACATTCAAAATGGGTTTCCAATCTAGTGCTCGTTAGAAAGAAGAATGGTGATATTCACATATGCATAGATTTTAGAAAGCTAAACAAAGCTTGTCTGAAGGATAACTTACCACTAGCAACCATGGAACAAGTACTGCAATCAGTAGCTAGTTCTGAGCTTATGTCTTTTCTTGATTGATTTTTAGGATATAACCAATTTTTAGTTCATACAGATGATAGATTGAAGACTACGTTTAGAACAAAATGAGGAACATACGCTTACCAAAAAATGCCTTTTGGTTTGATTAATGAAGGTGCCACATTTCAAAGAGCTCTGGATATAGCCTTTAAAGGACTCATTAATAAATCTGTTGTTATTTACTTGGATGATATCACTATTTGTTCCAATAAAATAAGCATCCATTTGAACGACCTCAAACAGATCTTCGAATAATGTATGAAATGTGGGATTTCACTAAATCCAAAAAAGTCTTATTTTTCTTTGAGCAAAGGTAAGATTTTAGGATTCGTCGTATCAAAAAAGGGTATTTATATTGATCTAGAAATGATTAGAGAAATTGAGAAAATCTCTTTTCCCCACAATAAGAAATCAATGCAGTCTTTCTTGGGTCAAATAAAATTTGTTAAAAGGTTTGTTCCTAATTTTTCACAATTTTTTTTTCCTTTTCAATCCATGATCAAGAAAAAATCGATTTTTAAATGGGGTCACATTGAAAGGGAATCATTTAAACTAATAAAATAACCTATCATCAATGCTCCCTCTTCGGTCACTCTTGATTTTTCAAAACATTTTTTATTATATACATTCACCTCAGAAACATCATATGCAGCTATTTTAATGCAACTTAATGAAGAAAATATTGAAGCACATATTTCTTTCTTAAGTTCAAATTTAAAAGGTGTTGAATTGAACTATTCTGCTGTTGAAAAATAGGCATTTGTTGTCTTTAAAGCAGTAAAACATTTTAGGCCATTTCTCCTAAAAACTCACACCAAAGTCATAGTTCCATTTTCAACAGTAAGACAATTATTGATGCAAAGGGAAGTGGGTGAAAAAAGGGCCAAATGGGTAGCTGCTTTACAATAATATGATGTAGAAATTAGACCAGCTAAAATTGTAAGGGGTCAAGGTTTTTGCAGAAGGTTTTTGTAAGCATCTGATCCACCAATAGAAGAAGATATAGGTAATGATATACATATATCTGAGGTAAGCCTTAACGATACTGAATCTCGATATGCTGACCTCATATTTTACTTAAAAAACGTATATGCTCCTCTGCATATCAATTAAAAAAATAAAATATCCTGGAGATTAAAATAAAAAAATATCAGATCATCAATGATATTTTATTCAGAAAAAACCATGACTCTATCCTATTAAGATGTCTAGAAAAATATGACTCGGAAAAGGTTTTCCAGGAACTCCATGACAGCTTAGCTGGTGGACATTTTGGAGGAGACACAGCGACACACAAAATTCTCCATGATGGCTATTACTGGCCAACATTATTTAAAGATGCACATAAATATGTAAGAAAATGTAAAACATGTCAAACTGTTGCTGGAAGATAAAGGAAACCTACACTACTGTTACAGCCAGTCAACATTGAACAACCATTCGAACAATGGGGACTAGACATAATAGGTGACTTCATTCCTCACCCTTCAAAGCAACATAGATATGTCCTTACAACAATAGATTACTTCACAAAATGCGTGGAAGCAATTCCGCTAAAGGTAACTAATTATGAGAACATCATTGAATTCATTGACCAATTGATTATTACCTGATTTGGTTTACCAAATGCTTTAATGTTTGATAATGCATATTATTTCTCATGAAATGCAATGATAGAATTAACTCTTAAAAAATGTTTCAAACTTAAATATTCTACCAACTATTATCCTCAGGGAAATGGTCTAGCAGAATCAACCAACAAAAATTTCATTAGGATTATAAGACGAACTGTTGATAAAAGTTAGAAGAATTGGCACAAATGTTACACCATTTTTTGGTCATCTAACCTATTATCATTATATGGGCCCAAGTACACCATGTAAGACCAATTTTACTCCAAGTAAAATTGCTTTCACTATGAAAATAACTTAATAAATCACCTTTATTAAGTTTTTTATGGTCTAAACAGGAAACCCCATAAGGAAATATTAAACAAATATACATTTGTTTGATTTTCATCAAGAAATAATTAGTTAAACAGTAGTTTAATTAATATTTCTGGTTATATTTAACCCAAAAGAAGGAAATTAATTAGATAAATCATTATTTATTTGATTATTACTCAAACATATCCTTAAAATGATAAATAAATCATTTATTTATTTATTATTACTTAATCACATCTTTAAAATAATAAATAAATCATTTATTTATTTATTATTTACAAATAATGGGATTTGACTCAATTCAAATACCTTTTCCCTCCAACAAATATAATAAAATATTCCATAAAAGTTGGATCTAGATTTGGTTAATAATATTTTAACTATGCACCAAGATCTAGACTAACTCAATATTTTGCTATAAATAGAAGGGTTTTCCCATTCATTTGTCACCTTTTGTTGCCTAAAGATGACTCTGGATCTCAACAGTTGGTCTAGCTATTGATCCATAATCATAGCCATACTTTTCCATTTTTGTCTGGGTTTTCTACACCATCAAGAGAGAGAAGTTCTAAATCTCAAGTGCTGAGGACTCACAAGAACCCATCCCATTGAGGAGAAAAGGGAACATCCTCTTGTGTTTTCCTCCCAGGTGCCATTAATAAAAGTATTCACTGGATATATTCTTGTCTTTTTTATTGGATCTATGGAGTAAATCTTATTTTTCTACTGTTTAATGTCTTCTAATGCATAGATCTATATTTTTGCAGCATTTGTATTGATCATCTAATTGTAGATCTAAAGATATTAGTAGTCATTTTTGCTATTAGGGCTATAAGTTATGCTATTAGGGCTATAAGTTATGCGTAGCTAAAGTGGTATTTTTTCATACACTTCGAATAAAGATTCATACTAACAACTGGTGACTCCACACGGGTTTACCATTACGACTGCTGTCATTTTTCTGATCCTTGCATATCCAACTGCTTCAAACCCTAAGATTTCTCTTCAACCCCTTTTTTTGCTTATTATTGATGTTTTTTTTAATCCATAAAACCCTAAAACGATAAAAATTCTAACTTCCGCGTGTTTTCCGACCCATTGTGCAGGTGACAGACATCAGCCGCAGCTGAGACAACAATTTTTTCTGAAATCTTCCGCCAAGAGTGACGGAAGTGCAGGTTGCACTTTTATGCCCAAACCTACGACCTGGACCTCCAGGATGCACTTTACAGCCCAAAAAATGTGACCTCTACTGAAAACAGGCCAAAAACTGTGACCTGGACTTTTTGCAGGGATTTTTATGAAAGTTTTATGGGTTTTGATGAGCCTCTGTTCGGGTTGTCTGACCTCCATCTCTACCCATTTTGGACATGTAATTGCTCTGTTTTGCTCAACTAAGTGGGAACCTAGCCCCCTAGGGCTTCATTACCCTCCATTTTTTGTGGAAGAGTGTTTGTTGTTGCAGGTCGTCTAAAATTTTAGAGTTTTCAGCCATTTTTTCAGATTTGATACCTCATCTTTAGATCCACTTCAGATTGGCTTGTTATCCATCCAAATCTCCTCTTTTAGCTTTGTTTGGGTTTTCCTTAGGGGGCACTCCACTTCCTTCCTAGAGATAGCCTTTCGCCAACTCTTTTTACAGCAATTTCCCTCTGATTTGTTGTTGTTTTCTGCACCACTTTCCAGCAGATTTTGTCTTTTAGATCTCTATCCCTCTCGAACCAAGATCTATTAGCCTATTTTAGCATGTTTAGATTAGTTTTTTACTCACATGTAGACTAGTTGTTGAGAGGCCCACCTTCTTGGGTTTATATTATTGCATTATTAGCTGTTTCTTTTCTATTTTGTAGGCCTATATACTGTCATTTGCAGGGTTATTTACAGCTATACAACAACACTTTTTCTTTTTCTCTACAAATTTCTGGGTTTAAAAATTAAAATTTACACACTTTTTACACACACACCCTAATAAGAAAAGGGCTTGGTTAACACCACCAAGAAAAGACTATAAAACATTGACATCATTTGATCCTGCACCTCTTTTCCCTTGTTTCAACATTGTAATCACATGATCCTGTACCTCCCTGCCCTTGTTGGTCTCTTTTTCCCTTGTGCCGTGTTTGTGTCATCACCATTGTGCCACCAAGGCGTTTATCCCGGAGACTTCTTGGCCTTCATCCTCAGTTTCCGGTTGGAATACTTACTCCTCCACATAGAGTTCGAGTTAGTCCTCTACCGAGTCTACACACCGACTCTTCTTCTAGTCCTTTGGGTTCTCCTTCTCATCCCGCCTCTGGTTCTCCCCCTGACACCTTCACTATGTCTGGTGCAGGAACTAACGCTGGTGGTAACCCCGACCCTCCTGCCAGAAATACCACTAGTGGGACCGCCACAGACACTACCCCGACAGCACCCTTTCATGGCAGGTCTCAGCCTCCCCGATTTTGATCAGTTGATAAACGACCCTATACACCATGACGATAGTTGGCCTGCTATGCCAAAAAAGCTCCCTTCAGACATCCCAAAGTTTGAAGGTCTTGCTGGACAAGATCCTTCAAATCATGTTCAATCTTTCCACATGTGGTGTTTGTATAATTCCATTACCGGTGACTCTATTCATCTTTGGTTGTTCCAACGAATGCTTACAGGTGAGGCTTCTAAGTGATATGTAGATCAGGCCCCTTCCTCACATACCACCTTTGCAACTCTAGACCGGGATTTTTTGTCTTATTTCCAGCCCCCCCTACATTACGACACTGGTACTGAGCTCTCGACCTCTTTCCGCTAATCATCTACAACTCGCCTTTTTGACCATGTTCAGGAATGGCAGAGAATAAGGAGCCTATGTCGAGCCCCTCCCTTCGAGGACCATGTCTACATGGACTGGTTCCTTAGGAATCTCTTGCCACCTATAGGGAAAGACGTCGCATTGCACTTTCCTCAAACCGAAGAAGCCGCTCTCTAGATTGCGTTAAAGTATGACCTTATCTAGACTCAGTCGGGTTATGTTTATACCGTCCTACCTGATCTTCCTAGACCTGGTGGTGCCAATGCACCAAGGGCATCTCTTGCCACCAACGGTATCATTTGAGCTCTTTTTAATCCGTATGCTCAACCTCCCATGGGCTATGGTTTCTCTCAGGGAGGGGCCAGCGCCTCCAGCACTTTTCCCCCTCCCGGTAGCACGTATCCAGGATACCACATGCTTCCTCCTTTTTCCCAACCTCCCGTTTACCACACTGCTACCAAACCTCCTTATTATTCGTATCCATAGCCTGGTGCTCCAGCTCCTACAGCATTAGTACCTCCTCCTCCCTTGCCTTCTCAATCCCCACAACAGCAACTACCACCCCCTCTGGGGCAGATGTACGCACAACAGGGCACAACTAATCCTCCTCCCTCAAAAAGGAAGAGGAAAGGAAATCAAAATCAAGCTGCTTCTGGTAATCATGGACCTAATCAAAGTAATTATCCTCACACCACAAACCATCAACATGACACTCAGCCCAAGAAAGGTAGGCCTCTTCGTATGAACAAGCCCTATTCATGTTGTGGTGTTTATGGTCATTATTTGCATGATTGTCCCCTTCTACCACAGATGCGAAAACTATGGGAGTCTCAAGCAACATTGAGAGGAAAAGAAGCTATTCCTTCCGTTCCTCCCAGTCCTGCAACTAGTCAACCGGTTGTTCTTACCGATCCTTTCCCTCGGCAGGGATTTGTGGCCACCCAACCACTTGAAGGACAAGTGGCCGCTCAACCTCTCCCATCTGGTTCCCTTGATTACCATATTTTCATGATGTACTCTGATCAACCTTCTGAACCTCCTCCTGGCTCTTTACCTTCAAATGATACTCGTGACCCCCTCGATCCTCCAGACGCTACCCCCAAACCTTACCTTGAATTGACCTCGGTTCCACCAGTCTCTCTAATTCCTCTCGCTACACCAGTGCCTCCGTCATCTCAACCGAAACCTTTTCCAGTTGCAACCGTCTTGGGTAAGAAGGGAAAAGTTTTCAAGGGGGCACCAAAGGATAATCACCCCATCTCCTTGTTCACACGTTCTACTTCAGATCTTCCTACTCCCATTGGCATCCCTCCTCCTAATGCCAACGTGACAGAGCCTTTCACCACTCCCCATGACATTGCAAATGTGCGTAATTTTTCACATGTTGATGAGTCAAGTAGCTCTACCACAACAAGTGGTCCTCCTTCCACTAGTCAACCCATATTTCACTCTAATGAAGACATTATGGAAGCACTGAACCATCCCTACTTTCCATGGAATGATATGCACCACTGTGCGTACTTCCTCCCGCAGCAGTCCCACAACCAATATGTTGTGGAAACTAAAGAATTCCTTCCTAACAGAGTCGATTGGTTTAGAAATCCCATCCCTGCACCTGATGCTTTCGAAGAAGGAAATATGGCCAATATCTCTTCTACCATTAAAATTGACATTTCTGACAAACCGAGGGTTGAATAAAATATCACATTGGGTGCCCATTGCACCACGGAAGAGATTGAAGCTTACACCAAGTTATTCAAATAATTTCGCGATATTTTTGCCTGGTCCTATTAAGAAATGCCTGGACTTAATCCTGCCATTGTCGAACACAATATCGATACATGGCCTGATGGCAATCCTATCTGTCAAAATATGAGACCCATTAATCCTTCCAGATGTGAAGTTGTCAAAGCTGAAATCGATAACCTCAAACAAGCTGGCTTTATCTATCCCATTGAATACACCACCTGGGTGTCCAATCCGGTTCTCGTTCTCAAGAAACAAGGCACAATCCGTGTCTGCACTGAATTTCGTGATCTGAACAAAGCTTGTCCCAAAGACAACTTCCCCACACCATTCATTGACCAAATAATTCATGAGTGTATGGGGCACGAGGTGCTATATTTTATGGATGGTTTCTCTGGATACAACCAAATTGTCATCCATCGTGCTGATCAACTAAAAACTGCATTCATTAGTCCATGGGGAACCTTTGCCTATCGAGTCATGCCATTTGGTGTTAAAAACGCAGGAGCCACTTTTCAGCGGGCTATGTCTTACTATTTCCATGACCTGGCTCATATTATCCTTGCTTATTTATATGACCTTACTGCACGTTTTAAACATCGGGAGCAACACCTTCATGATCTATGCACCTTCTTTCTCCTATGTCACAAGTATAATATCCGCCTCAACCCGCTGAAGTGTGTCTTTTGTGCGCCTGATGGCCATCTTTTAGGCTTCATTGTGTCTAAAGATGGTATCTCCCTTGAACCATTAAAATTTCAAGCCATTCTTGAGCTTCCGATCCCCTGCACTTTACATTAGTTACAAAGCCTCCAAGGCAAAGCTAATTTTCTTTGCCGGTTCGTACTTGAATACGCCACCACCGCACATGGTTTCCTTAGACTTCTCCACTCCAATATCCCTTTTGTATGGGATGCCTATGCTCAAAATTCTTTTGATTCCATGAAGCATGCTCTCACATCCACTCTCTTGATTCGTCTACCTGACTTTGATAGGGATTTCATCCTGGATATCTCTGCTTCCACCCATTCAGTCGCTGGAGTCCTCATTCAGGAAGATGACAACGGAATTGAGCATGTCATCTATTATGTCAGCAAGAACCTGGTAGGACCTCCTGTATCCTACTCACACGAAGAAAAATTAGTACTGGTTGTCGTGTTCTCGGTCCAAAAACTTTGTCATTACATCCTCATGCATTCCACCAAGGTCGTGACTAATTCCAACCCCATGGCCTTCCTATTGATTCATCGAATCATCAGTGGGAAGTATGCCTGTTGGATCATGATCCTCCAGGAATTCGATCTTTAATTTGTCACACAAAAAAGTAAGAAGGGTTTAGCCGTCGCTGAACTCATTTCTGAACTACCTACAGGTACGCAAGATTCTCCAATTAATTATAGTTTCCCCGATGAACACTTATTTTCCATTACCACTGATGACCCTTGGTATGGGGACATCCTCACTTATTTGTGGACTCAAAATTTCACCCTCCATCTTGACCGTGATGCTCAATGATGTATCCGACACCAGGCCCCCAGCTACCTTCTCATGGGTGAAGACCTTTATCGTCGCAATGTGGATTTTGTCCTTTGTCATTGTCTCACACACGCTGAAGCAGAGCAAGTCCTCAATGACTATCATAGCGGTGCTTGTAGTCGCCACCTCTCCAGTCTAGCCACTGCCCAGAAAGTTATGCGCGCTGGGTACTTTTGGCCTTCTCTCTTTGGTGATTGCATTGAGGCAGTCAAACACTATCCCAATTGCCAACATTTTGCCCCCAAGGCACGAGCCCCTCCAGCTCCCCTCCATCCTGTCATCTCCACTGGACCCTTCTACAAGTGGGGCATAAACTTTATGGAGTGTCGACCATCATCAGCTAGTAACCATAAGTATATCATCATGGCGATTGACTATTTCACTAAATGGGTTGAGGCCATGCCAATGTTTAACAACACGACAAATACCACAGCCCTATTTTTCTTCAACCATGTGATCGCTCGATTCGGAGTTCCAAAAAAATTGGTCTCAGACAATGGCCGACATTTTGAAGATGAGATATGGCACGAGCTATCCTCACTGTTGGGCTTTGAGCACCAATATTCCTCCTCTTATTACCCCCAAGGTAATGGCCAAGTTGAAGCAGTAAATAAAATTCTTAAAACCATACTTCAACGGATGGTGGATAAGCACAAAACCAACTGGAACCTTATGCTCTTCCCTGCGTTGTGGGCCTATATAAATTCTGTTAAAACCGCCAGTGGATTCATTCCTTTCCACCTTGTTTTTGGAGAGGAAGCAGTCTTACCGATCGAGAGTGAAATCCCTTCCCTTCATCTAGCTATCAAACTTCTCCCTGACACCCAACCTTTAGAATAGAGACTTATCATTCTTGAACGTGCTTCTGAAGATCGCCATGTTGCATTACAAACCATCGAGGCCACTAAGAAATGCACCAAGGCTCAATATGGTCGAAAATTCCAACCTCGTACTTTTCACGAAGGTGATCTTGTTTTAGTGTATGACCAGGTTCATGATGTCCTTGGTCATGGGAAGTTTGATTCATTATGGTTAGGACCTTACATTATCAGTAAGGATTTGGGAAAGGGTGCATATCTATTAGAGGACTTCGAAGGCCATCCCCTTTCCAATCCTCGCAATGCACTCTATCTGAAGAAGTATTACCCTTAAAAATTTCCTTTTGGAAATGCATATTTTATTGTCTTTAGGTAGCTATAACATGTTAGTGACGTGATACTTCACCAGGACACATTTTTCCCAAGAAGCGCCACTTCACCCTTCCTCAAAATCGAATTTCTTCACTTGCAACACTCGTACAGGGGGCACCATGTTGCCTCCGTACTTGTCCACGCTCGTGTCGACTTTCTTCGTGAGTTACCATCTTGTACTCATGATTTTATGGTCCCCATTGGACCCTTCACATATGTGGCAGCACCATTCAGTCACCTTTGTTTAGAGCATCTGAGTTGAGTCATCATCATGGAAAATTTTACTAGGGGCTAATGTTCATAGGTGGGCTAATTTTCCATGATTTTTGAAAAACAAAGATTCACTAATTTCAATTTTTTATAAAAATGATTCGCCCAGATTTTACAATATAAAATTATTTTACCTTAAAAATCGCCAACATTATATAGAGACTATATATAAAATCATTATAAATTTGAATAATTTTACAAATATATCAATAAAATTTTTATAGTTCTCATATTTGGGACTAGTGATATTCGCCAATGTTTTAAACTTCAAGATAATTTTCCATCGTTAAAATTTTCCCTGGTCATCATTGCAATCATGGAGTCTATTCCAAGTCCCTTTGCATACCACTATAGTCCTCCATCATTCACTGCTTGGTCCCTCTCTCATGTTGCATCTTATGGCCTTCAGTCCCACTGGCCCCTACCCCTCATGATGTTGTGTCAATCGCTGCTAGGTCATCCATGCCCTTTATGCTCTAACAAGGGAAGTAATCTGTTCGCTACTCATTTCCCCCATTTCATCATCATCATTGGTGTTAGTTTGTCAGTCACTCTACTATTTTCTCTTGTGCCCTAGTTGAGGATCCATTATTGCCTCACCTATGGCAGGCCTCCTTCTATCGACATTAGCTCATTCATTCCAGAAAAGAGGTCTAGAGGGCAGTGTACCTTTGTTCCAGCTTACACTTTGGTTTAGTGGCTCAGATCAGGCAAAGGGACTCCTTATTTCCCTTTGACGTGATTGTTTCTCAGCTCCATCTCCTTTTATCATGATCGAGATCCGTACACTTGATGGTTCAGTGATGCAATAGACAACATTGATGATTCCCGAGTGTGTGTGAGATGTCTCAACCCTCATGAGGGGGTGGCCCTACAGGTAGCCCCCCACACACTCGGATGACCTCTTCATTACAGCCTTTGATGCAACTCCATACATTTGATGATGTCGGTCTCATCCGTTTGCAGCGCCGTTGTGTTTGCATGTATCAGTCAGATTTTCAGAGCCATTTCCTGTGTTCAGGGGCATTTGGGTTGCACTCATATCTCATGTACTCATCTTTTATTGTACAAGTCCTAGGTTTTATCCCAGGCACAATATGTATGTGGGATTCATTATCATGTTATTCATCTGGCTCATTTTTATGCCAGTATATACCTTATCATTGTGTTACATGGTTTTTCGGGCACCTTATTGTTTGTACTATTGCCTCAGCAGGCATAAGTATGCCTCCCCCGCCGCCTATAGTAGGTACTCACTCAAAAAGAATTGTCGCACCTACAAGTTGCCTCCTCAGGGTCTAGTTCTTTCAGCACTTTGTTTTACCTTATACTTCTCTCTCTTTGACTTCCCCTTCAATGTATAGTGATTGAGTTCTTACAACGTACTTCGGTCATACGGTTAGCTCCTAACGCTTGCACGCTGGGGGGAAATCTGTTACACCATTTTTTGGTCATCTAACCTATTATCATTAGATGGACCCAAGTACACCATGTAAGACCAATTTTACTTCAAGTAAAATTGCTTTTACTATGAAAATAAATTAATAAATCACCTTTATTAAGTTTTTATGGTCTAAACAGGAAACCCCATAAGGAAATATTAAACAAATATACATTTGTTTGATTTTCCTCAAGAAATAATTAGTTAAACAGTAGTTTAATTAATATTTCTGGTTATATTTAACCCAAAAGAAGGAAATGAATTAGAAAAATCATTATTTATCTTATTATTTTCTAAGAATAATTGTTTAAACCTTATTTAAATATTATTTTTTGTTAAATATGACTAATTCACTCTTAAATAATTAAATAAATCATTATTTATTTGATTATTACGCAACCATATCCTTAAAATGATAAATAAATCATTTATTTATTTATTATTACTTAATCACATCTTTAAAATAATAATTAAATCATTTATTTATTTATTATTTACAAATAAAGGGATTTGACTCAAGTCAAATACCTTTTCCCTCCAACAAATATAATAAAATATTCCATAAAAGTTGGATCTAGATTTGGTTAATAATATTTTAATTATGGACCAAGACCTAAACTAACTCAATATTTTGTTATAAATAGAATTTTTTTATAAATAGAAGGGTTTTCCCATTCATTTGTCACCTTTTTTTGCCTAAAGATCACTCTGGATCTCAAAACTTGGTCTGGCTATTGATCCATAATCATAGCCATAATTTTCCATTTTTGTCTGGGTTTTCTACACCATCAAGAGAGAGAAGTTCTAAATCTCAAGTGCTGAGGACTCACAAGAACCCATCCCATTGAGGAGAACATGGAACACCCTCTTGTGTTTTCCTCCTAGGTGCCATTAATAAAAATATTCATTGGATATATTCTTGTCTTGTCTATTGGATCTATGGAGTAAATATTATTTTTCTACTGTTTAATGTCTTCTAATGCATAGATCTAGATTTTTGCAGCATTTTTCTTGATCATCTAATTGCAGATCTGAAGATATTAGCAGTCATTTTTGCTATTAGGGCTATAAGTTATGCATAGCTAAAGTGGTGTTTTTTCGTACACTTCGAATAAAGATTCATACTAACAACAAATATTTAACTTTTTCTCTATGGGTAGACCAGATTGTAGAAATTTGAACAATAGCTAAATTATTCACCGAGATTATCCTGATTACACACTATTTAAGCTTCATGCATAATACATAACCTCTTCTACAATTGATCATCAATATGCGGAAATAGAAGCAGTCGCATGCGCACATTAAAACATAATCAAGCACACATATAACACAATATGTAATGGGGAAAGCATACAGCTGAAAACCCCCAACTATCTGTATATTATAATGATAGAGAACATGTAACAATACATAGCACAAAGCTCTCACAACTCTCAGCACTATCTCAATGCTACACACAAAACTAGTTATGAAGATGAACAAGTCACAGGTTCAAATATCCTCCACAAGTCTGCCTGCCTCTACTGCGCAATCCAAGTTGATTAATGATGAGATCCAAGTTCGAATCCCACTAGCTCCAACTGCGCAATCCTCATTGGCAATCTCCATCAATGTGTGTGCTAATCTCATGCACAGGTATAGTCACAACTGATAGTCACACTCACCCTTTCACCCACCTCTAACACTGGTCTCCACTGAACTATCCATGCATTGCAGTTAACTGATGTGTTCTTTAGTTGATTTATGAGTTAATAATTAGTGAATTAATTAATAATTAATTCACACCACTCATCACTAGTGTATTTTCCAGTTAGACTAAATACAACTAGTTCAACTAAGTTAAACCGAACACAACTCCACCAACTGTCTCATCAACTCCACCAAACTCTGCCACTTGAGTTCTAACTGAAGTCAACCATGCAATAGCTCAACTAACCCTTAGAAAAAGCATATTTCCTTCTGTCAGCTGCATGTGCCACATCCAAGCATCAAACTGAAGTGCTCCAAGAGGATAAGATAATGTTTATAGTCTAAATATTATTAAGGGTTAATAATATTTAACTGTTCTATTTTTAGCGTGGTAGTCTAAAAATAGAAACTGCCCAATGTCTAAAAATAGAGGTCCATCTATTTTTACCAAATCGACCAATCATCCATAAATAGCATCCTGCAACTCATAGACCATGATCCATATGTCTAAAAATAGACTTTGCGCCAAAAATAGCCTGCGGGCCCACTTAGTGAAGGCGACTTCTTTTCACTAAGCTCCATCATCTTGTTGCATTCTAAACACTCCCTCTCAACAAGATATGGATTATCTGCAACCCCTATCCTGCCTCTGTGGTATTCAAATTTGCTCTTGGTGAGCGCCTTCGTCAAGATATCAGCATCCTGATCCTCCGTGGGAATGTATGAAAGTAACATGATTCTCCACTGCACACAATCTCTGATATGATGGTACCTGATGTCGATGTGTTTGGATCTATCATTAAATACTGGATTAGACGAGATTTTAATGAAACTCTGGTTATCACAATAAATCGCAGTAGGCTCCAAGTGTGAACCGAACAACCCGACCAGGATCTTCCTCATCCATATAGCCTCGCATGCAGCCAAGCTTGCAGCCATATACTCGACCTCTACTGAACTGAGTGCCATGGATCTCTGCTTCCTGCTGTACCAAGAAACTGCTGTCGACCTGATACTGAAGATCCCTCCAGATGTGCTCTTTTTGTCTGTTGGGCTCCCTGCCCAATCTACATCCGTGAAGCCACACAGCTTCACCTCATCCTCCTGTCTGTACCATAGTCCATATCCTGATGTGCCTCTAACATAATGCAATACATGCTTTCCTGCCTTCCAGAAGAGCTTGGTAGGCTTAACCATAGCTTGTGACAGCTGGTTAACAACATAGCATATATCGGGTCGTGTATTGACCAGATACATAAGCGACCCCACCAACTGTCGATAAACAGTGGCATCCACTACCTCCGCTGAAGTAGCATCCTCCTTCCTCCAACCTCCAGGAAGGGGAGTATCAACAGGCTTGCAGCCATGCATGTTGAACTTCTCCAGTATCTCCCGGGCATACTTACCCTGAGAAAAATACAGTCCATCAATGCGCTGCCAAATCTCCAATCCCAGGAAATAATGAAGGAGGCCCAAGTCCTTCATCTCAAACTCTCTAGCAAGATCCTCCTTGCATGAAAGTATCAATAGCTCATCACCCGTCAAAATCAAATCATCTACATAAAGTACAATGATCAGCAACTTACCCTCCACCACAATCTGGTATAGGTTAGGATCCGCCTCACTCTTGGAGAATCCAAGTCCGGTGAAATAACTTTCTATCCGTGTGTACCAAGCACGAGGTGCTTGTTTCAACCCATACAGTGCTCTCTTGAGTCTGCACACACACGAATCACTGCTGAAGATCTCAAAACCTTCGGGCTGCTCTATGTACACCTCCTCCTCAATGACTCTGTTGAGGAATGCAGTCTTCACATCCATCTGATGAATGTGCCACCCCATCTGCGCTGAGAGAGCTAGGATCGTCTGTATGAAAGAATACCTTGCGACAGGTGCAAAGGTCTCCTCATAATCGATCCCCTCTATCTGTGAGAAGCCTCGAGCAACAAATCTTGCCTTGTACTTCTCCACACTCCCGTCAGCTGCTTGCTTCAATTTGTAGATCCATCTCGAACCCACCACTGATTTCCCTTTCGGCCTTGGGACAATCTCCCATGCACTGTTTCTGACAATCGAATCATACTCTTCCACCATGGAATCTACCCATGCGGGGTCCTCCACAGCTTCCTCGAAAGAGGATGGCTCTGTCACGACACATTTGCTCACAAGAGCCATGTATCCAAGGTGCCTGCCCCAGGATCGTCTCTCGGCCCCGCGCGTGTTGTAGGTGGTCCAACCTTCTTCGCATCTTGGAGCTGCCGTCGCTTCGTAGTGCGCCGCCCCGATGGTTGGCACCGCATGAGTGGTTTCCTTCCTTTCACCCATGAACTTCCTCTTGTGCTGATCCACATCCCGAAGCTCATCCTTAGGAACTAATAGCTCTCATCTGCATGCAAGTGTGCCTCCTCTCAAGCGAAATTTCATGGCTTTCTCCTCCCGAAATTTGATATCCGTCGTACCGCCAGCCTTGGCGACCGGTTCCGGAAAATACACAAGATAGTTGTGGGGCATATTAGTGTACCCCACAAATATCCCAACCTCTGCGGTCGGCTCTAGCTTCTTCCTGGCATCCTTCGTCACATGCATGTAAACAGGTGAACCAAAAATCCTCAAATGGGAAATATCAGGCCTCTTACCAGAAAACGCCTCCTCGGGTGTACTCATGCTAAGTATCTTGTGAGGACAACGGTTCTGCACATATACTCCAGTATTGCATGCCTCCACCCACAAGTGAATGGGTAGGCCTTGATCATGCAACATCGCCCGTGCAGCACCCACGATCGTTCTGTTCTTCCGCTCAGCAACCCTGTTCTGCTATGGGTTATGAGGTGCTATGAGCTCTCTCTGAATTCCTTCTGCGCTGCAAAAGTCCTTGAATTCTCCAAAGATGAATTCACCACCATTGTCGCTCCTAAGAGCCTTCACCTTCTTCCTCGATTCCTTCTCAACCAGCGCCTTGAACTCACAAAACTTTGAGTATGTCTCGCTCTTCTTCTGCATGAAGAAGATCCAACACTTCCGAGAAAAATCATCAACAAAGATCACATAGTACCTGTGCTTTGCTGTCGAAGCTGCGGGAAAAGGTCCACACACGTACGTGTGAATTCTCTCAAGGATCATCGTGGTGCGACTATCCTTCTCGTGAAAGGTGGCTTTCAAAAAATTTCCCAAGGTACACCTTGCACTGAACTTATAAAATTGCGCAAGAGTGCCCTTAGGAAGCCCAGGTAATCTCTTTGCCGGTATCTTCAAAGCTCACATGGTGAAGGTGGCCCAATCTACGGTGCCACGAGCTCGCCATCATCCCAGAAGCTCACCACTCCTTAACGCCCACATGCCATTGCTGCGCAGCCATCTACTTGCAATTGATAAAGGTTCTTGACTCGAACCCCTATCTTCCGAGTTTCTCCAGTTGTCTTACTACGCAGGAAAGCCTTTCCCTCGCTGAAGACAACATCATACCCCTTGTCTTCTAACATCGCCACGGAGATAAGATTCTTCTTCAATCCTGGAACATGCATCAATTCCTTCAATACAAAGGGTTTACCAGACTCCCTCTCAAAGGAAATGGTACCGATACCGGTCGCACTGTATCTACCATCATCGCCCATCTCGATGTGCACTCCAAGATCTTTCTCATCCAGATCTGAAAACAAATCTCGATCTCCTGTCATTTGAAAAGACGCACCACTGTCCAAGAACCAAACTGAACCCATCACACTTGATACCAAGCATGTGATTAGCGAAAAATCCAGCTCAAACTGTGAGGTTAAGGCCTCTCCCGCTGCAGATCCAACATCATGCTTATTTTTCTTCTTCTGCGGACAATTTGTGGCATAATGTCCCTGCTGGTGACAGTGAAAGCACTTCACCTTGGACATGTCCTACTTCTTGCCTTTCGCACCAGACTGAGAAGCTTTCTTGATCTTCCCCTTCTTTGCTTTGGCAGCCAAAGCACATTTTTCTTCATTAGATGCCTTTGATGAAGGTCCGTCCCTGGTACTCTGCCTTATCTCCTCTTGCAAGAGATCCGACCAAAGTTGCTCCCATCCTGGAAATTTTTCCCGACCATTGACAGAGTCCTGATAGGAATGCCAACTCTTCAGAAGACCAAGGAGAGCCAAGTCCACCAAGTCCTCCTCATCTACAGTCACCCCCACACTTCCCAACTCATCCCTGCATTGGGTGAAATTCGTGAGGTACTTGGGTATACTATCGCCTTTCTCCATTTTTATGTTTCTGAGTTTATCCTTGAGCGCCAACTTCCTCTGGTCACTCTTGCCTTGGAATAAATCTATCAACACTTTCCACATCAAGTATGGAGAAGTTTTTCCTTGCAGGCTGGATACAATGTGATCCTTCACGCCCTCCAACAGAATCATTCAACATTTTGCCATCTTCTTTTGCCAAGCCTCAACTTGAGCAGCATCAGTAGGCTGTGGGACTTTAGCATCTATGAACTCCTTCAACCTGTTATCATCTAATACCACCTCCATCCTGTCCTTCCATGCAACATAATTCGAGCTGCCCTCAAGGGCATACTCCAATCGCAATCCGTTAAAAGACATTTCAACTTCGACACCAAGAAAACTCTTCTGCAAATTTGAATTCCATCAGCTCAAAACTCAACCGCTTCTGATCTGTGATAAAAAAAAATTTCTAGCACAAAGATCGACTGTAGGGGCATTTATTGGATATATCACCTTTCAAAGAAAGGACGGATCCAGAGGCTACCTGGCCCGCTTACAGACTCTGTCTACCAAAATAAATTGTAATCACTGTAATAGATCCGATGATCAATTTCGCTCTGATACCATGTAGAAATTTGAATAATAGATGAATTATTCACCAAGATTATCTTGATTACACACTATTTAAGCTTCATGCATAAAACATAACCTCTTCTACAATTGATCATCAATTTGCGGAAATAGAAGCAGTCGCATGCGCACATTAAAACATAATCAAGCACACATATAACACAATATGTAATGGGGAAAGCTGATAGCTGAAAACCCCCAACTATCTGTATACTATAATGTTAGAGAAAAAGTAACAATCATAGTACAATACTCCTCACAAGTACTCAGTACTATCTCCAATAGTTACACACAAACTAGCTCAGATCTGAACAAGTCACAGGTTCAAATCTCCTCCACAAGTCTGCCTGCCGCTACTACGCAATCCAAGATGAGAATGAATGAGATCCAAGTTCGAATCCCCTAGCTTGTACTGTGCAATCCTCATTGGCAATCTCAATCAATGTGTGTGCCAATCTCATGCACAACTATAGTCACAACTGATAGTAGACTCACCCTTTCACCCACCTCTAACATTGGTCTCCACTGAACTGTCCATGCATTGCAGTTAACTGATGTGTTCTTTAGTTGATTTATGATTTAATAATTAGTGAATTAATTAATAATTAATTCACACCACTCATCACTAGTGTATTTATCAGTTAGACTAAATACAACTAGTTCAACTAAGTTAAACCGAACACAACTCCACCAACCGTCTCATCAACTCCACCAAACTCTGCCACATGAGTTCTAACTGAAGTCAACCATGCAATAGCTCAACTAACCCTTAGGAAAAGCGTATTTCCTTCTGTCAGCTGCATGTGCCACATCCAAGCATCAAACTGAAGTCCTCCAAGAGGATAAGATAATGTTTATAGTCTAAATATTATTAAGGGTTATTAATATTCGATCGTTTCTATTTTAGCCTGGCAAATAAAATTAGATTCCGCCTATACCGTCTAAAAATAGAGGTCCATCTATTTTTACCAACTCACCAATCATCCAAACATCCATGTAAGATCTCATAACTGAGAATGTTAATTCAGTATGAACAAAATAGACATAGTCTAAAAATAGACTTTGCGCCAAAAATAGCCTGCGGGCCCACTTAGTGAAGGCGACTTCTTTTCACTAAGCTCCATCATCTTGTTGCATTTTCAACACAGATTACACATAAGGCTTCAATAGGCACTTCCCCATTTAGTCTAGTTTATGGGAAAGAATTCATTCTTCCCACAAACGTAGTTATTCCTTCTCTAGCCATAGTCCATTTTATTGAAGAAACTCCTTCTTCTTCCTTTCAATTAAGGCAATCACATATCCTCAAAATTGAAGAAGAAAGAAATAAATCCAAATTCACACATGCTCATCATCAACAGTTAGTTAAGACTTCCTTTGATACACACTCTGTTAGCCCAAAATCATTTCAACTAGGAGACCTAGTATTGTAGTGGGACAAAGCACATGAGGAAGGTAAGCATACCAAATTCCAAAGAATGTGGCTTGGACCATTTCAGATTGCTAAGCTAATCGGCCCATCAACATTTTTATTGCAAGAGTTATCAGGCAGGAAAGAATCCTTTCCTGTAAATGGACAGATTTTGAAGAAATACTTTTCATAGAAGATAACCTCTTCTATCCCTTGTACATTATTGATTTTAATTTTCATAGGAAAATAAAGTTGAAATAGTATAACTATTTACTTCTCAATAAAGTTTCTTTGAATATTTTATTATTTCCACTTTTATAAATAGTAACTGTTGAAGAAATATTAATAACATTTGGAAAATAAAAAGGTTTTGTCTCTCTAAAAAAATTCTTGTTTTTCACAAAGTTATTTGTTCTTTGAGAATCCTCCAAATTTATAAAATAATTTTGATCTATTATTAGTCAAGAAAAGTATCTTTAACCAAGTAAAAGACTCTTTGCAGATAGGAATTTTTAACTCTAAAATTTTCATCTAAAAACTCTTGAGTCAATGATTCTCCCCATCCAATTAATTTTTATCTTTTTAAGGTCTAATCTTATGAAATAAAGTTTCAGAAAATATTAAAAGATAAGGGGTCTCATCACGAGCCTGCTTACCATATTCACAGGGGAATAACTAACTAGCATTGCCAAAACTGCATATCAAAACAGGGTAATGGCTTAAGATTATTTTAATAAAAAGGAAAGGGGTTTCATCACGAGCCAACTTGTTCAACTAAGTTACAACCAATGAATGCCATTGTCATTATTTGGCCACCAAACCAAGACAATGAATTTTAAGTAGAAAAATAAATAAATAAAAAATAAAAAAAGGAAAGTAGAATAAGTATATGACTTAGGATTTATCTTTAAAAACCAAATTATTATTTGGATGGGATACTGAATCATTGACTGGTTAAAAGGTAACCCTGTCAAGGTTATTAATACCTAATTGTAGCAGAGGCTCTACCTGTGACAAATGAGGATATTTATAACTAATCTACAAAAAAGATCTGCTACTTTATCTTTTAACCCAGTAAAGATTGATTTAGACAAAATAATTTTCATCTTTAAGAGGATATCAATTGAATAGTACTGAAGTGATTTTATTTTTATGATTTAGAGAAATGTTGCTTATTTTAAATTTTATGTTATTTACATTTCTTGAACTATTTTTATTTTTAAATTAAAGACAAAAGTTTTAAAATTGTCAGAGATAAATGGTTCTCCCAGTGAATCGCCAATTGTTGTACTATGAAACAACCCCCCCATTTATTTTCACATCGATTAAAGTTGTGAATAATAAATGGGGACCCTTTAAAAAACAAAAAAATAAAGCTTAGGATGTATCACTTATCTTTTGTTTAAGTCTTAAAAAAATTTAGAAATAAAAGACAAGAACCTTTTTTCGCTTTGATTTTATTCCACTTAGCGCAAATCACAAATTTCTAAGGTAAAAATGTTGGAACACACGTACAACTTGCGAATTGCGATAGCGCTAAGATATTTTTCAAGTCACATACAAATTCCCATTAAAAAGGTCAAAAAATCCCTTATAAACAAAAATCACATCGTTCCTTCCTAAAAAAAAAACCAATAGAAATATCATTTGAAAAGTGAAATGCGATAATGTCAGACCCGATAGAACAATAAAAAAAATGAAAGACGTCAACAAATCCGATAAAGCACAATACTTTGTGTTATATCACTTATCGCATCCCACAACATCAAACTAAATGAAGAGTCATGTTAGCTTCGATAAAATGCGATATACGATTTGCGCAGATCGCATTTCACAAACACTCGAGGTCAAGACACATAATATCCATGCCTGTACAATGTGTGATTTGCAATATATAATTTATCGCAAAGTGCTAGAAATGATGCCTAATTAATTCATCCATTAAAAAATATCTCACGATATAAATTTCTTGATTATACATATATGGTAAAACACGTAAAAGATTAGACAAATTTTTAATGAGATATTAACAACATTCAATGGTTTCGAGACTCGAAAAGATTGATATCATTCTATAGCATGTTTCGAATAAAAGTGCCAGGTGTATGATTTATGGTAATTAAATTCTGTTTTATCCTTCTGCCTCTACTCTTCATCTCTACTTTGATTTCCTTGTTTGCTTGAATTCAGGAAATCACCCGAGAAAGAAATATCAACTAAAATGGCAAGGAAAGGAAAAACAATTGTCCAAACATCCACCTTCAAGATCACCGATATTCCTCCACTCTTCTCAGATAATAGTTGCATTAAGGACAATGGAACCACTTCCTGGGAAGCAATGTACAATTTTCTCGAAGGGGAGAAACCAAGGGAATTGAAAAAAATAGCAACAACTGATGCACCTGACTCATATGAGCCTTCCTATTTTGAGGCTGCATGTTACTTTTTACACAAGATAGTCACAAGACCGAATATTTTACCATATATTGATATGGTGATATGGGTCATTGACAATGTCAATGTTGCAGACATAACTTTCAAGAACTCGAGACAAGAAGACATGGGTTCATTTATCTCTGAATATTTGTGTGTTATGTACCATTTGAAACTACCACAGAAGGTTTATGATAAAGATTTTCTTGAAATTTTGCGATAGAAAATATTATCTAATGAATGTAACAAAATAATGGAAGGTTGATCACAGAAAATTTAAGCGGGATAAACTTGGTACATATGTAATTGCACAATTACCAGCACCCCACTATTTTTTAGCAGCAATGATGTGTAGGTTATTTTCCAATCTTGATACCGCCAAATTTTCTGTTGAATGGATTACCCTAATATATGCTGCCGCCAATGTTATCATTATGAATTGGGCCAATATCTTATCCAATAATTTGGCCATGAATATTAGAGAGTACATACATAATAGGGTATTTTCTATTAAGATAATCCCTTTTTTTTACAGGATTGCATACATTATGGACGCCATATGTTTCTATTCAAATTTTCCTATTATGGGTTGGAAATGGACCAGTCAAGCCCCTAGTCCTATTCATGTCTATCACAAAGCCTTGTAGGAATCTGAATTTCGTTCTCATCTTTATAAAATTTGCCAAGGATTCATGTTGCCTATCCACCAAATCATTTTTGATGAGAGATCCCCCAAGATTTCTAAAGAGGATAATGTAGACATTATGCCTATAGCCAGATGGTTTGGAGAAGAAAATTTTACTTATATCAGAGTTTTCAGGAGTGTTGCGTCTCCCCATGTTTTTCCCTATTTTGTCCCAGACAAACTTTTGGCCAGGGAGATCATACCAAACAGTAGGAAATGGTATAACCAAGCATCTCAAGGAGATGAAGAAATCTATTTTTCCTACATTTCCAGTACAGTGTGGTGCCTATGCTCTTTTTGATATGACTCATGCACCAAAGGAAATCCCAAATATTACTTCTTTGAATATGGCTGTTATGCCAGGAAGACAATATGACCCCAACAACATAGTCCAATATTTTATTACTGCTCTTAAAATTAGACCATTCGTACATGATAAAGTTGATTTTGATGATTTGTTTGAAGGGATAGAGAAATTTTCAGAGGTATTAAACATGACATCCTACAGATTCAATGTAGAAGATATCAAATCTTTCCATGAGTACAAAGATAAAAGATTGGAAATAGTCCCATTGGACCTGTTGCAAATAGAAGAAATTAGTGAGCCAACTTCTAGTTTTAGCCTAGATGATGATTCAAAAGATATGTCTGAAGATGAGTCCTAGGAGAAATCATTTCAGGATTCATAACATTCCAAAATTGAGTCCCAAGATTCAGATAATTCTGAAAATGAATCTGAAAATAAATATGAAATCCCTGATAAAATAAATAAATATGTATTTGAAGGAATTGAAACACATGCTAAGAAAAGAATTGATGAAGCCAGATTAGAAAAGGCATATTCTAAAGAACTTTAGGAATTTCAGTCTACACCTAAGTAGACAACAAGATCCCAAGTGGAGCATTTACACAAATAATGTCATAAGTTTACTAAAAAGATTCAGGTACCACCTAATTCTAATCTTGAAGGATCTTCAAGATTTCATACTCTCGAACAGATTCAGAAGCTACTAGAAATATAAATAGCACTTCGACAAACTCCAGGTGTTCAATATCAGGAAATCATTTTGACTTTCCCTATTGAAGAAATTGTTTTGAATATTGAAGAGATACCCCCATTGGGCATCTTCTACAGTCCAATCAATAAAGTTATAGTGAAGAAGAGAAAAAGAAGAAGAATTGATGAATCAATGATAGCCCTTCGTAATGAGTCATTAGATTTTGTTTGGAAAGACACTCTTGTCAGTCCCATTGAAGATCTTACTAAACTTTCATAGTTTGCAGGAGCATATGAAAATGCTATAATTGATAAAGCATCAGAAGTGAAACTTCTTCTTAGAAAAATATAAGAAAGAGTCCAAGTGCTAGAAAACAACTGGAACAGGAGAAACACAATGCCAAAAAGCAAGCTAAAATGAAAATGGCATAGTTCCAAAAAGAATTTGAAAGATTGAAATTGCAACATCAAGTACACATCTATGAAGAAGATGCACAGATGGAAGCAACAATGGAGAAGCTCAAGAGTGAACTTCAAATAGAGAAATTCATTAAAGAAGCACTTGAATGGAATTCACAGTTGAAACAACAATAAGAGAATTCTTGCAAACAAATCTCTTCTACAAACTCATACTATGAAATAAGTAACATATTGACTCTACATGTGGCAAATAGAAAGTTGGAATGTGAAAGGATTGATAAGAAAATTTATGAATTTATATATTGGAAAGAATCTGAGGAAGGGAAGAAGGCTGAGCTCCCAAAGATATCATAAAGATGTTTTATTCAAAGATTGGGAGATGCAATTAAAACAAGAAGAGAAAGTGGCATAAAAGGCAACCAACGTAGCAAGAAAAATCATTGAGTCTATCAATGAAAAAATTCAGAATTCCAACCCTATTTAAGAATGTATAGCTGAAGCAATTCTAGAAGTCAAGATATTAGAAAGAAATAATTGAGAAACATGAAGAATCAATTAAGCATATTACTAAATTGGATCAAGAAAATTACTCGAATTTCTTTATCAAACCACATAACCAATGCATGAATATGCGCTCCTTAACTGATTCCAAGAAAGGCATTGCCAACACTTTCAAATGCCGTATGCAAAGGACAAGTGAGATCCATAATCACTTAGCCAACTCAACTGAAACCAATGATGGATATTTGTCAGCTCAAAGACCAAGTGATAAAAATAAATCAACCCAACTAAGCAGTCTTGTCATTTTTAGTTTCTATATTTTGGTTTAGTTTACTTATTATGAGGAAGGTTGTTTGAAACCTCCTCAAAATTTTGTGTAATAATCTATTTTTCACTTATTTATTTTAGTATTTAAACCTCTCTCATGAATTTAGAAAGAAGTCCATAATTTTTTCAGAAAACAAGTTGCGAAAGCTTGCACTTCTGTACTATTGTGAATGATTTTGATAAAATATATGGAACAAGATATACTTTTAAAAATTGGAGTATGCTTTGCTGAAATTGCACTTTTGTACTCTTAAAGTGTATTTGGACTGAGAAGAAGCAGGTCAATATTGTGATTTCATGAGAAAAACTTATCATATTTGGTACTATTATCTTTATGATTAAGTCTTAATTATGATTTTATGCAATTTGATTTAAAGTTTATCATTCATGCATTTTTGTACAATCTTTCAGATGTAATTCCTTACCAAATACGTAAAGCAATCAATATATGCGATATATTTTACATAATTATTTTGACTAACTATTTAGTAAAAATAAGTATCTCACATATGTTGAGCATTGGAAAAGGTATGAATTTGCCATGTATTTCTTTATATTTTTCCTTTAATCATAACTCCTTTATATTCTAGAATGGTAATATATTGAAGAATTATAATAGAACTAAGGAGATTAGTGATTGTTGCAAATTGATTAAATATTTTCTTTTCTTATATGCAGGAAATAGATGAAGTGGGAAGCCACCATTCGGGAGAAAAAGACAAAGCATAAATAACTGTTGTCCCATCAACAAAAGGCCATATCCAGACAAGAAGGTCGAGATCGGAGTGCACAGTCAAGAAAATAAAGGAACAGTGTGGCATCAACACAAGAAGACAAAACGATAACTGAAGATAGAATATAGAGAGAATCCCTTAGGATCTCTCGATCCTGAGGGATTGCTGCTCAAAGCTTATCTGTATTTCTTGTTTCATCTGCTAGCTGTTATAAAAGGACAGCGCTTATAGAAAATCAAGGATGTATTATGATTATTTAGATTTCCTGTTGTATTTTCATGATTGCTCATTGACTTTCATTGGTTAAAACAGAGTGCGATTGCTTGTAAAATCTGTTACATATGATTAATATATAATTCGGTTGCCGTTCCATTATTTGATACTGGAGTAGTTCGGCAGTGCTTCACTAGCAGCTAAGGGCCTGCCCCTAGTGGATCCACTTGCTATCTGTACCATTATTTTCCAATTCCAGTCGTATGATGGTTTGCTTTAGTTATTATTTCCTTTAGTCACATTGCTTCACAGTTTCCATGTTTTATAGCTTACTGTTTCAATGTTTTATGAAATCAGTTTGTTGCATCAGTTGTGAGTGAATTGCGTTGCTATTCCTTTCCAACATAACAAGATTATTTATTCCTCTGTAACTTGTATTTTTATTCTTCTCAGATATAAAGCTTCGTTGTTCAGAATTTACTGTTCATTTCCTTTAAATAGCTTTGTTGTTCATTTCTGATAACTAGCTTTACTGTTTATTCCTTTCCTGTAAGTATTTGGTTTTCTTTAGAACATTATTGCAGAGAGCGTGTTTATTCTATTTCCTAGCAGCATTATTGATTTAACTGAGTCACCCTTTCCAATTAGTTGCTTTATTGTGGAGTGTAAGATCATCAACTGTAAAGGACATTGGCTATTACTATCTAAGTTCTCAGATTGAGGATCTTGTTTACGCTTGATTTCATTTACATCAGTTGGCAGAGGAAAGATTTATTACTACTTCATCCTTGACTGATGATTTCCGAGTGAGTGATTGGATTTTAGAGCATTAAGTTTCATGTCATTGCAATCAGATTTCATTTTCAATCATCTGTTTACTCTTGTATTTAAAACATTGTACTGCAAATTGGAGAGCATTACTCTTAGATTAAATTGCTACCTTAGACTGAGTACACTCTTGAGATAAAAATTCGTATCTGGATTGATAATTAATGTAGGATAAATAGGAGTTAAAAAGACACCTTTTATACCTCCACATTTTGGCGTCGTTGCCAGGGAGAGTGTAGCTATTTAGAAAGAGTGATGTATATCTGATTTTCTCTGCTAAGGAAGAACTGGGTATTAAAAACGGAAGGTAAGAACCTGTGTAACGAACGAGGAACATGCTCGTTCACTTGCCCACTTCATAGTAGAACTACATAGAATTTTAAAGGTAGGAATGAATGCTTGCGTTTTTTGAATGACTAGAAAATCTAAACAAAACAAAATTCCTCCCAGACCTGAAAAACCTAAGGGAATGGTGACCCTTGGGCGAACAACCTTTATCGACAATATCATTAAGAAAGCTGAATCTCAGCCATCAGTAGGCCCTAGAAAAATTTCTTCTAGATAACCTACTAACTCCCTTTGGGCCACAGAATCACCATCTGTAGCTTTTGCTGAGGTGAATAGCCAAACAGAAGAGACTGAGCAAGATTCTCAAAAAATTGAGAATTATCGCCCAATTTCTTTACAAGAAGGGAACTCTAGTAATCTCCATGAAGGAGGAGGATAAACAGGGGAAATAGAAGAACCAAGATCCCCTCTTGAAGTAATCCAAACAATAAGTAGCCCAGATAAGGGAAGTGTTGTCAAAATCATCCAAAACAAAGCTGAAGAAACTGAAGAACCAAAACCTCCTCAGATAATAGTTCAGCAAGGGACACTCATTATCCCAGACCAAGGAAGTGATGATAAAGTATAATACCCTAGAAATCCCAGAAGGATATTGGCACATATTTGATCAAATGGCCCAGAACCAACAACCACCCCAAACTTCCACACTACAATATCCCATTGTGGACACTGCAGTTAATGCACCTATGAAGGCCTTTCCTCTCCAGCATATTCCTGCATTCCATGGCTTAACATTGGAAGATATAGATGCATTTCTGTTTGAATTCGATGTATTATTCAGGGGGTATGACTATACCACCGATCCCCAAAAGCTAAAATTATTCCCCTCCGCATTGAAAGGAGCAGCTCTATGATGGTTTATGGGGTTAGGTGGAGGTGTTATAAATGATTGGGATTAGATGAAAGCTGCTTTTCTAAAGAAATATCAGGATTATTGTAAGTCCAGGGAATTAAATGATGTAATATTTCAGATGATAGAAAAACCTAATGAAACATTGGAGGAATATGTAGAACGCTTTCAATACAACCTCTAGAGATCACCTTATGCATCTTTACCCTTACCTGATAATGTGTTAAAAACTACATTAATTAAAGGGATGAAGGAACAATGGGTTGAAACATTAAACATCATGGGAAAAGGTGACATATATCAGGAAAATTTTTCTTACATTATTAATTTATGTATCAGGAGTTCAAGAAGCAGCACAAGACTAAAACCAGTAGAACGTGATGTGATCACAAGAGATAGCAAGACCTCCGGTGGAGGTATAACCTGCACAGAAATTGGCAATCTACTAGAAGATTTCAAAACTGATATTCTAGGGACTCTGACAACGCAACTCGATATCATGCAAGCTAAACAAAATCAAGCAAAAGAAGAACAAAATTTGGCAATATTCTGCCCTAGATGCAGAAAGAAACATAACCATAAAGAGTGCCTGCTAGATACAGTCCAAGTCTGTGCCATCTGCACAAAATATCACTCCACAAAAAGTTGCCCCTCAATCCTGGGATTGAAAGCAGTCTACAAAGAAGTAGAAGAATAAATAGAAATGGTATACCTACTCAATCAACGTCGTCAATGGCAGCCACGAAAAACAGGTATGCCCATTGATCCATCCTCTTCTTTTCAGTCTCCTCAGTATAATGCTCAACACTATAATGGAATGTGGCAAAATAAGCCACCCTTCCCCAGTTGGTCACAGTATCCATTTCCTACACCACCATGGCCAAATCAAACAAATCAAATCAATTGGCCGAACTTTCCTTACTGTCCACCATTTTGGAAAAATAATACATATCCAACACAATATTCCCCCTCCACCTTGCAGAGTCAGACCTGGCAGTCGAACTAGAAAAGATCTATGAATCAACCAAGTGGAATGATTCCTCTCCCTCCACCTACACTGCCAGCACCATGTACATTGCAACAAAATCCCCAGACCAACCTACGACCACAACTCCCAGCCCAACCCAACCCGAACCCTAATAATAGGATGGTTCAATCTGTTCAAATAATCGAAGCACGAGAACTAGAAACCAAGTTAAGGGAGTGCAACGACCTTTAACTAAGGTATGGGCACATAATAGAATCAGAGGGAGACAAAAATTTTCAAGTTGAAAATCCGTTACCTTCAGAAAAAACATTGCAAAAGGAGAATGTGGTTAGATAACAAACTCATGAGCAAGAAACCACCTCTTCTCCACCATTCCTAGAATGACTAATCATACCTCGTCCAATAGAACATCCTGATTTTGATCTTCTGGGAGAACTAAAAATTTGTATATAAAAATCCTACTCCTCCAAGCTATCCAAGATATTCCCATTTATGCAAATACCATCAAAGAACTATGTATAAGAAAGCCAAAGAGGAGAATAACAACTAACCCAACCATCCAAGTAGTCGGCACTCTATCTGACTTACTATCAGGAAGAGAAGCACCTGTAGAGTACGAGGACACAGGAAATCCTATAGTTATGATGAAAATCAATGGAAAATCATTTCCAAATTCCTTAGTTGATTTGGGAGTTGTAATCAATAGCCTAACAACCACCACTTGTCAAAATCTTGGCATTAGATCATTAGATCCAACAACAACCTTATTGGAATTGGCTGACTGATCAGTAGTCAAGCCAGAAGGCACACTGCATGATGTAATGGTATCTGTAGACTCCTGGGAATACCGTGCCGACTTCCTGATTATTAACCCCAAAAACTGCCTAGATGGATACGCTTTAATCTTAGGTAGACCTTGGCTGGCAACTGTTGATGCTTACATTGGCTGTCGATAAGGCAGCGTGACTATAACTAGAGGGATTTATGTCAAGAATTTAGCCTTATACCCTCCAGCGCACCCAAGCCTAACAATAATAAAAACAAAGAAACAGCCTGTATCATACCTCATATAAAAAATTAGATCACCATTAACCATAGAAGATGCCCTCGACTTTAAAGACCAAACAGAGGATGACATCATTAACAGTTTCATTAACCAACCAAAAAATAGATCCCATTTGCAATGTCACATGATCAAGGCAACATTTGATAATGAAGAAGAAGAAGATCCCCTGAAAGACATTCAAGACCAATCAATACCTACCACTTCTATTTACAATAGAAAAACCATATAAATTGAGCCAGGATAAACTCTGAACGTTAACAAAAATCTGACTGCTGAACAAGAAGAGAAGATGGTCCAACTACTAAAAAAATATAAGGGAGATTTTGCATGGGATTACCTAGACATGAAAGGAATTGATCCCCAGTTAGGTACACACCACATTTATACAGAAAAATATGCTAGACCCATTCGCCAACCCCAATGAAGATTAAACCCTCATCTTAAGGATATTGTGAAAGTTGAATTACAAAAACTTTTGGATGTAAAATTTATTTATCCAATATCTGATAGCAAGTGGGTCTCTCCACTAGTAGTGGTGCCAAAGAAGAATGGAAAGTGGAGGATATGTGTAGACTACATAGAGCTAAACAAAGCAACCCAGAAAGACCACTTTTCCATTCCTTTCATTGATCAGGTATTAGATACATTAGCAGGAAAGAAATTCTTTTCTTTCTTAAATGGCTTCAGTGGATACAATCAGATTTCAGATTTAATAAATGAAGGGTTCGAAGTATATATGGATGATTTCACACCTTATGGAAATGATTTTGAGCCAGCATTAGAAACATTGGAAAAGGTGCTGCAAAGGTGTATTGCCACCAGGCTTTGCTTAAGCCATGAGAAGTGTCACATGATGATGACCGAGGGACTAATATTAGGTCATTATATCTCAGCAGCTGGAATACAGGTAGATCCAGCTAAAATTTAGATAATTTTGTTAATACCTACTCCTACCACACAAACAGAGGTACGTAGCTTTCTAGGATTTTCTGGTTATTATAGAACATTCATAGATCATTATTCTCAAATAGCTGCACCTCTATACGCACTAACATGGAATGTTGATTTTATTTGGACAGATAAATGTGACCATGCTTTTGAGGATCTGAAAAATCTTGTATCAACAGCCCCAATGCTAAGGGGCCCAAATTGGGATTTGCAATTCCAAATTTCATCTGCTGCCTCAGACACAGCTATCGGAGCAGTCCTTGGGTAGGAAGAAGATAAAAAACCATATGCAATTTATTATATTAGCAAGAATCTATCTCCTCCTGAATTAAACTATACTGTGACTGAGAAAGAATTTTTAGCTGTAATACATGCTTCAAATAAATTTAGACATTATATAACTGGGTATCCTGTAGTTTTATATACAGATCACTCTGCCATAATTTTTTTAGAAAATAAACTTGTTACAAATGGTAGAGTAACAAGATGGTTGATTCTATTGCAGGAATTTGACATCACAATAAAGGACCGACCTAGAAAAGAGAATCCTATAGCTGATTTTATCTCACGAATGCAAAAACCAACGAACGCAGCAACAGTCGAAGATCAGTTTCTAGATGAAAATTTGTTTTTTTTTACTGCCAAAACCCCATGGTATGCTGATGCTACAAATTATTTAGCAGTAGGTAAATTACCTAAGCATCTAACGCCCAATGAACAAAAACAGATAGTACAACGCAGTACCCGATTCTCTTGGATTGAGGGCTACCTATTTCATACAGGAGCAGATATGCACATCAGAAGATGCATCCGAGAAGACGAAACATTTGACATCCTGAAAGCATGCCACAACGGGCCATGAGGCGGACATTTCGCAGATCGTAGGACTAGTCACAAAGTTTTACAAACAGGCTGTTACTGGCCTACAATTTTTAAAGATGCTGAAAAGTTTGTACAAGTCTGTGATAGTTTCCAAAGGGCAAGATGCCCTGGACAGACCGATGAAATTCCTTTGAATCCACAGTTATTAATCGAGCCATTTGAGCGCTGGGCACTCGATTTTTTTGGTCCTATTAACCCACCATCAACTCAGAAAACATACATACTAGTTGCAACAGAGTATGTTACTAAATGGGTTGAAGCAGAGGCACTTCCAAGAGCTATAGAGGACACTATAATACAGTTCATTTTCCAAATATTTGTGCGATATGGCCTCCCAAGGGACATAATTACAGATGGAGGACCGCAATTTGTAGGTAATAAAATCGCTGCAACATTAAAAAATTACCACATTTAGCACAAAATTACAACCCCATACCACCCACAGGCAAATGGCCAAGTAGAGAGCATGAATAAGGTGATAGAAGCAATACTTACAAAAATAGTTGCATCACATAGACGTGACTGGGCTTCAAGATTGCTGGAAGCCTTGTGGGCATACCGAACAATATGGAGAAATACCACTGGGTATTCACCATATCAATTAGTATTTGGAAAAGAACCCATATTTCCAATAGAATTTGAAATTCAAACATTAAGAACAGCCCAAGAGGTGGGTTTGAATTTAAATGAGGCCTAGGTTAGCAGATTACAGCAAATCAACGAGTTAGATGAAATTAGGCTCTCCTCCCTCCAGCACACTGCATTAATTCAACAACAGAGAGCAAAATGGCACGATGCCCTCATTAAAAATAAAATCTTCCACGGAGGAGATTGGGCACTCCTATATGACTCCAGGTTTCAGGATTTCCCTAGAAAACTCCAGACATGATGGCTTGGACCTTATGAGATACACAAAGTGCATGAAAATGGAACCATTACGTTAACTACCATTGATGGATCTGGACATTCTTTCAAAGCAAACGGTCATCAAGTACGACTTTACCACAAACCACTTAATCGAGAATCCTTTTACCAGCAATTATGGGGAGATTCTACTATGCATATTCTTGCTGAGGAAGATAACTCCTCCTCTACATTCATTCACTGAATAATTTCTTTATTTCTAAAATTTGTACATAAGCTTTTCTTTTAATTTTTCTTGCATGAATTGTTTTTTGTACAGATTTTATTTTTCGTGTTGTTCTTCTTAAGGAATAACTGTTGTTCCTCTTAAGGAACAATAACCATTCCTCTTAACAAGGAACAACAATCTTGTGTGCCTTTATTGTTCATGCTGTTCCTCTTAAGGAACAACATGTATGCGTGTTCATATTTTTGCTGTTCCTTTTTAAAAGGAACAAAATTTCCGCCGATTTTTTTGTTGTTCCTTTTAAAAGGAATAGCATTTTCACCGATTATTTTTGCTGTTCCTTTTTAAAAGGAACAAAATTTTCGCCGATTGTTTTCATTGTTCCTTTTAAAAGGAGCAGAATTTTCGCCGATTGTCTTTGTCATTCCCTTTAAAAGGAACAGCCCCTTCGCCATTATTTTCCACTTTCTGTTGTTCCTTCTAAGGAACAACAATTTCGATTTGGAGTGTTTTTTTAAGTTGTTCCGCCAAAGAATCAACAATTTTTGTTTGTTTTATCTGTTGTTCCGCTTAAGGAACACCTGCTGTTCCTCTTAAAGGAACAGCAGCTTGTTGTGTTTTTATTTTTTGCTGTTCCTCTTAAAGGAACCGCAATTTTGTGTGCAGATGTTCTTTTTGTTGTTCCTCTTAAGGAATAACAGCTCTTCCGTCTAAGAAAAAACACTTTTTGAGTGCATTTTTCTTTTTTTTAGAACAACATTTTGAGAATTTTTGTGAATTATTCATGATCCTTTTAAGGCAAATATACAAATTTATGCAAGGACACAAAAATTAGAGGTTACTGGAATCAACATATCAAGGAGAAATTGTAATCTTTAAAGAAATTGTTGTGTATTCATAAGAAAAAAATGAAAGGACACAACTATCTATATCACTTTACTGTCTTTATTTTCACTAAAACTAATTTTACTAATTATTTTTATCATGTTGGTTCTACCCTAATCCTCATAAGTCTCTTTGAATTTTATTATTGAATAAGAATAAGGGCATATTTTCTTCTATTGAGATGTTCAGACTTCTTCCACCATCCCTACTCTTAAGGAGTGTTGAGACATCCTTTATACATAAATAGGCAAGTGCTATATAAAATAAAAATTAGAAGAAGACAAATGAAATTAAGCGACTGCGGAAGGAACAGAAAAAGCTGCTAAAATTAGTAAAACAACTCAGACTGAAGATAAGGGTTCTGAAAAGGGGGAAAATCTCTAAAAGAACCCCAAAAATGGGGGATGCAACCATCCAAACGGAACCCCATAATACAAGGGCCATGGAGACTCAAACCGAGCCCATATTCATTTAGGATAGCAAGGAACAGCAGGCAGTTGTTACAGACGCAGTTGCCCAAACCGAAAATGTACAAGTCTGTAATAAAGATGTTCAGACCGAGGCATTATCCTCTAGCAGTATGGCCAACCAGAAATTTTGCAATAAAGAGACACAGACTGTAGGAACTCGATATTGTAATAAGAAAACCTAGGTAGATCTTCAACCCAAAAATGTTTTTATAAACAACGACCCTAGTATAGAAAAACTCTGAGATGATCTAGCATAGGCTCAGGGGGCTAGAGAAAAGCTCGAAGAAAATACTATTCCTATGAAGAAATACCAAGAGTTACAGCAGCAATTAAGGGACATCAATGCATCAGAGGAAAAAGCCTTCGATAAATGTCGGAAGGCAAAATAAAAATTTGAAGAGGTAAGGAATAGACTAGACTACAAACAGTCAGGAATCAAATGGATACTCTATGTTCTCTATATATAGATGTTGTAGCATGTAGGTCCCCTGCCAAAAATTATGCTTTTTTTTTGTTAGAAAGATATTTGTAGTTAAAAATTAAAGCTGTTAAGGCAGGAAAACCTATAGAATTAAAAACTGTAGATGATTTTATAAACTGCTGCAAACTCTATGGAGTAAAATTTCAACACCTACTCTGTGAATTTTATTTGCACAATTTTATATTGGAAGAGGAAATGGAGATAAATCCCAGTCCTTTTGTGGGTGATGTCCAATATCAAGCATTCATTTAATTTTTTGTTAACTAGTTAAAATGGCTGAAGGCCTATAACACTTTTCAGAGACAAGAAAATGGGTTAGACCTTTTGTTTAGGGGTGAACCGAGACACCCATTACAAGTATGGGCTAGGCAGAAAAGCTTAATGACAAAGGAGGGTGTGATCCAGACATTGGGACCCATCCACAAAGTAATCGTCCTGGATGGGGTAGAATATTTTATGTCCATCAAAGACCAGGTCGTAGTAGTAGCTAAAATCCGATGGAAGATTTCCAATTGGAATATTCAAGACAGAGAGCCATTCAATTATAAAAAATTTGAGTTAGCTGCCGACTGCCTATTTATCTATAGTAACCTCATCTTGAGGGAAGGCCCATATTGGTTAGGTTGTATATTTCGAAGCCCTATTATCTGGTATCCTACAGCAGACTATAAGGCCAAATATGAATTACTTGAAGGTAAGATAGGGCATATTTTTGAAGTTTTAGTTGCAAATCATGGTTTTAGACCACCTAATGAAAAACCCTCTCCAACCTATTCTCTAACTGCTAAGCAGGGGGGTGTGTTGAGCATTGGAAAAGGTATGAATTTTCCATGTATTTATTTATCTTTCTCCTTTAATCATAACTCCTTTATATTATAGAATGGTAATATATTGAAGAATTATAATAGAATTAAGGAGATTAGTGATTGTTGCAAATTAATTAAAGATTTTCTTTTATTATATGTAGCAAATAGATGAAGTGGGAAGCCACCATTCGGGAGAAAAAGACAAAGCAGAAATAAATGTTGTCCCTTCAACAAAAGGCCATACCCTGACAAGAAGGTCGAGATCAGAGCACACAGTTAAAGAAAAGAAAGGAACAGCGCGGCATCAGCACAAGAAGACAAAACGATAATTGAAGATAGAAGATAGAGCGAATCCCTCAGGATCTCTCGATCCTGAGGGATCACTGCTCAGAGCTTATATGTATTTCTTGTTTCATCCGCTGGCTATTATAAAAGGACAGTGCTTGCAGAAAATCAAGGATGTATTATGATTATTTAGATTTCCTGTTGTATTTTCACGATTTCTCATCGACTCTCGTTGGTTAAAACATAGTGTGATTTCTTGTAAACTCTGTTACATATGATTAATATATAATCTAATTGTTGTTCTATTATTTGATACTGGAGTAGTTCGGCGGTGTTTCACTAGCGGCTAAGGGCTCGGCCCTGGTGGATCGACTTGCTATCTGTACCATTACTTTCCAATTCCAGTCATGTGATGGTTTGATTTAGTTCTTATTTCCTTTAGTCGCATTACTTCACAGTTTCCATGTTTTATAGCTTACTGTTTTAATGTTTTATGAAATCGGTTTGTTGCATCAGTTGTGAATGAATTGCGTTGCTATTCCTTTCCAACATAACAAGATTATTTATTCCTCTGTAACTTGTATTGTTATGCTTCTCAGATATAAAGCTTCGCTATTCAAAATTTTCTGTTCATTTCCATTAAATAGCTTTGCTGTTCATTTCTGATAACTAGCTTTACTGTTTATTCCTTTCCTATAAGTATTTGGTTTTCTTTAGAATTTTAGTGCAGAGAGCATGTTTAGTCTATTTCCATTAGCAACATTATTGATTTAACTCAATTACCCTTTCCAATTAGTTGCTTTATTGTGGAGTGTAAGATCATCAACTGTAAAGGACATTGGCTATTACTATCTAAGTTCTCAGATTGAGGATCTTGTTTACGCTTGATTTCATTTACATCAGTTGGCAGAGGAAAGAGTTATTACTACTACATCCTTGACTGATGATTTTCGAGTGAGTGATTGGATTTTAGAGCATTAAGTTTCATGTCATTGCAATTAGATTTCATTTTCAAGCATCCGTTTACTCTTGTATTTGAAACATTGTACTGAAAATTGGAGAGCATTACTCTTAGATTAAATTTCCGCCTCAAATTGACTACAATCTTGAGATAAAAATTCGTACCTGGATTGATAATTGATGTAGGATAAATAGGAGTTAAAAAGACACCTTTTATACCTCAACAACATAATTTTCATATCTTTCAATAATTGAATGCTTTTTATTACCTTTTACTGTAAGATATATTTTTAGATCGCATTGAAGGTAATTCTTCCCGGGCATAGTTTAAGTTAAATAATTAGATTAAATAGATGCATGTGTTTGTTAATTAGATAGATTATTTCCATTAGTTTAAATTCATTCTTCATTTCACCTTGTATCAAACCTATCATCATGATATCAATTTATTTGCTGGGAAACTGGTACCATTATCCCTAGTTGGAGCCACTATACCAAATGGAAAAGGAGTTGCTTTAAGGTCCATACCGGGTGGTTATCCCCCATGTTGTTGTAGTGGAATTCCAGGGCTTCAACACCGCCACATCTCTTCTCAAAGATAAGCTACCAGAGTCCTAGCTAGTTTATTCCCATTTTGTCTGTAAGCATATTTCAATCATTTGATATCAATGAAATGAAGTGTTATTTCCGTTGCATATTTGTATTTATGGTTATAATCATATTCTTTTTCATTCCTGCATAAATCTGGATCAATCTCACCACTGATCATTCTTGACTAGAATGTATAAAGTAAGTCTCGGAATGATACTATTTCTAAGAACACTTCCACCAACAACATATCCATCACTCCAAAAGTGTCAAACAAAGCTACTACTCTAGATAATTTAGAATTGTCTGCTAAAAGTGAAACAATTTATTATAACATAATTGAATATTTAAAGAAAACTCATGCCAACATCTTCATGTTTGAGCTCGTGAAGATAGTAGACCAACGATAAATACTTGTCCAATACTTTTCACAACCTTTTGCAGGTGACAAATCTTATACCTCTCAAAAGGTGTCTGGTAAGTCTTTTGGTTCCCTTGAATATGTGGTTAACGTTGTAACATTAGATGTTAATAATATCCGCCCCTCATTTTTATTAACTTTCGAAATTTTTGATTACAATGTCCATAATTTTTTAGTAAATGTGGGTGCATCTGTGAATGTAATGCCATTATCTATTACTAAGAAAATTAATGCTTAACAGGATAATACCAATGAAAAAATCGTTGAGTTGGACATATGTCTTATCCAAGCTATTGGTGAACTCAAGAATGTTATAATCCAATTATCATCTGATCACCGAGTCCAACAATGTATAACTATTGTAATTTTGGACTTCCCTAAAACCTATGGCATGCTCTTGAGTAGAGAATGTTCTAGTAAATTACAAGGATATTTTGATAATACTGTCACAATATGGCTTCCATATAAGGGTAGGAACAACTAGATTCGAGTGGAGAGTGAGCCATATATGAAATATACTGTGACACAATTTGAGGGTCCTAATGAGCCTGCTTATTTTACAGATTTAATCTATGGTTTTTTTTTGTTGGAAACTAATCATGGGTGTTATCAAGCACATCCATCACCCATCCCACCGAATACACAGTTGGGGCTCCTTTCTTGTTCTCCAACTCATGTAAATGAATCTTGTAATATACATGTACAGAATAGTAATAATAGTATAGGAACCAATTTAGTAGCTAATAATATATGGAATATGTACTTCGATGGTTCTAGAATAGAGGATGGCTCTGCCGCTAGTTGTGTACTCATAGACCCATGCCGCTAGTTGTGTACTCATAGACCCATGCAACAATAATTATATCTTATCATGTCGTTTGGAGTTTGAGTGTACAAATACAATCATTGAATATGAAGTGCTCATGCTTAGACTAAATAAATCCATTGATTTGAAGGTAGAGTTTCTAAAGGTAATTGGTGAATCAGAAGTGGTCACTCATCAGGTACAGGATACTATCCACTTTGTTTCACCAAATATTAAAAACTACCAACATGAGGTATTTCGATTGATTAATTATTTAAAATATTTTAATATCATTTATGTTCCTAGGCTTAGAAATGTTGTAGTAGATGCATTAGCTAATGAAACTGCTAGAATGTCACCATTGAGAAGTGGTTTTTCTCTAGAGATCATATATAAACCCTTTGCACCTGATAAAATCACTAATTTTCATGTTTTCAATGACGACCAAAAAATATTTCATTTTATGGCTAATGTGAATGTATTCAAGGATGTTGTCATTGAGGAGGATGTGCACATCAAGGCTTTCCAGGAGGTATCTAATGTAATGAAAAACAATACTATTCCTAAAGGTGTAGTGTTCCTAGAAAAATTATATAACCTATAAATGTAGTTCATAGGATCAACCAATACTAATACTCAGAGCTCGAAGCTATCATCTAAACAAGTCAATATGGGAACCCAAGAAGATATGAAATATGTAAACCTCGATACATGTTTTTCTACATAGGAATGGAAATCATTCATTCTCTTGTTCAAAAAGTATTGTGATGTGTTTTCATGGATATATGAATATTTGAAGGCGTATGATAATCATATAATCCAACATGTCATTCCCATAAAAGAATGGGTAAAAATTTAAAAAAAAAAACTAAGGAAAGTTCATCCAACATTGGAGTCCCTCATTCAAAAATAATTGAGAAAGTTGTTGGATGATCAGATCATTTTCAAGGTTAGAAATTCAACTTGCGTTTCGAATTTGGGCCCAATAAAAAAAAATTCTGGTGAGATAAGGTTATGTGTAGACTTTCACAACCTCAACTAGACATCAGATAAAGGTAATTATCCGGTGCCATCAATGGAACATATCCTCAAAATAGTATATGGGTATGAGATTTTTGCGTTGCTAGATTCTTTTTCTGGCTATAATCAAGTGCTAGTGGCGGAACCGAATCGTCTCAAGACTACCTTTGGGACCAAATGGGGAACATTTTCTTTTAAAAGAATGTCATTTAGGCTTATCGATTTCGTTGCTACATTTCAAAGAGCGATGGAAATCAATTTTCATGGCCTGATTGATCAAAGTGTAGTTCTGTATTTGGATGACGTAACTGTGTCTTCCAAAGGAAAATCAGATCATGTACATCATCTAAACCAAATATTTCATCAGTGTCGTAAATATGGGATTTCTCACAATCCCAGGAAAAGCATATTTGGTGTGTCAAAAGGAAATCTCTTAGGACACATAATTTCAAATAGTGGAATCAAAGTTGACTCCAAAAGGGTCATATATATTACGTAGATCCCTTTCCCAGTGAATAAGAAATCTATGCAATATTTCTTAAGGAAAATTAATTTTATGCATAAGTTCATCTCTAATTATGCTCAAATAGTTAAACCTATACATGATATGATTAAGAAAGATGCATATTACAAATGGGAAAAATGGAAAAGGATTCTTTCTCTCAAATTAAACAATCTATTGTTGATGCATCTGCATTTTTCAGTCCTAATTATCACAAATATTTCCTTATTTACACTTTTTCTTCGAATTAATCTATTGCAATCATACTAGCTCTGAAAGATGTTGAAGGAAACAAAAAACCTATTTCTCTCATGAGTGTTCGCTTATAGGGGTCATAGTTGAATTATCCATCCATCGACAAACAAGCGTATGTTGTATATAAGGCAGTAAAAATATTTCAGGCCCTATCTACTTAAATCTCACATGATCATTTTTGTACCTCATCCAGCAGTAAAAACACTTTTCATGCAACAAGAGATGGGTGATAAGAGGGAAAATTGGATGAACTCAAGTTTAAAACAATCATACCATTAAGGGTTGTTGCCTCTATAAACTTGCAACCGAAGTGGGAGATGCTCCCAAGAAAGATCTTTTAGGTTTTGAGTGGGAAATAGAGATGTATAACATTGAACAAGATCCCTAGACAACATCTACAATGCCATGATATTATTACATACGAAAAATATTACAACACAACACCTTGCTACGATGCCTTGAGCCTTAGGACATGGAGAAGGTACTTAGAGATCTGCACGAGGGACCGATGGTGGTCACTACGTGGGCGACACAACTACACATAAAGTCATGAGGGCTGATTATTATTGGCCCACTTTATTCAAATATGCTCATGCTTATGTCCGAAAGTGCCTAGATTGTCAGAGATACGTCGGATGAGATGACATGTTAGCCTCCCCACTGTTACCAGTAGCAGTCGAGGAACCATTCCAATTGTGCGGACTAGATGTTATCTAAGAAATATTTCCAATTTTTTCAAAGAAACATTGATATAACCTAACAAATACAAATTAATTTACTCAATGGATAGAATAAATGCCTTTAAGACAAGTAAATGACTAGGAAGCCATCCACTTCTTGAAGCAGAATATTATAACTAGGTTTGGCGTTCCTATGTCTCTTGTCTTTGGTAATGTGAAGTATTTTTATTCTTTTAAACTTTATGAATTTTCATTAGAAAATGAGATTGTATTAAATCATGCATCAAATACTACCCATGGGGAAGTAGTTTAGATGAATCGAAAAATAAAAATATTATCCGCATAATCAAGAAAACCATATTCTCTGAGAAAATGATCTAGCACAATGCTTTGAAAAATAAACTATGGGCTAACCATGTAACTCCTAAGCTTTCCCTTAAAACCTCACCGTAATTTCTGGTTTATGGTAAATAAGCTATCTTCCTCCCAAGCTGTATCTCCCAACCTTGCAACTGTCCCAAGAGTCCCAAGGTATACCCTGTGTTCTGGTTAAGAGCAAGGTAAATTATTTTCTTAAGCTCGAGGAAGAAAGGCTTGAAGCCAAAGATAGAGTTTTCATCCATCAAAACCATATTAAGTGTTGGTTCAACAAGAAATCCATAGGGACAAAGAGTTTCAATGTGGGTGACTTAGTATTGAAGTGGGGAAAAGCCCATGAAGAGAAAGGAAAACACACGAAGTTCTAACCTCTATGGATTGGCCTTTTTACCATCAAGTAAAAGCTTGGTCATAATAACTTCAATTTAAAGTCCTTATATGGGAGGAATGATCCTCTTCCCATAAATGGACAATATTTGAAATGTTATTTTCAATAACATCTCTAAGCTGTGTTTCCTATACAAAATTTCTTTTCTTTTATTTCCATTTCCTTCATGTCAGTTATGTGTGTCGTGTCAAGTTAGGTCTTATCTTGTTTTTTTCTTTTCGTCATTGTGAATAAATAATACTTTGCATGAAAAGGGCATGGATCAAAAAGGAATTTTTGGTGAAATAAAGAGAAAATGTAACAACCAAACCACTTGGTTATTTGATTGTTGCCCGTATTTTTTAGGGAAGATGTCATAGGTTGAGCTAGGTCCAAACAGTAAATACGATACATATAAAAGGAAAACCTCTAGGGAACCTATTATAACTGCATCTATTATAGTATCTGAAGTCCTCAAATTTGTACATATCTACTCGGTGTGCTATGTGCTTATCCAATCTAGTAGAGAAGGATAAGGGGGGAATCTAAAACGAGAAAAACAATATCAGAGGTTATAAAAATACGTCTCTGAAGGGGAAACCTCCTCTGCTCTAAATAAGATGGGATCCCTCTTCCACCCATTGAAAATAATAAGTGTTGAAGCACAATCCTATTAAATAAATAAATAAAAGGTGAAATAAGAGAAAGGCTTCCTGCATAGGGAGTTGAAGTGTTGATCATCGGTTGTCATTGATGTCAACCCAAGGAGAACCAAGGGCTACCCTAATATTGCATGGGAATTTTGACTGACAAAATTAATATATTCTAGGTCAAGAATTCTTTTCATGGTTTCTACTTGGAAAGATGTTTCCATTGATATATGGCATGCCACGTAATTCTTCACGGTTTGAGAGATATTCATTTTTGAAGTTTGTACCCCTAGTTAGTGGGATAAAACCCCATGGGTTTGTGGCATGGGTCATTGAAAAGTCATAATTAATATTTTTTAAGCTCCTAAAATCCCTCCCACGTTCACTTGTTGAATCCCCTGTCAACCTAAGCATTTATATAAATTGTGATCCTCATATCCTCCTTATGTAAGCGATTTTGCTTTCTAAAATAGGTCATCATGGAATTTGCGCTCTAACATTTTTTCTACACAGGTTCAGAAGCGGAAATTTTTATGGGGTGAAGCCAAAATCCTGAGGAAGCTCCTGTAAAAATTTTAGATCAAGGTGTGCAAAATTTTTGAAGATATGATCTGTGTAAGTCAGTGTTTTGGCAGGCTCCTGAAAGTCATCTCAAAGAAGTGACCTTGGGAAAATTTCCATAACTCTCTCTTTGAGTATCGGATTGGAATTCTGTAAAAAGTGGTGGATAGGGAACGGGCTGTAGTTTTTTATCTATCAATTTCAGAGCCGAATGAAGAAATAGTGACCCGTGGCACACTGTACAATTTTTCTCTACTGAAACAGTCCATAATTAGGGAATTGTGAGAGATTGGGCATAAATCTCCCTTGAAGAATCCAAATTGGGTTAGACCTGTGGCATTGGAAGGAAGACTTAGAGGACTACTACATGACCAAAACTCACATATTGGGGATCTGAAATAACATAGATACACTAGATTCAATATCGAACTCCTAGAAGGCAAGAAAAAGCTAGATCATGTGTTGTTAAGGGCTGCAAAGGACCAGACTGTCTAGGGTAGTAAAGCAAAGCAAGGTGCAGTAGAGGGTAGCATGACAAGAGAAGAAACCAAGGTGTAGAATAGCAGCAATAAGTTCATCACATGAAGTCTTCAAGTGGGTAGCACTGCATACAGTCATTGTAAAGGTATCATTGTATTAAGTCATTGTAAATACATTATTGTAAAAAAAAATTCTAGTGTTTATCTGCCAAGAGTTGAAGAGGCAGTGTCGGGAGGTCTAGGATCATCATTAGGTGGTTCTGTCATAGTTGGGTTTGTGGTCTAGTGTGTATTCTTCTTCTACATCATTCTATATCATTGTAAAGTGGACCATTTTCCTTGGTACGAGAGTCCATTCTTATTTTATTCTTCTATAGGGTGGTAGGGTGGTGCTAAGGTGAGTTGTAGCTCATTGGGTGTTGGGCCATCCATTTAGTTGAATACTGAAGAATCTCGGAAATTGGAGCGTCCATCCAGTGGGAGCTAGAGAAGAATGATTTTCTAGATTATAGGAAGTTGGAGCTTTATTTTCAATTGGAGTTGAATAATAAAGAATTATTAGAAAAGCATTAGGTGGTTTTTGTCCCGGAGTGGGTTTCCACCTTAAAAACTATCTGCATTTTTGTTCCTTTTTTTTACTGCTATCATTGTACAAACACTGATAATAATTGAAGATTAACTAATGCTCTAATTGAAAGGAATACTGATTCACCCCCCTCTCAGCATTTCCAACAATTGGTATCAGAGCTTGGTTCCTTCAATAGCAGTTTAACAACTGGAAGGAGGTCATGGAGCATACCAAGAATGGTGTACCTCTATTCAATGAAAATAATTATGCAATCTGTAAAGGAAGAATGGAGGTATATCTCTTGGCGCAAGGTTACTAAGTATGGGAAACTGTTCAAAATGGATTTACATCAACCACAGATGAACAAGGTAAGAAGAATTTGGTAAATGATGCAAAAGCAAAGAATATTATTATTAGTGGACTTATTGAATCTGCTTATCATAAGGTGTTGGGTTGTAAAAATGCCAAAAATGTATGGGACAATCTTGAGAATATATATGCAAGTGACTCAAATGTCAAAGAAGCAAAGCTTCAAATCTATAGAGAAAAATTTGAGCAACTTAGAATGAAAGAAGATTGCAACATTGTTGCATACTTCCAATATGTTGATGAAATAACCAATACTCTGGAAGGATTGGGAGAGCCAGTTGATGAGAAGACTATTATACAAAAGATTCTTAGTACATTACTAGGGAGATTCAACCCAAAGGTATCAGTCTTATAATACAGTGAAAATCTGGACAAACTCAACAAAGAGGAATTACATGGAGTTCTCATAGCATATGAAATGAGACTTGATGAAGAAGAGGGTACTTCACATCTAGAAACTGTGTTCGTTGCATCTAAGAAAACCAATAAGGACAAACAACCTTCAATTGAAAAGACATGCACTTGCAAATGTGAAGAAAAGGAAGATGATGGAGAAGGTCTTTCAGATGAAAAATATGCTTACTTCACGAGAAAACTAAAAATTGGTAAGGGAAAATTCAAAGGTAAAATTTCATTGATATGTTTCGGTTGTGGTGAGGTTGTGCATTTCGTAGCAAAATTTCCGAACCGAAGTGATGGCAACTCAAAAGGAAAGAAAGGCTTTAAGAAATTCAACAATCAAGAAAAAAGGAAAGCATCCAAAAGGAACTTTCTCTCTAAAGAATATAGCTCATCATCCGATGAAGACAATAATAGCGAAGAAGAAGCCAATGAGAGAGTATTTTTTATGGCCAAGCACAATAAAGAAGAGGTATCAAACAATGAAGAAGAAGGGTTGACCATAAAATAATTTTCTAAGGAGGCAATCAGGCTTATAAAAGAGCTCAAGGCTGAGAAAATTTGTTCCAATACTCTTGAAGAACAAGTTCAAGGTCTCAAAATTGAAGTTGAAGAACAAAAATGTATTGAAGAGTCACTTCAAAAGAAGTTGGAAGAAAGAAACCAATAAAGGGAAGCATTAGAAGCTGAAGTAAAGGAAGTGAAGAAGGGAAAAACTGTCCAAAACTATGCCAACAGATCAAGGGCATTGGAATAAATCATCAAAAATCAATGATATTACAACGATAGAATTGGCGTCAGTTACAAAGAAGAAGAAGAAGGACCTTCTACAAAAAAATACAATGAACCTATGAGATCTGACATGCATGTAGACTTCATTAGACAAATTCGCAAGAACATCCTTGGAAGACGATTCCTCGACAAAGATTTCCATCCAGGTACCAACATATTTTGTATGGCTATTGTTATTCATTTGGAAAATTTGGTCATAAAGCTATAGCATGTCGCACGTACCCTAGGAACCAATACAACTCTAGGATATCCTTCAAATATGAACCTCCCAGGGCTCAACGAAACATCAATATATTTTAACATTTAAGAAATAATATGGAATGTTACAAATTTCAAAAATTTGGACACATAGCCAGATATTGCAGACTTGAAAATCCTCGAGAAGAATCTTCGAAGCCACAGAATGAACGGACATGGAAGGAGAAGAAGAGTGATAATTGTGCTCTCACTTTCAAGGCTCAAAACAACAAATATGTGCGGTATGTTGACAATGGTTTCTCAATGCATATGACTGGAGATAGAAGGAAATTTATATCTCCGAAAGAGAAGAAGGATGGAACCATAACCTTTGGAAATGATGGATATTCAAATGTTATAGGATCAGGTACCATCACTCTCGGAAGCAAAGATGTTATAGCAAAGAATGTTCTATTGGTTGAAAGCATGGATCACAATCTACTCAGTGTTGGACAAATGTGTGATCAAGGACACACAATGCTATTCAACTCCACAAAATGTGAAATTAGGAAAGAAAGGTATGGTAAAATTGTGGCTACAGCAAGTCGAGCTCTAAATGACATATATGTTCTAGATGAAGGAACTAAAGCATGTATAATAGCTAAAGAAGATGAAAGATGGTTATGGCACAAACGAATGGGTCATATAAACTTTGACAATATTGTCAGGATAAGAAAAAAGAAAGTAGTACGAGAAATACCGAAAATCTCAAAACCTTCCAACACACTATGTGAGGCCTGTCGGCACAGAAAGAAAACAAAATACCAATTTAAAACAAAAGAACACTTTTTATCACATCCATTGGAATTGATACATACTAATCTATGTTGTCCTATGAGAACAAAAGGCTTAGATTGTAATATTCCAAAATTTTCCTTCAATAAATTGGAATATTAACTTTTTCTATTTTCACTTAGGAGTTGAATAATTGGGTGAGAAGCCCTATTCACAATAAAAACATGGATAAAATCCCTCTAGTATGAAAGGAGATCAGCCTTGGAACTAGATTTGACACCCTCATGTGTGAAAGGGGATATTTGCAAAGAGGCTAGGTCAAGTTTGACCAAGTTAAACAGCACAGAGGTATGAGGTGGAAAGCATCCTATGGGACAACACAGAGAAATAGGAGGCAATATTCCTTGAAGGAGGAAAACCTAAAAGAGTGGGACCCATGGAGAGGGAACTCTCATGTGTTTAAAAGGAGGGCAAGGCAGCCATTGTTTCATATGCATATGATTATAGATTTCTTGTCTGTTTAGACTATTGGCATTCTCTAGTTGTTCAGCTGAGCTGTTGTGCTGCTTAGCACAAGGATTTCCTGTTTAGGAATCCTTCTCCTTTCTTGAGAAGCCTCTTGAAGGATTTGTATAGATTTGCCTCACATCTAGGATTGAGGCCAAGCATCCTCCTCCAGGACAACGTTATTGCTGCAACAGCATAATGTTGTGTTGCAGGGTGTTGCAGTGAGGAGTCACAACACCTCTTCCATCACTTTTTTTCAGAGGGAGAGTCTTTCTTTCCTTTGGAGGATCAGTTTGGAAGCCATTGGATCTTATTTTAGATCTTGGCATTGGGCCAACTCATTCCTTTTCCCCTACAACGTAGTTTGCTTCAGTAACTGCGTTATGTTGATTGGAGGGTGAGATCTTCAATGTAAGGATCAACCTTCCACCTGAGAGATCCATTGGAGAAGATATTGACATCAGATGTAGCATCTTCAGTCTTCTCCATCCAGTTCCATTTTCTGATTTGCAGCTGCTGCCCAGCAACTCCAACATTTTTTCCATTTTGTACATTTTAGCCAATCCTTCAGAGGATTGTTGTATTATTGTTTCTAGGGGTTGAGAGCTTGCTCCCCCTTATTTCTTGAGCCATATATTATCATATCTTTCTATTATTATGTAATATGGAGTAGTGCCTCTTATAAACTGTGTCCTCTTATCTTGCAGAAATACATGTGTAGCAGTGTTCTTCTATTTTCAAGTACATGTCCCTTTTGAGGCTGCATTGCTTTTCTTGAGTGACTCTTTACTCAAGGATTTGTATATCATTGCTGCTATAATACAATTTTTTTTTCTATCTACATATTTATGTGCCTAGGCTTAATAAAATAACGATGTTGTTCCATCTATTTCTCAAGAATTGTTGCAGTCCCTTCACCGGGCATTTTCTGAAGACAACTAGGTGTGGGAGACCTGTTTAACCCACCTAGAGGGATTTATTTTGAGCCACCTCTTGGATTTCAGTATTAGATACATTGATCTAAGGGATCCAGGTCTTGGTTTCAATTCCTATAGTAGCCATTACTGGAAAATGCATTTTCCATTCATGCCTTGCTAGCTGTTCCAGACTTGGAATATTACAGTAGTATCTGAGCAACTTTCTTGGCTCAACCTGTGAGTCTAAGCCCAAGAATATGAGGATGATGAAGAAGATGAAATTACTCTCATCAGTTCTCATATCTAGAGAGAACCTCTCCAAGGAGGTCAAGAATATTGAAGAAATAGAAGAGGAAGGACCATGTACTTCCTATTCTCATCAAGAAGAAGACAATGAGCATGGAATATACTTGGATCATTTGATTCTAAGTAAGTACCTTTTTGAGTACAAATCTCAACCTAGAGCCTTCCAGGAGACTTTAGCTTTCCCTCATTTTATCTAGTTGAAGGAAGAGAAGAGACCCTGGAGCAGAAGATAAATCCAAGGCAATAGATTTATGTTGTCTACCTTTGATGAGTTGTCTATAGCAAGAGCTTGGGTGAGAAAGTTGGAAGCATTTTTCATACTACATCCTGTAGTGGAGGAAGAATTTGTTGAAGTCTCAGCGCTGCACTTGGAGGGTGGAGCCTATGTTTGGTGGTTCAGCCACTTGAGCCATGCAAGGGTGAAAAAATTTGCAGAGTTCACTCAAAAGGTTGATCAAAACCTTTGATGGAGAAAGAGCAAAGGAAGAGAAGATTACACCACCATTTGAGGAGCATTGTACTAACGTTGTCACACTCATGGAGGAGCAGCCACATGCATCAACAGTTGGGGCAGCCAACACTTTAGAGGAAGCTGGAACTCTTCAGCCCTACAAGAGGTTCCCGAATCTCATCAAGGTATGAAAATATTTCTACATTCTATTGTTGCAGCACATTATTTAGATCAATGTGGATATTTACTTTTACATTACCAAGGGTCAAATCCCATTGCTACTATAGAGCAGCTTGGTTGCACTGCGCTGTACAACATGGAAACATTTAAGGAAGAATCAAACCATCATTATCATGAGCCATTGTTGGATTGTACATCACATTTGAGGTTGGGGTTTGAAGACTTGAAGGAAGATAGTAGACATCTTGGAGTGAGAAACCCTTTCTCCTTTAAAGATGACACTTTCTCAATGAGCTCCTCTCAGCTCAAAGTGGAACTTCTACTTTCAGCAGATCCAAGAACTAATTGGTTTTGGAAGACTGTTGTTGAGAGGGAGGTCTCAAGGAGAGATCTCACTAGAGGTGCACTTCAACACACCATGGAGTGAAAAGATTTTCTTCCTTTCTCACAGGAGCAGATAGAAGATGGAGGACATCTTAGGATGGATAAAATCTCTCGTGCTTGTGTTGGGAATTCCTTGATCCATACACATCATTATGGGAGGTTTTTTCCTACCACCTATTTGGGTCCTTATAGGGTCTCATTGATCCTTGAGAAGATTGCATTTCAAAATCTCATGAAGTGCAAAGATAGAGACTTGGTTTGGGAGGATGGTAGCCCTCATGGGAGGAGTACCAAGATGAAGAGAAGGAGAAGGCATCCACAAGTGATTGAGTGGATGTGGTTGATGAGCAAGGAGATGGGAGGATACTTGCAAATATATGACACCGGGAAGCAGGAGGCTTGGTTGCACTAGCTCCTCTTGAAGGAGTTTGGCCATCACTTGGCATGTCCTCTTCCAAGGAGGATAGGGATAGAGGAGAGATGGCAGGATACTTGCATCATTGGATAGCATAGAGTATGGATGCATGGTGTTGATATGATACCCATACCATTTATTGTGTCTTCATCACATGATTTGTATGATGGAAGTAAGGGGAGACAACAAAACATTTTGTTGCTTTGCTTGTTCTTGGGAGAGAAAGAGAAGATTTTCTCTCACTTGTTGTGTGATGTTGCAGGAGTAGAAGAGGGAAATTTCATGGTGTAATGGGGTTACTCCTTGGCCTTTGATGATTTGGAAGCACTCCTATCTTGGGAGGTATTCCATAGTTGCAGCAGCATTACTAGAGGAGTCTTTGACAAGGAGCATGTCAAAGAATAGAGTTTTGCATTGACGAGAGCTTATTTGCATGAGCTCACATCACTGTCACTTGGGAGCAGAGACTTATGGATGGAGTGTCCCTAGGATCACTTCACATTTTATGCACTTGGTGAAAAAGGAGGTGAAGATGATATAGTAATGGATAGAGGCATATATCACTATAACATATTCTTCTTGACTTGGGTTTCCAAGCATGAGGAGGATTATCTTCTTGCAGCACATGGTTCATTCTTCTTCATAGCATGCCAAAACACTATAGAGGACTCACTCATGGATCGATGTACCATCTTACTTCCAGAATATGGTAAGAAGTTTGTTTATACATTCATTTATTTGCATACTCTTACCATTACTGTGTGGTGCATTGCTTCACAAGAGGGCAAGCTTGTCATATTGCTCCATGGACAAAATTGGGCCAATTTGTATGATGGAGACAACCATATTTTATATGGCCTTGGGAAAGTGTTTTATTTCATGTATGATCAGTTGATATACTTAGCCATTTTATATTTATCATTAGATATCATGACATACATAATTATCCATGTAACACAAAACAACTTACCATGTGATTTTCTGAAGCAGCAGTTTGGAAAACTGCGCTGTCACTATTGGGAAAACTGTTGGTACCTTCTTGTACCACATGAAACCTTCAAAATTTTCATCTTTTTTTTGCTGATCATGACTTCACTTGCTGATATGGATCTGATTTGTATAGGAATCATGATTATGAGATTGACACATGAGTTGGATGTGTCCCCGAGGGGAGAAAATTCCCACATTTTTTGCACTACATGTTCTAATAGGAGCATGGGAGGAGGTATGGCCACCAAAGCCACATATATGTTATCTTTTGAGGTGGACCATGAGATTGATATTCATCCATTGTATAATCATGGGAAAGTATTTGATCATGTATTGATGACACATTCAGCCATTTACTATTCACTAGTAGATGTGATGATTTTTGTACACTACTTGCCACACTATTTTCTGGAGTTGCAGTGGATGATACTACGCTGTATCCTCTTGAGATGTTGTTTGTATCATGCATCATCATGTAAAATTTGCAAAAAAATTCTCATTAGGATGTTTTATGATGATCATGTCCTATTCATCATGGATGGAACATTTTGGACCAGCTTGTTCTTCAATGTTGGAGGAGAAATCTTTGGAGGATTTTTCTTCACTTTTCCATTTTAAGGCAATAATTTTGCAGCCCAGGATAAAAAAAAACTCTACACTTATCATAAGTGGGGAGAAGGACAGCATGGGGTAGGCTATGATGCTTACCATGTTCAGATTTTCAGCCCACCTTCATTTCCGGAGCTTGAGGTGGAAGGAGATTGCCATGAGTTGCCATGTTGGGAGGTGACTCATTTTGTTTGAATTATTTCTTGGGGAAGATGTTTTCCCAATAATTTTAAGTCTCCATGCCTTGGGAGACAACTCCTCAGTTCTATCATTGCATTTTCTTGAGCACAAGCAACATTTGGGAGGGGAGGACTGTAATATTCCAAATTTTTCCTTTAATAAATTGGAATATTAACTTTTGTTATTTTCACTTAGGAGTTGAATAATTGGGTGATAAGGACCATTCACAATAAAAACATGGATAAAATCCCTCTAGTATGAAAGGAGATCAGCCTTGGAACTAGATTTCACACCCTCATGTGTGAAAGGGGACATTTTCAAAGAGGCTAGGTCAAGTTTGACCAAGTCAAACAACGCAGAGGTATGAGGTGGAAAGCATCCTATGGGAAAGCACAGAGAAAGAGGAGGGAATATTCATTGAAGGAGGAAACCATAAAAGAGTGGGACCCACGGAGAGGGAGCTCTCATGTGTTTAAAATGAGGGAAAGGCAACCATTGTTTCATATGCATATGATTATAGATTTCTTGTCTGTTTAGACTATTGGCATTCTCCAGCTGTTCGGCTGAGTTGCTGTGCTTCTTAGCACAATGATTTCCTATTTAGGAATCCTTATCCTTTATTGAGAAGCCTCTTGAAGGAGTTGTACAGAGTTTCCTCACATCCAGGCTTGATGCCAAGCATCCTCCTCTAGGACAGCATTATTGTTGCAGCAACATAATGTTGTGTTGCAGGGTGTTGCAGTGAGGAGTCACAACACCTCTTCCATCACTTTTTTTTCAGAGGGAGAGTCTTTATTTCCTTTGGAGGATCAATTTGGAAGCCATTGGAGCTTATTGTAGATCTTGGCATTGGGCCAACTCATTCCTTTGCCCCTACATCACAGTTTTCTTCAGTAACTGCGTTATTTTCATAGAGCACTTACTGTGGGGTTTTGCAATGTTGACTGGAGGGTGATATCTTCAGTGTAAGGATCAGCCTTCCACTTGAGAGATCCATTGGAGAAGATATTGACATCAAATGCAGCATCTTCAGTCTTCTCAATCCAGTTCCATTTTCTAAGTTGCAGCTGCTGCCCAACGACTCCGACATTTTTTTCATTTTGTATATTTCAGCCAATCCTTCGGAGGATTGTTGTATTATTGTTTCCAGGGGTTGAGAGCTTGCTCCCCCTTATTTCTTGAGCCATATATTTTCATATATTTCTGTTATTATGTAATATGGAGCAGTGCCTCTTATAAACTACGTCCTCTTAGCCTGTAGAAATACATGTGTAGTAGTGTTCTTCTATTTTCATGTACATGTCCCTTTTGAGGCTGCATTGCTTTGCTTGAGTGACTCTTTCCTCAAGGATTTGTATATCATTTCTGATATAATACACATTTGTTGGATATCTGCATCTTTATGTGCCCAGGCTTAATAAAATAACGATGTTGTTCCATATCTTGCTCAAGAATTGTTGCAGTCCCTTCACCGGGCATTTTCTGAAGACAACTAGGTGTGGGAGACTTGTTTAACCCACCTAGAGGGATTTCTTTTGAGCCACTTCTTGGATTTCAATCTTAGATACATTGATCTAAGGGATCCAGGTCTTGGTTCAATTCCTGTAGTAGCCATTACTGGAAAATGCGTTTTCTAGTCATGCCTTGCTAGTTGTTCTAGACTTGGAATATTACATAGATGGAGAATTATATTTCATGTTAATGATATATGACTATACCAGGATGACAGCCGTCAGTTTCCTAAAGAAAAAATATGAAGCATTTGAGTGCTTTAAGATCTACAAGGAGTTGGTCGAAAATGAAACTGATTTGAAAATAAAGTGTCTAAGATTAGATAATGGCGGAGAATTCACTTCCAAATTATTTCAGCAATACTGTGATGAAAATGGAATAAAAAAACAATTTTCAACAGCATGAACACCTCAAAAAAATGGAGTTACTGAAAGAAAGAACGGAACTGTACAAGAAATGGGTAGAACAATGTTGAAGGACTCAAAATTGGATGAAAAATTCTGGGTTCAAGAAATTGATACTACAGTCGCCATTATCAACTGAAGTCTTCTCAGAAATAATTGCAACAAGACCCCATATGAATTATGGAAAGGAAAATTAGCTAATGTAAAATATTTCAGAATCTTCGGAAGCAAATGTTATATCAAAAGAGAAGATCAAAATTTGGGTAAGTTTGAATCACGTGTTGATGAAGGTATCTTTGTTGGTTAATCACGCAAAATAAAGGCCTATAAATGTTATAATCTAAGATGAAAACAGATAGTGAAGAGCATAAATGTTACATTTGACGAATATGGTGTTCAAACAAATAATGATGAGGATCTATAATCTTTGAAACCCTAGACAAAGGCTGAAAAAGAGACAGATAAAATTATAGAACAAGAAGCAACTATCAACAAGGAAGAAGTAAATAATGATCATCAAGATATACCGGAACAACAAAAAGAAGCTCCTCCAAAGCGAACAAAATAATGGATTCAAAAGAACCATCCATAAAATCAAATCATTGGTGACATAAATGAAGGTCAACAACTTTGTTCGTCACAACAAGCTCACATTGATTTTCTAGCAACCTTTAAGCCTGGTAGTTTTGAGGAAGCCAGCCAAAATGAACATTGGGTAGTAGCTATGAATGAAGAATTGGATCAAATTGAGAAGAATAACACCTGGGAATTAGTTCCAGGACCAAAAGATAAAAATTTCATTGGGGCTAAATGGGTGTTCAGGAAAAAATTGAATGAAGATGGACAAGTTACCATAAACAAAGTAATATTGGTTTGCAAAGGCTATGCACAAGTGGAAGGAATTGATTTCAACGAAACATTTACACCAGTTGCCAGAATGGAATCCATCTGAATGTTTCTCGCCTATGCATGTTCAAGAAAAATCAAAGTATACCAAATGGATGTTAATTCAACATTTCTGAATGGAGAATTAGAAGAAGAAGTTTACATCGAACAAACTGAAGGTTTTCTACTATCAGAAAAATAAGACTATTTTTGCTGGTTAAATAAGGCTCTATATGGTCTCAAGCAGGCTCCCAGAGCATGGTATGCTCATCTTGGTGGATATATACGTTAACAAGGGTTCAAGAAAGGTACTGTTGATAGCAATATTTATGTACAAATAGATAAAGATAATTTAACAATCGTTGAGGTATATGTGGATGGTATAATATTTGGTAGCAATGATGATCAACTAAGTAAGAAATTTTCTACAAATATGCAAAGTGAGTTTGAGATTTCTTTACTTGGTGAGCTGACATACTTCTTATGGCTTCAAATATCTCAGTAAGAGAAAGGAATATTTATATGTCAAGCCAAGTACATCAAGGAAATGCTTAGGAAATTCAAAATACTAGATTGCAAACCTGTACTTACTCTGATGGTAACAGGTTGAAAATTAAGCATAGACGACTCATCTAAGGATGTGGATCAGAGGTTGTACATATCTATGATTGGTAGTCTTCTATATCTAAAAACTTCCTGACCAGATGTTATGCAAGCAGTTGGACAAGTAGCAAGATTACAAGCAGCACCAAAATAATCACATATTATTGTTGTCAAAATAATTCTTCGATATCTAAAGGGCACAAAAGAATATGGCTTATGGTATCCCAAGGGTAACAATCTCATTATTCAAGCCTTTACAGATGCAGATTGGGTAGGAAGCATTGATGATCGTAAGAGTACTAGTGGAGCAGCATTCTTAGATCTAGGTGGTTGTCTTATATCATGGTTGAGCAAAAATCAAACCTCAATCTCGTTATCTACAGCAGAAGCAGAATACATTGTAGCGACATCATGTTGTACTCAAGTCCTTTGGATGAATTTTTTTTTTCAAGATCTTGAAGTACAATTCAGTGAGCCTATTCCCATATTTTGTGACAACACTAGTGCCATCAGCATCTCAAAGAATCTTGTCATGCATTAAAAAACAAAACACATTCCGATCAAATATCATTTTGTTAGAGAACAAGTCGCTGAAAAGAATATCAAACTTGAGTATGTTGGTACAAAAGAACAAATCGCTGATATATTCACTAAACCTTTACCTCGTGAAGAATTTGAATATCTTCACCAGAAGCTTGGGATTCTCCCAATTTCTCATTAGATTTTCCTTATTCACAATATGAATGGGGAGTGCAAGTGTGTACAGGTCCGTAGGATGGTTATGTGTTAGGGGGAGTTACCCTTTGCCATTGATGTCAAAGGGGGATAGAATTTTGTAGGAAGAGGTGTCATGATCGCAGGGGGAGTACTTGTGTTGCCATCAATGCCAAAGGGGGAGATTTTTGATCAACGGTTGTCAGTCATGTCAACCCAAGCAACACCAGGGGCTACCCCAATATTGCATGGGAATATTGACCTACCAAATTAATATATTCTGGGTCAGGAATTATTTTGATGGTTTCTACTTGTTGAGATGTTTCCGTTGATATATGGCACGCCATGTAATTATTCACGGTTTGAGAGATATTCATGTTTGAAGTTTTTACCCTCAGTTTGTGGGCTAAAACACCATGGGGTTGTGGCATGGGTCATTGAAAAGTCATAATTAATATTTTTTAAGCTCCTAAAATTTCTCCCACGTTCACTTGTTTAAGCCCCTCTCAACCTAATCATTTTTATAAATTGTGATCCTCATATCCTCCTTCTGCAAGGGATTTCACTATCTGAAACAGGTCATCATGAAATTTTCTCTCTAAATGTTTTTATATGAAGGTTCAGAAGCTGAAATTTGTATGAGGTGAAAGAGAAATCCTAAGGAAGCTCCTGTAAAAATTTTAGATCAAGGCGCGCAATATTTTCAGAGATATGATCTGTGGAAGTCAGTGTTTTTGCAAGCTCCTGAAATTCATCTCAAAGAAGTGACCTTGGGAAAATCGTCATAAATCTCTCTCTGAATATTGGATTTGAATTCTATAAAAATTAGTGGATATTGAATGGACTTCAGTTTGCGATCTACCAATTTCAGAGCCAAATTAAGAAACAATGACACGTGTCATGCCATACAAGTTCGCTCTACTAAAACAATCCATAATTAGGGAATTGTGAGAGATTAGGCATAAATCTCTATTGAAGAATCCAAATTGGGTCAGACCAGTGGCATTGGAAGGAAGAATCAGAGGAATACTACAGGACCTAAAATCACATATTGGGGATCTGAAATAACAAAGATACACTAGATTCAATATCAAGCTCCTAGAAGGCAAGAAAAAGCTAGATCATGTGTTGTCAAGGGCTGCAAAGGACCAGACTTTCTAGGGCACCAAAGAAAAGAAAGGTGCAACATAGGGTAGCATGACAAGAGAAGAAACCAAGGTGTAGAAAAATAGCAATAAGTTCATCACATGAAGTCTTCAAGTGGGCAACACTGCATACAGTCACTGTAAAGGTATCGTTGTACTAAGTCATTGTAAATACATTATTGTAAAAATTGTTCTAGTGTCTATCTACCAAGAGTTGAAGAGGCAGTGTCAGGAGGTCTAGGATCATCATTAGGTGGTTGTGTCATAGTTGGGGTTGTGGTCTAGTGTATATTCTTCTTCTACATCATTTTATATCATTGTAAAGTGGACCATTTTCCTTGGTACGAGAGTCCATTCTTCTTTTATTCTTCTATAGGGTGGTAGGGTGGTGCTAGGGTGAGTTTTAGCTCACTGGGTGTTGGGGAATCCATTTAGTTGAATACTAAATAATATTGAGTGTTGGAGCGTCCATCCAATTGGAGCTGGAGAATAATGCTTTTCTAGATTCTAGGAAGTTGGATCTTTATTTTCAATTGGAGTTGAATATTAAAGAATTATTAGAAAATCATTAGGTGGTTTTTGTCCCAGAGTGGGTTTCTACCTTAAAAAATATGTGCATTTGTGTTCCCTTCATTTACTGCTATCATTGTACAAATACTGATAATAATTGAAGATTAACTAATGCTCTAATTGAAAGGAATAGTGATTCACCCCCCTCTTAGTATTTCCAACATGAAGCGAGCGATTTCCCTGGGGTAATGTCTAGGCCTACTGGTAGCGAAGCAACATTTATGCTCCTAAAGTGACTCTGTCGGGGTACTATCTAGGCCTGCCAGGAGTAGAGCAACACCGGGGACATAACTCATACTTTGAATATCTTAAACTTGTCGCGCACAATACCCTTTCCTAGATTGAAACAATTGATATATGGCATGGATTTTATGTATTGGAACAAAGTGAAAGGAAGTGAGGTATTATTTATATAATCAGGTCAAAAGGGGAAATCAAGAAAATATGACTGACGAATCAATACTTCCTAAAGGGATGACGCTTAAACTAAAAATATATTCCTAAGGAGAGAAGATGAAGTCCACCCAGTGTGTGGCCAAGTGTTTTCGTTGCTACAACACGCTCCAAAAATTCACTACTTTCAAATTTTGGAGCCTACTTCACCGTTATATAAAGTGTCGCCTTCGTTTTAAAGTGTAATTTCAAGTCATTTTATATGTTTAAAGTGTTCTTGATAATTATTATGTGTCATCACATTGATCAGAACATATCTAGTGTATTTCATGGTCATAACAACTTTATTTGCTGTAAAACAATACTTTTTGGTCGCAGTCACACACACTTTTCTTGTTTTACTCAAAGTATGTATGTAAAGTGGCTCTTTGATGCCTATTTATAAATTTTCAAGCTTGTCTAAGTTTTTTGATGAGTTGGTGTGTATCACACATGATTTTATGTCTAAACTCATTGAAAGTTTTCCCCTTGTCCTATCGTCCAAGCTTAGACAAATTTTGATTGTTAAGATGAATGCATTAAAGAAAAGAGCACACAAGTGCACATTAGGGGAATTTTGAGTTATAAAATGGGCCTCCTAAGGAAATTATAAAATAATAGTGGAAATAATAAAATAATATTAGATTACATCATCAAATGTTAGAGGGAAAAAAAATAAAAAACTACTTTTTCAACTTGTATTTTCAACTTATCTCCCTATGGGTTTACTCAAATTTCGAGTGGGAACAATTTTTGGATGCATAATTTGATTCCTCATCCAAGGAGTACCCATGTTGCATACTTTTGATGGAACCTTTTGCATGAAAAATGAGAAATATATGAAAAACGTGATTGTAAACATATTATTTTTCAGGTATTTCTCATTTTTTTATGTAGCAGAGTCCATCGAAAGTATGGAACATGGGTAATATTTGGATGATGAATTAAATTTTGCATCCAAAAAGTACTCCCACTCAAAATTTGAGTAAATCCTTAGGGAGATAAGTTGGAAAGTGTTAGGTCCCTATAATACTAGTGTATCCCCTTATTTTTATTATTAGTGTAGCCCCCTTATTGTTATTGTTGTGCCCATGTAGTCGCCATATTGTTATTATTGTGCCCCATAGAATCCCACTATTGTTATTATTGTGCCCTTACAGTATTATTGTTATGTTGGCTCTGATTATATTGTGACCCATTAGAATCCCATATATAGAAAGGAGGTTTTGTCATTTGAATCATCCAAAAAATGTTCGTTCAAGTAATGTAAAGGTGGTTTAATTTTTAAGTCGATCGATCTTTTCTTCTATTTTGTGAGTTGGTTGCATAACATTTGGTATCAGAGCTTTGGATTCTAGGGTTTCACTTATTCAAATAGTCCATCCTGGAATTTTGCTATAATTTTTTTTTTCTATGAAACTTCAGAAGCTAAAATTGCAACCACGTAGATTTGAAATATTGGTGAATCTCATGTATAAATTTCAGATATTTTCTCTCTATATTTTAGGAGATATTATCTGAGGAATTGAAGATTTTTGCAGGCTACAAAATTTCATCTAAAAAATGTGACCATAGGGAAAATCGTCATAACTTTCATTTCAAGAATCAGATTTGAATTTTGTAAAAAGTGGCCGAAAGTGCACAGAATTTATTTTTCAATAGAAATTTCATGGCCAAATATTGAAACAGTGAAATTTAGAATACCGTACAAATTCTCTCTACTAAACCAATCCACAGTCAGGTCATCGTGGCATATTTGACATAACTCTAAATTGAAGAATACAATGTTGGCCTGACTTATGGAATTGGAAAGAAGATTCATAGAGATAAAATAATACTTAACTTCAAACATCGAAGATTTGAATTTTCAAAGTTAGAACCATTTCAATATCAAGCTCCTAAAAGAAAGAAAAAGGCGTGTATTGTTTTTTAAATTGCATAACTTTTGTTTTAAAAATAAGTTTGAAGTAATTCCAATGACATATTGAAGCATATATAGCAATATTGGGTTCTAAAATTCCTCCCAAAAAAAATAATTTCACACCCATTAAGTCCTCATAAATCTCTACTATGATGCTTGAAGAGGAATAATTGCAACATGATATATGAAAATTACGGGACCAAGTGCAACAAATTTAGCTCTCACAAAGAGCAACCAAAGATGACATGGATGGTTTAAAAGTAGACATGGAAGCTAATATGGATAGTTTGAAGGATGGGCTGGAATCTTAGATGGATAGTTTGAATGATGGCATGGAAGCTAATATGGAGGGTTTGAAATCAAATATGGAAGGTTTGACAAAGTTGTTATAAGAAAGGCTTCCTGGTGGTGACAAGTTAATCCATGAAAATCATGATGAGGATAAAAGGAATATGATTTGTGATTTTAGAAACTCCAATTTTAGGTTTAATAACCACCACATTCCAAATATCAATATGAGGAATTTTGATGCCAAGGATCCGATAACATGGATAATACAAATGGAGCAATATTTTGATCTCCATGATGTGCAACACTCACAAAAGGTACACACTACAACTTTATATTTAGAACCAAATCAGTTTGTATGGTATCAATGACTTTGTTCTGCTAAACCACTTGTCACTTGGTCAAGTTTTACGAAAGAAATGATATCACATTATGAGGATATAAAGAGCAACAGCTTCTTTAGCCCATTGATAAATCTGAAACAAAAGGGTTCAGTGGAAGAGCACATTAAGGACTTCCTAAAATTGAATATCAGGGTAACTGATATTCCAGAGGAGCATAGGATTGATGTCTTCATATGGAACTTAAAGGATAACATACCAACATGATGTTCACATTTGGGAACATGTTACATGATTCATTGGAGAAGGCCTTCAGGGTGGCAAGAAAAGTTAAAAGAAAAACTATGGCAACACGAAAGTCTAACACTCACAACTATAAATATGGAAGTGTTGTTTCTCCTATCCTTCTACAACCTACAAGGTTTACACCACAAAATTTGGAGAAAAAAATAGAAAAATGGCTTTTTTACAGTTGTGATATCAAATACACTAAATTTCATAAGTGTGCTGAGAAGAAATTATTTTACATAAATTTTGAAGAGGAGGTAGAAAAGGAACAAGAAATGTCAAAAGAAGAGGATATACACTAGGAACCAATCCCAGGAAAAGAAGAAATGAATCCGACAATAACTTGTAATACATTGTTAGGAATTACCACTCCTCAAACTCTCAAGATATAAGGACATATCAAGAAGAAAAAGGTAATAGTGTTGATTGATTCATGTAGTACCCATAATTTTATTCATTGTAATATCGCCAAGGAATTGAATTTCTTCCTATATCCAACACCAAAGTGTCAAGTGATGGTTGAAAATGGAGGAGCTATAAATTTCTCTAGAAATTTCCATAATATAAGGCTATCCATGGTAGAATATCTATGAAATAGTCCAATGCTTTCCATTCCAATTGGTGGTGTTGATGTTGTACTAGGAGTCCAATGGTTACAATCTTTGGTTACGATAGCTTTTAATTTTCAAGAAAGTTTCATGAATTTTTTTGGGAAGGAAATAAAGTTGAATTAATGGGTATCACAAGGAAACCAGGAAAGATAATAAACTCTAATGATTTGACAAAGCTTCTAAATAAAGAACAATGAGGCATAATTCCATAATTATGCTCACTAGAGGTTCAAACATCGAAATCATATATTTCTCCAGAACTCCAAAAATTCTTGGACAATCATTCCAAGGTATTTGAGACTCCCAAAGGCCTCGCACCTATTTGTAATCATGATCATGCTATTCATTTGATTCCAGAAATCATTTCTCAAAATATCAGGCCTTACAGATATCCATATGCCCAAAAGAGTGAAATTGAACTTATGGTTGCAGAAATGCTAGAGGCCAGTATAATTTAACCTAGTAAAAGTTCTTTCTCAGCTCCAGTAGTATTGTTGCACAAGAATAATGGATCATGGCGCATGTTCCTGGATTATATGGAGCTCAACAAGCTCAATATTAAAGATAAATTTACCATTCCTGTGAATGATGAATTATTAGATGAATTACATGGATAAATTTACTTCACCAGGTTGGATCTTCGTTCAGGATATCATCAAATAAGAATGAATACTGAAGATATTCAAAAAACAACATTTATGACTCATGAGGGTCATTATAAATTTTTTGTCATGCCTTTTGGCCTTACCAATGCACCTTATACATTTCATGGTTTGACGAATTCCATTTTCAAACCCTTCCTTAGAAAATTTGTGTTAGAATTTGTTGATGATATACGAATCTACAACAAATATTGAAAGGATCATGTTCAACATGTTGAAAGGGTACTCAAACTATTGGAGGAGAACAATTATATGAAAAAACCTCGAAATTTTTCTTTGGAGTAGAGGAGGTGGAATATCTGGTCCATATTGTATCTCATAAGGGTATTAAGGTAGACCCTAACAAATTAAATCCATTAAGGAATGGGAAATCCCCACAGCCATAAAGCATATAAGAGGATTTCTTGGGTTGACAGGCTAATATCGCAAGTTTGTTAAGAATTATGGGAGAATAGTAGCACCTCTAACAACATTACTGAAGAAAGATGCATTTTCTTGGACTCCAGAAGCAACTAAGGCCTTTGAACATCTTAAAGGTGCATTGTGCCAAGAATCATTCTTAGCTATGCCAGATTTCACAAAAAAATTATTTTAGATTGTGATGCCTTAGGAAATGGAATTAGTGTTGTTTTAATGCAATAAGAAAGGCCCATTTATTTTGAAAGTAATCCATTTAAAGGAAACTAGTTACACAAACCTATTTATGAGAAGGAAATGTTGGCAATACTACACACACTTAAGAAATTGAGACATTACCTAATGGGAAGAAACTTCAAGGTAAAAATGGATCATGATAGTCTTAAATAATTTTTTAGAACAAATATTATCTTCTAAGTAGCAATAAAAATGGGTCACAAAGATTTTGGGTTACGACTTTGAAATCATCTACAAAAAATGGAAGCAAATGTTATTGCAGATGCACTCTCAAGAAAGGATGAGGATGTGGAAGCATTTATTTGTGCCATTTCTATTATCCAACCAGATTTGATAACTAAAGTAAGGGATGAATGAAAGAATGACGAAGAAGTGTGGGCACTCATTCAAAAGTTCCAACAAGATCCCAGTACATCTGATACATTTAGTTGGAAAAATGATTCATTATGGCACAAAGATCGCTTATATCTTTGTAGGAATTCCCAACTCAAACAAAATATTCTTTTGGAATTGCACAACTCTCCCTTAGGAAGGCATTCAAGATTTTAAAAAACTTACGACATGGTTAAGAAGGATTTTTTTGGGATGGCCCTAAATTTGATATTCAAAGTTTGTGGCAGAATGTTTGGTTTTCCAACAAAATAAAGTTGAGACAATTAAGACCCCGGGTTTGTTACAACCTTTATCCATTCCAAGTCAACGTTTGGCGAAGGTTTTAATGGATTTTACCCAAGTCTAAAGGAAAGAGTGTCATCATGGTGGTAGTTGATAGGCTTACCAAGTATGCACACTTTTGTGCATTATCTCATCCATTTATAGCTAGTATAGTTGATACTGAATTTATGGAAACAATTCAAAAGCTACATGGAAACCCAAAGATTATTGTAAGTGACAAAGATCCCATTTTCACTGGAAATTTTCAGACGGAATTATTTTCTTGTCTGGGTACTCAATTAGCTCATAGCTCATCTTATCATCCTCAATCTGATAGGAAAACTGAGATAGTGAACAAATTTCTGGAAGGATATCTTCGTTTCTTTATATATGATAAATAGACACAATGGGTCAAGTGGTTACCTCTAGCTGAATGATGGTATAACACATCCTTCCATACCGCAACAAAAATTACCCCATTTATGGAACTTTATGGATATCATCCACCGTCCATCACATCATCTTTAAGAGAAAATTATAAGGTTCAACTAGTGGAAGATCACATCAAGCATCAACAACAAGTTCTCCAACTTTTAAAGGATAACCTCTATTTGGCACAGAATAGAATGAAACAACTGGAAGATCAACATCACAACGGAATTTTTTTTTATTTAGGTGACTTGGTATTTTTATAGCTACAACCATACAAAAAATGACCCTCAAGCAAGCTAAGAAGGATAATAAATTATCCCCAAATTATTGTCGTCCTTACAAGGTGTTGCAAAATATTGGTACCATGGCATACAAATTGGAGCTTCCTGCATCTTCTCAAGTGCACTGAGTTTTCCATGTTTCATGCTTAAAGAAGGTTATGGGTGAAAAGCTCCCAGTTCAAACAATATTTCCAAAACTTGATGACGAAGGGAAAATCATATTCCAACTTGAAGCAGTGACGGAAACAAGTCTATAAAATCGATCAATTCCAGAGTATCTCATCAGGTGAAAGAACTTACCCACTGAATATTCCACATGGGATGATGATAATTTTTTATATAGAAACATCCATAGCTAATCAATCTTTGAGGAAAACACATTTTTGAAGGACAGGGGCATGTTAGGTCCCTATAATACTAGTGTATGCCCTTATTGTTATTATTAGTGTAACCCCCTTATTTTTATTGTTGTGCCCATGTAGTCCACATATTGTTATTATTATGCCCCATAGAAGCCCCATGTATTCCTCTTATATTATTATTATCATGTTAGCTCTGATTATATTGTGACCCCTTAGAATCCTATATATATAAAGGAGTTTTTTTCATTTGAATCATCCAAGAATGATTCATTTATGCAATGTAATGGAGGTTTTCCCGTTGAAGAGGATAATTTTTAAGTTGTTGATCTATCTTTTCTTGTTTTTTGTGAGTTGGTTGCATAACAAATACAAGTTGAAAATTTTGTTTTATTATTTTATTATCTTTTAATACTTTTACTTTTTTACCCCAATAATGGTGAATCATCCCCCATGGTTGACATCATCATCTTGAATCCTATTGGTTCTTATAAATTTTATTTTGGTTGTAAATTTTTCTTAGGAGGCCCATTTTAGACCTCAAAAGTTCTCTAACGCTCTTAAGCCTTGAGCGGGAATCCTTCGTTGTTTGAAAGTGCACCCTACGCCCTTGAAGAGTGCATAGCACACTAATAAGCATCATTCCTTTTCCTTGTTTTGAAATACGCCCTTGAAGAACCAAGTATTCATTTGAGTGCACTCCTTAGATTCGAAGGACTGCGCCCTCCTTGAGTACATGAACGCACCCCAAATAAGTGAAGCTTAACTCCTTCATCCTTTAGCAATTCACCTTGCACCATCCTTTCCCTCTTTTGAGTGCATGAGCGCACCCTAAAACCCTGAAGCCCAATCCTTCATCCTTAAGCACTATGACATGTGCCCTCCTTTGACTTCTTGAGCACATGATCACACCCCAAAGCCCTAAAGCCTCTCCCTTAAGCCTTCAACTTTGTGCCATGCAGCCTCCTTTGCCTTCTTGAGTGCATGAGGACAGGCTGAAGCTCTTCAACTTCTCCCTTGAACCTTCGGCTTTTCCCTTCAGCCTTCAGCTCTGCGCCCTACGCCCTCCTTGTTCCCTTGAGTGTAGAACGCATATGGGAAGCCAAAAGCCTCATCCTTCATCCTTTGGACATGCACCCTGCACACCTCCTGCTTGAGTGTTTCTCTCGCTTGAGCACATGAGCACATCTCAAAGCCCTTAATATTTTTCTCTTCATCCCTTCATATTTTCAAAGTGTGCTCTTGCTCCCAAAATCTCTTCTAATCCTCCCAAATGCATTGTCAATACATAAACAAAAAATCTGCATGAAACATGTTATAATAGGATATTTTTTAGGAAGGTGTTTTCTTGTCATAAGTGATTGTAGTTATAGGTAATTCAATAATAACATGGAAAGGATGCATAAATAAAATCAAGAAATTAAGATAGACAAAGGAAGCAGTCAGGAAAAAATAACACATCGAAGTCTTGATGATATAATAACCCTGAAGACTCCATAAGATAAAATACCTTTTGGAGGGTGAAGACATCAACGATTAGAAGATATGAGTGGCAACCATGCCACCATTGAAGAAATTCATGTCATTAGTCATTACAAGTCCAAGTCATCAATAGTAGTAAAGACAAAGAAGTGGAAGTCCAAGAGTCATGTATGGAAAAAAGAGAAATGTATAGAAGTCCAAAATACATGTAATACCAAGAGTGAAATGTGATTCAAAAATTAATTTGGAAGTCCAAAGGTTATATAAGTTGGAATGTCATTAGAAGTTGGAAAAGCAAGAGTGATGAGGATATGAAAGGTCATGCCCCAAGTTATAAACGGATCCTCATTTCTCATGAAACAAAATTTTAACCTTGGCTTCTCCCGTAGGCATTAGAGAGATAGAGTTAGTACTTTTGGGGAACAAGTAGTGCCTCTAACACTTTGTTATTGGATCTAGTGGTATCAATTTTACTTATGTATCTTGGAACTTTTTCTTAATACTTGAAGCCTTTTCGCTAGCACATTTTCATGCATGGATTGTGGATGTTTTACGACTACTCTTTGAATATTTATGATTCATGTTTACTTTCACATGTATTGAAGTAATCAATCTATTTTGGTGACTTTGGTGATTAACTTATTGTAAATGCATTGTAATGATTATAACGATCGTCACATCTATGTGAACTATTTCTCTTGATACTAGACGAGTATATCTCATTTGTGTGTGTGTCTCCATGAGATTCATACTATTACTTATCTTTTAGAGGCTCACTTTCTTCCCATATGAAGTGAAAGAACCTTGATACATATACAATTGAACATTCACAAGGCACACTTTCTTGCTCATTCAAAAGCACATGTGCAGTTGTCTCTCGTGCTTACTGCTTAAGCCAAGGTAAAACTTCAAGTAAATGGTATCCGGGTTGTATTTCCGGATGGGACTCCTATACCAAATGTTGTGAGTTCTAATTGGAACATTATATCAAAGAGAACACCTGTATGTTGGAGGTATCCAAAATCGTCAACACAACCCAATTTAATTTTGAGAACTAGTTCATTTAAGGCTTAACACCCAACCTTTAATGACTGCCATAAATAGTTCAGATTCCTACAAAAAAGAACCTTGAATATCCCAAGCATGTAATCCCCTCAGCCAACCAATAATTGATATTTTAACCAGAAATTCCCTCAAGTAATCTACTACCTCAAGAAATGTAATATGTTTCCTTCTTTCAACCTTTTAATTTATAAACGTATTTACATTGCATACATGAGGGTAATAAATTTAGGTTGTTACACTTTAGTTCTAATTTATTTTACATAGGAGTTTTCTCTTCTGAATAACATCTTTTGATTTTCTTTAGAACTTTAGGTTTTCTTGATTTTGGTTTGCCTCTAATTTCATATTTAAGTCATGTGAAAAATCCATTTAACAATATTTTAAAAGTATTATTTTCCTTGATTCAATGCCACTCACCTAGCATCAACAACCATGAATTAGTAAGCTAGAGACCACAATTAGGAACTTCAAAACATATGTATTTGTATAAAACTTTGCATTATTAGAAATATTAGGATATAACACCCTTGATCTTGCAAATGAAAATTTCTGCCTTATGGCAGTAAATGGCTTAACTTTTGAATTTAGGGCATATAATTAGAGAACAACACTTAAGCACCACATGGAGAGAAGGTCGTATTCTATGAAATAATTCAAAATAACAAGGTGCTAAGTAAGTTGATAACATATATACTTTCAAGCATAATTAGCATCATGAAATAAGGAATGTATAATGGGTAACCAATTCACCCACATAGATACCACCTCTTGATTTACAATTCCATATTTAGCGATAGTATAAAGGAAGCATTAGGGGAATTTTTAGGTAAAAATGGGCCTTAAAAAAAAATGTACTATAAAAATCTACTTTAAAATAATTTATAGGATTCAAGATGATGATGTTAACCGTAAGGATAAATATTTTTTGAGGGAAAGGATGAAAACTATTTTTTCAATCATATTTTAAAATTATCTCTTTATAGGCTTACTCAAATTTCAAGTTTAGGAACTCATTATATGCATACTTAAATTCCACATCCAATGAAAATCCACTCTACATAATTTTTATAGACCCATTATAAGATAAATTAGAAATACATGAAAAAACATGTTACCTTGAAGGAAAGCACATTTTTTTCATGTATTTTGAGTTTATCTCACCATGGGTCTATCAAAATTTTGCAAAGTTAGTACTATTTGGATGTGGAATTTAACTATGTATCTAACGAGTCCCTACACTTGACATATGAGTTGATCTGTAGGGAAATAAGTAAAAAATATAATTAAAAAGGTAGTTTCATTTTTTTTCTTTTTTCTTTTTTTGCTTTGAAAATATATAACACTTATTTTATTATTTTTCTTAGGAAGCCCATTTTAGACCTCAAATTTCCCCTAATGGTTACGAGTAACAATTTCCTACCATTTACCTTTGGGTATGGCACAATTTTTTTTTTTTTTTTTTAAGAGATGGAACTTGATTAAGGTTTGTCCACACTAAATCTACAATTTGGCCTTTAATCGACAAGTAGTGGAACTTTTCCTTTATTGAATAGGGTATCTAGGTCTAGGATTTCTTGAAATATTATAACCGGGTCACTATCAAATTATAAGATACCTACATTATGCATTGAAGATGGGGAGAATACTCGATATAAAAAGTAAAACATATTTTCTCATAAGCTTCCTTGTTGCATCTCAAAAGAGGTTCTTGTAGGAGCTTTATATTTTGGTGACCATGTTCATATTAAAAATGTGGAACCTTAAGCACATTTATTCTCCTCTTAGAAGAGATACATGTTGTGGATCCTCTTATGAAGATTGTGACATATCCAATAATATTTCAAAACCTTTAGAGGAGGTGAAACTAGATTTACAACCATTTGTCACGAATAGTACAATGAAAGAAATATTATGATGGGATGAAAGTTATTTTAGTAAATGTCACTCTAGAGCAACCAATTGATCATCACAATCAAGTATGTTCATGATTTTGATATTATTTCCCATCATTATAGGATCATCACACTCACTTTCATGATTTCAATAGGACTTAGCCAGAGTCATCTTTTTCTCGCATGGACTTCCACAAACCAAATTCAAGGTAGTTGACTCTCCTTTTCTGCTAAGATCTTAGTGACATGAAATTGGTTTGATGCAATATTAGTTTTAAGGAATCTGGTCAGGTATGTGTTCCTGTTAATTAGAGTGTTACCTTCCATCAAGTGAAAACCCGGCTATAGGCTTAAATAATGAATTATGTTATATGATTTATTTATTAGTTTGTATTTTTCTAAAGGATTTATTAGTTAGCCTTGTTTCTCAATAATTTTTTTCTACATTGGAAACTAGTTTAAGTTAATAGGATTTCTTGATTTAAAGGATAAAGAAAATTTCTATGTGTAGAATTATTAAAATAGGATTCCATTTGATTTAGTATTGGTTGGATGAATTGTCTCCATTGTATCATGCTTAACTGGCGACTTCCTTATCTTGTGAATGCCTTATATGTAGCCACTGATTGTTGAAGTTTTTTCTTACCTGAGAAAAGGAGGCCATAACTTGAGAAAGAGAAAATATCTAAAAAATTTGATACATTCATGGATCATAATTTCTGGAAACCTTTCCTATAAATTTGTGTTTATTATTGTTTTTATATTTTTATGTATACTTCTATTTTAATACTTATGATTTCTTCTAAGATAGTTAAAGCCTACCTAATTGCCTGAATGTTTTTTCCTACATAGGTGCATATTTCTAGTTGATATCACATGCTGGATTTGAATTGGTGATGGTGTGAGCATTCCTATGATTCAAAATAATTTTCAATAATATATTTTTTCCATATGATTGGAGAGTTAGATAATGGTTGCATTTCAACTTTCAATTCTTTTTTTGCATCTAGAGAATTGTTTGCTTTAAACATCTTCAATGACCAGCTCAGACCTCAGCTGAATTTTATTAGAGCATAGACTCCACAAGAATAAGGATAAAGCATAAATAGAGTGCAAATAAAATGAAAAATAAAACACAGTTCAACCCATAAATTTGTTGCAAGAAAAGGCCACAAATATTAGCTAGTGAGACTTGAGAAATGGGAAGTGAATTTTACTAGTGCATCTGTTAGGTCCTTATATTACTAGTATAGCCCCTTATTGTTGTTAGTGTAACCCCCTTATTGTTATCTTTGTACTCCTGTAACACCCATATTGTTATTATTGTGTCCTTACATTATTATTGTTAGGTCGGCTAGGATTACATTGTGGCCCATTGGACTCCTATATATAGAAAGGAGGTATTTTTCATTTGTATCATACAAGAATTGTTCATTTATGTAATGTAAAATATGTTTCCCCCTTGAAGAGGTTGAATTATAAGATGTTGATCTATATTTTCTTCTATTTTTTGAGTTGGTTTCATAACATTTGGTATCAGAGCTTTGAATTCTAGGGTTTTGCTACTTCAAATAGGTCATCGTAGAATTTTCGCTATAATTTTTTTCTACGAAGTTCTAGAAGCTAAAACAAAAACCCATTTGCGAAAAAGTCCTAAGGAACTTCACTTAAAAAGTTTAGATCTTTGCTCGCAATATTTTCGGAGATATGATCTGTGGAAGTTAGGGCTTTTTGCAGGCTCCTGAATTTAACCTAAATAGGTCATCGCGGTATTTGCGCTATAATTTTTTTTTCTATGAGGGTTCGGAAGCTAAAATTTTTACAGAGCGAAGTTGAAAGCTGGAGGAACCTCCTGTAAAAATTTCATATCTTGGTTCACAATATTTTGGGAGATATGATCTGTGGAAGTTAGGATTGTTTTAGGTTCCCAAATTTCATCTTAAAGAGGTGACTGTGGGAAAATACTCATAACTCTCCCTCTGAGCATTGGATTGGAATTTTGTAATAAGTGGTCGCAAGTAAACGGACTGTAGTTTCTTCTACATCAGTTTTATAGCTGAAAGAGGACATAGTGACACATAGAAATTTGTACAAGTTCCCTCTACTGAACTAGTCCATAATTAGGTCATCATAGGAGATTGGGCATAACTTTGTCTTCAAGAATCCAAATCAGGTCAGACCTATGGCATTCGAAAGAAGATTCACAGGGCTACTTCAAGGCCAAATTTCAAATATTGAAGATCCAAAATCATAGAGATAATTCAGTTTCAATATCGAGCTCCTCAAAATCAAGAAAAAGGTGTGTATTTTTTTGCAAATTGCATAAGTCTTGTTTGAAAAATAAATTTTAAGTGATTCCAAAGGCCTATTGAGCATAGATATCAGTATTGGGTTCTAAAATGCCTCCTAAAAATAATTCAACACCTATTAAGCCCTCAGAGTACTCTACTATGACTCTTGAAGATGAAGAATTGCAACATGATCTATTGAAATTACAAGAGCAAGTGCACCAAAATTCGCTCTCGCAAAGAGAAACAATAAATGAAATGGACGTTTTGAAGAAAAGCGTGGAAGCTAAGATGAATGGTTTGAAGAAAGGCATGGAAGCTACGATGGATGGTTTGAATAATGGTATGGAAGAAAAAATGGATGGTATGGAAGAAAAAATGAAAGGTTTGAAGGAATACATGGAAGGTTTGTCAAAGTTGATACAAGAAATGATTCCTAATGGCGAAAAGATAGTAGAGGAAACTCATGATGAGAAAAAAATAAATGTTAATCATGATTTCATAAACTCTAATGTTGGATTAAAGAACCACCATATTCCAAATATGGATATGAGGAAGTTTGATGGCAAGGATCCCGTAACATGGATACTACAAATGGAGCAATATTTTGATCTCAATACTGTGAAAAACACACAAAAGGTACGCATTGCAACTTTACATTTAGAACAAAATACATTTGTATGGTATCGATGGCTTTGCTCCCGTAAAAAAATTGTCACTTGGTCAATTTTGACGGAGGAAATGATAGCACATTATGAGGATACAAAGAGCAACACCTTCTTTAGCCAATTGATAAATCTCAAACAAAAGGGTTCAGTGGTGGAGCACATTGAGGACTTCCAAAAATTGAATATAAGGGTAACTGATATTCTATAGGAACACAGGATTGATGTCTTCATAGGGACTTTAAAGGGTAACATCCAACATGAAGTTCATGTTTGGGAACCAGATTCATTAGAGAAGGGATTCAGGTTGCCAAGAAAAATTGAATGTAAAATTATGGCAACAAGGAAACCTACCATTCACATCTATAAAAATGGAAGCATTGCTACTCCTATACTTACAAAACCTATAAGGTTGACACCACAATAATTGGAAGAAAAAAGAGCAAAAGGGCTTTGCTAAAGTTGTGATAGAAAATACACTAAAGGTCATAAGTGTGCTGAGAAGAAATTATTTCACATAGATTTTGAAGAGGAGGAAGAAAATGAACAAGAAACTTCAAAAGAAGAGGATATACACTAGGAAGCAGCCCTAGAAGAAGAAGAAATGAGGAATTACCACTCCTCAAACCCTCAAGATAGAAGGACATATCAAGAAGAAAAAGGTAATAGTCTTGATTGATTCGGGTAGTACCCATAATTTTATTCATTGTAAGGTAGCCAAGGAATTGAATTGTTTCCTATACCTAGCACCAGAATGTCAAGTGATGGTTTCAAATGGAGGAAATATAAATTTCTCTGGAAAATGCCATAATATCAAGCTATTAATGGGGGAATATGTATTGAATATTCCAATGATTTCCATCCCAATGGGAGGTGTTGATGTTGTACTAGGAGTACGATGGTTACAATATTTGGGGATGGTAGCTTTTAATTTTCAAAAACTTTTCTTGAATTTTTTTTTCGGAAGGAAAGGACATCGAATTATGGGGTATCACAAGGAAGCTAGGAAAGATAATAAGCTATAATGTCATGAAAAAGCTTCTGAAGAAAGAACATCGAGATGTAATTTCACAATTATGCTCACTAGAAGTTCCAAAATCAAAATCATCTATTTCTCCAGATCTCCAGAAAGTCTTAGACAATCGTTCCAAGGTGTTTGATACTTCCAAAGGACTCCCACCTATTCGTGATCATGATCATGATATTCATTTGATTCCAGGAAGTTTTCCTCCAAACATCTGGCCTTATAGATGTCCTTATGTCCAAAAGAGTGAAATTGAATGTATGATTGCAGAAATGTTAGAGGCTGGTATAATTCAACCTAGTTAAAGTTCTTTCTCTGCTCCAATAGTATTGGTGCACAAGAAGGATGGATCATGGTGCATCTGTCCGGATTATAGGGAGTCCAATAAGCTCACTATTAAAGATAAATTTCCCATTCCTGTGATTGATGAATTATTGGATGAATTACATGGAGAAATTTACTTTACTAAGTTGGATATTCGTTCAGGATATCATCAAATTAGAATGAAGACTGAAGATATTCTGAGAACATCATTTCGAAATCATGAGGGTAATTATGAATTTTTGGTCATGCCTTTTGGCCTTACCAATGCACCTTCTACATTTCAAGGGTTGATGAATTCCATTTTCAAACCCTTCCTTAGAAAATTTGTGCTATTATTTTTTGATGATATAATAATCTACAATAGGTCTTGGAAGGATTATGTTCAACATGTTGACAGGGTGCTCAAACTATTGGAGGAGAAACAATTATATGAAGAAACATCCAAATGTTTCTTTGGAGTACAAGAGGTGGAATATCTAGGTCATATTTTATCTCACGAGGGTGTTAAGGTAGACCCTAACAAAATTAAAGCCATTAAGGAATGGAAAGTCCCCACAACCATAAAGAAGTTGCACGGATTTATCGTGTTAACAGGGTATTATCGCAAGTTTGTTAAGAATTATGGGAGAATAGCAGCACCTTTAACAACATTATTGAAGAAAGATGCATTTTCATCGACTCTTGAAGCAACTAAGGCCTTTGAACATCTTAAAGAGGCAATGTGCCTAGCACCAGTCTTAGCTATGCCAAACTTAACAAAAACCTTTATTGCGGAATGTGATGCCTCAGGAAATGGAATTGGTGTTGTTTTAATGCAATAAGGAAGACCCATTGATTTTGAAAGTCGTTAATCAAAGGAAAGTATTTAAAAAAGGCTATTTATGAGAAGGAAATGTTAGCAATACTATATTCACTAAAGAAATGGAGACCTTACCTAATGGGAAGACACTTCAAGGTAATTACTAATCATGACAGTCTTAAACACTTTTTGGAACAAAGAATATCTATGGAAGAGCAACAAAAATGGGTCACAAAGATGTTGGGTTATGACTTTGAAATAATCTACAAAAAAGGGAAGCTAAATGTTGTTGCAGATGCACTCTCAAGAAAGGATGAAGAGGTGGAAGCATTGTTTTGTGACATTTCTATTATCCAACCAGATTGGATAACTGAAGCAAGGGATGAATGGAAGAAGCACAAAGAAGTTTGGACACTCTGCTGGGCCAGAATTGTAATCTACGGATAAACTACGCTTCCCTAGACTGGTGTCTAGTCTAGAACAATAGGTGAAAGACTATACTACCATTTATCCTAACTTAGAATAGATACATAGAGAGGATTGGAGGCTTACTTGTTTCAGTCACTTCCAAATGGCTCCTTTCTGTCGCTTCCACTACAGCTTCAAATTCAAGTAGTTTTATGGCTGAATGCTTCTTGCAAGAAAGAACACTGAAACAACAGAATATGCAATAATATAGATATCTATTCAATCTAGTTAGCTAAATAGTTAAGCATAAACCACATTCATCAACCAAGATCTTAGAATATGGAAAATCAAAGTTAACATAGATGCATCTAGGGAAAAACAAGAAGTACTCTTTATTGATGATAGAAGGAGAGGTTACAACCTAGTGACTGATTTGAAGTGACCTTCCAGCAATGTTCCCAAGTCTCATCACAGCATAAGTCTCTCCAGCAGCAGCTCCACAAATCAAACTCTCTATTGAAAATTCTCGAGCATTTCTCTACTCAAATTCTTCCTCTTAAACACTTAGATCTGTGTGCAATTTATATATGAAATGTAGGTTGTTTTGTAATCAATAACATTCCAAAAATAGGCAAGACATGTTTCCAATCATGTAGATGTCAAATTGACACTTGGACCTAAAGCTTGACAAATGTGAACCCTTCTAGAAGACACTGGCCAAGTGGAGATTCCGAAACAATGAGAATTTCGCTCCCAATGTGACCAACACACCTTTGAATGTCGGGAAGTGCTCTGCATAGTAGCCTTGAATGGGGCTACCTACATATGCAACGCACTTAGGCTGCTTGGAGACTGCATTGGTGAGCTCTCATATGTTAAATAATAAGCTTCAAACCATGGAAACCCTTGCTTGATGAAAGTCCTATTTGATTTATGTTGTTTCTTGTCTTAGGGCATATAGAAACTGAGATGATAGGGAATGATAGATCCTTGATCATTAGTCCTGGAGATGATGCCCATTTTAACCAGGTCATTGGGAATGGTGCCCAAATTGACCTATAATAATTCCCCCCTAAAGCATCAGATCCAAATAATAAGAGCATTTGATTGAGATGATTTACACTGTGATGAGCCTGGAAACAAAGCGGAACGGTCACCTGCATCAATCTTACAATACATTACATCATGATATATACTCTATTGATCATAATTTCTGAGGGTAGGCATTCCCATAGTCAGCTCATAAAACAATCTAATAACATGTACATAATTTAGAAAGTCGTCTACATTAGAATGTTGCCCAGATGCACACATTTCCTACAGATATAGGCCCATGTTTGGATGACAATCTATATGTAAGGTCACTGTACAGATGATGTGTACAACAATCCTGAAATCACAGCCCGGATGGCTGAAACTAGATCCGGGGTCTTCTTAGCTCATTCACTCGATCATTTGGGTGCAAGTCTAGCCATGCGAATATATGATTTGTCATCGAACATGGAAAGACATCGTTTGATTATCAGCCAATGATGTGAGCTTTTAACAAACATGAGAGAACCACCATTAATGTCAATGGCCCTCAAGGTGTTGTAGTACATTTCGTAAGCCGTGAATAGATGATTTGATGGTGAACCACAAGTAAAATATTTCGTTCAATGGTCTGAAAGCAAGGATCTTGTCAATTCTGTAACAAGCCTCATGGTACTAGAATCTGATGTTTCTAAGTGAAATTCCTGGATATTGATTTGTTGTCGACAGGAAGTTACCTTATTGAAAAACTAGAGTTACTGATTTCGAAGACAAGGTTATGACTTCATATAGCAATTTTCAGGGATGATGGTCATGAAAATGAAGGTTTATGAGTATTGTAGATGGATGAGTTCTTAATCACTGGATGAATTCTCTTGAACATATCGGCGATACTGTGATGAGTTGGCAGCATTGACCCAAAACCGAAGTGAAGGTATGATTAAACATAGGTGTAAATGAACTGTCAAGATGATTACCCAACCCAAACAGTCACGGACCTGGAGTGAAAGAAGTGTCATGTTCAAGAGTGACTTGCTACCAAAAAGAAACTTTACTTGCTTTTCCCAAATTTTCCCCAGTCATTTTTTGACCAGTACGTCTTTATTTTTTAACAAGCTTGAGGAGGATAACATTTTCTTGATGTATAATTCAACCCTTCGGGTGAATAAAGTATCGCTATTTAATAATTTAATGAGTCTAGCGATGAATGAAACTTGATTCTTGCCATGATTGACAATCCCGTCACTATTTTATGTTTTAATGAGCTTAACGACAGTGATAGCCCGGTCCTTTTTCATATTTAGAGAGTCTGAAAAAGAGGACGAAATAGAACTCCAAAAGTAATTTTTCATAAATTTGTCACTCAGATCCAAAAAATTGTAAAATAATATCTGAGAGAACCTCTTTGTTCATGTTTAACCAAGGTATTACTTTTTCGTAAATAATCCATCTCAGTCCGGAAAAGGGTTAAACTTATACTTAGTAGATATCAATTCATTTACTTTAACGAGCTCGAAATGACAAGTGCTCGACAATATTTTCACATTATCGGAGTCTGAAAAGAGCTAAAAGAAGACTACACGGGTTCCTTTTTCGTTGTTATCGAAGCTCGAAAAAGAGATAAAAGTGCGCTTCAAATCCTTTTTCGTTTTTAACAAAGCTTGAAAAATAAGGAGAAAAAGTATGCTTTGTGGTCAAGTCTTTCTTTGAAATAAATCTACACGACTAACATGTTCTTCAGTTGTATTTCCTATTTAGAACAACATCAAATGGATTAAAATTACTTGTTTCATGATAAAAAACATAATAAAACCATAGTCATAGAAATAAATTTAACTTGCAAGTAATTAAATGACGATATAAAGCAGTTTCACTATTCATTTTTATCATTCCATAGTTACCATTTGTATTTTGGAGTTCTGAACCTGATTTTGCCTCCAAACTTCAGTCTTTGATTGTAGTCATTTCAGTGGATGGATTTCATCACCGTTTGATCGAGCTAAATAGCATGAACCTCCTCTTCCTTTTAGCATTCATTTCATTTCCATTCCTTGAATTTTTTTAGGGTTTTAAGACCCCTAGGGTAAATTCTGCCCAAATTAAGGGCAACACACCCTTTTACATTGAAACCTGCATTGCATAGCAGGTACAGTGAAGGGTACCTTCATATGCAATGTAGTGTCTCAACCTAAGGAGTGCGTTGGGCGCAGTTTAAGTTTTTTGATTTTCATGATGTGTCCAAAATTTGCCTAGTTTTTTGTAATGAATGGTATCTAATGGATCTTGTGGTTGATCTTTAGGTTTCCATCAGATAATAATGAGGTCAGATGACCAACGTGTCTTGGGCACAAATTTTGTAAAAAACCTATAACTATCTATCTATATGTTTTCAGAGTTTTTCCTATGTTTAATGCGCAATCCTATTCAATGATGTGAATGTTTTCTTTACCTATGTCGCAAATTTATGTCTAAAACTTGATTAGATAATGAATCAGTTAAAGTGTTTAGATTTCTGGAAATGTGTTGATATTGAATGAAATCAAAATGTCTCTCCAAAATTCGAACTCTTAGGAACAATCTAAGAAGTGTCAGATTTCTAACAGTATAAATACTAGTAAGTTGTAGTACCACAAGTTGTGAGTCTAACCTTATGATTATGCAGTTAATACCAAATGAAATGGCATCAGAGAGAATTTCGATCAACGTGCTATACTCAGCGATATTATTTGTCGATCTACCGATACAAATCCCTTGAAAACTCACTAACTCGTCGTTCGTAACGAAAATGGCCCACGCTGCAAAGGATAGATTCTGCGTACTACGACTAGCACCATCAACATATCCAACAAATGGTTCTAAAGATTCAGACATCTGCCATAAAATGTAAAGCGTATTACTAACATCAAGAAAACTCTAACAAAATAGATTAAGATAGTGAATTCAAATCAATAGCATATAACCAATATAATACAAAAAATTACTACGCTCATCATTAAGCATAGTAACATTTCAAATACAACCCATTTCTAGGTTGTGCCAATGGAATCCCATCATAATCAACTAACTCGTAGGCACCCTTAGCAAGAAATATTTTGACAATATAGGGGCCATGCCATAATGGCTCGAATTTCCCTGTACCTATTACATCAGCTTCCTGGTCATAAAGAAGGACCAAGTGACCCTCTGAGAAGATGCGAGGCTGGATATTTTTGTCATATTTCACCTTTATACGTCTCTTATGCGCTTCGTTGGCCAATTGGGCTTCATGACGCATTTCATCTAGATGGATGAGGTTAAGGAGACACACTTCTTCTTCTGAGGTGTCAGGTAACAAGTCTATCGCGAGTTTTAATGATGATATTTCACATTGGATTGGTAAGATAGCTTCTAGACCATACACCAATTGAAAGGGAGTGAATCCGGTTACGTTTCTCACCAAGGTTTGATATTCCCACAAGGAAGAGTACAATATCAAGTGCTAGTTCCTTTTACAGACTCCTATCATTCGTTGAAGCATTCGTTTAAGAATTTTTTTAATAGCCTCAACTTGTCCATTTGATTGTGGATAATAAGGAGTAGAATTATCATGCGACAATCCTAACTTGGCTGTCAATTCAGACATCATATGGTTGCGAAAATTCTTCCCATGATTCGTAACTATAGCCTGTGGGACCCCAAACCATGCAATAACATGGTTGAAGAAAAACAATGTAGCTGTTTGTCCTATGTTGTTGAATGTAGGCATCGCTTCAGCCCATTTCGTAAAATAGTCGACCGCAACAATAATATAACCATGCCCCTTGGATGAAGGAGGGTTACAGGTCATGAAATCAATACCCCATTTCGTAAATGGTCTAGCAGAGACAACATGATGCATTGGCACTGGCGGTTTGTGGATATTACGGTCATAAATCTGGCACGCATGACAAATTCTGACTACGAGGATACAATCTCGAAAAATAGTAGGCCAAAAGTAACTGGCGTGGAGTATCTTCTGCGCTATAGCATAAATAGATAAATTTCCACCACAAGCCCTAGCATGGAAATCATTTAACACTTTTTCGGCCTCCTCATGAGTGAGGCATCTCCTTAAAATGGTATCGACACCATGACGATAAAGTGTATCACCGATGATGAAATAATATTTGGCTTGGTATTGAATACATCGCTGATCAGAGCGAGAGGTATTAGGTCAAAAAGCTTGGGTTTGGAGATAAATGATGAAATCCACATACCAAGGATCAGATGATCCGATTAGAAATAGAGACTCGTCTGGAATAGATGGTTTCGACGTAGTTGCAGTACTATCACAGGGAAGGTCATAGAGAAGCTCAGCCAAAACTAAAGACTTCTTTGACTTGGATTTAATGAATTCCAAATCAAATTCCTGCAAAATGAAAATCCATTTTGAATATTCCCCCCCAGAAATTGACATGATAAGATGTAAGTCATGGGGTTGCAATAGAAAATATTGTTGTTTTTTGGAGCAAGATATAATGGCAAAATATTTGGACAGCTTGAATAGCTGCCAAGGAAATATTTTCCACGTACGAGTACTTAACTTTTGTATCATTGATATTACGACTCAAATAATAGATCGGATGTTCAATTCCATATTCTACTTGGACCAAAACCATAGCGATGGTTGTTTCAGCCACAACGATATATAGGAAATAATCTTTCTGATAATTTGGAGGATACATTAATGATGCTCAGACAAGATGGTCCTTGACAGCATCAAAAGAAGCTTGTGCAACTTGGTCCTAATAGAAGGGAACCCCCTTTTTCAATAACCGAGTAAATTATTTATCCATTTCGGCGTAGTTTGGAATGAACCTTCTCAGGAAGTTAGCCTTTCCTTGAAGTTTTTGTATCTGAAGTAAGTTTGAGGGCACAAGCAAATCAAGAATGGTCTGAACCTTTAGTGGGTCTATTCGAATTCCTTCTTCTGAGACTACGAATCCAAGCAATCGAACAGAACCAACACAAAACACACATTTATGTGGATTGAGGCGTATCTTTTAGTGTCGACATCATAAGAAAATGGCTCTCAAATGCATCGAGTGATCAGTCTGATTTCGTGAATGCGCTGGTAAATCATCTAGATATGGTTGAACAATGTGCTTGATGTCGTTGAAAGCATAATCCATTGCTCTCTGAAAAGTTTCCCCAGCGTTCTTTAGACCAAACGGAAGTTTCTGATATGCGAATGTGCCCCATGGATAGATGAATGTTGTCTTATGTTGGTCATATGGGTAGATATTGATTTGATTGTAGCCGGAAAATCCATCCATGAACGAAAATATTTCACATCTAGCACAATCATCAATGATCTGGTCGATAAAGGGAGTAGGATAGTTGTCTTTTGGATAAGCATGATTAACATCCCGATAATCGACGCACACTCTAATGGTTACTTATTTTTTCATAACAGGAACGATATTGGAAACCCACTCAGTTAGCGGAACAGGGTAAATAAAACCAGCATGCAAAATTTTTTCAACTTCTGCTTTGATGGCAGCAGCTTTCTTCGGATGAATAGGATGAAGACGTTGACGCACCGGTTTGACATGAGGATACATATTAATAGTGTGTTCAACTATACTAGTATCTATGCCTGGCATTTCCTCTTAAGACCAAGCGAATACGTCACAAAATTCATAAAAAGAGAGCGATATGAATCAAGCTCTAATGGAGAACAAGATACACCAACATGAATATTTTTTACAATGCTAGTTTTAGTCGAAATATCGATAGAAATCGTTTCTTCAATATTTGATAAATTTCGCTCAGATTCAATTACATTAATCAGAAAAGAATTCAAAAAGAAAGTTTGAATGGATGGGTGATATAGTTCACTGAGATTATTTTCTTCATAATTAGGAAGATGGGAATGATGATGATAATCTTCCCATGGTTCTCCTTCTTCCATCATTTCTTCCAAAATATTTTCATATGTCGAAAATTTTAAGGAAAATGGATCAGATGGAGTACCAAAATCTAATGAGTGATCAACCCAAACACTCGTCGACGCTGATTTCAGATTTTCCGCCCAAGCCAAATAGATTGATTGCTATGCCAGCTCAATAGGGTTGGGCGGTAAAACATTATCCAACCTTGAAATATCAGAATCACCCGTACTCTTCCTTAAGCCAGATAGAGTGGAAGAGATCATGTAGCAGGTCTCTATACTTGCAATTTCTACCGACGTCGCAAGCGGGGGTAATGCAAAGGTTCCCATAAGAGTGGAATCCTTTAAGAGTCCTACACCAATGTTCTGGATTTCTAGTTTGGGTAAGTGAATATACAAAATGCTTCCAGTTACCTACGAAGTGGAGGCAAAAAAGGATAATTGATTAATGATTTTAATAGTACCTTTATGAGGAAAGGAAATCATTCTAAAATATGTAGAAACAATAGCAGTCATTGCATATACCCACGGTCTTCCGAGTAAAATATTATAGTCAAGGGGTCCATCAACAACCTCAACATCAATACTTACTATTTTTCCCCCTAATTCAACTTGCAGGTTATTGATAATACCACAAGGTTTATATGTTCTTCCATAAAAAACCTTCAATGTTGTTGATGATTGTGATAATCGCGGCGAGCCAAGTGACTTCCAACAATTTAGAGACATAATGCACATAGATGCTCCCTCATCAATAATAGTGCGATGAACAAGGTGATTGAGAAAATTTACTTGGATGGAGAATGCCAATTATGTTGGTAGCTGTGCCACATAGCCCATATGATTAAAGACGACCATATTAGAATCATTCGGATCAATTCCACCAATGGCCGAAAATAAAGCCTGCTTCTGGGAGGGACAATTTTGTAATACCTCAAGAGCAGACATAGCTGAAGGGGATTGAGCCAAATCTTAAACTATATTATAATTTTGTGCAGCTCTTACTTGAGGATTATATGTCGATGTATGAATTACTCCCTTCGGTGGCTTAATCGTCAATTTAGGAATAACAGGAGGTGGTACTGATTCATTAGATGGATTCGTTGTCGTGGTAGTAGGTTGATCAATGGCCGGACTACCATAGTATTTATTCCACATTGACACCAAAATATCTTGTGAAGGTTTTGTAGTGGATACAATTAACAATTGGGAACTAGGAGCTGGATCCGTAGCAACCAAATTTGTGTCTGGATTTGGAAATGGGTCTGTCAACACAGCTGATGCATTTGAATTCTTGATGATTTTTGAGACTTCAGCATGGTGAGGACAATCCCTAACAAAGTGTTCCTCGTTACAGATTATGCATGGATAACAAGGTTTACGTGGTCCTGATGTTTGATCAGATGATCGTTCCTGTGGGTTGGAAGTTTGATTTTTATTTTATTTACCCTTTTTCTTACTTCCTGGTTGCTTGTCACTTTTGCCTTTGTCAAATGACACGACATTAATTTTGGAAGTTGGAGCAGGATCAGATGCAGTAGTGTTGTGTGTGTTTACAGTGCCTATCAAGCCGTCTCTGGCATGAGAGTCCTTTATTTGAGGAGGAACATTGAAATTAGATCGCGATGCATTTGGGATTTTCTCATATAGCGTGCCATACTGAGTGTAAATCAAGTCTAAATACTGGGCACGAGTCATGACTAAGTCAACCTGTAATAGACCCACTGAAGGTTCAGACCATTCTTGATTTTCTTGTGCCCTCAAACTTACTTCAGATACAAAAACTTCAAGGAAAGGCTAACCTCCTGAGAAGGTTCATTCCAAACTACGCCAAAATGGCTAAAGAATTTACTCAGTTATTGAAAAAGGGGGTTCCCTTCTATTAGGACCAAGTTTCGCAAGCTTCTTTTGATGCTGTCAAGGACCATCTTGTCTAAGCATCATTAATGTATCCTCCAAATTATCAAAAAGATTATTTCCTATATATCGTTGCGGCTGAAATGACCATTGCTATGGTTTTGGTCCAAGTAGAAGATGGAATTGAACATCCGATCTATTATTTGAGTCGTAATCTCAATGATACGAAAGTTAAGTACTCGTACGTGGAAAATATTGCCTTGGCAGCTATTTAAGCTATCCAAATATTTCGCCATTATATCCTGCTCCGAAAAACAACAATAGTTTCGATTGCAACCCCATGACTTACATCTTATCATGTCAATTACTGGGGGGGAATATTCAAAATGTATTTTCATTTTGCAGGAATTTGATTTGGAATTCATTAAATCCAAGTCAAAGAAGTCTTTAGTTTTGGCTGAGCTTCTCTGTGACCTTCCCTGTGATAGTACTGCAACTACGTCGAAACCATCTATTCCAGACGAGTCTCTGTTTCTGATCGGATCATCTGATCCTTGGTATGTGGATTTCATCATTTATCTCCAAACCTTCAGTGGGTCTATTACAAGTTGACTTAGTCATCGCTCGTGCCCAGTATTTAGACTTGATTTACACTCAGTATGGCACGCTCTTTTGTGACGACGCCACCTTTAGCAACATCCTCTGTTATAGATGGTAACAGGGATTTGATGAACCATTCAACAAGGAGCTAATCAGGAAAAAATGTCTTAACCATTCGTTGACGATGATGCCACTCATGAATATGATCTGAGATGTGAGTAGCATTAGTCTGTTTGAAGTTGGTCAAGAGTTCCATTCCAGTTTCATATCTGATTGGTAACTGGAAATGGGTAAAAAAGACAGTAGCTAAGGCAATGAAATTGTCGAAAGAAGCTCTAGGTAATTCAATGTACCATTTAGCTGCTGGACCTGTGAGCATTTGTTGGAAAAGACGTAATCAAACAGAATCATCATTTAGGGAATTTGATGAACACCATAAATGATAAGTCATAACATGAGTTGATGGATCTTCTCCAGGGTTTCCATTGAATTTAGGAATGTCAGAGGGTAATTTATGTGGTATCACCGGCCACCAAGGAGCATAATTGATAGGATCATTAGTTAACCAGTTTAAATATGGTAATTCCAAGGTTGCAACAAAAGGCAACTATTTATTAAGTTCAGGTTGAGCATAGCCAGGATAAGATGGAATTGCTTGGGCAACAGGTCTTTGAGCACCAGCATATGGGATTTGATGTTGGTAACCCAGATAGGGGTTGTTTGCATGGAAAATGCTTGAAAGTTTTGTTGACCAAAACCTGGATATGATACTTGTTGATATGAAGTTGAGGAATTTGCACCTGTGGCTGCCAAGGATTCTGTCCACCAATGTTATAACCCAAATTTGTATAAGTTGGATTCGGTTGATATGTATATCCAGATTGTGTTTGTGACACCCCATAAAATGGTACACCATCTTGTGAATAAATAATTCCTGATACAAGTTGTTGTAAATTAACCAAAGGATTTTGAGTCTGTGGACCCAACATTTGATGATATTGAGTTGAAGAAATCGCCTGATAAGGTTGATGTACAATATTTTGATTCTGTAATAGGGGTATAGATGCATTAACAAGTGGTAATGAAGTGGTTGTAACAGGTTGATTGGACAACTGTTTGTGGTTGGATTGGTAGAGTGGGCTGCCATTGACAAAAATTCAAATCAACATTATTTTGACCAAAATGTGACTGAGTACTATCATATTGGGTGACCATAGGTTTTCCCCTAGCATAAGGAGGATAATAAGATGGAAAATATTGTTCACCGAATGCTAGGAGTCTAGTTGATAAAGGAATTGACCCATAATGAGTGACTTGATATTGCCTTGATGATGGATTTAATGAATCAAGTCGTTCAGTACTAATTATAGGACTACCAGTTAAAACACCAGATGATGACATTGGAAAAGACCATGAATGTGAAGGTGCACCAGAGAAAGTTCCAGATAATGATTTGTAACCTGTTGGGACTGAAGTTCCACCATGCAAATATGACTCTGGTGAGGTTGTGAACATCGACGAAGTAGCGAGGGTAGGAGTTGACGTAATTGGAACAGCAGACCCAACCAAAGATGTTGGTTCAGACATAGTTGTATGACCAAGTGTATACTCTCTAAAATCAACGGGAGATTGAATGGAAATGAGATCAACAAAAGAAGATGGAAATCATTAAGGAAATGACTGGTACAGGTAAAGGTCTCCCCCAAAATGGCTTTGACTTAAAGGTGTATTAGGTTGTGGGATTTCTTCAATCGCGATTAATCCAAGAGGAATAACTTCACCGTCAGGCCCAAAATATATTTCAGATGGTTGACTGTGTGATATAGGAGTTTCAGTGGCTACAAAAATTTGTGGGATGACCAAGGTAGGAACAACTTCTGGCTATTCAGTTTCAAGATTCAGATATTCTGGCAAAGAAGAGATAGGATCTGGATCAATTTTTGATTGAACAATGTTGGGTCCAGGAGCTATGGTCTCAACGATTGAATGGGTCATGACCACGGGTAGCTGTGAAGACTCCATTTTGACAACAGTAGATGAACTGAGATGTGTGGAAACAATTAGAGCTAACTCTAGTTTAAATAATAATGTTTCGCCATAGGTACGAATTGTACTTGATTCGGCAGATCGTGATCGCTTTCGCCTACCAGAAGTAACTTTCGGTGGTAAAGGTGGTTTTAAAGCTAATATACGTGAACGAAGGGGGGTAGGATTGTGTTCTTCCATGATTACTTATTTATTTTGTCAAAAAAAAAAAAAAACAAAAAGAGGGTAATTCTAGGAAAAAGGGTTTACCAAGAAACTGTGAATTGCAGAACACCTCCTGGCGAACCAAAAAGTACAGGCAGGTAATCTTCCTGAATGTTGTGTTTGGTGTATCAAAATTTCAGGGAGACCGACTCGATTCACTATGGATGGACAACACCTAAAATTTATCCTCCCAAATATACCTGAAGGTATGTGGAGGCCCAAGTTTGTATTAGCGCTGTCTGATGCGAAACCGCACAGTGAGAGCACCCCTTTATACTTATCATGTTGTAACACCACCCGATATACCCAAAAGTGTGTGAATGAGCTACGATATACTTACGTACGTGGAGTGAGGTATCGCACTCGGAATGTGTCGCAGACAAGTTAACGACAACTGCTATGTTTTACGACACCGGAACACGTCTCTAGCCTAGACCTTCTAAATGTTATCGGTAATGTTCCAAAGCGTTGTTAAGTAAATTGAGATTTATTTTATGTTGATCTTGCTTAACAATTTTCCTTTCCGGTTCACCACGATGATGTATATGAAATTCCTAAAATGCAGCTAAGAATGATAAACAATCTTTCACTTTCAGCTTTTTCAATGAAGAACCTAGCTACTAAGGGAAGAGAACGCTAGTTTTTTGAAAAGAGAGAAAATAATTTGAGGGAAAACAAATCAATGAACACAAAAAAAATCAATGAATCTCAAACTAAATGCAGATTTCCTAATGTTCCTTTTGCAAAAACACACAATCCTACATGCAAATGCAAGTTTTTCTTTTCAGTTTCCTTAACGTTATGAATGCAGAAAAGAAACTAGATGCACTAGATCAATAATCAAAATGCTTTTTACTTTCGAGAAATGAAGAATACAAACAAACATTTCTCTTTTGAAGGAAAAATGAGGATTTCAACAACAATTTCTCCTATCAATGAAATGAAGATTTTACGACAATTTCCTATTTCGAAAGCAAATGATTCTTAATGCGACCATAAAAAGTACTTTGAAATCAACTTGTCAATGATAATGAAAAACTTTTTAAAACAACATTGAACAAATTTTCAGTCAAGGGAGAAGAAATATATAGAGTTACTGGTCAATTGAGCATCAAACTTAAAAAAAAAAATCAGCAAACAAAATTGAAGCAAAGTATAAAGTTAGATTCAAGGGGATTTGGTCCCTTTCATGAGCCAATACAGTCTCCAAAGGGAGACAGTGCTTTGCAACGTAGGCTGAGAAGGGAGATAGTGTTATGCAAAGCACTGTGCCCTCACTAATGGTGCATTGGGCGCAGTAAACAAAGAAAAAGCTATTGTTTCACTCACTAACTTTGAAAATTAAGCTCTGAAAAAGTCTAATATTTATGTGAAATAGCTACTGGGTGGATTTAGAAAGTAGATCAGAGACTAAAACACCAAGAAACAAGAGAAATTCTCCCCAGTGGAGGCGCCAGTTTGTTGGGCCAGAATTGTAATCTACGGATAAACTATGCATCCCTAGACCGGTGTCTAGTCTAGAACAACAGGTGCAAGACTATGCTACCATTTCTCCTAACTCAGAACAGATAGAAAGAGAGGATTAGAGGCTTACATTTTTCAGTCGCTTCAAAATGGATCCTTTCTGTCGCTTCCACTACAGCTTCAAATTCAAGAGGTTTTATGGTTGAATGCTTCCTGCAAGAAAGAACACTGAAACAACAGAAGATGCAATAATATAGATATCTATTCAAGCTAGTTAGCTAAATCGGTTAAGCATAAACTACATTCATCAACCAAGATCTTACAATATGGAAAATCAAAGTTAACATAGATGGATGTAGGGAAAAACAAGAAGTACTCTTTATTGATGATAGGAGGAGAGGTTACAACCTAGTGACTAATTTGAAGTGACCTTCCAGCAATGTTCCCAAGTCTCATCATAGCATAAGTCTCTCCAGCAACAGCTCCACAAATCAAAATCTCTATTGAAAATTCTCCAACATTTCTCTTCTCAAATTCTTCCTCTTAAACACTTAGATCTGTGTTTAATTTATAGATGAACTTTAGGTTGTTTTGTAATCAATAACATTCCAAAAATAAGCAAGACATGTTTCTAGCCATGTAGATGTCAAATGGACACTTGGATCTGAAGCTTGACACAAGTGAACCCTTCTAGAAGACACTAGCCAAGTGGAGATTCCGGAACAATGAGAATTTCACTCCCAGTGTGACCAACACACCTTTGAATGTCGGGAAGTGCTCTACATAGCAGCCTTGAATGGGGCTACCTGCATATGCAATGTACTTAGGCCCCTTAGAGCCTACGTTGGTGAGCTCTCATATGTTAAATAATAAGATTCAAACCATGGAAACCCTTGCTTGATGAAAGTCTTGTTTGATTTATGTTGTTTCCTGTCTTAGGGCATATATCAACTAAGATGATAGGGAATGATAGACCCTTGATCATCGGTCCTGGAGATGATGCCCAATTTAACCAGGTCATTAGGAATGGTGTCCAAATTGACCTATAACACACTCACTCAAAATTTGCAGCAAGATCCTAGTACATATGATACATTTAGTTGGAAAAATGATTCCTTATGGTACAAATATCGCTTATATATTTGCAAGAATTCCCAACTAAAACAAAATATTATTTTGGAATTGCACACGTCTCCTTTAGGAGGAAACTCAGGATTTTTAAAAACTTACCACAAGGTGAAGAAATAATTTTTTTGGGATGGACTTAAATCTAATATTCAAAATTTTGTGGCGGATTGTTTGGCTTTCTAGCAAAATAAAGTTGAGACAATTAAGATCCTGGGTCTTCTACAACCTTTATCCATTCTAAGTCAACGTTAGGGGGAGATTTCAATGGATTTTATCACAGGTTTACCTAAGTCCAAAGAAAGGAGTGTCATCATGGTGGTAGTTGATAGACTTACCAAGTATGCACATTTTGTGCATTATCTCATCCATTTAAAGAAAGTACAGTTGCAACTGCATTTATGGAAATAATTCAAAAGCTGCATCGAAACCCGAAGATTATTGTAAGTGACAGAGATCCCATTTTTACAGGAAATTTTTGGACGGAATTATTTTCTTGTTTAGGTGCTCAACTAGCTCATAGCTCATCTTATCATCCTCAATCTAATGCTCAAACAGAGATAGTGAATAAATGTTTGGAAGGATATCTTCATTGTTTTGTATCTAATAAGCAAGCAAAATGGGTCAAGTGGTTACCTCTCACTGAATGGTGGTATAACACTTCCTTCTATACTGCAGCAAAAATGACCCCATTTGTGGCACTTTATGGATATCATCCACCGTCCATCACATCTTCTTTAAGGGAAAATTATAGGGTTCAAGCAGTGGAGGATCACATTGAGCATCAACAAGAAGTTCTCCAACTCTTAAAGGATAACCTAAATTTGGCACAAAATCGAATGAAGCAACAGGCAGATCAACATCACAGTGAGAGAAGTTTTGATGTGGGGGACTGTGTATTTTTACGGCTACAACCATACAAACAAATGTCCCTAAAGCAAGCTAAGAAGGATAATAAATTATCGCCAACGTACTATGGTCCTTACAAGGTTTTGCAAAATATTGGTACTATGGCATACAAATTGGAGCTTCTTGATTCTTCACGTGTGCATCCAGTTTTCCATGTTTCATGCTTAAAAAATGTTATAGGGGACAAAATTCCAGTTAAAACAATATTGCCAGAACTTGATGAGGAAGGAAAAACCATATTGGAACCTTAAGCAGTCACGGAAACAAGAACATGACAGCTACGAAATCGATCAATTTTAGAGTATCTCATCAAATGGAAGAACTTACACACTAAAGATTCTACATGGGAGGATGAGAATTTTATACAAAAGCACCCAGAGCTACTCAAGAATTGAGCACAACACTTTTTTTGAAGGAGAGGAGCATGTTAGGTCCTTATATTACTAGTATAGTCCCTTATTGTTGTTAGTGTAACCCCCTTATTGTTATTGTTGTACCCCTATAACCCCCATATTGTTACTATTGTGTCCTTACATTATTATTGTTAGGTCAGCTAGGATTACATTGTGGCCCAACTAGGATTACATTGTGGCTCCATGGAATCCTATATATATAGAGGAGGTTTTTTCATTTGTATCATCCAATAATTGTTCATTTATGTAATGTATTGGAGGTTGACCCCTCGAAGTGGCTATTTCTAAGGCGTTGATATCTCTTTTCTTCTATTTTTGGAGTTGGTTTCATAACAGTATCCCTAAAGCCCATTTAGATGAGCTATTCCTTTTCAAAGAGGTTGCATGAAATATTTTTGTGTCATGACACATGAAATATTTTCAAGCCACATGAAAGGATAGCATTTTTTCTTTTTTTTTCAAACTATTTTCCTTGGTCACTATCTATCATTTACTCATTTAATTAAAGATTTGATATTTTAGTTCTATTCTGGTTTTGAGTCGAGCTTTATTTTTTTTCCTTTTGGATATGCTTTTCAATGTTGTCTCTTAGTGTAGCTACAAATATTTTGTTTTTAAATCCTCATTTTTAAGGACACCTACATTTTCAATTCATTTTCTTTGGACTTTAATTATCTTCATTTTGTTGATTTGAATTTTATTTATTTATTTTTTATTAGCTTATCTTAGTTCATTTATCTTCTAATAATGCTCTATTGTATCATATTTTCGTAAATTAAAAATTTGTTTCTAACATTTTTATTTCTTCAATTTAATGGAACACAATTGGTTAAATTCATGAAAATCCCAAGCCTAATAGACAAGACATTGTTTCTTATTCTTTGTTTATTACCCTTGTCTAGCACTTGAGACTAAGAATCAATGGTGGAATAATAATTGGATAATAAATGGATATGAGTAGCTTATACTTATTTCTAAATATATTGTTTGTTACCTTTAAGGATTTTTGCACACATCTAATAGTAGATAATTCTTCACTCAGACACTTGTGGAGTGCCCAAGGTCTTACATATAAGGGGCTTATTATAAAACAAACATATATAAAAAAGTTCTCATGACTATTAGGTTACTATCATCCCACATGTCTTTAAAGGATGATTGAGACCCCCAATTAACCTTTCTTTAAGAGAAAAGAAAAAAGAGTAAGCTAAAAGGTAAAGACTTGGAAAATAAATTTTATATAATGTGGGAAATGTAGTTGTCTCCATTGGGGATATGAATTCTCGTTTGAAATGGAGAAATTATATGATAAAATGGTGAAATAAGTTGAGAAATGAACTTCATAATTTTCCTTGTGGTTGTAACTAGTTATCTACACAAACTAGAAATGAACACTCATCCAAATAATTTGAAATACAAAGTATAATTTGACCCTATAGGATGAACCTTGGGTTCTTCATCAAGGTAAAACATTCTAAATAGAACTATTAATTATCTTAAGGTTTGTTGTAGAGATTTATGGTTTCACTTAGTGTGTCTAATTGTTGAGATATCATGAATATGACTACTATTTTGACTTGCAACATTTGATGAAGTAAAAATAGTATGAGGCTTCTCCTTTACATATTTCTAATCCTCCATGTACTTTGTTGCGTATTGATCACTTTGAAGTCTCTCGTGAAATTTAATTTGGTTATTTCCCTTAGAGCTCACCAATATCCTAAACATGCACATTAATATTTCCATTTTCTTAAGAGCCAATTTTGTTGTTATAATATATTCCAAAAATATATTATTGCAGCATACAAAAAAATTCTTTCACTATGTTGTGTCATGCCAAATTTGTCTCTCCTAGTGACATAATGCTAATCACACCTAAACTATTTTTGGTCACAACACATCACACCAATCCAAACTTTCCTTTGGTGTGACATATTACATCACTTCAAATTTTTTGTCATCATGAAAAAGGAAAATTTCTAAGTGAAATCTTCTGCATCATCCTTGCCATTGCATCCTTTTAATTTCTATTTCCATGCATGAACCCAAGTTTTTGTTTCTCCTAATGTGTTGTAAGAAAAAATATCACCAATATTATATGTCAATCATCAAACCTATTTTAGTGAAACATATCACATTGTGTCAAATTTTACTTTCATGTGACATATTGCATTGCCTCAAATTTTCATTCACCATGACAAACATTTTAATGGACAATACCATTTTTTAGTGTTATACACATGAGACAAGGATTTTTATGATTCACACCATCCTAAGTTTTAATTAGAGGGATAAAAATTTAATTAAAGGAAGAGAAAATGATTAGGTTTTAAAGACATAAGACAATGGCACATTAACCTAAGTTCCAAAAGTGCATTTCACTAAATTTTCCTTTTGAATGATTCAGTCCAAATCATGTTGCACCATTTTTTTTGGTGATATGCAAGATTATCAATGTTGAAAAAAATACCAAGTAGATGGTTAAAAGAGATGTGATACACATAATATCATGTTGAAAGTTAAAAGGGGTGTGAAAAGGAAAATATTGAGTAGCTAATATCCCTATCATAAAAGGAAATTTGGTGCATTTTTTCTTCCAATGTTTGATACTTTTATGCATAAATGTAGAATGAGAGGACATAGATTAATGCTACACCCTATAAATTTTTTACAAGCATGGTTGGTATAAATATAGTTTAGACTGATATATTATTAGAACAAATTGTTTAGGAGGAGGATGAGGAAAACCATCATGCCATTCTTGAACCTTAGAAACTTTACTATGGGATTATGCAAAAATCACATTTGAAAAAATTACAAATAAGACCATTTGTCTCAGAGGAGTTACACACATTATTATTATGAAAAAATTCATTTTTGTCTTGTTATTCAATTGGAATCATCAACCATGTAGCCAAATACCAGAGAGAGAATGCATTGGAATATAATTAATGTAGAATTAAATTTAATGAAGTTATCTTGCAGAAAAGAGATGACTGTGTAATTTCAAAGGCCAAGAAATGAGAGGGACAATTGCTTGAATTAAGGTTTAATTATTACTTGTCCACTAGGCCAAGATAGGGAATTAATTTTGGAGAGATGTATTAGTAGGATGGAATTCAATGAGAAAGGGATTTTTTTCTCTTGGATTTTTTTATGTACTATCACTGAAACTTTTAATGAGGTGAATCCAATTTTTTTTCAAGTGATTTCTTGGAGAAATTTGATTCTGATTTATATTTGTTGTGGATTATTCTGTTGTCTTTTCTTGGTAGTGGGGTTATGTAAGAATGTATCTGATGATGGATACTATTCATATGTGTAGTTATTTAATTTTTTTTCTCAAGTGATTTATTTGAGAAATTTGACTCCTATTTGTATTAATTATGGAGTTTATGTTACCTGTACTCAACATTAGGGTTATGAAAATATGTATCTTATGTTGTATAATATTCTTATGTGTAGTTGTATCTTTGAGTGTAGGACTTTCTATGGTCGTTTTAATGTTGGATTTTTCTAAGTTTGCAATCATTTATTCATATGATTGTATTTATTCTTAGTGAACTATTTCATAGGTTATTTACAGGAGCATGTGTGGTTCTATGTTTACTCCTTGGTTATTGTTAATCATGTCTAGGCACATGAATTTACATATTATATTATTTTCATTTCATTCTTTAGTTTATAAAACCATCAATAGTGGACTAGGCTACGACTAGTAAACCCTAAAATTAATAATGGTTTCTAGGGTAGAATTCATATGAGTTCTCTATTGCAAATGGTGCGAGGTCTATTTGGGAAGTCTCATTATGGTTAACCTCTATTATTGACTAGGGAACTTTTCACTTATCAACACCATGCAATTAGAAAGTACTTTCACTCTAAGATGGGAAAAAAAATGAATAAATCTTGGTTCCACTCTTGGTTAATGACAAGAAACAATGATCTGTCAAAAATAAACCTAGAAATGAAATTGTTTTGGTCTCAAGTAATGCCTCTATTATTTGACCAAAATATTTTCTTTGGTAGTGAATGATAACATATCTCAAGTGAACACAAATTACAACAACATGTAGGTGATAACCAACAAAAACCTCAAGTAACACAAGGAATTGGTACCTCTTTGATAGTGTAGCATGGATCTTGACCACTTACATTTGGTCCTTCTTAACTCTCTCTCCCTTCAAAATTTTAAAATACCAAGAGGGATTCCTCTTCAATTATAGTGAAATTTGCTTGAAATTTGACCCAATATTCATGGGAATGTGCATCTCACATGAGAAGTAGTAAAAAACCAATGCATTATAGGTTATAATAAACATGATAGGAGAACTCCGTCTACACAAAACTTTAAAAAACATAACAAAACTTCACTTTTTCCCTAGAGAATCATATCCATTAAGTCAAGGAGAGAAAAAAAACTTGAATTTTTTTCCATTATATCAATTTCACCCTCAAATGTGTGACCACAAATGTTAAATTTTTAACCTAGATTCATAAATTGAACATAAAATTATTGCCATAAAACTAGTTTAATTATTTGATATAACCTTCAAGAATTGAAATGATAATCATGAAAATGTGATAAATATATTTTCATATGACATGTATTAACAATGTTAATTTAACATGCATAAAATGGTAATTCTAGTGTGATATATAAACAATTATTACATTAAAATAAGAAAAAAATGACTTAGAATCACTCAATCAAGTTAACATATCTAATGTCAACTTTACGACAAATAGTGCTCAAACCAACTTTACACCTATTAAATATTCAATTTTGAGGGTTTTCTTAATCATTCTAGGTGGCAGATGAATCATTTTATCATTTTATCATATTCTCATGAATCATTTGAGACATACAATGTATTAGTAAGTCTCATTGTACTAATAGATCTTCAATTAACACTCAATGATAGGGAATAAAGTGCCCAATACATAATTTTAGTCTAGATGTCCTTTACCCTGTGACATTAATGTAAGGGTTATGTAGATTCAAGTGGTTCCCAGTCTTATGGAGTAGTTACTAGTCTCATAGAGTAGTTTAGAGAACCTCTACAATTATCTCTATTATTATGTTAGTTTCTAGTTTTACAATTTTGTCTCCATAATTTTTAAATAATATCTCTATTATAATGAAGTATTTTCTTGATGCATAATTACATGAGCTTGGTTCTCTAGATGCGGGTGATTAGTATGTGGTTTAGGCTTTACAACATGCCGGACAAGTGGGGATGGAGGAATGGAGGGTAGGTGTCACCACTGCATGGCGCAGGGCACATGGTGACTCAACCCCCCCTTAATTACCTCAAGCTGTCGTTGGAAATATTAAGGGTGGCTATGCTTGTGGATCAAATGCAAGCAAAGAGGGATTTGATGGCTTGGTTGGGAGTGCAACAGGATGTGATGGCTCTGGACTTGTGGTTTATGGAAGACAGGTGAACATATATGGCATTTTTGTTTGTTTTTGGAGCTCTGGTTTGGCTCTACGTCTTCATTGGAAGTTTGGTTAGTGGGGGTGACGGAACACCATGAATCGATGTAGGCTCCTTTCGCGATGGGGAAAAGGAATAGGGTAAGGAACTTGAGCCTTGAGCCAAAGTGTGCACAATCGTTTTGAACAGGACATTCCCACACACATTCATCAATTGGACGAGGAATTGGAAGCATAGGTAGCCAAAGGCACCGATACTCAAGATTGCATAAAGGATACGAGGCTCGGAGGGTGATGAATCTGGTTTCATAGACTCTATGGACCTCCTAGGTGTAGACTGATATGCTCAATTCCCTTCTCCTCCATGCCAGACATTCCTTGGATCAATCTAAGCACACCTTGGATGTAATGGAAAACACTGTAGGTATGGCTTATCCAATTGGGAGTCGGTTGGAAAGTGTCAACAAGATTTTTCTGGTCACTATCATGCCCATATCGGTTGGAAGAATGTAGATGATAGGAAAGGTAAGCGCCCTATCCAAAATCTCGACAAGGAGGCTCACGAGGGGAAAAGAGAGAAGGTGCAGAAGGTCGAGGGCATCAGAAAGTCCACCATCTCCATAGACCCTCCTCCGATATGTGGCAAGATGATGGGCCTTCCGGTTAAACACAATGCACAATCCTCTACCAGCAACTTGAAAAATATTTCCTCGTGTGATTGTTGGATAGTGGAAGAGGAACCTTCACACAGTTTGGCTGGCCAAGAAATGGCGTCTCACCCCACGTCGATGTCTTTGGAAAGGATGCAAATGATGGAGCAATCTCCCACTACTCCCACGACCATGCCTTCATTTCCCACTCACCCACAAGAGAGAAAGGAGATGGATGAAACTCATGGCGAAGATGCTCCAAATGCTTAGAATTAACAGGTTTTTTAGGTCTATTGTTACTATCTAATTTTGTCTATATCTAGCTAGTTCTCATTAGTCTTTGAGTAAAAACAATATGAACCTCTATGATGCTATACATTGGTTTCCCCATAGTGGGAAAATTATTTTGAGGATTGATATGGCTTTCTCTAGAAAAGGAGTCGGTTGATTTCTTTTTGTCTAACCACCCTAGTTAGTCTCGTTCTATAATACTGTTTTGTACACTATTAATAAGAATTTAGACTCAATTACAAAAGAAATTTACATGAGCTTGGTTTTTATTAATAAAAGAAAATTAGAGATTTTTATTTTGTGCAATTGGCGTTGAAATCTATTTGAGTGGGATCTTCTCACATCATTGGTATCATAACCTTTTTGATCCAACCTTGGATTTGTGTTTTTCTCCTTTGTACTTTATCAAAGCCAAGTTCAAGTTCTTAATGATTAATTCAACTATTTTTGAGGCATAATTTTATCATAATAGTTCAAATTTTCTCATATATTCACCATATGCATTATAATTAATAAATAATTTCCCATAAGGGTGTCCATATAATTCTATTATTTTCCTCATTCAACAAAATTAGAGCAAATTTGACTTCTACAAAATCTAATTTAGTGTTAGGTCCCTATAATACTAGTGTAGCCTCCTTATTGTTATTTGTTAATTTTTCATAGAGCATCATTGTTATTTACTTTGATAGTTAAATTTCATCAATAACATGTTAAGTTCACCCCAAATAATTATACCATTGTACAAATATATATAATTATATATTTTAGGCTTTTGCGAACAATATTTTGTGTAGTGGTGTTTTATGGGTATGTCGCATCCATGTTTTTTATTTCGACATTTCGAACCAAACTACCGTGGTTCATCTTCAGGAAAAGATCCATGAGTGAAACTATAATTAACCATCAGAATATGAAACTATGCAGAAATAAAAATACCATCATCATCATCATTATATAAGTAGTAGAATGTAAAATTTTAAAGGAAGAGAAGCATGAACACATAGAGACACCAGGATTGCTCTAAGATCGGGGAGAAACCCACTATGGGGAAAGCCCTTGAAAATTATTCTTCCTATATATTCATCAAATTATTTAGAAACATGAGTAGAAAGATACATATATAGGTATCGTTACGATGAAAAAAAAAACTAGAATACACACAATAAAACCATAAACATACTTCTGCTTGAAGGAGCCTGAATCTGAGAACTGAAATGCACTGACATTGGTTGTATCAAACTAATGAATACATATGATATTGAATGAGGAGTGTAGATACGTCTTGTAGTAGAAACAAATAGATATGTTCTACAGATCAACTGCTCTATAATAAAAAAACACATATCTGATATATCACCAAGTGATCTCAACTCTGAAGTCCTAGATATGAATACATGAGACTATCAATGATTGTTTTGACACAACTGTGACTGAACGACTGATGTATGGAGTCACCATGCAAACAAATAAATTTTAACTAAATAGGATCTTCCCAAAAAATCTCTTGGACACGGCCTTAACACACTCTACCCATGGCTCTAGGGTCCTTGATTGCTACCAGGATACTCTGTGCCCACAAATCTGCTTCAAATTAGCCCAATATGACCTCGGGGATTTAGTCACACCCTTAATATGCTATTATAGTGGCTCTAGGGTCCTTGGTTGAGGGCATAGCACACCCAACCTATGGCTCTACTTAGCTGGGCCACTACCTCTACATTTCCTGTCCGCGTCTCTACTTTAGAATACCCAGATTAAATGTGTGATCACATCTGTGATCCCTATCCTTTGCGCAAGCTCCTCCTAACATACCTATGCGAGCCAAGACAAAAAATATACCAAACAAACCAAAGGATGCAAATCATATATCACTTGAGAAAGTGTACAACTGATCTTGAGGTCGCCTCTATTTATAACTTTGTGAGTGACCGCTTGGGGCTTTGACCGAATACACATGTGGTTAGGCCGAACCATAAAATAATAAATAATTCATAACTTAACTTATTATTAACCGATTAGGATGATCTATAGGTATATTTTGATCCTATTGAAAAGAGGAATTTAATTAAATTATTATATTAATCATATGAGTTTTTCAATGTGGAATTCAACCCTAGTTGCAAAAATTAACACTCTTTATCAACTGGGAAGAATTCCACTTTGCAATCTCTACTTGTAGATCTCTTTATCAAGGTGTCATCACAGCTTAACTCAATATGTTGATATCTGTTCATCGATCAATATGTCATTCTGTTATCTTCATGCATCATCACGTATCGTCACTGAACATCTTTTACATGTAGTCACCATGCTCTGAACCTTTCTCATTACAAATCATCATTTTACTCTTCGTGATTATTTCTTCTTATCTCTTTATTGTTCCTGTTCATATGTTGAACATTCTCTGATCTAGAAGAATAATTTGTCACTGAAAGGGATCTTAGGCTACCACCCTTCATCTATCATGCTATCATCTTGGAATCTCCACCATTAAGTTACTACCCAGAATATCATCAATGAAGAGCATATCATTAGGGAGTACATATCAACCTATAATCGCATCAGGGAGCACATCTTGACCTGGAATATCATGCAAGTGCTATATATCTATAACCCAATATCTAGCAATAAGATATCCATCCATGCAGGGGAGACCATCTCGACCCTGGTATCACATCAAGGAGATCACTCTCAACCCAGAACCACATAGGGTTATCTCAACCCATCCTATTTCCTACTGATATTCCCATCAATGAACCTAAATAGTCATGTGGTAAAACACCTACATCATAATCCACTTGGGTTTTACACCCCAAGTACACTCTCAACTCGTTTACCAAACAAGGAGAGGTATTCCTGACAAGACCTGCTTGTGGGTATGATGCCAACTGGGGTATACTCTGCACAGAAAATATATGGGAGAAACATTCTCCAACCCTATGAAGATAGGGGAGAAACATTCTCAACCTTGGGTAACATATAGGGAATATGATCTATTGTCCAGATTTCCCTCAACCCCAGGAGCCCTCTATCGCAATTCCTCATTTTGGGAGCTCAAAGAGAGAGGAAGAGATGGCTCAATGTCCTCGATCATCGTTGCTCTCATCTGGTATCTGTTATTTCCTTTTCCTACATGAAATCAAATAAAGTGCTATCTTAGAACATACATAATCATGTAAATCACAAAAAGATACCAATCATAGCAAGATACCATAACCATCCTCCATTTCATCGAGGTGTCAATCACGCATGGATACTATAATAATCCTCCTTCTCACATAGGTGTCAATCACAAGCCTAAGCTTTTCTCGAACATCTGAATTGTCTCAAATAAATGGAGAAATAATAGTCCCAAATATATGTATTTGGGATTCTTTGTCATCATAGTGAATCCATGTCTTATCCAGATAATGCTCAGTGAACTCTGTAAGGAGATTCTACATCATGCCTCATAGCTAACCTTGTTAGCAGCATTGTACCCGATATTGGTTGTGCTATGGACCTATCATCCAAGATATCATGGCATATCTCATACTAAGGCATCATAAAAATGTGCTCATCAATAATAATCCCAAACATTTTAAGTTTATTCATGCAACTACATATCATGGGAGAAATATCTCAACCTTTAAGAGTAGAACAAATAAAATATGTTTGGTGGAAATTCTGAGTGAAGCAGCTCAGTCATGAGTTTAATCACGTTCTATACATATAATATACAGATGGATGTTCAAAACAAAACATCAATGTTTCAACCAATTAAAAAATGTCATGTCACGTTCAATGAACATTTGAAACTTAAATCAAAGTGTCCAAGGATTTACATTACACAAAGACATTTCAATAGTCTTGAAATATAGAATTTCTTTCCCAAGTTCCAAAAATCAATTCATCATGCCATGATACATCATTATGATATTCAGAATTCGTCTCCCTCTTATATTTTTAGAGGCTCTCCACTTGTAAAGGATAAAATCTCAATATGTATAATCAAAGCCATAATCTAAATCAAGGCCATACCTTGGAACTCATTATCCTGACTTCACCAAATAACAATCAAATATAAAAAAATATGAATCAAGGAGCTTGCATCATGCAACACTCTCTACTAGCATAATTTCTTACCATGGCAACATATCCAACCTTACACAAATCAATTTTTTGTTAATAAGATCAACTCATCAAAGTTTAGAAGCTAGTCAAAACTATTATCAAAGACATTGATTTATAGTATCAATTGTTTTAGCCAAAGATATGTACATATCAAGTCTTGACTTAACTTCATGTCAAGTTCTCAATTACATCATTTAACATGTCATTACAAGCCTTTTCCGTCACTATATGCAAGTTCACACAAATCAAGGTTAAGCCATGCATGTTCATACTAAGTCACAACAACCATTGTGCTAGGAACAAGGAGGCCAATACAAAACCATAGTCATGTATACTCACATATGACACTGAAGGTCACTATGCTCACATAGAATTATCATATGGGAAAATAAAATATCGCCATATCAAAACATGTCAAATCCAAATGTGCAATCACGGTAAGATCTATAATTCTAGACATATCTCAATCATTAAGCATCATGTCAAAAGTACCAATTTTTTTTTATCAATATCAATCAGCCAAAACATGTAGCACAATATTCAAACATAATGACATATCCATATGAATGTCTCAGTCACCTGCACACACAAGTTCGGTTTAAACATATAAACTTTCCCTGGTGACAGATCTTACTGGCATCTGCAATACATCTATAGAACTGCCATCTTCCAAGTAACCATATGATTTCATGCTTAATTCCATCAATTCCAGAAATTAGTTTACAATGGAAAGAAAAATTATAAATGCATGGATTCAGAGTACAGACTGAATTCATTGTACAAAACTTCAATTGTATGTCTATCAGGAATAGTCACATCTATGAGCCTTCATTTACGAGAATGAGGCTCAAACCTCTGTTGTATATCAATAATGTCAAACACTCATAAATCATATTACAATAGAAACATGAGTAAGAATATTTTAGTAGAGAGGCCCTCCCTATGAACGAGAATCCACTTCATTCATGTCATCAAACTGTATTTCATGGAGTCATGCAACAACAGATTTTTTAGATCATAAACACATATCTATCATCATCATCAACATGATGTCATAAATATTTCTTCAAGGGTTGGACTTGAACGATCGGGGCAACAATATGATGTGTTAACACAATATTATGAACCCAATAATAATATATCAAGTTAGAGCATTTAATTTCACCGCATGCTATAACCGCCGATAGTCAGATATTTGAAACATCAATCTCATAGATATGCCTCTATCATCACAATTTCCAATACCATGCATATCATAATAAATAGGATTAAGCTAGATTATTCAACATACCAATAAAGTGAAATCACTCTTTTTCCATGAGCTTTCATCATGCTTATCACAAGCATTGTCAATACCTTCTATAAGAGATCCAAAAGAGCTTATGCATATCAAGAGTCAAGAGTACCATCCATTAGAGTCAGAATCATGATCTCCAAAACAATAGATGTTATCAAATCAACAATATATGACAATATATCCTAGATTAACAATAAGTAGCTTTGCATAATAAATATCAAAAAATTCACTACCAGGTGCACCATTTCATCATAGGAAACATAAATCCCAATCACTCTTATATGCATGCATGAGCCATCTGAGAAGTATACATTCTCAATATACCATAGGGCTTACCTATCCATCCAATGTTATAGCTAAAACATACCATTAAAACAATATACCATGCATATATAGCAGTATTACCTATGCACCTTCACATAGGCAACTTGTAGTGCTCAAGTGCCTATTTACCTTTACCAGATCTTGCCATCTTTTCCCTTTCTAGATCTAGCCATCTTTACCTTTTCCATATCTAGCCATATTTACCTTTTCTAGATCTAGCCATGTTTACCTTTTACATCTATAGACATCTTTTCCTTTTCTAGATTTAGCCATCTTTCCTGCATTTCCAAATATCCTCAAGAGGGATCCACTCATAACATCTTATCACAGAGGTTAGAAATATCCAGGTGCTCAAATATACATGTAGGAAGTAATGACTAGAAAAAATAATAATAGAGATCATATCCATAAGTGTAAACAAGAGTAAGATCATAAGTCAAGGAATACTTATGATAGATGATGATCATGTCCCTCTCGAGCCATCCTTCAAGAGCCATCCATATGCCATAAAAAAATGTTTCCTTCAATTAACAATTTTATCAATTACGAGGTCATCTGTCAAATATATCCCAAGCACATGAGCATCTTTACAAAGGCTATCTGAGGGTTTCATAAACCAAATATTAAGACTTTACCATAAACCAGGGTTTATCTCAAACCCTTATACATTAACAGCCTAGGGTTTTATTCATACCCCAAAATACTTTTATGTCTATAACATCCTCTTCTTGCTTCCATAAAAGTGTCTCCTTGGGGGTGATCTCCGTGGATTTTCTTCAACCAACTCTAAGCCCATGTTAATTTTTCATAGAGCATCATTGTTATTTACTTTGATAGTTACATTTCTTCAATAACATGTTAAGTTCACTCCAAATAATTATAACGTTGTACAAATATATATCATTAACCATCAGAATATGAAAATACGTAGAAAGAAAAATTCCATCATCAGCATCATCATCATATAAGCAGCAAGATGTAAAATATCAAAGGAAGAGAAGCATGAACACATAGAGACACCAGGAGTGGTTCGAGACGAGGGAAAAACCCACTAGGGGAAAACCCTTACAAATTATTATTCTTAGATATTCATCAAATGATTCAGCAACAAGATGATAATGATCCATAGATACATATATTTACGATGCAAAAAACAAATAAAATACATGCAATAAAACCATAACCATACTTCTGCTTGAAGGAACCTGAATCTGACAAATAAATGCACTGACACTAGTTGTAGAAAACTGATGAATACAACTGATACTAAATGAGGACTGTAGATATATATTTCAATGGAAACAAACATATATGATCTATAGATCGAAAAATCTATAATACCAAAACACAAATCTGATAGATCACCAAGTGATCTCAACTATGAAATCCTAGTTATGAATCCAAGAGACTTTAAATGAATATTTTGATGCAACTATGACTGAACGACTAATGTTTGGAGGCACTGCGCAAAGAACTGAAGGTGAAACAAATCTGATCTACCCAAAAAATATCTTGGCCAAGGCCTTAACACACTCTTCCCATGGCTCTAGGGTCCTTGGCCACTACTACGATACTCTGTGCCCACGGCTCCACTTTAGATCAACCCGATCTGACCTCAGGGCTTTGGTCGTGCCTTTAACAAGCTATGCCAGTGGCTCTTGGGTCATTTGTCACGGGAATAACACACCCAACGTGCAGCTCTGCTCAGATGGGCTGCTACCTCTACATTTCCTTCCCACGACTCTGCTTCAAAATACCCATATCAGATGCGTGATCACATCTGTGATCATGACCGTTTTCACGAGCTCCTCCTGACGTACACGTGCGAGGAAAGACAAAAAGTAGATGAAACAATCAATGGATGCAATTCATAGATTGCTTGAGCAAGTGTACAAATGAGTTTAAGGTCACCTCTATTTATAATTTTGTGAGTGACGACTTGGGGATTTGACCAAATCAACGTGCGGTTAGGCTGGCCCATAAAATAATAAAATAATTCATAACTTAACTTCTACTTAACTGATTGGGATGATCTATAGGTTGAATTTGACACTCTTGAAAAGAGGAATCTAATTAAATTATCATCTTAATCATCTAAGTTGTCCAATGTGGAATTTGACCCTAGTTGCAAAAATTAACATTATTGTTAGTGCAACCCCATTATTGTAATTTTTGTGCTTGTGTAGCCTCCATATTGTTATTTTTGTGCCCCGTAGAAGCCCAATATTGTTATTGTTCTTCCCTTAAATTATTCTTGTTATGCAGGCTTTCATTATTTTGTGACCCCTTAGACTCCTATATATAACAAGAAGGTCTTGTCATTTGAATCATCCAAAAATTGTTCATTTGTGTGATGTAAAGGAGGTTTCCCCCTTAAAGAGCTAGTATTCAAGTTGTTGATCTATATTTTCTTATATTTTGTGATATGGTTACATAACATTTGGAATAAGGGATTTTTATTCTAGGCCTTTTCTTCTTCAAATAGGTCATCTTGGAATTTTAGCTATAATTTTTTTGCTATGAGGTTTCAGATTTTGAAATGTTGACCAAGTGGTGCCGAAATCATGGTGAAATTTGTGTAAAAATGTCAGAGATTGGTTTGCTATATTTTCTTATATATGGTCCAAATAATTTATGGTTTATGAATGCTCTAGAATTTTGTCTCAAACAAGTGACCTAGGGAAAATCATCATAACTTTCTCTTCGAGCATTGGATTCAAAACAAAATAAAAAAAATAAAAAAAAATTGAACAAACTTTAATTTCTCGTGTATCAATTTCAAGGAAAAAAGTTGAAATGTGACTTGTGGCATCCATACAAGTTTAATCTATTGAACCGGTCTATAATCAAGCCATCATGGGATATTTTTCATAACTTTATCTTGAAGAATCCAATCTTTGAATGACTTGTGGAATTGGAAAGAAGAATAAGAGGGATACCACAAGATGAAATTTTAGACCTTGGGAGACTGAAATTACAGAGATAGAGAATTTTCAAGATCAAGCTCCTAAAAGAAATAAAACATGTGTATTTTTTAAAATTATGCATAAATTTTGTTTGAAAAAACAATTTGCAATGGTTCAAAGGGCATAGTGAAGCATAGATATCGTTTTTTGACTCCAAAATTCATCGAAAAAAAATGGATACACCTAGTAAGAAACCATAAAATTTTACTATGACACATGAAGAAGAGGAAGAAAGGCAACATGATATATCAAAAATATTTCTCTCTTGCAAAGAGTAACAAAAAATGAACTAGAAGATAAGATGGATGGTTTAGAAGCAAAAATAAAAGGCAAAATGGAAGGCTTTAAGGATGGTTTTAAAGTAGACATGGACACGATGAATTTCAAGTTGGAAGAGTTGACAAAGTTTTTGCAAGAAAGGATTCCTAGTGGTGATAAGGCAATACATGAAAATAATGATGAGGAAAAAGGGAATATGAATTATGATTTTAAATACTCCAATGTTGGGTTTAAGACTCACCACATTCCAAAGATAGATATGAGGAAGTTTGATGGCAAGGATATGGTAACAAGGATACTACATATGGAGTAATTCTTTAATCTACATGATGTGCCACACACACAAAAGGTATGCATTGCATCTTTATATTTAGAAAAATATCAGTTTGTGAGGTATCGATGACTTTGTTCTCATAAATAAATTGTCACATGGACAATTTTTGTGGAAGAATTGGTAGCACATTATGAGGATACAGAGAGAAATATCTTCTTTATCCAATTGATAAATCTCAATCAAAAGGGTTCAATGAAAAAGAACATTGAGGACTTCCAAATATTGAATATCAAGGTAAATTGATGTAGGTGCAAAGACCAAGCACAAGATATGAGAGTCTAGACAATATTTTGTCAATGTGATGGGATGGTCATATGGTAATTTTGGGAGGAATTTTTAAATGTTCTGTAAGAAATTATAAATATTTACATTAGGAAGTGAGGTTTGACTTTTAGAAATAATATGGAGAGGTTATTTTCTAATGTAAATATAGTTTTTAGTTTCCCTTATTTTTTGGAGAAGGGGAAACGATTCACCCTTTGTGACTTTTGGTTGTCATTGTATGTTCCTTTTGGGAAACAATAAAAAACAGAGTGTTTTGGAAGAAGAGAGGGGGAGAAGCTCCAGAGGTGGAGGAGAATAGGATAGGAGAGAGGAGGAGAAGAGAGGAACTCATTGTTTCTTTGTGTAACTACAATTGTAAGGTTTTGCAGATGCATGTACCTTCAATAAGTGTAAACATAAGTCATTTCTATGTGAATGGCATGATAAACAACTATGAATGGTTATAAGTTGTGTGATTTTTAAATGAATTGAAGCTATTTAGTTACACTGAATCATTTAATTTTTTGAACCATTGTTAATTCATAATTTATTCCTATGTGCTTGGTCAGTTTTGACCCCCTGTCCTTTGTTGATTTTATTGATACTAAGAGTTGGTAAATTATGGCTTCAACTTTTGTGTGATTTATTCATGCATCTTTGGAATTCTTATTGTAATAGTTTAAAAACACCATAGATGAAGGTTAATTATGCCCTAGAATAGTGGTTGGTATGGTTTTAGATTGAATCAAAACCCTAATGTTGAATAAAATAGATATCCACTTATGAATTGTTACTAATCACAGTTTTATTCTTATGTGTTTGGTTATTTTTATTATAAGTATATTCTTATTGGATTGATTTACATTGAAAATATGAGCATTGAAACTTCAATCATTGTGTGATTTATTCATGAATCTTGTGAATCTTGTTGAAATGGTTTCAAAATCTATGGAGGAGGTTGCCACTATATTTTAGAGCAGTGAATGCGTGAGATTTACAATGGTTTGAATTCTTTTACAATAAAACATAGAACTATGTTTTGGAATATAATGAAAAATCCTATTTGAATGATTTTCGATTGGAAAATTTATTATGGTTTTGAAAATCCTAGTGAAGAAAGTCATGTTAAATATTTCACTATCTCAAGGAGTGGTTTAGGGACATCGAGGGATGATTTGGAAGAGTGATTCAATTCATTTTCCCAAAACAAAAATACAAATTTTTAAAGAGCACTATGAAATTATTTCATAGCGAACGACACTAAAAAAATATTTTGTAGCGATTGGACAGTGGATTAGAAATGGATGCTGCGAAATTATTTCACTAGTGACTGATAAAATTTTTATAGAACTATGTTTTGGCTAAAGTTACCTTTTGGCATGCTTCCATATTACACAATTGTGTGTATTTTTTATTGTTTGTTGTTAAAGGTATTAAACGGGTCAAATCCATTGTTATATGGAGGGGGTAGATTGGTGATATTAGTGCCAAGGTGGCCTTGGTTTCCATCAAGTGGTATCATAGCCTGGATGCTCTTTGGTGATGAGATTAGAACAATTCGTCAACAAGTAAAATTCAAAGTCCACATTAGAAGCATGGAGGAGAATCAAATTTGAAAATATGATTCAGGTAACTTATTTTGTTCTTATTGAATTTGAAGACTGATGATTGCATGACAGAAATCTGAAGAAGATAATGTATGGAAGAAAATATACTTTGGGAGGAAGTAGATCAAATTTATTTTCAAGAAAACATAAATTTATGGGTGAAGGATATTAGGAGATGGTAATATCAAAGGTATAGCTATTAGAGAATACTACAATAGTGTAATATTCCAAATTTTCCATCAGCTAATTGGAATATTAGAGTTCTTACTTTTCTTATTTATTTAAGTAAATAAAAGTGTGAAAGGACCCACAAACCTAGTAGATGAATAAAATCCACTTCTATAGTTCGCAATGTGGGTTAATTGAGTAGTGGAGTAGAATTATGGAGTAGTGGGGCAACATAATAATGAAGAAAGAGTGGAGGTCATAGAGAATTAATGAGGAAGATGATTGAGATAGTGGAGCAATAAATGCAAGATGATGGAGATATTGGAGAAGCAATTGCAGAGATTATGGAGGAAGTGGTGCATTAAATGCACACATGATGGAGGAAGTGGAGAGTAATTGTAGCAGTGATGGAGATCATGGAGGAAAACACAGTCTTTATGGAGGATAGTGGCCACATGTGCAGCGTAGTTATGAGTTGGGCCAAGGCTAGGGAAGGCTCACAACCATAAAAGTAAGATGAGGGCAGCAAAGGAGGGGAGTCTGGATTTTTATTGTTGAGCGTCGTAAGACATTTCTTTGCACACTTCAAATTTTTAGCTAAGTCTATTGTGTTGTTTAGCACCGGGTGTTCTCGAGCGGGAATCCTACCCTTACACACAGGGGACTTCACGTGCCTACTCTGGGAATTTTTTCTTGGGAAAAATTCATCATCCGGAAATCAGTGCCACTTTCATCCACTCTCATATGCACTTCCAGCTGCAGGAATTATGTATTCTTGAACTTGGGTTTGAGAGTTGGAAGGTTGTACTCGGTACTTTAGCTTAGAAATCTATGGAGGGATCAGCCCTTCACAATGTGGATCCATTACAGTCTTCCTAGAGTTTCATTTTCATATATGGCATTAGGCCATCCATCTATTCTCATATGCAGCAAAATTTCCTGTAGGAATTGCGTAATTATGCAGTGAGGCTTTGAGGAGAAGAGGAAGTTCCAAGCAACTTTAGCTTGGAATCATGTGAGGGTTTAATCCTTCACTCCATGGATCACTTTAGCAGCTTGAGATCAACATTATATTATCTATCAACAGGCTCCGTCATCAACCCTCCTAGAGAGTGCAGTATTTCCCAGTAGTTGTGCATCTGACAACTGCATATTTAGTGGAGGAGCTAGATCTCAAGTTTTGAGCTTGGGATCAGGATAAGGGACTAGATGTTCATTTAGTGACCTAAGTGGGTGCTATTGTAGCAGATAGATAATTATTTCAACCCCATATCAACAGTTTTCTCTAGGGAGTGCGTAACTCAGCCAACAAGGGTGTAGTGTGCAACCCAAAAAGGGCCACGATTCCAAACTCAAAATATGGCCAAACCATTTCTGGGTATTTCTGGGTTTTCTGAGTAGAATCTGTGGTTAAAATCCCAGATATTTTTGATCACTCCAGTAGCCTCTCGCACATATATTTTCTTCCCAGCAGCAGTAGCTTCCAGTAGTAGTAGTTTATAATTTCCAGTGATAGGTTACAATAGTGTATTTAAGCCATCTTGTGGCTTGAGTGCATTCCTTTTGGAGCATTGTGGACTTGCATTGTTGTTGATATGTAATGATATGGATCAACTTTTTTTTATCATATGTATGATGTTTTGATGTATTCCGACATTTTTCTAGTTTTATATGTTTTATTCTTATTTGGAATTATGCATATGTTCTATATTCCTGTCTTTCCTATTTTTGGATATTATAGTGGTATCAGAGCATGATCTTTGCCTCAAATTGTGGGCGCTACATTTCATGACATCAGAAGAAGAAGCAAAAAGAAGAGATATAAAATGACTGAGGGATTAAGTTTTGCTACACTTCTCTTTATATCTATGTGGGATCTCTCCAAGGAGGTCAAAGAAATGAGAAGGGAGAGGCAAAGAGGAACCTCAAGAAGGTTTCAGAATGAGGAAGGTCCAATCACTTCCTATCGTAAACAGAAGAAACCGACAATGAAGAGAGCTCCACAACACTCTACTATCTCCATTTTCTTTGCAAAGGAAGGTGAATGGCATGTATATGGAGGATACTTAGAGCATGAGACTCTGAGTAATTATCTTGCAAAGTACAAATATCAGTCTAGAGCATTCAAGGAGAATCTAACTCTCCAACAGTTTTTCTAGATAAAAGAAAACTAGAGATTTTGCAGTAGCAATAGAAGAAGAAGGCACATATAGAATAGATTCTTCTTGCCTAAATTTGATGGGTAATCCACAAGCACAACAAAGACTTGGATGAAGGAGTTAGATGCATTTTTCTGGCTACACCTAGTAGTGGAAAGATATGCCGTCGAGATTGCGGAGCTGCACCTTGAGGGTGAAGCAAAGGATTAGTGGTTCAACCATATGAAACATGCAAGAGTGACTGCTTATGTAGACTTCACTCAAAGGTTGGTAAAGAGGTTTGATAGAAGAAAACTGAAGGTAATTTCCATTGAAATATTTTCTGACATTAATGAGGGATCACATGAGGAGAAAAAGGAAGATGTCATCACTATCACTCTGGAAAAGGAGCAACTACTACCACCACCAGCTATAGAAGTACTTGCATCAGAAGGAGGAGCACTTGCATATTTGCAAGATGATCTTGAGCCTTTGACATTGGGAGTCCTATGCATGATTCAGGAGGTGCATGAGGAAGAGGAAGAAAATACTAGCACTGATACAACAGTAGAGGAGTAGCCATCCACATCACCAACAATTGGAGAAGCAATTACACCTGTTGGAGGAACTCTTGTAGCTTTGCAAGATGTTCCCAAGCATTAGCTGATCCAAGGTATGCAAACATTTCCACCCCAGATTTTTTTAGCACATCATCTTGAGATTTGTTGGGTCATGCCATCGGGGAAATTGCATGACCAAGGGTTAGAGTACATTTCTTATTTGGAGCAACAGGCTATCACTACGCAAAGGATCCTTGACTGGTTCAAGGATAAGATGTATAGTTATCCAATTTTGACATTGTTGAGCTGCACACAACACTTTGTGTTTGAGTGTGGAGTTTCTGAGGATGGGATTAGCATAGTCCTAATGCAGGGAAGCTATACAATAACTTTCGAGAACTAGAAGTTATTATCGCATGAACTGTCAAATTCTATCTACGATAAAGAGATGTTGGCCATTATGCATGCATTGACCAAATTCAAGTAGTTTTTGATTGGCAATAGATTTTAGGTGAAGACCAACCACCATAGTCTCCGACATCTTTTTGAGGAGCAGTAGTTGTAGAAGAGGCAGTAACAATGGATCATTACAATGCAGGACTATGAATTCAATATTGTGTATGGAGAGGGCCATGAGATAATAGATGCACTATCATGGATATCAGCAGCGTTGTCATTGAGGAGCAGTGATGATTTGAGGGCCCAGTTATTATTTGAGCATTATGATGACTACTTCACTTATGAAGCATTAGATGGGAAGATGGTAGATGGTAGACATCATGTAACCGATAAAATCTTCCATTATTAGGACAAAGCCTTCACGATGAGAAACTCACAACTCAAAGAGAAGTTTCTGCATGCAGCATATTGAGAACCTCATAGGTTCTCCCGGGCGATCAGTGAGAGGTTCTCATGGAGAGAACTCAAGGAGGATGCACTTTCACATATCATGGAGTGAAAAGATTGTCATCAGATTTTGGAGGATGGTATTGTCGACATTGCTCCGCTGTCGAGGTATGCACATTACTTCGATATTTTCACACAGTACATCTCTTCACCCGTGACCGGATCAAGGAAAAATTTAAGGTTGGAAATTTATCTTAAATTTTAGCAACCTTGGCGAATCTTACTAGTCCCTAATATCCAAATTTTAAAATGTTTGGTGATAATTTTGTAAAAATGTTTAGATTTATAATTATTTTATATTAGACTATATATAATATTGGCTATTTTTAAGGTAAAATAATTTTGTATTATAAAATTTGGGCAAATTAATTTTTAGAAAAAAAGGAAATTAGCAAATATTTTTTTTGGAAAAAGCATGGAATATTAGCCCACCTGTGAATATTAGACCCTAAAATTTTCCCTCGACTGGATTATATTTCCAGGATGTCTTCATGCTTCATGGTCTTCCCCAGGCCATAGATAGTGATGGGGACAATTTTTGTATGAGCAGTTTTTTGCGGGAGCTTGTCCATTGGGTGGATACTAAGCTGGTGCATGATATGTGTCATCACCCACATTTGTATGGATGGATGGAGATGATGAGAAAGTGGCTAAAAAGTTACATGCAGATCTATGACATGGGGCAAAAGGAAGCATGGATACTCTGGCTTTTCTTGGGAAAGTATGGTTACCACCCGACATTTCAAATTGGTATGTTCCATGCCTTGCACAGTACTGAGGTGGTGCAGCAACAGGAGGCATGGCTATGCTGGCTATTCTTGGGAGAGTATGGCCAAGACATTGCATTTTATATGTCCATTGGCATATCACTGTTTCCTACCTTGCACAGTAGTGATGAGGTGTAGCAGCTGGAGGCATGGCTACACTGGTTATTCTGGGGAGAGTATGGCCACCATATGACATTCCGCATGTCAATTGGGATGTCACTGTTTTATACTTGGCATGATGATGTGTTGTGGCAATAGGAGGCCTTGTTGCATTGGCTTCTCTTGAGGGAGTAATGCTACCATACTTGGTATGATGATGATGTGATGTGGTAGCAAGAGGCATTGTTGTAGTGGCTTCTCTTGAGAGAGTATGGATAGCATCCTTGGTATGGTGATGATGTAGTATGGCAGCAAGAGGCATTTTTACAGTGGATGCTATTGGGAGAGTATGGTTCGACATTTCACATGTCAATCCATATGTCTCTATTTCATAATTTGCACAGTGTTGAGATGATGCTTAGAGAAAGCAAGGCCACCAGGGCCAAGGATTGGATCATGGAGAGACACAACCTACTCCATGTAGCATGGGTTGGAGAGATATTTTATGAGTTGAGACTTTCGACTTGGGGAAGGAACCACTGCACTTCACATATATCATGCAGAGAAGAGGCTCTTGGACAACAGATGGTTGCCACTTAGGGACTCATTGATGAGGGGAGGCATCTAGCTACACAACTTGAGGCCATTCTAGACATTCTAGAGAGGCAGCCATGAAGCTAGGCATTCATAACACATTGGAGTAGATGGGGAAGCCTTCCATATAAGGATGCCACTTGGGAGGGATATGGATTTTTGCAACATCCACTTTTGCAGTTGCTTGAGGACAAGCAACACTTTGGTGGGTAGGACTATAATTTTCCAAATTTTCCATAAGCTAATTGAAATATTAGAGTTATTACTTTTATTATTTAGTTAAGTAAATAAAAGGGTGGAGGGACCCATAAACCCAGTAGATGAATAAAATCCACTTCTATAGTGTGAATGTGGGTTAATTGAGTAGTGGAGTAGCATAATAATGAAGAAAGAGTGGAGGTCATAGAGAATTAATGAGGAATATGACATAGATAGTGGAGGAATAAATGCAAGATGATGGATATAGTAGAGAAGCAATTGCAGAGATGATGGAGGAAGTGGCGCACTAAATGCACACATGATGGAGGAAGTGGAGAGTAATTGCAATAGTGATGGAGATCATGGAGGAAAACACAATATTTATGGAGTCTAGTGGCCACATGTACAACGCAGTTATGAGGTGGGCCAAGGTTAGGAAAGGCTTACAACCATTAAAGGAATATGAGGGCAACAAAGGAGGGGAGTTTGGATTTTTATTGTTGAGTGTCGTAAGAAATTTCTTTGCATGCTTTAGCTATTTAGCAAAGTCTGATGTGTTGTTTAACACTGGGTGTTCTTGAGTGGGAATCCCACCCTTACCCACAGGGGACTTCGACTGCCTACTCTGGGAAGATTTTCTTGGGCATCATTCATCATCCAGCAATCTCTGCCACTTTCATCGACTCTCATATGCACTTCTAGCTACAGGAATTATGCATTCCTGAACATGGGTTTGAAAGTTCGAAGGTTGTTCTCGGTACTTCAGCTGAGAAAACTGTGGAGGGATCAGCCCTTCAAACTGTGGATCCATTGTAGTATTTTAGGAGTTTCATTTTCATATCTAGCATTATTCCATCCATCTATTCTCCTATGTAGGAACGTTTCTTGCAGGAATTGCGTAATTCTGCACTTAGGCTTTGAGGAGAAGAGGAAGTTCCAAGCAACTCAGCTTGGAATCATATGAGGGTTTAATCCTTCACTGTTGGGATCACTTTAGAAGCCTGAGATCAGCATTATATTATCTATCAGTAGGCTACATCATCAGCCGTCCTAGACAGCGCAATATTTCCCAGCAGTTGTGCATGCGACATCTACATATTCAGTGGAGGAGATAGATCTCAAGTTTTGAGCTTGGGATCAGGAGAAGGGACCAACCCTTCATTTAGTGAGATAAGTGGGTGATATTGTAGTAGATAGATCATTATTTCAGCCACATATCAGTAGTGGTCTCCACGGAGTTCGTAACTTATCCAACAGGGGTGTAGTGTGCAACCCAAAAAGGGCCAAAATTCAAAACTCAAAATATGGCCAAACCATTTCTGGGTTTTTCTGGGTTTTCTGAGTAGAATCCGTGGTTAAAATATTGAATCTTTTTTAGCACTCCAACAGCCTCTTACACATGGATCTTCTTCCTAGAAACAATAGTTTCCAATAACATCAGTTTCAACTTTCCAGTGCTAGGTTACAGTAGTGTATTTCATCCATGTTGTGGCTTGAGTGCATTCATTTTTTAACACTCTGTAACTACATTGCTATTGATATATAATGATATGGCTTAGCTGTTTCTTCTCATATGTATGATTTTTTGATGTATTTCGACATTTTCCCAGTTTTATATGTTTTATTCTTATTTGGAATTATGCATATGTTCTTTATTCATGTCTTTCCCATTTTGGGATATTAAAAATCAGTTGGGATATTACAAATCAGTTGCAATGATGCATGTTCAACAAATATTTGAATAGAACGTAATGGTATTTTGTTAATTAATTACCAATTACAAGTAGCAATGATGATGTTTACAATTGATGACAGTAACCAAGAATAGAGAGAGTTTTTTATGATGGTGGTGAAGAACCTTGTAGCAGAGATCCAGGACCCGCAAAATTATAAGAGGAATAAGGTGAGTAAATTTCATGTAGAAGCCATAAGAGAAAAGAGTGCTCATATGAATATTCTAAAGGAAGGAGTTAGGAAAAATACCGAGAGAATACTAGTGATGGAAGAGCTTAGTATGGTACTTATAAATAGGATGATGGAGTAAAATTGTTGTAGTGGCTTGTGTATAGTTCACTTTGAGAAGGGAGAAGTTCATATAATAAGGAGATTTGTGAATAATGAGAGTCATAGTAAAGGGTCAGAGAGAAGCCATAGTAGATCAAGTTAGGGAAAAATTGATAGAGAAGTAGCTGAAATTAAGTTACAACTATATATTTTGAGAGGACTGCTATAGAAAGATGATGAAGACTAGGGTTACAAATGGACTCTTCGGAAGAGAGTAAAATGGAATTTTTGGCATGTGAAGATGAGACAAAGATCAAATTCTCAGTTGATGGAGAAACTCAAGGAGTCTGAACAAAGGTTAAATTCTCATTTGGGAAGAGAAATGGAGCAACATAAGACAATTGCTGAAGAGATTATTTGTGAACTAGAAAAAGGATCATTTCTTGGTGAGAGTGATGAAGGAAATTTTGATGAGAGAATATTTAAGAGTCTCACAATATGTGTGGAAAATCAACATATGATGTTCAATGTGTTAATGGAGGATATATGCCATGATTACTTTGATTTTAATAATTGGTGTATGAATTCAGGAGTTGTTCCAGATGAAGGATAGAGAATTGATTTTGTTCTATGTAGAGAGGAGGAGCAATCACTAAGTAATGTTATACATGTTGTAAGGAAGACAAAGTATTTTCAAGATAAAGACTATGTGCCATGGTAAAATCCAGCCATGGAAGAAAAACCTAAGGTTGATGAACACATGTGTGTGGATATTAATGATGAAGCTGGTACAATGAAGGAATCAGGATCGAACACTGATGAATATTTGATGGGAAACTTGGAGGTTTTAGCTTTGAATGAGGGAGAGATGCGGGAAGCAACAAAGGAGACTTAAAAGTCTCACATTTTTAAAAAAAATAATTGATTTGGGTATGAAAATGTGAAGGAAATAATGAAATGGCTTTGATATACTTCAATTAATGAAGTACAAGAACCATTGGAATAGGACCTGCAAGATTGCATAGGAGTAAGCATGGAAAAAATTGCAGCTAAATTGATTTTCTTAGAAAATTGGTTGAACAATCCAAGTACAAAGAGTAGAGTGAATTGCAATAATCCAATAGATGATAAGGATGAGTTTCCAATGGAGAAAATGCAACAACAAGGAGGACACAATGATGACAGGTTCCAACATAAAATACAGAGAGTGGTGACATAAAATCAAGGAAATTGTTATCTTGATGTGTAAATGGAGAAAAATAGTGAACTTCAGCAAGGAAATAATGGTTTGTGCCATCCAAAGGATATGTTGGATGTGAAAATAGATAGAATAAGGAAGGTGATGTTGAATAAGCCTTAACAAAAGAGGTATACAGGGCATAGGATAATAAAGGACAACATATTGCAGATGGTAGAGAATTTTTTCATCAGCAAAGAAGGAGGAAGACTATAGCAGGAGAAAAAAACGTAGCAACAACATGAAAAGGATAAGGACCAGATATGACATAAAGTTTGGAATCAAGGAAGATTCATTTTATCAACACATGGTCAGGAGACCATGGATCTATTTTATTTCCTTGGGAGTCTAATGCAGGTGCAAAGACCGAGCACAATATGTGAGAGTATGGACAGGAGCTTACCAATGTGATGGGATGGTAACATGGTAATGATGGGAGGAATTTTTAAACGTTTTGTAATAAATTGTAAATATTTACATTAGGAAGTGAGTTTTTATTTTTAGAAATAATATGGCGAAGTTATTTTCTGATGTAAATATATTTTTTAGTTTCCCTTGTCTTGTGGATAAGGGGAAACAATTCACACTTTGTGACTCTTGGTTTTCATAGTCCATTCCTTTTGGGAAACAATTAAAAAAATAGTGTTTGCGAAGAAAAGAGGGGGATAAGCTCTAGAGGTGGAGGAGAAGAAGAGAGGATAGAGGAGGAGAAGAGAGGAACCCATTTTTTCTCTCTGTAACTACAATTCTAAGGTTTTGGAAGCACCTATACCTTCAATTTGTGTGAACAAAAGGTATTTTGTGTGAATGGTGTAATAATTTAAAATAATGTGGGGTTGTAAGTTGTGTTATTGTTAAATGAATTGAATCTCTTTAGTTACACTGAATCATTTTCTATTGTAAATCATTGTTAATTCATAATTTATTCCTATGCATTTGGTCATTTTTGAGACCCTGTAATTTGTGGAATTGATTGATACTAAGAGTTGGTACATTATGGCTTCAGTTTCTGTGTGACTTATTTATTCATCTTTGACATTCTTATAGTAATGGTTTCAAAACCCCATGGATGAAGGTTCATTGTGCCCTAGAATAGTGGTTGGTGAGGTCTTAGATTGAATTGAAAACCCAATCTTGAATCAAATTGATCTCCAATTATGAATTGTTACTAATAACAATTTTCTTCCCATGCATTTTGTTATTTTTAAAGGTCTATACTTATTGGATCGATTTACATTAAGAATTTGAGCATTGAATCTTGAATCATTGTGCGATTTTTACATGTATCTTATGTGTTCTTGTTGAAATGGTTTCAAAGTCCATGAAGTAAGGTGTCACTATATTCTAGAGTAGTGAATCTGTGAGAGTTACAACGGTTTGAATTTTTTTACAGTGAAACATAACACTTTGTTTTAGCATACAATCAAAATTATTCTTTGACTGATTTTCGATTGGAAAATTTGTTATGGTTTTGAAAATTCCGATGAAGAAAGAAATGTGATATAGTTTACTGTGTCAAGGAGAAGGTCAGGGACATTGAGAGATGATTTGGAAGAGTGAGTCAATTCATCTTCCCAAAACCACAAAACACAATTTTAAAGATCGTTGCAAAATTATTTTGTAGAAAATGACACTAAAAAATTATTCTATAACAATTGGAAAATGAATTAGAAATGGACTTTGCGAAATTATTTCATAGCGACTGATAAAATTTTTATAAGACTGCATTTTGGTTGAAGTTCCCTTTTGGCCTCCTTCTATATTGCCCAATTGTGTGGGTAATTTTTATTGTTGTGAATTGAATGTGTTAAAAGGGATGAATCCATTGTTATATGGAGGGGGTAGATTGGTGATATTGGTGCTACGGTGACCTTGGCTACCATCATAAATGATATTCTAGAGGAGCATAGGATTGATGTATTCATAGGGACTTTAAAGGATAACACCAAACATGAAGTTTGCCTATGGGAACCTGGTTCATTAGAGAAGAAATTACAGGTGGTAAGAACAGTTGAAAACAAAATTATGTAAACAAGGAAGTCTACCACTCACAACTATAAATATTTAAGTTTTGTTGCTCCTAGCCTCCCACAACCTACAAGGTTGAAACCACAACAACTGGAGGAAAAAATAGCAAAAGGGATTTGTTAAAATTGTGATAGAAAATACACTAAGGGCCATAAGTTTGCTGAGAATAAATTATTTTACATAGATTGTGAAGAGGAGGAATAGAAGGAACAATAAAAATCAAAAGAATAATATATACACCAGGAAAAAACCCCATATAAATAATAAATGGATCCGACAATATATTTCAATGCATTGGAAGGAATTACCAGTCCTCAATCACTCAAGATAGAAGGATATATGAAGAAAAATAGGTAATATTGCTGATCGATTTTGGTAGTACCCTGTTGAAGCCCCGAAAATCGGGTCCACAACAAGGGGGATACCCACCCGGTCCGGACCTTGGTTAGCAGCTCCTTTTTCGTTTGGTGTAGTGGGTCTGATTGGGGATAATGGGACTAGTTTCCCAATATGTGTGTGTGTGTTTGAGATTTGATATTTCTTTTCTAAAATTCCTAAGTAAAATGCTTTTAATCTATTTCTAATCTATTCATATGCAAACTTTATTCTAAGAAATATCTAACTCTAAACTAACCCAGGATGTAATCTTTCTATTTATGTGATCTAAAACGATTTCAGATAACAATTGATAATAAAGATCATTCAATTATCATGAGAAAATAATTCAATAAAGATAAACCATTTCACATAAAAAGTTAGATGAAACAGTTGTGAGAAACATATCGCATAATAAGCTATTCATACATTAAGCACAAATAAATAGCTATCACCGTACAAAAATGCCAAATGATAACTCAAGTATTCAAACATTAACATATAAACAACTTGAACATAAATATCACTTTTAACACAGAAACAAAAACAGTTAAGAGATAAAAGTACCATTTATAACTGGTTCTACTCATGAGCTAGAAGCAATAATGATTTATCTCTTTCTTAATCCAACATCTATCAAGAGTACAGAAATGCAACTTCAGTAACAGATATTAGACATAGATATCAATAAATCTCGTTCCATTCATTTATCAAAACCTCCTCTGAGGGTGCAGAAGTGCATGTTCTGAGGATAAATTTTTGACAAATTTCAGGACCCTTCTGTAAATGCATGAGAAGGGTTTAAATACTAATAACTAAAATCTAAAAATAGTTTATTACAAAAATTTAGGATTCGGTTTAAATGACCGTCCTTTTTCTAGGCAAAAATATAGTAAAACTAAAACTAAATCTAAAAATAAAGACTATCAACTATCTACTTATGAATTTGATCTTTGATCTTGCAAGCATCCAAAATTGTTTCGAGAAGAGGTGGTTGGCCGACTTCAGATTTCAACTGCCCTAAAAAAATAGAGTCGGCAAGTTTAGGCGCAATCTTCTCAGCAGAATTAATAATGCAATTAAGCGCACTGCATTGACTGTGTGGTTTCACTAGATATGTCCAGTAAGAATCCCAGTTTAATCTTGTCAATCCTTGAATTGATTTTTCTTTTTCATCGGCTTTTTGTTTCCATTCTGTTTGAAATTGCTGGGCTTGTGGAAGGTAATCTGGAATAGTTTTTGAAATCAAATTAACTTTGTGTAAATTTTCATTTACACAATCAGTAATGTTACTCGCTGTTGTAGTTGACTCCTCTGCTGCTTTTTCTGCTTCTCTGATCTGTGCATCCCAATTATTGAAAAGTATTTCTTTATGACTGTCATTGATAATTAGTGCCCCAACTCGTCTTCCTTCCTCTGTCTTTTGCCATGCCAAATAATTAGTAACTCTTTCATTAGTTAAATCATAATCATGTCATAATTCTACGACATGATTAGTGATCAGGGATAATTTTAAGAACCCCCCTAAATTTATATATATATAAAATAGGCGAATCCCCATGATACATAGGAAAAATGGAAGGCGATTTTATTAATAATATAATATGTATATATAATTTTTTGGCAAATCTCTCACGAGATTATATTATCCTATAAAATCATGGCGAATCACCAGTACAAATGGCGAATCACTACTACAAAATGGTGAATCGTTGTCTAGTGGAGTTCAGAGTGTTGGTTCCAATGAAGATATGGTAATTGAACCAGGAGTAGAAGGAAGAGAACCATCGAGACCAAGCATGGCACATGGTGACTCGTGAGGGAAGTAGTTCTCATGTAGTTTGGAAAATGCGTTCTTCTAGTTCTGCTAAGCGTAGTGTTTTTTGTCATGCTACTACTAGCACTGATATTGAGGTTGGAGAGGAGTTTGAGGAAAGGTAGCAGTGGTGGAGAATTACAAAGAGTACCCCATGATGGGCTCCATTTTTCCCTTTGGTATTTGTGCTTGCAAGACCTTCTGTCCATTGAACCAACAATTAGCCATTCAACCAACAATCAACTTGACTGAGTTGATTAGGTACGAGTCAACTTAGACTAATCTTCAAAACTATGATTTGCACTATCCCATATTTATCACACTAATGCTACCCAACATTGTGCATTTGCACCTAACTCTCAATAATTCTTTTCCAAGAAAAATCTATAATAAGAAAAATATTTTACTATATTCTAAAAGGTGAAGATGTCGAAATCATGCCACAAAGTGAAAGGAAATAAAATATCTTTCCTCAAACCACCAAATATATAAATAAAACAATAATGATTATAATAATAGAACTAGATCTATCGATCTATCGATATATGCATGATATGAGAACCATAAGCATTCAAGAGACTAATTTCAAACTCAACAAAATCGTCTAAACAAGCAACAAACAAACCACTAAAATTTTCAAAGGTATCAAGGCTAGACATTAACACAATTTCATGTACTTGAATAAGCCCATTGTTGCTTAGCGTTAGACTTCTTAAATTAGTTCTTTATCATTTAATACTATGAAACTATCTATGTGAAAAGAAATAGGTCCCAACTTCATCAAATCTGATTTCATTTCCAATCAAAGATCAAAACTAGCTTCGTTTCCAATACCAATATAAAATCACACATTTTCCAAATATCAATAATTATTTTCCAAGAAAATATAAAACTCGAAACTCAGCAAAATTCCCAAAACACAAGCAACATATATACCATTAAAATTTTCTAAGATGTCAAAGCTAGACATCAAGGTAGTTTCATGTACTTGAATGAGCCCATTGATGCTTTGCATTAGTCTTGTTAAATTAGTTATTTATCATTTAATACTAGTCAAATGCTATCTATGTGAAAATAGGTCCCAAAATCATCAAATCCAGCTTCATTTCCTGTCACAAATAAGAAGCAAACAATGTAAGGATTGAATATGAAACATCAATCTTAAAATAACACACATGAAAGAAATGTAGCTACAATGTTACAATGAAAAATACAAAATATAGAACCCATTTTTACCTGAATTTGACATGTAGTAATCTTGCATGATCAACGGAACATGTATACCAAAATAAGAGTCCTAGGGTATTTCAATTTCCCAATTCTCATCTTGGTCATCATTTTCTATATTATGAACATGATCTTCTCCAGATGTACTGTCATTATGAGCCTCCAAAAAATTATGTTCTGTATCAAGTTCATTAGATAAATTTGTTATATTGTTTTCTCCCCTTCTATCACAATTTGATCGCCAAAGCGCTAGTGCTCTTTCATATGGAAAATTGTCAACGTCATACTTTGTTACATATAATCTTAAACATGTATCCACATGTTTATCAAGCTTGTTACTCAACTTTGACTTCAAAAATGATAGTGCACTAAACATTCTCTCATCCTCCACTGATCCCAAAATCATGGTTTGACACAAATCTGCTAATTTAAAATATTCTGATATGTTTTCTTATAACTGTTGTAGAAAAGAATAAAAAGTGTGGAAAGCAGAATATATGTCGGGGGTGTGTGTGTGTGTGTGTGTTAAAGACATGGAGGAGGCTGAATTATAGTTGAAACAGAATTGCAGCCATTGAGAAGACAAAATATAGTCTTGGAAGAAAGCAGAAGATCAAAGCAGCAGCAGAAACTGAACATGAACTAGCCCCAACAAGATGTATCAGCAGAGCTAGTCAGTTTGCTCAACAATAAGAAACGTTCAGTGAAGATGGGTCAAAGATTTAGGGGTAAAGACAAGGAGGAGGCTGAATTATAATTGAAACAGAATTGCAGCCATTGAGAAGACAAAAAATAGTCTTGGAAGAAAGCAGAAGATCAAAGTAGCATCAGAAACTGAACATGAACTAGCCCCGACAAGACGTATCAGCAGATCTAGTCAGTTTGCTCAACAATAAGAAACGTGCAGTGAATATGGGGAAAAGATTTCATCAATTCAATAAGCAACCTAAAAAATAATTTCGAGTAAAAATTTTCATAACCGCAAATTAGTGAAATTTTCTTGCACAAAATTGGAAAGACAACCTATTATTTGGAGGGAATAATTGCAGTAATAGGTTTGAAATTGAGATGAATCAAACATGGAGCTGGTTACACTGCTCAAGAACAAGAAAGTTGCAGTGGATATAGATGTTTGGACTGAGACTGATTGATTAGATAAACAAGCTAGAAACGTACTAAATAATGAAAAGATTGAAGACCCCAAAGAGAGTAAAATTGCTTGCACAAAATTGTAAGGAATATTTGTAGAAGCAGCAAATTAGAAAAACAAAATTCAATTAAGGAGTAAAATGGCATTCAAACTGCAAGACAAATTTCTACCTTCAGATTATAACAGAAGTACACTCTAATAGTTGTAGAATCTAAAATAAAAAGAAAAAAACATTTAGGAGTACACCGAAGAAAGCCATCCATTCTAGTTGGGCAACAAGAATTTATAAGGTAGGAAAATAGGTGGTTGTTTCACAGAGGCAGGGGTGTTGGTGCAGCAAATCAATGCAAGACAAGAGTTTCTGCATCCAAGAAAGAAAATACAAAAGAGCAGAAGACTGGGAATCTGGAACAAAATAGATTCATTATCTCTAGATTGCAAGAATATTTATGCAATTATATATTAGAATATATTTAATACTGATTAAACAATAAGAATGATAATGTTACAATGAGTATCGTGACAACTTAATTTTATGCATTGAATGGTCATGAAGTAAATGGGTATGTGCCCTTTGACATTTCATTAGCTAATTGTTATTATTATTATTATGTTATCATATTACCACCCCCTCAAGTAATGTTTTTATCTTGTGTTATGGGTTTGACTCTCTGCGTGATTTGAGTGTTGGCAATTTCCTTTGTATTCTTTGCATCCATATCTTGAATTCTGATGACCTGGTTGCTTAACATAAAACATTGATGCTACTTGATAAGATATTTTCCTTGCTTCCACTATTGTATGTTCATATGTGCTTGTGCTTTTTTCATTAGTTATAATTCACCTTCCTTGAAAGCAAAACCCTCATCAGTGATCACCATAGAATTTATAATGTTGATATTGCCAGTTAAACTCTGTGAACTATTCTTTTGGGTTGGTGTTATAAGTACACAACTACAGCAACAACTCCACACCTAGCACCATTCTATCTCATCAGGTAGTAGAGCATATAATCCTGTTTGCAGCCTTACTTCTTGTATTTGAACTGATATTTGATGAGATCTTCCCACTCCCTTGACCTTTTTTCCATCAATGACCATAACGGTGAGGTCCTTGGTTGGGTACACATAGTTATAGCTATTTAGAAACATTGAACTCTACACTACACAATGATCATTACTGTCAGAAGCTACAAGTATCATCGCATTTCTATTTTTCACAATTCCTTTGAGCTTTAGTGTCTTAGGTTGTGCTTTTCTTGAGCAAGTTATAGATGGAGTTGTAGGTTCTTTCGTCTTTGCTTAGAACCTAGATCTTATCAACCCTGCTGAGATGAAGTAGGATATATTTTGCATTCAATTCTTGTATTTGGTCCTTTTCGTAATTTCCTTTTTAGGCACATCTTCATTTATTTTGTTGGGAACATGAAATGGAAGCTAATGACATTGTTGATGGTGCTTCATTATCAATCATCAATATTCCAATTTTCAATCAGGTTAACTTGTTCTACCCTGACCTCTTTTACGAACTGTGTGATGGTACTTCATTATCAACCATCGATATTTCAATTCTAAATATATTGAATTGACCTGTATTACCATGACCTCTTTCATGAACTGTGGTCAATGAATTCAGACTTACTAATAGAATTTTGTGAGTTTTGGATTCTGCTTTGATCTCATGTTATAGTTAGACAATCAATCCCTTCTCTACACTCATTAATTATCTTTGATACTTCATCCTTGCCGGACTCTTAATTGCACCCAACAATAGAAGAGCTCATAGAAGTCCATCTTTTATTTATAAATATAGAGCTCATATGAAACCATATTTTTATTTATAAATATATTCTAACAAAACATTCTTATGATGGACTTCTATGAGCTCTTAATTTGTAAGTCCACCTTCTTGTCTAGGAAGATTGTTAACACCTTCTTGTCTAGGAAGAATTAAAATTTAATCACCTGGGATGCTTGGATCATTAAATATAATCTCCAGGCCAAGTATGTTAGTTTATTTTGAGTCAAATTCCCCTGCTCTGGTACAGATTTTGTAGGCAAAATAGCATACAAGTATTATGTTTCTCTCAAGCTCCCAATGCCCAGTCTAGGTTATAGATAATTTCATCAATGTTGTATTAGTCCTAACATACCTAAATGATCATGGTAATAAGATTTCACTGTTGTATGTTGAGGACCATTTCACATGCCATTGAAGACATTGTAACCCATAACGAGCAAGACACCCATGGCAGGAGTCCCAGTAGTAAGAGCTCACTAGAATAAAAAACTCAGAGTCCTACTCAGCAGTTTAATGGCTTGTGCTGCGTGCATTTCAACTCAACACAATGAATCTTCTACTCTTGTGTATAGTAAACCATTCTAGCAAAAAGGTCATTGGTACAACCTTTTACATCACAAAAATTCTCAAGATGTCCAACTTATACCAACAAGGAAAAAGATGGGGAGAAGCTTCCATTTACCTAAGTTACATTTAATTCAATCGAACAGAGTTTTTTCTAATTAAGTCCCTACATCTACCCTTTTCTCAATGTATTTTCAATCTAGGCATGATAAATTCATAGCTGGAAGATCTAGCAGAAAGACTCTTTTTCCGATCGATATATCCCAATGCATGCAAAAATTGGAAACATGGATAGGGAAATGCACATTGCTGATGAAACATTTAGAGGAATGACAGATACATACATTGGTATACCTGATGAGTGAAACAAAGTATATATGTAACAAAGTATGAGCTATTGTTGTCAATCATCCGTTGCCCTTCACCTCCTCGGCTACGCCTGAAAATCCTGTACTGTCTTCCACTGTAATTTCTTCTTCAATTGATGTTAGATTTAGAATTAATTAGATGAGATCATTCAAACCAGTCTTTGCATACTATATTTTGTGATATCCAATGACTCTGTAACTCGAGTAAGGAATTGATGACTTGACTACAGGGGAAGTGCACAAGCACCTGTGGAGTCAATAATGTTGATTTTAGCTTTAAATATAAATTGACATGCACAGTGTGCCACTGTATTTTGTGATATCCAATGACCCTGTAACTCCAGTAAGGAATTGATGACTTGACTACAGGGGAAGTGCACAAGCACCTGTAGTGTCAATAATGTTGATTTTAGGCTTTAAATATAAATTAACACGCACAGTGTGCCACTGTATTTTGTGATATCCAATGACTCTATAACTCAGTAAGGAATTGATGACTTACAGGGAAGACAATTGTCCTGTTACATGACATTTAGTTGGTGACACATATAATCAAAACTAGAACCAATCCACTCAGCCCATAGTATCATTAAATACTAGACATAGATGCAACTCTAAATCCATCGAGCATTCACAAGGACATAAATGCACAATAGACACTAGCATCTGTGAATAATTTGATATGTGGCCATTTAAGATTACTTCTTCTGTTATGTTGTCATATCGAGCAAGGCTGCCAAGTCTTAACTAAACAGTTACTCTTCACAACCTGCAATAATGCCTGCATAGTCCTCATAGTTCAACATATTCAAGCTTCTTCAAAACTGAAAAGAGAGAACAAGAGGATCAGCATGAGGCCAAATCATGCTAAGTTGGGGGATGGGCTGGTTATGATCCATTTGTGGTATTATTAAGTATTATGTTCCATGTAAAATGCGAGCTAAATTAAAGGGTGAGGTACTAGTCTTGATGTTATTTAGGACTAGCATTATGTACCCGTGGATGTGCTCTCAAGGGTGTGAGGTTTGCTCCTCATGCTCCTAGCACTCTCAGGATTTCAGAAATTCCATCTGAAATGTTTCCCCAAGCTCCCTTTTGGGGGAACACAAGGAAACACACGGAATTGTTTTGCTAAAAATTTGGATCATTCTCGTTCTAAATTTGCACTTTTGGGATACTTCAGTGTTCTCGTTGAAAAAAGAAAAACCTTGATACATCCCTCAAAAAAATGTGTTGGCCTTTGAAGAAGGGTAAATCCCCCCCCTAACCTTAAGTCGTCCACTTCCCTACAAGCTATTTACACCTTATATAATCACATAAGATCAACCCATATGAATTTCTCATTTGCATTTGTTATTGATGTATTATTGATTAGTGGCTTTTGAATATTATGAAGTCTAGGAAAATTACCATGGTGTTTGATGGATCTCACAAGTTCATGAACTTTAGGAATAAAACATTAAACATGAAAAAGCTATGCTAGCTAGAGTTCATACACATGATTTCATATTGGTCACCAAAAGGTGTCAATTTGATCTTCATTACATGGAGGCGTAGAATGAACTATGATCTTCATTACATAAAGGTGTAGAAAGAACAAAGTTATAAACAAATAGAAGTCAACATTGTTAAGGATCTGAGGGAAAATGAAAAATTACACTTGAACTTTTAAAATGTCTTTGCACCACTTGAAGTTTAACTACTGTAGGGCATGGGTATTCAATTAGTACAATAACATAGTGCTGCTCAAAACTAATTCTGAATGGATGGAAGAAAGAAGATAGAAGGAAGGAGATCTTGATGATCGAGCTTTCTTGCTTGCATTCTTTATAGCCAAAGGAAATCTGAAACTTGAGGAAGACTGAGAATAAACTGTGACTAATTTTTAATAGAAGAAAATCATCCAACATGCATGAATTTTATCTCAAAAATGCAACCACAAGCCCCACTTGCTGTAACAAGTCAAAATTATGTAACAACTTGTACCAAGGGGCCACAAGCAAATCCTTAAGGGACCATTTCACATGCCATTGAAGACATTGTAACCCATAATGAGCAAGACACCCATGGCAGGAGTCCCAGTAGTAAGAGCTCACTAGAATCAAAAACTCAGAGTCCTACTCAGCAGTTTAATGGCTTGTGCTGCGTGCATTTCAACTCAACACAATGAATCTTCTGCTCTTGTGTATAGTAAACCGTTCTAGCAAAAAGTTCATTGGTACAAGCTTTTACATCACAAAAATTCTCAAGATGTCCAACTTATACCAGCAAGGAAAAATATGGGGAGAAGCTTCCATTTACCTAAGTTACATTTAATTCAATTGAACAGAGTTTTTGCTAATTAAGTCCCTACATCTACCCTTTTCTCAATGTATTTTCAATCTAGGCATGATAAATTCATAGCTGGAAGATCTAGCAGAAAGACTCTTTTTCCCGATCGATATATCCCAATGCATGCAAAAATTATAAACATGGATAGGGAAATGCACATTGCTGATGAAAAATTTAGAGGAATGACTGATACATACACTAGTATACCTGATGAGTGAAACAAAGTATATATGTAACAAAGTATGAGCTATTGTTTTCAATCATCTATTGCCCTTCACCTCCTCGGCTACGCCTGAAAATCCTGTACTGTCTTCCACTGTAATTTCTTCTTCAATTGATGTTAGATTTAGAATTAATTAGATGAGATCATTCAAACCAGTCTTTGCATACTATATTTTGTGATATCCAATGACTCTATAACTCCAGTAAGGAATTGATGACTTGACTACAGGGGAAGAGCACAAGCACCTGTGGAGTCAATCATGTTGATTTTAGGATTTAAATATAAATTGACACGCACAGTGTGCCACTGTATTTTGTGATATCCAATGACCCTGTAACTCCAGTAAGGAATTGATGACTTGACTACAGGGGAAGTGCACAAGCACTTGTAGTGTCAATAATGTTGATTTTAGGCTTTAAATATAAATTAACACGCACAGTGTGCCACTGTATTTTGTGATATCCAATGACTCTGTAACTCAGTAAGGAATTGATGAATTACAGGGGAAGTGCACAAGCACCTGTGGAGTCAATAATGTTGATTTTAGGCTTTAAATGTAATTGAAAAAATTGTTAAAACAACCACACAAACACATTCACCATTAACTTCTCTTCCATGAGGAAATCTGATATACACATAAACCTCACTCACTTTACAAGTGAGTACTTACAATAATTAAGTGAGTACTTACAATAATTAATTGAAGGAGAAAAACATCTTCCTTGGGCATAAAATCTTCAACAAGATAAATATTCCACTACTCTATCATACTAGTAGCAGGCTTACCTCCTGCCACTTGCATCAACATTCATATTATTGCAAGGCATCCATGCCCTCCATCATACAAGTTACTTATGATACCTTTAGGTATGCCTTGCATACCCTTCCATGCACATACAAACCCATGTGCATCAATCTTATACATGATCTTTGACTTAAAACTTCAAGAAAAATCTGATTTGTGGGGATCCACCTTCCTACTTATTCAACAATCCTCAAGGATATATTTCCAACATTGTGTCTCTATCTATACCATTAGAGCTTTCCCTCGAACACTTTCTTTTATGAGCACTATGTGCCACATGGCTTCCCCCTGGAGCAATCCAGGTAGTACCATCTCTACGCAAAGCATAACACCTCATGCTTGCTCCTCAGTTCGATTGAATCATGATTCTATCCTCATATAATTTAGCCAACATGAACAAGACCATTTATTTCTAGGTATAAACTTCCTCATCAGCTTACCTCAAGGAAAAATGCCTTGCCATCCCAACCAGGTGTCCAACATACACATATCTACATGTATGCAATTTCATCCACTGCATTTTTCCTATTTACTTATACCTTGTTGTTTACCAGAACAACTTTCCCAGAGGTCCATACTTCTTGAAACAACCTTCCTCAAAGCACAATTTTTCCATGCATGACTCTGTTTTCTCAGGAGAACATTTTTTCATTTACACAACAGGTCCAATCCAAGCAACATGACCCTTTGACCCAAGTGGAATCTAGGCAATGCTACTGATACAAAACATAATCAGTGAGCTCTCTATCTCACTCCAAATGCATTTCTGTGGTGTATCTTTGGGGCTCCAAGCCTAGTGTTTGAACCACAACTCTGATATCACTGCGTAACATACCCAATCCCCCAAGTCATATTTAAGCAGGTGTGTGTTGGATAGGTGTTATATTCTTTACACAATTATCCCCACATATTGCATAATGTACGATGTGCAAGAGGGGAGTCACATGGGGGGAAGTAGCCCTTCCTGTTCAAGGGGTTCGGGGGCAGCACCCCCAAAAAAAGATTTTGGGGTGGTTTTTTTAGTGTTTGCTGATGCAAACTATGCTGGAGATATGGATCACATAAGATTAACATGTGGTTATGTATTTAACATATTTGGAGGAGAAATCAATAGGATGAGCAAAGGACAATCTGTAGTGGCACTCTCAACTAGAGAAGTTGAATACATGGCAATAATTCTTGCAACAAGGAAGCAGTATGGTTATAGAGATTGTGTTTAGGTATTGAGTTAATACAAGCTGTAAGGACAAATTGTGATAGACAGAGTGAAATCTTCCTGGGAATGAACCCAACTCATCATTTGAAGCCAAAGCATATTGATGTTCAATATCACTTCGTGAAAAATATGATTGAAGTCAAAAAGGTGTTGCTGGAAATTGAAAATCAGTTCTGATCATTGGAAATCACATAGCATGGAAGGTCAGACTTGGCTCTATGGCCAGAATATGAGTCAATACAATAATGGGATGTCATAATACAATTTTTCTTCCTCGTGATCTGATTCAGCATTACAGAGATGAGGGATTTTCACTTTCAATCAACTAGCTGATTAAGAGCATACAGACATCTGGCAGCAGGATTGGTTGACTGCAGAAAAACTAGATTTAGATGATGAACTTGTTGAATTTTGGACTAATTTCATCTCAGAACTAAGGAACGGGCACATCAGATTGAAAGAGGAACATGATGAGATCATGTGTAGTAGGAACCAGAGCAGGCACCTTATCAGCTAAATTATGCTATGAAGCATTACTATCTACCGAAAAGAAGGAGAGAATCTGGACGTGGTCCAAGGTTTGGAAGGTACAATCCCCAAAGAAGACACAAGTGTTTATGTGGTTTTAACTAACGAATACAGTCCCTACTTGGGACCTGCTTCAGAAAAAGAACAAGCGTAGCCCTGATATATGTATCTTATACAGGAAAGAGGAGGAAAATGTATCTCATTTCTGTGTCCTTTCGCTCTACAAATTTTGAAAGAGGTAAATAATTTGATTGGGACAAATGATGTTTGGCAATGAGGAACAGTTGAGTAAGGTCTTAAGTTATGGTTTCAAAGGCAGGACTTAAATAATTTCAGAGTTAGCCCTTGTATTACTGTGTGGGGCATATAGTTGGTGTGAAATGGATGCTTGTCTGAAGATAGGACTATACAAACTTTCCAGGTTTTGCCAGAGATACATGCCATCTCTCAGTTTTTCATATCAAAATAAAAGGCTTCAAAGTCTAGAGTGGTTGGGGAACTAGTAGTTCGCTAGATCCTCCCTTGGGCCTTCTTCAATGGAGCCCGTCAGGAGGCTGACAATGACTCGGTATTGGAGGAGTTTTATTCTTGCAGGACCAGCATTATATTCAGGTCAAAGAAAACATGGGAAGAGGCACGAACAATAATACTGAGCTTTTGGCTCTTCATGTGCTCATGAAACTAGCATTATCAAAGGGAATTTCACAATTACAGCTCTATGGAGAATGGGGATTCTACATTGGCCATTAAATGGATGTAAAGTGAGTAGTCTATTCTGTGAATATCACTTTCAGACACTAGAAATTCAACTCAAGCAAGTCTCTTAACAGTTTATTAAAACCTCCATCATTCACGTCTTCAGGGAATTTAACACTGGTGGATTCACTTTCTAAGGAAGCATTTTCCCTGGCTCCAGGTTTAGTACCTCTAAACGACCCCATGGATACCCATGGATTGAGCACAAGGCATATAAGTAATTTAAGGTGCAATAGTTAAATTCTACATCAACTCATTTCACTACTAGAGGTTCCCAGAAGCTGTGTTTTGATGTAGTGGCTAACAAACCATATCTGGCAACCATCAGTCAAAATTTCAATTAGTAAAGAATTAACATATGCAAAGAATATAAAACTGAATCCCAACAAGTTGAAACTAGAATTCACAAAACATATGCTTCAATCACCTGTAGAGTTAAGCTTAACATGGTTGTTGCTTTCCACAACGTATGTCACACTGTTAATTTATCTAAAAAAATCATCAATAGGTTTACAACATTTTCAAATTCTCGTGTAATTTGAAATATGGTCTTTATTCAATTGCATAAGACAACTCATTTCCTCATACTTGTCAAAAGTCTGTTTCAGAACTATGAAATGAATCAGAATTGTGAAACCATCTCATGAAAACTTCTTGTGGATGCTGTCCAATTTTAAAGTAGGAAAATTACATATCCAAATGAAAAATAAATCTATGATAACTGGTTTCAGAAAAAAATATCCACCACACTAAAAGTGGATAGGCTTGTCAAATGTTTCCATGGCAGCTTCTTTAACAGCTTCACTGAGTGTTGGGTGTCCATGACAGGTTCTAGCAATATCTTCACTAGATGCACCATATTGTAAAGCAATAACAACTTCATGAATTATCTCGCCAGCGTTTGGACCCATAATGTGCACGCCAAGGATCTTGTTCTGTTGTATCATCATAGAAAGCTGTAATGTCTCCCTGCAATTCAAATGTTATCCTTTGAGCCTGCATTGGTTGTGGAAAATCAAAATACAATGCCGTTCCCGCTGGGGCTTACTGTTAACATACCTGAAAATGAGACGAATGGGCAGAGGACACAAGGATCTGGTCCACAACTCCTCCAAGCTTGAAGATGGGTTGTAGCCTCCTCATTCATATGCCAAATTGACCTTAAAGAACCCAACAAACCAGCTCCCAACAGGCATTGCCGATCTAAATACCAGCCTGGCCAATGTGGAACGAAATGCACTCCCACATTGTCACCGGTTGAAACTCTTGAAACCCCGAAAATACCCCTCGAAAAAATTGAAATAATCGCGGTTAAGTGCAGAAAAAATCGCGCAGTCGAGGTAAAATGACAGAAACAAAAGAGAGCTTCGTGAAGACATATGCGAAGACATCTGCACTAAAGCAGAGAAGGGAGAAATAGAAACCTAAATCGAAAGACCGAATCACACTGCACAATGTTGAAGGAGATGAAACAGGCCACCTACGCCAGGTTGCAGAGGAGTCAATAAGGCATTGAAATCCCAACCAGTAAATCCCCAAAGCCCCAACTAGTAAAAAATTGGGCGAATGTAAATCCAATGCCTGTCTTACCCAGTAAATCGTGGCGAAGGCGATTCAAATCCGCTCCAAACCTGAAAATCGGGGGCGAATCCATATTTTTAATGTTTATCTGCATTTATTTATTTGGGCTAACATGGAATAATTAACTTTTTTTATAATAAATATAGGGCTAATTATATAAAACTATATAAAATGGGTTTTTTATAAAAAATTCGCCCCTTCAAAATCTAAAACCCCTTAAAATTCGCCTTTGGGCTAAAATTCGCCCCTAAAATTATCCCTGTTAGTGATTTTATCATCATCGACAAGAGTTCCATTGTGAGATCTTCTGACATAGTATATCTTGTTGTTGTAGAAGTTGATTTTTTAAAGAAATAGATTCTGAAATAAACTCTGGAAGTTTGAGATCATCTTTGTGCTCCTCTTGGATAATCTGTATTTGTTTCTCTTTATCGGGCAAACTTTTCTGATATCCGATTTGCATCTCTTGAAGCTCTTGCTGTAACTTTTCAAGTTTTGTCTGTGCTTCACTGTTAGCATGGGCTTGTTGAAATTGTTGTTGCAAAACTTGTATCTGATCTTCTTTTTCGTTTAATAATAGTTTTACCTCATATGCTTTGTCAATATTTGCGGAGGCATAAACTCCTCTAATCTGAGATAATTTAGTAAGATTCTCAGTTGGATCCGTAGTAGGATCCTTCCATAAGACATATAATTGTTCTGCCTCAGTTGAGATTTCATTTTCTAATTTTCTCTTTGTCCTTTTCTTCCTCACTACTGCTTTATACTGCGGGCTATAGAATACATCTAGAGGAGGAATGTCCTCTATATTAAGTACAATTTTAGAAGAGGGAGTGATGGGTATATGCTCAGTTTCTGTGACATTGCCACTTATTCCCGTGCTCAAAACTTTTTTTGTTTGTACTAGGGTCTGTGTATTTTTTCCTTCGACATTAAGAAATTCATTAAAAGTTTCCCATTATTTTTCCAATTCAGTCCTGACTGTCGGTTGCTATACATTGAGAGGTGGAAGACTCAACTGTGGAGTAGTTAGAGTCTGTTGTTGTGAAAGCTCTTTTGATTGAGCTGTATCCTTCACAGAGCTTTCATCATTATCAGTCTTTTTAGAACGCTCAAAAGTTTCTTTGTCAAACTTCGACTTAGACTTTTTTGTATCTGAGCTGCCACTAAGACTGACACTAGGAGTTGGTTCCCTTGCAGGTTCCAAGCGTAAATTTTCCAAAGGGATAGTAGTTATTCTTCTCTCTCTGTAAGTTTTAAATTCTTGGAATTCTTCTGGGGACAACTGTGTTTGTGCTAAATGAAAAAATTATTTAAATGAACATTTTCCTTGAAACATATCATCAAAAGGATCTTCTTCCCCAGAAAACACTCTCACCTTAACTGTAGTGGTGAAATCTTTGACAACATCATTTGGATCAAATAACCTTCTTGAAAACTTGAACAGTTGTAAGCATGTAATATTGCTTACCTCTTTGAATGCATGACCAACATCAAACAATGAAAATGTTCCACAGGCTATGGGAAATTGTGGCCAAATGGCCTTCTTTTTATCCTTCAATTCTTTTTTCAAACCTCCTTCACCACAGGTTTGGTATGCAATCTCCCAAGCTACAAGTTTATCCGGAACATACAGGGGTAAAACATGAGGAGAAGCAGAGCTTCCAAAAACCCTCACATAAGTAAACAACTCTTCTCCAAACCATCTTGCGACAGGGAGAATGTCGACTTCTGCTTCTGGAGAAAACCTTGGAGCATCTTTATTATACAATATTGTGTACATAGGCAACATAATGCCATGGCAAATTTTGTAAAAATGAGGAACAAAATTTGATTCCCACAATTCTTTTTGATAGACATGAATAGGCAAGGGATCATGAATCGTCCATTGCCAACCCATCAAAGGGAATTTATAAGCAAAGCAAATTGAATCCATAATATAGGCAGATAGATAAAAAGGAGGATAAATCCTCTGAGAAATAGTCCGTTTAGACCGATAATTGAAAATAGCAGTGGCCAAATTATCAGACAAGATTTTGGCCCAGTCTACAATTGTAGCGTTAACAGCAGCATTCAACAACGGGAGCCATTCAGGCAAGACCATATTTATGTCAGGCTTTCCAAAAAGCCTACATAACATAGTAGCAGCAAAACAATATGGAGAGGTGAGTGAGCCAGTACTGTACATACCATGTTTTTTTTTCTTCAATGGTTCATCTCTTTTGGTCCATTCCTTAGTGCATTCTGCCAAATTTGCATTTTCCCTAACAAATTTCTCCATAAATTGTTTGTTGTAAGTCGCCTGAGGTTCCGGCAAGTGATACATAAGCCTCAAATCTTCTGTAGTGAATGACCCGATGAGCTCTTGATCCTGAGTTCTAAATTGCCTGTCTGAAATATCGGTGCTATCCAACACCCATTTTACCATATCTGTATACGGAAGAATTCTTGGTCTTGCTGCTATCCGGTGCAAGAATGAACAAGCCAATTTTGTAAGAGACGCTTTAGAGGAATTACTTGAACCTGCAGTAGCCGCGACTTCCATTACCCTGGGATTTTCTTCTTCGAACAAATTATGCATCCCCTCCCAAGTGGTGATACCGGCGTCCTTGTTGCAAGCAGTGTCTGCGTATAAGGAAGCCATCTCTTTGTTTTCAGAACTCGAAACTTTCTCTTTCTTTCCCATAATACTCTGTGAACGCTTTGTATATTCTTCTACTCCTTCGCGCCTGCGGTTTTACGAATTAAGTGAGAGTAATGATATGATAAAGGTGACGGGATAGTTTTAAATGCTGAAGGCGGATGAAAAATATTATTTTAACATGAAACAACCTTTCAATCGAAACAAAATCATTTCCATCAATAATTAACAATCCAATCATTAATTTGACATTAAAGCACATAACGGATATTGATTTTTGAAAATATTTACTTTGGACAACGCGCTAGAAGAATCTGCGATAATGCGATCTGCAATTTGCTGTGCAATATCGCAAAATCACAATATTGCAGATTGCAATCATCGCAAATTGAAATCATCGCAAAATCACACATTCACAAATCGCAGTCAGGTACATCGCGCTATCGCAATATCGCGAAATCGCAATTTCACAAAATATAACTTATTAAACATCATTTCTGCGATATGTGATTTGCGATCAATACTTTAATGCATAGTTTTTGGGATCACATTATTGCAATATCGCGAAATCGTAATTTAAAATATTCTGCTTTACAAATGACATTCACTTTTTGCGATGGATGCAGTATTTTTCTTCAAAGAAAGATTATATTCTGATCTATCATAAACTTAGGTTTATTTTAAAGATTTTTAAAGGAATTTTCCTTAATTTATGATAGTAAGTTTTATTTGAGAAAGGAAACAAGCACTAATTGATTTTTTGGATTTTTTTACTAAGGGTCCCCACTTATTTAGTATTATTACTAATACTAAATAAAAAGGGGGGTTGTTGCTGGCCACAACAATTGGCGATTCACTTGGAAGAACCAGTTATCTCTGCTTTTCTTTTGAATTTTCTAAACTTTTCAAAAAAGAAAATTTTCCAGAAAATCAAACTTTATTATAAAAAGACAAAGTACATTATGCTTTAATCTATAAATGATATTTCATTTCTTCTATATTCAACTTTTGATTATTCACTTCCTCAAGCTAGTCCTTGTATTTACATCAGTCATTACTTGGTTTAAAAAGATAAAAACAAAGGCTTATCTATAAATCAGCTTTAAATATGCTCATTTGTCGTAGGTAGAGCCACTACTGCCAGCAAGCGTTTATAGCCTCGACAGGGTTACCTGTTACCCAGCAATGATCCTGTATCCTACTTAGAGAAATATACAATTTTCAAAGAGAAATCCATATTCACACTTGTTGCTTTTGTTTTTATTTTTTATTCTTAAAGAACAATGTCTTGGTTTGGTATCCAATTGATGACAATGCCATTCACTTGATTTATAACTTTGTTGAACAAGCTGGCTCATGATGAGACCCCTTGTCTTTTAATTACAACAATCTTGAGTCATTGCCCTGTTGTGGTATGTAGTATTGGCAAAGTCAGCAAGCTATAATATCTATGATCATGATAAGTCGGCTCGTGATGAGACCTCTTACTCTTTAAGTTAAAAAGTGTATCATTGGATAATTCTTTGAAGATTGTAATTTTCTAAGCGGAGAGGATATCATTGTTTCCTTAAGATAGCTCTGGACGATAATGGTAGAGTTTTTTGGAAGGAAATTTTCTATAGAGAAACTTTGTTTTGTTATTGATACCTTTCATTGAACTGATATAAAACAATCTTTCACTAAAAGTTTCCTTTCATCAAATTTTTCAAAGTTGAAACTAGTATCATTTCTAGACTAAACTTTCTAACTATATCTTTAAATAACAATGATCAACATTCTGAAAAGAATTCTATTTAGAAAAATGAAGAAACAAAATCTAAAAAGAGAATTTATATCTTCTTTGTGAATTCCAAATGTAACCATTAAAAACTTGTTTTATTTTGACAATAAAGAAAACTAATATACAAAATAGAAGAATGATCTCCTATGGAAAATATTTTTTGAGAATTTGTCCATTAACAGGTAAAGACTATCTTTTGCCTGTTAAATCCTGTAACATAAAAGTAGATGGACCTATGATTTCTGCAATTTGAAAAGGACCAAGCCACATTCGTTGAAACTTTGTATGTTTTCCTTTTTCCTCATGAGCCTTGTCCCATTTTAAAACAAGATTTACAACCTGAAAGTCTTTTCTGGTTATCATGTTTGAATCAAAGGAAGCTTTTACTAATGCTTGATGATGAGCATGAGTTATTTTGGCTTTTTCTCGTTGTTCTTCTAACTTAATTATTTCCATCTGTCTTAGTTGCAAGGAAGAAGTTGGTGCTTCATCTATATATTGAACTAAGGCCAAAGAAAGAATTGCTAAATGAGTTGGAAGAACTACTTCTTTCCCATAAACTAAATTAAAGGGAGAAGTGCCAATAGAAGCCTTCTGTGTTATTCGATCTTCCCATAAAGAATATATTAAAGATTTATGCCAATTTTTTATGATTTTGATCAATGGTTCGCTTAATGATTCTAATTAAGTTTTTATTTATGGATTCAGCTAACCCATTTCCTTGTGGATAATAGTTGGCAGAGTATTTAAGTTTAAAACCTCTCTTGAGTGCAAATTCAGTCATAGCATTACCAGAAAAATATGATGCATTGTCAAACACTAAAGCAGAAGGTAAACCAAACCTGGTGATTATGAACTGATCTATGAATTCAATGATGTGCTCAGCATTAGCAATCTTGAGAGGGACTGCTTCTACCCATTTCTTAAAATAATCAGTTGCTGTAATGATATACCTATGTTGCTTAGAAGAGTGAAGAATGATCTCACCTATTATGTCCAATCCCCATTGATCAAAAGGTTGTTCAATGTTTACTGGTTGTAATGGCAATGATGGTTTCTTTTGTCTTCCAGCTGCGGTTTGACAAATTTGACATTTTCTTACATAGCTATGTGAATCTTTGAATAAAGTGGGCCAGTAATAGCCTGCACGAAGAATTTTATGTGCAGTAGCATCTCCAGCATAATGTCCACCTGCTGGCCCATCATGAAGTTCCTGCAAGACTTTTTCAGCTTCATATTTCTCCAAACATCTAAGAAGAACAGAATCGTAATTCATTTTAAAAAGAACATCGTTTACAAGCTGATATTGTTTAGCCTTCAACCTTAAAGCTCTTTTCTTGGTGTGATAGAGATTTGGAGGAGCATATCCATTCTTCAGATAAAAAGTGATATCGGCATATAATGATTCAACATCGTTTAGGCTTACCTCATACATTTGTATCTGTTCAGATGATTTCTCAGAAATCTGTGATGCTCCAGCTAGTATTTTGCAAAAGCCTTGACCTCTTACAATATTTTCTAGTTTGATCTCAACATCATATTCTTGTAAGGCAGTAATCCAATTAGCTCTTTTCTCACCCACATATTTTTGGACAAAAATATTTCTTACCGCTGGAAACGGTACAATGATTTTTGTATGGGTTTTAAGTAAAAAGGGTCTGAAATACTTAATTGCTTTAAAAATAGCATAAGCTTGTTTCTCCACATATGAGTAATTCAACTCAGCTCCCTGTAAATTTGAATTGAAGAAAGAAATTGGGGCTTCTGCTTTGTCTTGATTTGCTTGAGTGAGAATCGCAGCATAAGATTTATCAGAGGAAAATGTGTACAAAATAAAAGGATTGGAAAAATTTGGAGTTGCTAAAGATGGAGCATTAATGATTGCTTGTTTGATTAGATTGAATGCCTCATATTCATCTTGGCCCCATTTGAAGTTTGAATTCTTTTTAATCATTGCTTGTAAAGGAGATACAATTCTTGAAAAATCTGGTACAAATCTCTTTACAAAATTGATCAGGCCGAGAAAAGATTGCATAGCTTTCTTATTGTGAGGTAAAGATATTTCAGAAATCTCCTTGATTCTATCAGGATCAATATGAATTCTAGATTTTGACACTATGAATCCAAGAAGTTTTCCTTCACTTAATGCAAAAAAGGATTTTTTCGGGTTAAGTGAAATTCCATACCTTTGACAACGTTGGAAGATCTGCTTCAAATCTCTAAGATGATTGCTTCGTTTTTTGGAATATACAGTTATATCATCCAAATAAATTACCACTGACTTGTTAACTAATCCCTTGAAAGCGATGTCCATGGCTCTTTGAAATGTGGCACCAGCATTGATCAGACCGAAAGGTATCCCATTTGGTTCTAAATGTAGTTTTCAATTGATCATCTGGATGGACTAACACTTGGTTGTAGCCAGAGAAACCATCTAAGAAAGACATTAATTCTGATCCTGCAACTGCCTGTAATATTTGCTCCATGGGAGGCAAAGGAAAATTATCTTTTTGGCAGGCTTTATTAAGATTTTGAAAGTCAATGCAAATTCTAATATCTCCGTTTTTCTTTCTAACAGGAACCATATTGGAAACCCATTTAGAATGTCGAACAGGAAAAATAATTTTGGCTTTCAATAACTTATTGAGTTCAGATTTGATTTGATTTTCTAGAATGGGATGAATTTTTCTCAGCTTTTGTTGTACAGGTTTCTCATCATTCATCATTGGGATAGTATGTTGGATGATAGAAGTGTCATAATTTTTTATTTCATTGTAGTTCCAAGCAAAGACACTTTTATATTGCTTCAAAAGATGAACATATGCTGATTTTTCTTCAGGAGTTAGACCAAGGCCTAGGTTGATATTCTGTGGTTTTGGTATCAGTTCCTAGATTTACTAATTCATAATTCAAAGTTGAACTTTGTAATTTTGAATTGGTAGATCTTTTAAATCGGTCTTTCAAATCGTAGAGGTCTTCTAACTTGACTATTGACTTTGGAATAGCATTATTAGTGCTATCATGTTGTAATTGTTTGTCATGTTGGTCTTCATCGATTATCTGATTGGTATAAGATCCTTCAGATGTGAGGAAACTTACAATATCAGGATCATCGTTGAAAATTCTCCAATTGGTAACGTTATCAGGAATCGAAGGTCTAAAGATTAATTCAATTGAAAATCGATCAGGACTAAAGTCTTTTGCAGGGATGAGCTTAGAGGTTACATTGGCTAAGAGGTCTGCACTAGCATTTTGGATTCTAGGAATTGGTGAAATATTGAATTCTATAAAATGTTCATTCAAATCTTGAACTAAAGATTGATAATGCTTTAAGTGACCTGATAAACAATGTATAGTATTGTGTACCTATTTAATTACAATTTCTGAATCTCCGAAAACTTGCAGATATTTGATATCCAATCCGATTGCTTTAAATATAACCCTTGGATTAAAGCCTCGTATTCTGCGGTATTATTAGTGCATTCAAACTCAAGTCTGCAGGTTAGCATAATCTTGTTTCCCTCTGGACTAACCAATACGCATCCTGCTCCTGCTCCTTCATTAGACTCAGAACCATCAAAAAATAATTTCCAAAATAAAGATTTATTTACAGGAGTATCTACAAAATTAATACATTTAGAATTATCTGTTTGAGAAAAATTTTCTATTTGAGATAAAACAGAGTGTTCTAAATAAGGTGAAGTATGAGCATTGAAATTTCCTAAGAAAGAATCAACTGAATAATTTCCAATGATATTACTGCTATATGCAACTGGGTCATTCTCTCCTTCCAATTCTATTACTATGTATTTCCGATGCTTTTCTCGTTCAACCTTTATCTGATTTGGTTTACCATTGTAAGGAAGCCACATGTGCGACCAATCGGTTGCAAAGTATCCATGAAGTTTTTCTGACCAATCTCTGCTAATAATTAAGCCATAAAATTCTGGAATATCTGCAACTAAAATATCAATGACTTGACATACCTTAGGATTTGATGACAGCCTTATGGTAACATGATTTAATTTGCCAATCACTTCGACTTGCGATCGATCTAACTGTACTATGCGCACAACAGATTTTTTTGGTTGAATGTTCAATTTTGCACATACTGATTTTGGTAGAATATTAGATGAAGCTCCAGAATCCACTAAACAATTATGAAAATTTTTATTAAAAACTTCATACGTAAGAAGAAATGGAGGAGTATGAGATATGGACCTTCCTCCAATTAAAGCGATATTTTCAAGATCAAATTTACTAATCAAATTAGTTGGAGGTCTTCCCATGTCATTGGAAGCTTGAGAAATTACAGGATCGGGCAAAGGTTTTTCTGGTACAACATGTAATTCTTTCAAAAGTACTTTTTGCTGGTGTTTTAACTTGCTCAATTCATAAAAAGTGATGTTTGCCCTAGTCTTCTTCATATCTTCTATAATGTTATATTCCATTTCATTCGGAACAATCAGTGTTCTTGATGGAATTGATGAATCTGTTTGGACAGGGCTAGTTTGAATTGCTTTGGATGTCGTTTTCTTGGGTGCAACTTTATCCTTAGTTAATGAGCTTGCGCTCTTTGGATTAGGAGTAGTTTGAGGAGGATCAAGTTGATTTCTACTTCGATTGCTAACCAGGGATGCTTCTTGATCTTCCTCATCTGGGAGGATGAAATCCCACATACCTTGGACTTCTACAATTTCTTCTTCATCAGTTGTTTCTTCAGTAGAAGTATCATCTTCATCTTCTTCTAATTCAACATTTGTAATAGCATTTGGTGGCTTTGGATCAGTTGAAGGATTTCTTCTAAAAGGCTTGAAAGATTTTTTAGAAGATGTTTCTGCCACTTGTTTCTTGATATCAACCATCTCATTAGACATGGTTTTCAAAAAATTTTACAATCCTTCTAAATCAAATGGATCTTTTGGTTGTTTTTTCTTGGGATCTTCCTTAAAAGTGACCTTTTTGGATTTCTGTTCTGTTGGCATGTGTTGTCCTTGATGGAAACCTAATTGATGAAATGAGATGATTGGCAATGATTGGCAATATGATGCAGAGTGTTGTCCTTGATGGCAACCTACTTGATGAAGTTGATGGCAAAATAATTGGCAAAGATCAGCAGAGAAGAACAGAAGAAGAACAGAAGGAGCAGCGACAGAATGGGAGAAAAGAATACAAAGGCGCAACAGAGTTTTTGGTGAACAACAACATGCATTCAAAAAGGATGGACAACGTCGTTTTAACAGTGGAATAAAGACATTTGTAGCTCCAGACTACGAAGGAGCAGAGTTTATTTAAAAATAGTCATTTCGGGCGTTTAAGCCCTTAACAACCAAGTATTAAGGAAATTGATTAAAATAGCGGAGGTCCTTTAAGTTTCTGAAAAGGAAAGAACAAGTGGTCCCCACCACCTTAGCGCAAATCGCAAGATCGCAAGTTTTGAAGTTTAAATGTCTTGTTGATGTGGATATTTGCGATGTGCGATCGTCGCGCCATCGCACCATCGCCACATCGCAATGTCGCAAAATCACCCTCTGCCAAAGCCAGAGTTTGTTGATTATTGCGATATGCGATTATCGCAATATCGCACATTTGTTATTTCCGCTATCGCAAGTTCTGTTGTTTGTGACATGCGATCATCGCGCCATCGCATGATTGCAATATCGCACATTCAAGTGTTACGACTATGATGTGGGCTCGGGGTCAAAGAATAAAATCCCGTTTATTTGAAGATTGAAGTCCGGGTTAAAAGTTCATTGAAATTTGATTAAAAGTAATGTTACGGAGGCAGTGTAAAGTTTTTAAAATAACCGAAAGGTTATATGAATATATTTTATTGCTGAGTCAGCGGCACTAAGCGAAGGAAAGGAATCACGTGCGGGTTTTATGAAGCCGTTTTGCCCATTTCGCACCGCATTTTGGGGATAAGCGGTAATTTCTGGTTGGGTAGCAATTCCATTGATCGGGTGACACGCGTCCCTGTATGACTCCACAAAACCGCCTGTCACTATGCGCCATCGTGCATTATTGTTCGACCACAGATGTCCAGCGAAATTGATGAGCGTCGTTGATCTAGGAAGGGATCATCAGACGGTGTTCGCTTGATGAAGATGCACGAAGGATTATCCAGCGTACGGTGCGGGAATTTGATTGGTTTGTTAATCATATAGGTGGGGGCCGGAGCTAAGTTTTAAAGATTATGACCATGCCGATCCATTGTAAATGATTTATTAATCATAAAATTATATGGCAGAGATAAAGTTCCTTTTTGGGTCGTTTCGTGTTGCAATAGTAGATTGTTGGACCCGATTATCTATTTTGACCCCGTCCAGGAATACCATTAGCGGTTCGTGGTTTTGACCCAAGGTTTTATTAAAAATAAAAAACTATATAAGGTGATGAGAATCATGAAGAAGGGTGTGGGTACGAAAGGGTCGATAATAAACGAATCTCCTTTAGAGATATCTGTATGAATAAACTCTGATATATCTGAATCTATTGTGCACCTGTGAATATGATGATTGATCAAGATCTTTAGATCAGATGATGATTAATTCTTGGTTCAATCATGAAGAATTTATAAGGGTTGTGAATGAATACTTCACTCTGAAGTATATCTATTTGGAATGGGTAACAGATTGCTGAATTAAGGATACACCTCTGAAGAAAATAAATAAATCTGGTGGCCTGTAAGGTATGTTGTGTGGAAGCTATTGGATCCAGTATGAAAATTGATGAAACGCGGTCCATGGTGGTGCTGAGGGTTGTAGCCTTCAGTCAGGGGGTTGTAGCTCCCTTCCAGGTGAGGCTGGTAAACGAGAGTAGGAGGTTGTAGCTCCCTTCCAGGAGAGGCTGGTAAATGAGAGCAGGGGGTCGTATCTCCCTTCCAAGAGAGGCTGGTAAACGAGCGCAGGTGGGTGCCTGCGTACTGGTACGAGTCTGTGCCAGTACATAGTTGTAAGATGTTTTCTTTATAATAAAATATTGAAGGCTGAGACAATCTGCAGGTTTTCCCCGACTGGGGTTTTTTCCCTGTTAACTCGGGGTGTTCATGTGTGATTCTTATGTGTGATGGTTTATTCTGTTATTACTGCACATGCTTACTGTTATCTAATCATCAGAAGAAAGAATGTTGCATAGAACTAAGTAAAGAATTAATGGCATAATAAGATCTCTATGTATACGCGAGTTTTATAAGGATATCCGCGTGTATACGCAAGTCTGGTTCAGCTAAGTAGCGTATGGGTTTTGAAGTAAGAAAAAGTAAAAAATTTTGAGTAAGTCCAAAATACTGATTCACCCCCCCCTCTCAGTATTTTTCCCAACAATTGGTATCAAAGCTGGTCCTTCTGCAGAAGCTTGATCGCTTGAAGGAGATCCGTCGAAATGGGAAGTCATGAAGGGGTAATGTCTATAAGGCCACCTCTATTCAATGGAAATAATCTGTTATTCTAGAAGATACGAACAAAAGCATATCTGCAAAGTCTTGGTGCAGAAGTATGGGCAATCGTGGAAGGAGTTTATCAGTATCCGGGAAGTATTCCTACTGATGCAGCAGAAAGGAAGAAATATGAAATCAATGCCAAAGCCATCAATGTCTTATTAGGAAGCATGTCTGAACCAGAATTTGCTAAAGTGATGCAGCTAAATTCAGCAAAAGAAATATGGGACAAAATCATTCTGAGCTATGAAGGAGATACAAAGGTAAAAAGTGCAAAACTCCAAACTGTCTGAATTGAATATGAAAATTTAAGGATGCATAGTGATGAGAGTATTGCCAGTTTCTTTTTACGTCTAGATGATATTGTAAATCGTATGAGAAGTTTGGGTGAAACCATAATCGATACTACTCTCGTGGAAAAAATCTTAAGATCTTTAACTTCAAAATTTGAGTCAAAAGTGTCAGTTATTGAAGAAAGGCAAGATCTGCAAACTCTTACTATTGTTAAACTACATGGTATTCTGACTGCTTATGAAATGAGACAAGGAGGTCCCTCTCAAATCAAAGAAGCTGCTTTTAAGGCGTGTGCAAAAGGAAAAGAAAAGGAAGTTGTCAAGGAATCAAGTTATATATCAGAAGAAGAAGAAGAAAATTTTGTAAGGAGACTCCAACCAGGTAGTAGAAGATTCAAAGGTAAGCTACTCATGATAAAGGGAAACAATTTGAAAAGGGAAAGAGCTATTATGAAAATGAAGATAATGATGAACTGTCAAATGAGGATGAAGAAGATCCTAACCAAGATCTGCTAGTGCTAATGGCAAAGAAGCAAAAGAAGAAGGCTACTCAAAGAAAGAAGATACCTCAGAAAACATGTGCAACAGAAAATGAAGAAGAGGAAACAGGTATTGATTGTTGTTCTTGTGATTCATCTTCTTGTACATGCAATGGTGAAGATAGTGAAAGTAACAGTATAAGTCTTGAAGCAAATCTCAAGATCAAGGATGAAAGCAATGATTGGAATCAATTTCATAAGAGAGAATCTATCTACAAAGATATGATCTCTAGAATAAATGAACAGAAAGAAATACTAAATGGACAGGTAGACAAGTACCAAAAGTTGTATGTTCATGCAACCAATCAAAGTGAAAGACTTGAAGCAGAAATCATCTCTCTCAAAGAAGATTTGGAAAAATCAAATAAGAAGAATGAAGAACCCCCATAATTTGAAAAGGAAGGACTTGAAGCAGAAATCATCTCTCTCAAAAAGGATCTGGAAAAATCAAATAAGAAGAATGAAGAGCTGTTACAAACATGTGAAGAACAAGAAGATTGGTTGAAGGAAGAAACTTTAAAATTGAACGATCAAGTAGAAGAAGGAAAAAGGGTTGAAGAAAACATGATGAAGCAATGCCAAAAATTGGAGGTTGAGGTAAACATTCTCAAAGGTAAATTAGAAGAAAAGGATAAACTCTTGAGGTTTCAAGATAGTACTAAGATTCTGGACAATATTCTTAGTAATCAAAGATCACCTGCTATTAAACTTGGTCTTGGTTTTCATGAAACTGTTAAAGGAGAATCTAGTTCACAAGGAAGTGCTAAAGACTCAAAGGATGTCAATGCAAAACCTGAAGAGTTGAAAGAAACAAGAATTCAACCGACAATCATGAACACTCAAAGGAAAGTATTCAATAATGTTGAATTCTTTAAATTTCATAATTATGGGCATGATGCAGCAAATTGCAGAAGCATATTGTTTCAGTCACAATCAAACAGATTCTATACAGAAAGGTACTCTAGTTTCTTTAAGGGATATTGTTTTTCATGCAGCAAGTTTGGTCATAAAGCAGCTGATTGCAATAGAAGAAAGAATAGAAGAACACAGTATGATCCTTATGCTTAATTTTCTGGTCACATAAGATGTTATGCTTGTAACAAGTATGGACATGTGGAAAAAGAATGCAGGATGAACAGATCTGAGAAATTGGACAATTTCCAGCACACGATAAGAAAGTTCAAGCAAAGCTGGAAAAAGAAGGAGGACCGGTCAGAAACATAGGGAATATTGACCCTACTGCAGTCATCCGCTTCTAAAGCTTACTTCTCATAATGACTGCAAGAATGATGTGAGATACATCATAGAGATTAATAATGTATCATCACAGGGGGAGCAATGTATGATGATTCTCATGGATGATTTGGTAATTCTGGTTATGTTTATTTCTGACAGTGCATCTGTTGTGAAGAAGACAGGTACAGGTGGTACAAATTCAGGGGGAGAAGAAGGAGTGTGAAATTTTCAGTATTTCAGTTTCCATACACGGGTTTAATAAAGTAAAGTCGCGTATACACGCGAGTTACAGTGGAGATTGCTGCGTATGCATTTATGATAAGAAAATTAGTATGACAACTAAAGATCAGGAACACAAGTTCAGGGGGAGCATTAGCCTTGCTGAGCGTAATGCATTGTTGGCATTATGATGATTCTGAAATTGAGGTCTTTCTGGTACTGGTTATAAAAATTCATATGTGTAATTTGATGAAAAGGCTATGACCTATGATGTAAATTGTAATATTCAGTCATGTAAAGGGCTCGGTCAAATTTGTAAACCCACTTGGTTGGGTAGTTGAGTCAAATTGTGTAAATCCACTTGGTTCGATCATTGATGTAAGTATGAGTCATAGAGTCATGTACTTCTTTGATAAATATGGTTGAAGATTCAGCTTGAACTCAGGGGGAGCATGGTAACTTCAATGCACATCAGATCCACAGAGCTCTTCTGTCTACATGAGAAGAAAAATCATGTTTTGGTTTTGATCTGCCCTTTGCCCTTGATGTCAAAGGGGAAGAGTATCATGGTGTTTGAATAGGGGGAGAGTATCATAGTATTTGATGTATCTATCTGTTGTGGTGATCAAACACCATCATAGTTGCCATCAAGTCCAAAGGGAGAGATTGTTGGCATGTGTTGTCCTTGATGGCAACCTAATTAATGAAATGAGATGATTGGAAATGATTGGAAATATGATGCAGAGTGTTGTCCTTGATGGTAACCTACTTGATGAAGTTGATGGAAAAATAATTGGCAAATATCAGCAGAGAAGAACAGAAGAAGAATAGAAGGAGCAGTGACAGAATGGGAGAAAAGAATACAAAGGCGCAACAGAGTTTTTGGTGAACAACAACACGCATTCAAAAAGGATGGACAAGGCCGTTTTAACAGTGGAATAAAGACATTTGTAGTTCTAGACTACGGAGGAGCATATTTTATTTAAAAACAGTCATTTCGGGCGTTTAAGCCCTTAACAACCAAGTATGAAGGAAATTGATTAAAACAGCGGAGGTCCTTTAAGTTTCTGAAAAGGAAAGAACAAGTGGTCCCCACCACCTTAGCGCAAATTACAAGATCGCAAGTTTTGAAGTTTAAATGTCTTGTTGATGTGGATATTTGCGATGTGCGATCGTCGCGCCGTCGCACCATCGCAACATCGCAATGTCGTAAAATCACCCTCCGCCCAAGCCAGAGTTTGTTGATTATTGCGATATGTGATTATCACAATATCGCACATTTGTTATTTCCGCCATTGCAAGTTCCATTGTTTGCGATGTGCGATCATCGCGCCATCGCATGATTGCAATATCGCACATTCAAGTGTTCCGACTACGATGTGGGCCCGGGGTCAAAGAATAAAATCCCGTTTGTTTGAAGATTCAAGTTCGGGTTAAAAGTTCATTGAAATTTGATTAAAAGTAATGTTACGGAGGCAGTGTAAAGTTTTTAAAATAACCGAAAGGTTATATGAATATATTTTATTTCTGAGTCAGCGGCACTAAGCGAAGGAAAGGAATCACGTGTGGCTTTTATGAAGCCGGTTTGCACATTTCGCACTGCCTTTTGGGGATAAGCGGTAATTTCCGGTTGGGTAGCGATTCCATTGATCGGGTGACACGCGTCCCTGTACGACTCCACAAAACCGCCTGTCACTACGCACCATTGCGCGTTATTGTACAACCACAGATGTCCAGCGAAATTGATGAGCGTCGTTGATCTAGGAAGGGATCATCGGACGGTGTTCGCTTGATGAAGATGCACGAAGGATTATCCAGTGTACGGTGTGGGAATTTGATTGGTTTGTTAATCATATAGGTGGGGGCCGGAGCTAAGTTTTAAAGATTATGACCACGCCGATCCATTGTAAATGATTTATTAATCATAAAATTATATGGCAGAGATAAAGTTCCTTTTTGGGTCGTTTCGTGTTGCAATAGTAGATTGTTGGACCCGATTATCTATTTTGACCCCATCCAGGAATACCATTAGCGGTTCGTGGTTTTGACCCAAGGTTTTACTAAAAAGCAAAAACTACATAAGGTGATGAGAATCATGAAGAAGGGTGTGCGTGTGAAAGGGTCGATAATAAACGAATCTCCTTTAGAGATATCTGTATGAATAAACTCTGATATATCTGAATCTATGGCGCACCTGTGAATATGATGATTGATCAAGATCTTTATATCAGATGATGATTAATTCTTGGTTCAATCATGAAGAATGTATAAGGGTTGTGAATGAATACTTCACTCTAAAGTATATCTATTTGGAATGGGTAACATATTTCTGAATTAAGGATACACCTCTAAAGAAAATAAATAAATCTGGTGGCCTGCAAGGTATGTTGTGTGGAAGCTATTGGATCCAGTATGAAAATTGATGAAACATGGTCCATGGTGGTGCTGAGGGTTGTAGCCTTCAGTCAGGGGGTTGTAGCTCCCTTCTAGGTGAGGCTGGTAAACGAGAGCAGGGGGTTGTAGCTCCCTTCCAGGAGAGGCTGGTAAACGAGAGCAGGGGGTCGTAGCTCCCTTCCGTAGGTTTGCAAAAGAGCGCAGTGGGTGCTCACAGACTGCAAGGAGCCCCATGCTACAAGATAAGAAGCAAGATGTTTTCTTTATAATAAAATATTGAAGGCTGAGACAACGGCAGCGGTGGTTTTCTCCCGACTTGGGTTTCCACCTAAAATCCTGGTGTTCATGTGTGTGATGGTTTATTCTGTTATTACTGCACATGCTTAATGTTATCTAATCATCAGAAGAAATAATTTTGCATAGAACTAAGTAAAGAATTAATGGCATAATAATATCTCTGTGTATACGCGAGTTTTATGAAGGATATACGCGTGTATACGCGAGTTTGGTTCAGCAAAGTAGCATATGGGTTTTGAAGTAAGAAAAAGTAAAAATATTTGAGTAAGTCCTAAATACTGATTCACCCCCCCTCTTAGTATTTTTACCAACACGTTCTTCTATTGCATTTTTCTTTTCTAAAGTAATGATTCGTTTCTCTACTGCTATTGATTCCTTCATATTGTCTGCTAAATTTTTTTTATTTGCCCTATCAACAAAGATTGCTATGTTCGATGGTAAAGCAGAAATGTACCATTCACTTCGCACTTCTTCGCTAGGTTTGGAAGCAGTAGGAATTTTGTTTAACAATTTATTGAAACGTGAATTGAAATCTTTGACAAGTTCTTTTGAATCAGCTCTAATATTAGACAAATCATTGATCAATGTTGCTGTAGACCTGTCATCACCGAATTTAGTCAAAAATTGATCTTGAAAGATATCCCAACTAGTAATAGATCCAGATGGTAATGAGAAATACCATGATCCAGCTGCTCCTTGTAGGGTATAAGGAAAAATTCGTACAACAACATCTTCATTAACAACTCCATTGAGATTTATGGATAGCATAAAGTTGTTTATATGTTCTTCTGCTAGCATGCCTGCTTCAGGATTAAACTTAGGCAGCCATTTTTCAGGATGGGCCAGTAATTGACTCAAGGGTGCAGGCATTAAGAGTGCCCCTAGATTATTCCACGGAATTTGGGCCATCGTTGAACTACTAATAGATGAAAGTGCAGAAGATGATATTTGTGATTGAGAAGATGAAGATATTATGATTTGAGACGGAGATGTGGAAGATTGAGTGGACTGATGGACAGTAGTTTGGAGTGGAGGAGTGGGTGGTTGACTTCGCGATGAAGTATTTGAGATGGATGATGATAATGAAAGAGTCTCACTATCAGACCCTTTGGGTGATTTCCTAGCTCTTCTATTTGTAGGTAGAGGTAACTTAGTTGGCTGAATGCCAAGCTTTTCACTCTGTAATCTAGTGAGAGGATGAGCAGGATTATATTGCGAAGTTACACTGCCTTGAGATTTATCAGACATTTGAGGTGATATTGAAAATCGTTGAAGCTTATGAATTAAAGATTCAACTTCAGGAGGTTCAATAGCAAATTATTCTGAAAAGTCAGGGTTTGTAGCAGTGTCTGTTCTTCTTTCGACTTCTGGTTCTAGATTTAAAATTTCTGAGTGTGATGGAGAAGTCGGGGAAGATGGTGAGGGTGATTTACTCTCAGAATGGTATTTAGATTTAGATTCACTTTCCGTTCATAGTTGGTGGCCCTCCTTCTAGCGCCAAATATGTTGAAGCCCTGAAAATCGGGTCTACAACAAGGGGGATACCCACCCGGTCCGGACCTTGGTTAGCAATTCCTTTTTCGTTTGGTGTAGTGGGTCCGACTGGGGATAATGGAACCAGTTTCCCAATATGTGTGTGTGTGTTTGAGATTTGATATTTCTTTTCTAAAATTCCTAAGTAAAATTCTTTTAATCTATGTCTAATCTATTCATATGCAAATTATATTCTAAGAAATATCTAACTCTAAACTAACCCGGGATGTAATATTTCTATTTATGCGATCTAAAATGATTTCAGATAACAATCGATAATAAAGATCATTCAACTGTTATAAGAAAAGAATTCAATAAAGATAAACCATTTCATATAAAAAATTAGATGAAACAGTTGTGAAAAACATATCGCATAATAAGCTATTCATACATTAAGCACAAATAAATAGCTATCACCGTACAAAAATGCCAAATGATAACTCAAATATTCAAACATCAATATATAAATAACTGAAAATAAATATCACTTTTAACACAGAAACAGAAACAGTTAAGAGATAAAAATACCATTTATAACTTGTTCTACTCATGAGCTAGAAGCAATAATTATTTATCTCTTCTTAATCCAACATCTATCAAGAGTACAGAAATTCAACATCAGTAACAGATATTAGACACAGATATCAATAAATCTCGTTCCATTCATTTATCAAAACCTCCTCTGAGGGTGCAGAAATGCATGTTCTGAGGACAAGTTTTTGACAAATTTAAGGACCCTTCTCTAAATGCATGAGAAGGTTTTAAATACTAATAACTAAAATCTAAAAATAGTTTATTACAAAAATTTAGGATTCGGTTTAAATGACCGTCCTTTTTCTAGGCAAAAATACAGTAAAACTAAAACTAAATCTAAAAAATAAAGACTATCAACTAACTACTTATGAATTTGATCTTTGAATTCGCAAGCATACAACATTGAGTTGAGCAGAGGTGGCCGGCCAACTTCAGATTTCAACTGCCCCGAAAAGACAGAATTGGCAAGTGTAGGCGCAATCTTCTCAGCAGAATTAATAATACAATTAAGAGTGCTTGACTGTGTGGTTTTACTAGATATGTCCAGTAAGAATCCCAATTTAATCTTTTCAATCCTTGAATTGATTTTTCTTTTTCTTCCGCCTTTTGTTTCCATTCTGTTTGTAATTGTTGTGTTTGTGGTAAATATCCTGGAACAGTTTCTGAAATCAAATTAGCCTTGTGCAAATTTTCATTTACACAATCAGTAATATTGCCTGCTGTTGTAGCTGACTCCTCTGCCGCTTTTTCTGCTTCTCTGATCTGTGCATCCCAATTATTGAAAATCATTTCTTTATGACTGTCATTGATAATTGGTGCTCCAACTCTTTTTCCTTCCTCTGTCTTTTGCCATGCCAAATAATTAGTAACTCTTTCATTAGTTAAATCATAATCATGTCGCAATTCTACGACATGATTAGTGATTTTATCACTTTCTTGACAAAAAGAGTTCCATTGTGAAATCTTCTAGCATAATGTATCTTTTTGTTGCAGTAGTTGATTGTTCAAAGAAATAGATTCTGAGATAAATTCTGGAAGCTTGGGGTCACCTTTGTGCTCCTCTTGGATAATCTGTATTTGTTTCTCTTTATCAGCCAAACAAAATTTTTTGATATCCGATTGCATCTTCAAGCTCTTATCGTAACTTTTCAAGTTTTATCCGTGCTTCTCCATCGTTAGCATGGGCTTGTTGCACTTTTTGCTTGTGAACTTGTATTTGATCTTCTTTTTCTTTAATAATAAAGCCTTACCCTAAGCTGCTGGGCAGCGTAGGCATAAGCTCCTGTAATCTGAGATAATTTAGTAAGATTCTCAGTCGGATCCGTAGTAGGATCCTTCCATAAGACATATAATTGTTCTGCCTCAGTAGAGATTTCATTCTCTAATTTTCTCTTTTTCCTCTGCTTCCTCACTACTGCTTTATACTGCGGGCTGTAGAATACATCTAGAGGAGGAATGTCCTCTATATTAAGTACAATTTCAGAAGAGGGAGTGATGGGTATATGCTCAGTTTCCGTGACATTGCCACTTATTCCCGTGCTCAAAACTTTTGTTGTATGTATTGGGGTCTGTGTATTTTGTCCTTTGACATTAAGCAATTCATTAAAAGTTTCCCATTCTTTGTCCAATTCAGTCCTGACTGTCGGTTGCTGTACATTGAGAGGTGGAAGATTCAACTGCGGAGTAGTTAGAGTCTGTTGTTGTGAAAGCTCTTTTGATTGAGATGTATCCTTCACTGAGATTTCATCATTATCAGTCTTTCTAGAACACTCAAAAGTTTCTTTGTCAGACATCGACTTAGGCTTTTCTGTATCTGAGCTACCACTAAGACTGACACTAGGAGTTGGTTCCCTTGCGGGTTCCAAGCGTAAATTTTCCAAAGGGATAGTAGTTAGTCTTCTCTCTCTGTAAATTTTAAATTCCTGAAATTCTTCTGGGGACAACTGTGTTTGTGCTAAATGCAAAACTTCTTTAAATGAACATTTTCCTTGAAACATATCATCAAAAGGATCTTCTTCCCCAGAAAACACTCTCACCTTAACTACAGTGGTGAAATCTTTGACAACATCATTTGGATCAAATAACCTTCTTGAAAACTTGAAAAGTTGTAAGCATGTAATATTGCTTACCTCTTTGAATGCATGACCAACATCAAACAATGAAAATGTTCCATAGGCTACGGGAAATTGTGGCCAAATGGTCTTCTTTTTATCCTTCAATTATTTTGTCAAACCTCCTTCACCACAGGTTTGGTATGCAATCTCCCGAGCTACAAGTTTATCCGGAACATACAGGGGTAAAACATGAGGAGAAGAAGAGCTTCCAAAAACCCTCACATAAGTAAACTCTTCTCCAAACCATCTTGCGACAGGGATAATGTCGACTTCTGCTTCCAGGGAAAACCTTGGAGCATATTTATTATACAATATTCTGTACAGAGGCAACATAATTCCATGGCAAATTTTGTAAAAATGAGGAACAAAATTTGATTCCCACAATTCTTTTTGATAGACATGAATAGGCAAGGGATCATGAATCGTCCATTGCCAACCCATCAAAGGGAATTTAGAAGCAAAGCAAATTGAATCCATAACATAGGCAGATAGATAAAAAGGAGGATAAATCCTCTGAGAAACAGTACGTTTAGACCGATAATTGAAAATAGAAGTGGCCAAATTATCAGACAACATTTTGGCCCAGTGTACAATTGAAGCATTAACAGCAGCATTCAACAATGGGATCCATTCAGGCAAGACCATATTTATGTCAGGCTTTCCAAAAAGCCTACATAACATAGCAGCAGCAAAACAATATGGAGAGGTGAGTGAGCCAGTACTGTACATACCATGTTTGTTTTTCTTCAATGGTTCATCTCTTTTGGTCCATTCCTTAGTGCATTCTGTCAAATTTGCATTTTCCCTAGCAAATTTCTCCATAAATTGTTTGTTGTAAGTCGCCTGAGGTTCCGGCAAGTGATACATAAGCCTCAAATCTTCTGTAGTGAATGACCCGATGAGCTCTTGATCCTGAGTTCTAAATTTCCTGTCTGAAATATCGGTGATATCCAGCACCCATTTTACCATATCTGTATACGGAATAATTCTTGGTCTTGCTGCTATCCGGTGCAAGAATGAACAAGCCAATTTTGTAAGAGACGCTTCAAAGGAATTAATTGAACCTGCAGTAGCCGCGACTTCCATTACCCTGGGATTTTCTTCTTCGAGAAAAATATGCATCCCCTCCCAAGTGGTGATACCAGCATCCTTGTTGCAAGCAGTGTCTGCGTATAAGGAAGCCATCTCTTTGTTTTCAGAACTCGGAACTTTCTCTTTCTTTCCCATAATACTCTTTGAACGCTTTGTATATTCTTCTACTCCTTCGCGTCTGCGGTTTTACGAATTAAGTGAGAGTAATGATATGAGAAAGGTGACGGGATAGTTTTAAATGCTGAAGGCAGATGAAAAATATTATTTTAACATGAAACAACCTTTCAATCGAAACAAAATCCTTTCCATCAATAATTAACAATCCAATCATTAATTTGACATTAAAGCGCATAACGGATATTGATTTTTGAAAATATTTACTTTGGACAACGCGCTAGAAGAATCTGTGATAATGCAATTTGTGATTTGCTGTGCAATATCGCAAAATCGCAATATCGCAGATTGCAATCATCGCAAATTGAAATCATCGCAAAATCGCACATTCAAAAATCGCAGTCGGGTACATCGCGCTATCACAATATCGCGAAATCGCAATTTCACAAAATATAACTTATTAAACATCATTTCTGTGATATGCGATTTGCGATCAATACTTTAATGCATAGTTTTTGGAATCGCATTATCGCAATATCGCGAAATCGAAATTTAAAAGATTCTGCTTTACAAAGGACATTCACTTTTTGCGATGGATGCGGTATTTTTCTTCAAAGAAATATTATATTATGATCTATCATAAACTTAGGTTTATTTTAAAGATTTTTAAAGGAATTTTCCTTAATTTATGATAGTAAGTTTTATTTGAGAAAGGAAACAAGAACTAATTGATTTTTTGGATTTTTAGACTAAGGGTCCCCACTTATTTAGTATTATTACTAATAATAAATAAAAAGGGGGGTTGTTGCTGGCCACAACATACCCATAATTTAATTCATTGTAAGATAGCCAAGGAATTGAATTTCTTTCTATATCCAACAACAACGTGTCAAGTGATGGTTGAAAATGGAGGAACTATAAATTACTTAGGAAAGTGCCATAATATTAATCTAACCAAGGGCAAATATTTATTGAATAGTACAATGCTTTCCATTCCAATGGGTGGTGTTGATGTTGTCACTAGCAGTCAAATGGTTACAATCTTTAGGGAGGATAACTTTTATTTTTCAAGAAATTTTCTTGAAATTTTCCTTGGAAGAAAAGGAAATTGAATTAGGGAGAATCATAGGGAAACCGAGGAAGAAAATCAACTCTAATGGCAAGAAAAATATTTTGAAGAAATAAAAACGACACATAATTGCACAATTATGCTTGCTAGATGTTCAAACATCAAAATTATCTTTTTTCTCTAGATCTCGAAAGAATTTTGGACAATCATTCCAAGTTATTTGAAATTACCAAATTCCTCCCACATATTCATGATCATGATCATTCTATTCACTTTCCAAGAATAATTCCTCCAAACATCAGACCTTATATATATCCCTATGCCCAAAAGAGTGAAATTGAAAGTATGGTTGCATAAATTCCAGAGGCAGGTATAATTAAACCTAGCCAAAGTTATTTCTCTGCTCCACTAGTATTGGTACACAAGAAGGATGGATCATGGTGTATGTTTTCAGATTATACAAATATCAACAAGTTCACCATTAAAGATAAATTTCCCATTCATGTCATTGGTGAATTGTTTGATGAATTACATGGCGAAATTTACTTCACCAAGCTATATATTTGTTCAGGATATCATCATATTAGAATGAAGACCGAAGAAATTCCAAAAAAAGCATTCAAAACTCATTAAGGTCATTATGAATTTTTGGTCATGCCTTTGGCCTTACTAATTCACCTTCCACATTTCAAGGTTTGATGAATTCCACTTTCAAACCCTTCCTTAGAAATTTTGTGTTAGTATTTTTTATGATATATTAATCTACAACAATTCTTGGAAGGGTAATGTTCAACATGTTGATAGGGTGATCAAACTATTGGAGGAGAAATAATTGTATGCAAAAACCTATAAATGTTTCTTTTGGGTACAAGAGGTGGAATATTTGGGTCATATTGTATTTCATGAGGGTTTTAAGGAAGATTACAACAAAATTAAATCCATCAAGGAATGGAAAATCCCTGCAACCTTAAATGATCTTTGAGGATTTCTTGGGTCGACAAGGTATTATCGTAAGTTTGTTAAGAATGATGGAAAAATAGTAGCACCTCTAAGAACAATACTAAAGAAAGATGATTTTTTTTGGATTCCAGAAGAAATTAATTCCTTTGAACTTCTTAAAGAGGCAATGTGACAAGCTCCAATTTTAACTACTCCAGAATTCACAAAATCCTTTATGGTGGAATGTGACGCCTCAAGAAATGGAATTGGTGTTGTTTTAATGCAAGAAGGTAGACCCATTTCTTTTGGAATTTGTCCAATCAAGGGAAAGTATTTATGCAAACCTATTTATGAGAAGGAAATTTTGGCAATACTACATTCCCTCAAGCGATGGTGCCCTTACCTAATGGGAAGACACTTCAAGGTAAAAAAAAATCATGATAGTCTTAAATAGTTTTTGAAACAAATATTATTTTCAAAATAGAAGCAAAAATGGGTCACTAATATGTTGGGTTATGACTTTGAAATCATCTACAAAAGGGAATCAAAATGGTTTTGTAGATGCACTCTCAAGAAGAGATGAGGATGTGGAAGCATTTCTCTATGTCATTTCTATTATCCAACCTAACTGGATAACTAAGGCAAGGGAGGAATGGAAGAATGATGAAGAGGTGTGGACACTCATTCAAAATTTGCAACAAGATCCCAATAAATCTAATACATTTATCTGGAAAAAAGACTCATTATGTTACAAAGATTGCATATATCTATGTAAGAATTCCAAACTCAAACAAAATATTCTTTTGGAATTGCACACCTCTCACTTAGGAGGCACTCAGGATTTTTAAAAATATACCATTGATCCAGGATAGATCTATATCAAGTCTAGTCGTATTTTTCTATGTAATGTTTGAGGACCAAGATGGTCATAGATAGAAAATTGTTCTCGACATGCTCAGAATTTTACAATATTATATACTCACGAAATAAACACTCAGTCGAAGAGCTCATCTCGCTGATTCCGATGGTATATTTGGTTTTGAAAATGGCCTACAAATGAGGAAGAAAGGGAATTTTGAAGTTTTCCTCCAAACAGGTTAAAAGTAAAAGTCAACGCAGTGAAAAGGTCAACTCCTTGTCAAAGTTCATGGTTTCGTTGACATTGTCGAATTTTCAAATTTATGATTGGTTTGTTGATTTTTATTATGACAATTAATGGTGTGCCACATGGGCCAATGATTGGCTTCCATGTGGCCTCCTCCTAGCATACTAAAACTTTGGTTATGATTTTATAGAGCCTCCATGGGATTTGAACCATGGACCAACTTTCAAAAAACCAAGCACTTTAGAAACATGCCATCACTTGTTCCTTATTATACAATGGCGGATTATTATATTTGTATGAATGTAATGATAAATGTGGTAAAAGGTTGGAGGAACCCACCACACTTAGCAGCCCCACAAAAACCCACAGTTATATTATGCTATAAAACATGCCAGAACTCTAAATGGCATGCAATTCCAAAGATTGGGAAGCAGAGGTTAATTGACACATGTGATATGTGATGTCATAGTTAGTGCAGTATAGCCGCCGGTCAAATTGAAATGCCACAACAACAACACGCCAACCCTAAAATATGATAGCATGGGTTATGTGGTAATGCTAGAATTGTGCAGAATGAAAATAAGATATGCAGTAGCAATGCCACGAATGGCGCAGAGTGTGTGTTATATTCTTTCCATGAATATTCGCACACGTGGGAGGGCGATAGCCCCCCCTATATAAGGGTTTGCAGGGGGTGGGAAGTGCCCCGGGAATTTTTTTTGGACTCTATTTGAGGTGGGTGGAACCACATATGGTTTTGTGCATGGGTTTGCACATCGTTTTGGGGCATGATGGTTTTCTGCCCCTGGTATTTTGTAGATATGGTCAAGGGAACTACGGTTATGTTCTAATCTAGGTTTAATGGATTAGGGTTTATGAATGCTTTTTTTTTTTTTTTTTTTTTTTCTCTCTCTTGTGTGTGTGTGTGTGTGTGTACCCCTATGTATATCTATATTATGTTTTATGCTCTAGATATTGTTTATTTTATATTTGTAATAATTTTTTTGTAGATAATTTTTGTACAGGGTTAAAACCTACATTTGGTATCAGAGTCAGGTTCGGTTTCAAGGGGACGCCTTTACTGCTAAGGGTTTTTTTGCTCGGGCCTATGGTAGACCCTGTTTAGTGGGAGATTTGTGGGATCGATTCTTGTGGTGAAATAATATGGCGAGCAGTGGAAAGATAGAGATCGAGAAATTTAATGGTTAGAGTTTTGAGTTGTGGAAGCTCAAGATGGAGGATCTCCTGGTGGATAAAGATTAATGGATAGCGGTAGATTTGGGTACTAAACCAACGAAAATGTCAGATGAAGACTGGGCAAAGTTGGATCAGAAGGCAAAGAGAAAAATACCATTGTGTATCTCAGATCCGGTATTTTTGAATGTATCTGGGGAAGTTACGATGAAGACTTTGTGGGTCAAGTTAGGGAATTTGTACCAATCTAAGTCTCTGGTGAATAAATTTTTCCTATGGAAAAAGTTGTATAACCTGAGGATGAAGGATGGAGACTCAGTGATAGATGATTTGAAATCCTTCAATATTGTGGTAAGTCAATTTTCATCTATTGATATTAAAATATCAGTTGAAGATAAGTGCATCAGTTTTTTGTGTTCTCTACCATATTCATGGGACAGTTTCATTATTGCAATAGGTAGTAATACAACTACCTTAAATTTTGATGAAATTGTCTCAGCCTTGCTGTCAGAGGAAATGAGATGGATAAATATGGATGGCCAAAATGGAGATTCCTTATCTGTACGAGGAAGTTCCCAAAATAGAAACAAAAATAAATTTTCGAGTGGGAGATCTAAATCTCCAAGAAAGCCTGTAAAGGTCTACTGGAAATGCGGAAAGGAAGAGCACTTCAAAAAGGACTGTAGATCTAATGATGCTCCTTCTGCAGAGGAAAAAAGCACCTCAGATGAAGGTGGGGATGTGTATTTTGCTTCTTCTTCTAATACACATGTAGATCATGAGACATGGTTGATTGACTCATGTGCATCCTTTCACTTCACTCCCCATAGGGAGTGGTTCTGCAAGTATGAGAAGTATTATGGTGGTGATGTCTTCTTAGGGGATGATAGGAAGGAAAAAATCGTTGGACTTGGAAAAGTCAAGTTGAAGCTACAAGGTGGAAGGATTAGAACACTTCCTAGTGTTCTACATATTCCTGCATTGGCCAAAAATCTGATTTTTGTTAGCAATATGAATGATGCAGGTGTAAAAACAATGTTAGAGAAAGATACCTATAAGATGGTACAGGGAGCACTGGTATTAATGCGAAGAGTTTGGATTGGAACTCTATACAAGCTTCAGGGTAACACTATTATTGATGGGTGCAAAAATTATTTGGTTCCTGAAAGTGGAGCAGAAATCCTAACAGTCTTTGGAGAAAATACTGTGTTATGGAATCATGTTGGCAATATGATTCTTATGTCTTAACATGTTGTTCGTAATGGCAACTCTCTGGAAAATAATGGAGTATATGTCTTCTGGAGAAGCACATGAGTTTGCAGAAGGTATAACAAAAGAAATGTGTAAAGTCTAGTAGAAGTTGGTTAATATTCATAATTAAAGGTTCTATATGCGGGTTCATATAGGCCAAGTCGTGTATACACGCAAATAAGAACTATCCAAGTCGTGTATGCCTTTTGCGCTCTAAAATTATAGTACCAGGGGGAATTACAATGGTTTTAGCCCACAATATTGAGCGTTGTGTCGTCTATTTGATTCCGTCCAAGAATACCATCGGCAGTTGTGTGGTTTTGGCTCATGGTATTGGTAAAGGATAAATCTATATAAGGAGAAGAATATCATAATGAAAGATGTGTGTGCATGTGTAAGGGTTGTTACTGAATCCTTCTCTCTGAAGTATATCTACATGGGATGAAATTTTTTTATTGGTAGATATGAAACTATGATGCACCCTTGGATACAATGATGGATCAAGATCTCTAGACCTGAAATGATTATGTATTTGATCTATTGAAGAGATGATTGGATCTGTGACCTGGCGCATGTTTTCAGAAGTGAAGTGAAGAAATCTGGGTAATTCTATAGATCTGAAATATTCTGCAAAATTAATATTTACAAATCTATATGCTAGTTCGTCTCAGTGAAAGAACATATATACGTGGCTTTGTCTTAGATAAAGCGTGCATAGAAGTTAGGGTTTTTTGAAGCTTGCTGAAGAGGTTGTTTTTTTAATGTTGCTATATTTTTGTTGTATCTCAATGAAGTCCTCATGTAGATTTGGGTTATTTGAATACTGTATATGTTGCTAATTTGAATATGTACAAATCGGATTAATGAATGAGTAAATATGTCTAATGATGCAGATTGAATAAGGGTTTTGCAATTCTGAAAAGATATCTTTCGGAAAGCCTCAGATCTGGTACTGAGGTTGATCATATTCTGAAATATCATTATTCTTAGATTTATACGCAGGTTGGTGTGAAGGAAATCGCGTATACACGTGGGTTTTGTAAAGTGAAGTAGCGTATGTATTTTAAGATAATAAATGATTAGGGTTGAGATTGATTCTGCATGCTAATTTTGAAATCTGGGTTTACTACTATATTCTGGTTACAGTGATCTCATTGTTCTGATTGAAGTTTGGGTTAAATTTATTGGTGTTGATATTTATGTTGAGTTGTGTTGAAGCTGTGGGATCCAGTGTGAAAATTGATGAAACATGGTCAGCAGTGGGACTAAGGGTTGAAGCCTTTAGTATGGAAGTAGAATCTTCCTACCAGTAGAAGCTGGTATTCTGAGCAGGGGGTTGTAGCTCTCTTCCAGTAGAGGCTGGTAAATGAGATAAGGAAGTTGTAGCTCCCTTCCAGTAGTAGTTGGAGAATGAGAGAAGGTTGCAGCCTTCTGCAAGTAGATGCCTGCGTACTGATATGTGTCTACATCAGTACAATAATGTAAGCAGTTTTCCAAATAATAAATATTGAAGACAGAGATGAGAGCAACGGTGGTTTTCTCCCGAATTGGGTTTCCACCTTAAATATTGGTGTTCATGTGTGATTCTCTTGTGTGATGATTTATTCTGTAATTACTGCACTTATTTCCTGAATAACTATCTGATGCATAAATGATAGTCTGGGTTAAATATTGATTCTGAATGTTTACCTAAACAATATTGATATCTATGTATATGCTAGTTTCTTTTTGAACAGTCGTGTACATACGTTGGTTGTGCTAATAAAAGTCACGTATATAAATCAGTAAAGGAAAAAAGGAAATTATTGTGATTATTTCAAATACTGATTCACCCCCCCCCCCCTCAGTATTTTTCCCAACAAATGGGACTAGAGCAGGTCCTTCTGAAGAAGCTTCATCACTAGAAGGAATATCATCTAAGATGAGAAATCAAGATGAGACAACATATATCAAGCCTCCTCTCTTCAATGAAAACAATTTGTACTTCTGGAAGATAAGGAAAAGATCCTATCTTCAGTCTCTTGGAGAATATGTTTGGGCTATAGTTGAAGGAGGTTATCAATATCCAGCCTTAGTTCTAGCAGATCCAACAGCAGGAAAGAACTATGAAACTAATGAAAAGGTATCCAATGCATTATTGGAAAGTCTGATTGAATCATAATATTTCAAAGTCATGCAGTTGAATACAACAAAGGAAATATGGGATAAAATCATTCTGAGCTATGAAGGTGATGCTATGGTAAAAAGTGCTAAACTCCAAACTCTCAGAATTCAATATGCAAAACTTGAAATGCATAATGAGGAAATCATTGCTTGTTTCTTTTTACGTCTAGATGATATTGTAAGTCATATGAGAAATCTGGGTGAAACTATAACTGACACTACTCTAGTAGAAAAGTTTTTAAGATCTCTAACTCCCAAATTCAAGTCAAAAGTGTCTTCCATTGAAGAAAACTAGGATCTAAAAACTCTTACTATTGTTCAACTTCATGGGATTCTGGATGCATGTGAAATGAGGAAAGGAGGTCCATTTAAATCAAAGAAGTTGTCTTTAGAGTTGCTGCAAAAGGCAAGGAAGTAGAAGAACAAGAAGGATCAGGGTATGTTTCAGAAGAATATGAGATAAATTTTGTAAAGAAGCTACAACTTGGCACTGGAAGGTTCAAAGGTAATCTTCCTTTTAAATATTTTTCTTGTGGAAGATTTGTTCATTATGATGCTAAATTTCCCCATAAAGATAATCATGGAAAGAGAAAGTAAGTGGAAAAAGGAAATAATAAACAATTTATTAATAGAAAAATCTATTATACAATGAAGATAGTGATGGTCTATCAAATAGCGAAGAAGGAGAATCTGATCAAGATATTAGACTGCTCATGGCTATTGAAAAAGACTGTAATGAGGCTAAAGATACTTTTATGGATGCTTTAGAAGAAAATGATTTTCTTGAAGAAATAAATAAACTCAAAATATGTTTGGAAGAAAAAAAAATTGCCATAGATACTCTAAAGAATCAGCTTATAGAAAAGGAAAAGCACAATGAGAAATTAGAATGTGAAATAGTAAGTCTAAGAAAGGAAATTGAGAAAGTGAAAACTTTAAATATTAGATTTGGTAAAGGATCTAAAACCTTAGATGAAATTATCAAGGTTCAACGGTCTCCTCTTATAAAGACAGGTCTTGGATATATTGGAGAATCCTCTCAGTCTTCAGCACCAAGCTATCTAAATGTAGCTAAAGCCAACCAGCAACATTTTGTCACTCAATAAAATAAAAAATATATTGCTCAGGTAAAACATGACCACTTCAATTCAAGGATGAACAATAATAGAAGTATCAATTAGCAGGTAAACATCAATAGAAGGTTTCATGGCCATAGAAATTTCTTCTTTAATGGACAATTTTTCTCATGTCATAACTTTGGTCATAAAGATGCTCAATGTGTTGCATACAAAACCATCATAAGCAAGGAAGCAAAGAAATGAGACTAGAATAAAGAAGAATTCTTATAACAACTTTTCTCCTCTTCAAAATGAAGTTGAATGTTCTTATTGCTATAAATTTGGACATGAAGAATCTGAATTGAGGAGAAAACTTCAGCCAAAAGAACATATACCCTCAAACTCCAAGGTATGGAGAAAGAAGGACTTATAGGTTGAAAGCTATGGCATAGATTTATTTTCAAAAGGGGAAGAAAATCAATGGTTAACATTGATAGCAGATGCTCAAAACACATGACAGGTGATAAAAATAATCTCCTTTCATACAACGCATTAGAGAAGGAAAAGAATGTTAATTTTGGAAATGACTCTCCTGCTGTCATTAAAGGAAAATGTTATGTTTTTCTAAAATAAAAGGTGAAATATAACAACTTTATGTATGTGGATGGATTAAATCATAACTTATTGAGTGTGAGTCAAATGTGTGATCAAGAAAATGAAGTTGTATTTAGTTCAAAAGAATATGTAGTACGTGAACATGACACAGGAAAAGTGATAATAAAAGGAACTAGAACACCAAGAAATATGTATATATTGAAAGGTGGCCAAGAGCAATGCTACTTAAGTAAATCTATAGAAAATTGGTTATGGCACAGAAGATTGGGACATTTGAACTTCTCTCAAATAAGAAAATCTAGCAGACTCAAAGTTGTTCGTGATCTTCCTAACATCACTTTGCCTGAAAGTACCATATTAAAATCATGTAAATTTGGTAAGCAAACCAGGGTGCAATTCAATGCTGAAGAAAAATCAGCAAGTAAGCCTCTTGAACTTATACATACTGATCTATGTGGTCCTGTAAGGAAAAAGTCACCTCGTGGAGAACAATACTACATTATATTTATTGATGAATTCTCTAGAATGTGTTGGATTGGTTTACTGAAACATAAAGATGAAGCATTTGAAAAATTTAAGATCTTCAAAGCTTTGGTTGAAAATGAATTAGATCTAAAAATCAAATGTCTTAGATTTTACCAAGGAGGACAATACATTTAAGATGAATTCTTTGATTTATGTGAACATAATGGAATAAAAGGACAATTTTATGTAGTTGGAAATCCACAACAAAATGGCGTGGCAGAAAGAATGAATAGAATAGTTCAACAGATGGCTCATGCTATGCTTGATGAACCTGGAACTTTCGATACCTTCTGGGGAGAAGCAGCACATACTATGGTAAATATTCTTAACAAGGCTCATGTTCATGTGGACAGTGATAAAACTCCTTATGAGCTCTAGTATGGTAATCTTCCTATTATCAAACGTTTTAGAATTTTTGGAAGAAAATGTTTTATCAAGAACAATGATGAAAAAATTGGTAAGTTTTAGCCTAGATCAAATGAAGGAATATTTCTTAGTTACTCTTCTAGAATTAAAGCATATAAATGTTACAATAAAAGACTTCGGAAGATTGTTGAATGTATTGATGTTGTAATTGATGAGTCTCTCACAGCTCCTAAAAGGGAAATAATAAAAACAAATGAAGATGATGATGATTTATATCTTCCCTCATCAAATAACAACAATATAGAAGGAGAACCAAATGAAGCACTGGAAGAAGATATATCAGAAAAGTCTCCATCCATGTATGTTCAAAAGAATCATCCAGAATCTCAAATTCTGGGAGAAAAGGGATCAGGTATCCAAACAAGAAGAACTCTTGTAGGATCCCCTAGTTATTTGGAATTCTTATCTTCTATTGAACCTCAGAATGTAAATCAAGCTAGTAAAGATGAATTTTGGATTCAATCCATGTATGAAGAACTTGATTAGATTGAAAAGAATCAAACTTGGGAATTGGTTCCAAGACCTCATGATAAAAATGTTATTGGAAGAAAATGGATATTCAAAAACAAGTTAAATGAAAATGGAGATGTTATTAGAAACAAAGCTAGACTTGTGTGTAAAGGGTATGCTCAACAAGAAGGTATAGAATTTCAACAAACATTTTCTCCTGTAGCCAGACTTGAAGCCATAAGAATGTTTCTTTATTTTTCAAGCTTTCAACAATTCAAAGTTTATCAAATGGATGTGAAATCTACTTTCCTCAATGGTGATCTAGAAGAAGAATTTTATATAGAAAAACTAGAAGGATTCATTCTGGGAAATGATGAAACACTTGTTTGCAAACTTAAAAAGGCTTTGCATGGTCTCAAACAGGCTCCTCGCACATGGCACTATCGTCTTGACAAATATCTTCAACAACAAGGTTTCACAAAGGGATCTACTGACAATAACTTATACACAAAAATTGAGAATGACAAACTATTGATTATTGTTGTGTATGTTGATGACATCATTTTTGGAAGTAATGAAGAGTCCATGAGTCAGAAATTTTCTTTTTTTATGCAACAAGAATTTGGAATGTCATTACTTGGGGAACTAACATATTTTCTTGGCTTACAAGTGCAACAAGCAACATATGGCATATTTCTATCACAATCAAAATATCTCAAGAAAATACTGAAGAAGTATGGGATGGAAGACTGCAAACCTATGAGTACTCCAATGGTAATTGGATGTAACCTCAGTTCTCATGATAATCTCCCATGGTGGATCAACCAGAGTATAGATCTATGATTGGAAGTCTCATTTATCTAACCAGGACAAGACCAGACATTATGCATGTAGTCGGGATTGTTGGACGATTCCAAGCTAATCCAAAAGAGTCACACCTTCAGGTTGTAAAACAAATATTCAAATATCTTCAAGGGACTCAAGACCTTGGTTTATGGTATCCAAAGAATGTTGATCTCACTCTTCATGCTTACACAGATGCGGATTGGGCTGGAAATGTTGATGATCGAAAAATCACTAGTGGTGGTACATTCTATATGGGGCCCCGATTTGTATCTTGGTTCAGCAAGAAACAAAGTTCTATTTCCTTATCTACAACAGAATCAGAATATGTGGCTGCCACATCATGTTGCACACAACTTCTTTGGATGATGCATACATTACAAGATATTCAAATCAAATTTTCACCTCCTATCTCCATCTTATGTGATAATACAAGTGCCATTAGTATCTCAAAAAATCTCGTTATGCATTGCAATACCAAGCACATTTCTATCAAGTATCACTTCTTATGTGAACAAGTGCTTGAGAAAAAGGTTAAATTGGAGTATGTTCTCTGTAAAGAACAATTTGTTGATATATTTACTAAACCTCTTCCGAGGGAAGCATTCAAATATCTCAGACAAAAGTTTGGAGTTGTCTCTGCCTCTCTTATCAATTTTTCTTAAATATCAGAAGATTAAATTCGGTACACTGGTTGCATAAAGGCGAATCACGTATATATGTGAGTTTTTGTGAATAAAACCATGTATGGTTTTTGCTGACAGAATTCCTATGGATAAGCTTTCTGAATAGTATGTGGTGTTTTTGGGTAAACTCTATTGTTTTGGTATTTTTTTTCTTACAGTACCTTTCCTTGATATTTATCTCCTTAATGAAGATGCCTTGATGAATTGGTTGTTGAAGGTGTTCATGATGCACAAGTTTAGGGGGAGCACTTGCCTTGCGGAAAAGAGTGCATGGTTGGCACTATGTTGGTTGTTGTTATGATCTCCTATTTGATATTCTTTGGTCTTGGATATATATATAAAAAGGCATATTTGTTATTTGATGAAAAGGTTATGTTGAGACCTATGGTGTAAAACTGTTATGTTCAGTCATGTAAGGAATTTTTTAATTTTGTAAACCCACTTGGTTGGGTAGTAAATTCAAATGTGTAATTCCACTAGTTTGATAATTGATGTAAGTATGAGTCCTTCGTGATAGGTTTGGTCATACTCGGTTGAGTTAAAGAGTCATGTATTTCATTAAAAATTATGTCCGCATATGCTCAGGGGGAGCAATTGTCCGCCCTTTTCTCTTGATGTCAAAGGGGGAGAGTGTTTGTTGTTTGAATAATGTTTATGTATGATCAAACTCCATCATGGTTGTCATCAAGTCCAAAGGGGGAGATTGTTGGAAATATGATTCTTATGTCTTAATATGTTGTCCTTGATGGAAACTCTCTGGAAAATAATGGAGTATATGTCTTCTGGAGAAGCATAGGAGTTTGTAGAAGGTCTAACAGAAAAACGTGTAAAGTCCAGCAGAAATTGGTTAATATTCATAGTTAAAGGTTCCATACGTAGGTTAGTATTGGCTAAGTCGCGTATACACGCAGATAAGAACGATCCAAGTTGCGTATTCATTTTGCGCTCTAAAATTATAATACCAGGGGGCATTACCATGGTTTTAGCCCACACTATTGAGTGTTGTGTCGTCTATTTGATTCTGTCCAAGAATACCATACGAAGATGTGTGGTTTTGGCTCATGGTATTGGTAAAGGGTAAATGGATATAAGGAGAAGAATATCATAGTGAAAGATGTGTGTGCATGTGTAAGGGTTGTTACTAAATATTTCTCTCTAAAGTATATCTGCATGGGATGAACTATGTTTATTGGTAGATATTAAACTATGATGCACCCTTGGATACAATGATGGATCAGGATCTCTATACTTGAAATGACTATGTATTTGATCTATTGAAGAGATGATTGGATCTGTGACCTGGCGCATGTTTGCTAAAGTGAAGTGAAGAAATCTGGGTAAGTCTGTAGATCTAAAACATTATGTAAAATTAATAATTACAGATCTCTACACTAGTTTGTCTCAGTGAAAGCGCGTATATACGCGGCTTTATCTCAGATAAAATGTGTATGGAAGTTAGGGTTTTATGAAGCTTTCTAAAGAGGTTGTCTGCTTAATGTTGCTATATTTATGTTGTTTGTCAATGAGGTTTTCATGTAGATCTAGGTTGTTTGAATACTGTATATGTTGCTAAGTTTAATATGTACAAATCTGATCAATGAATGAGTAAATATGTCTAATGATGCTGACTGAATAAGGGTTCTGCAATTTTAAAAAGATATTTGTCTGAAAGCCTCAGATTTGGTACTAAGACTGATCATATTCTTAAATATCTGTATTCTCAGATCTATACGTAGGTTGGAGTGAAGGTAAGCGCATATACACGCGAGTTCAGTAAAGTGAAGTAGCATATGTATTTTAAGATAATAAATGATCAGGGTTGAGATTAATTTTTCATGCTAATTATGAAATCTGGGTTTATTACTGTATTCTAGTTACAGTGATCTTGCTATTTTGATTGAATTTTGGGTTAATTTTAGTGGTGTTGATCTTTATGATGAGATTTTTTGAAGGTGTGGGATCCAATGTGAAAATTGATGAAATGTGGTCCACAGTGGGACTAAGGGTTGAAGCCTTTTGTATGTAAGTAGAAGCTTCCTACTAGTAGAACCTCATGTTCTAAGCAGGGGGTTGTAGCTCCCTTCCAGTAGAGGCTGGTAAATGAGATCATGGGGTTGGAGCTCCCTTCCAATAGTAGCTAGAGAATGAGAGAAGGTTGTAGCCTTCTACAGGTAGATGCCTGCGTACTGATATGAGTCTGCATCAGTACAATAATGTAAGCATTTTTCCATATAATAAATATTGAAGACAAAGACGACATCAACAGTGGTTTTCTCTTGAATTGGGTTTCCACCTTAAATCTTGGTGTTCATGTGTGATGATTTATTATGTAATTATTGCACTTATTTATTGAATAACTATATGATGCATGACTGATATTCTAGGTTAAAGATTGCTTCTAAATTTTTACCTAAACAGTATTGATATCTGTGTCTACTCTAGTTTATGTTTGAATAGTCACGTACATATGTTGCTTGTGCTAATAAAAGTTGCGTATATAAATCAGTAAAGGGAAAAAAGAAATTATTGTGATTATTGCAAATACTGATTCACCCCCCCTCCCCCCATCTCAGTATTTTTTCCAACAAATCAAAGGCTTGAACATATTGGAGAGAAGAGCCTTCGGATACTGCATGGTAATGGTATGGTAGAAGGTATGTCTAATTTCTCTACGGGTTTCAATTTGTATGAACATTGTGTATATGGGAAGCAAAATTGGGTTAGTTTTCTTCTAGTGCTAAGAGGGCGAACACAATATTAGAGCTTGTGCATAGTGATGTGTTTGGAATTGTGTCAGTTCCATCACTAGGAAATTCTGTGTACTATGTTTCATTCATAGATGTCATCTCAAGGAATACATGGATATATTTCTTGAGGAATAAATCTGAAGTCTTTGAAATATTTAGAGAATTTAAGGCTCTAATGGAAAACTAGAAAGAGAATAAGATAAAAGTGTCAAGGACAGATAATGGTGGAGAGTTCTGCAAGAAGGAATTTGAAGAGTTCTATAAGAAGTGTGGTATAGCATGGTAGAGTACTACTCCATACACACCTTGGAAAAATGGAGTTGCAGAAAGAATGAACAAAATGTTGATGGAAAAGGCAAGAAGTATGCCCATTGGTACTGGGTTAGGACATGAATTCTAGGCAGAGGCAGTGGAGACTACATGTTACCTGGTTAACAGATCACCTTCATCAGCGTTGGAGGATAAGACTCCACATTGGTATGGACTGGTAAGAAACCCTCTCTTTCACATCTGAGGGTATTTGGATGTGATTCATATGTACATGTTCCAAAGGAGAAAATGACCAAGTTGGATAATAAATCTGAAAGGTGCATCTTTATTGGATATAAGGATGGTTTAAAAGGTTACAAGCTTTGGAACCCATAAATAAGGAAGGTTGTGTACAGTCAAGATGTGGTGTTTATAGAGGTGAAATATGTTGTTAAGCATGAATTCCTACCAAAGGAGCCTAAGAAGATAGAGTTTGAGTTAAAGGAGGATGAATCAAACTCTACAACTAAACAAGATTCAGAAGAGGAAGAGCGACAAACTCCAGCTATGAGAAGATCAGTTTGAGAAAGAAGGCAGCTAGAAAGGTATAGTCCATATTCTTTCTGTTCAAATTTTTCTTTAACTATCATTGATGATGATCCCATAACTGTTAGGGAGGCAGTGGATTCAAAGGATGGAAAACTCTAGAAGGAGGACATGGTTGAAGAAATGGCATCCTTGTACAAAAATGAGGCATGGGATCTGGTAGAGTTGTCGGCTGGAAGGAAGCCCATCATGAGAAAATGGGTGTTTAAGAAGAAGATGAATGTAGAAGGCAAGGTTGATAAATACAAATCTCGATTGGTAGAAAAAGGTTATTCCCAGGTGACGGGAATTGATTTTTGTGACATTTTTTCTCCTATTTCCAAGGTTACTTCTATTAGATTAATTTTATTTGTTGTTGCTACATTTGATTTTGAGGTAGAACAGATGGATGTGAAGACATCATTTCTTCACAAGGATCTAGAAGAGGAGATCTACATGAAGCAATCTCAAGGATTTACAATGAAGGGTAAGAAAGAACTGGTATGCAAGTTAAAAAAGTCTCTGTATGGGTTAAAATAGTCACCAAGGATGTGGTATTAGAAATTTGATACCTATATATGGGGACTTGGCTTCACCAGAAGCAAGGAGGATCACTGTGTTTATTTTAAATTAATTGGTGACCGTGCTATTTATTTGGTCTTGTATGTGGATGATATGTTGTTGATTGGAAATGACAAAGAAATTATCCAAGATTTGAAGACCCAACTGTTCTCCAAATTCGACATGAAGGATCTTGGTGTTGTAAACTATATTTTGGGCATGGAAATTAAGAGAGATCGGGCAAAGAGGAAGCTCTGGTTAAACCAGAGGAAGTATGTCGAGACTATATTGCAGAGGTTCAATATGCAGGATAGTAAACCGGTGAATGTTCCTATTCCTGTAGGTGTAAAGCTATCTGCTGAACAGTGTCCCAAGACACAAGAAGAAGAGGAGTATATGTCCCGTGTTACATATGCAAGTGCAGTGGGTAGCCTGATGTATGCAATGGTCTGTACCAGACCAGACATTGCACATGCAGTGGGAGTATTGAGCAGGTTTATGTCAAACCCAGGGAAGGAGCATTGGACAGTAGTGAAGCGGGTTTTCAGATATTTACGTGGCACTAGTGATTATGGCTTGTGCTACTAGGGAAGACCAAGATTGGAAAGAATGTTGGACATTCATGGTTTTGTTGATGCAGACTGGGCTGGAGATTTGGACCAAATAAGATCTACAAGTGGGTATGTGTTTAGCCTATTTGGAGGTGCAGTGAGTTGGATGAGTAAAAGACAGTCTGTAGTGGCACTTTCAACTACAGAGGCAGAATACATAGCAGCCACTCATGCAAGCAAGGAAGCAGTTTGGTTGCAGAGATTGTGTTCAAGTATGGGGTTGGTACAACAAGCTATAAGGATAGAATGTGATAGCCAAAGTGCAATTTTCTTGGCTAAGAACCCTGCTTACCATTCAAAGACAAAGCACATTGATGTTCAATATCACTTTGTTAGAGAGATGGTTGAGGCTAAAAGGGTGTTGCTGGTAAAGGTGGACACTTTGAAGAATGTTGCAGATGCATTGATGAAGTCTGTGAGCACTCAGAAGTTCTCTTGGTGTAGAGAAACAATGGGTGTTGCAGGGTTGGACTAATTACTAAGTTCTCTCGTGGGCCCCTGTGGAAATAAAAAACAAGTGGGAGAATGTTGGGTGTGTGTTATATTATTTCCACAAATAGTCACATGGGTAGGGGGGTAACATGGGGGGCGATAGACCCCCTTGTATGTTGTGTTGGGCACAGTAGCCCCCCTTCTTCGGGGTTCGAGGTAGCGCCTTGGGAAAAAAAAATCTGGACCCTATTTTTCAGTTGGTGGACCCACCTATGGTTTTTTGCATGGGTTTGCACATGGTTTTAGGGCATGATGGTTTTCTGCCCCTAGAATTTTGTAGATCTAGTCAAGGGAACAACAGTCATGCTCTAATCCAGGGTTAATGGATTGAAGTTTATGAATGATTCAACATGTATATATATATATATGTGTGTGTGTGTGTGTATGTGTGTGCATTGTAACACTAAAAGGAATATAATGAAAAATCAAGCTGGTATTCGTTGGGTGTGGAGCCTGATTATCTTGTTTATTTTGGATCACAGCGTTGGACCCCTATACCTTAATGGGGGCGGCAACGCCGCCCATAATTAAACGCTGCTTGGGGGTTCCAAGGGGAGCGGTTGCAACTTTATGGAGCCCCCCCTTGGTGGGGGGTTTCGGGGGAAGTGCCCCTGAAGCTAAAAAAAATGTAAAATTTCCTTGTAAAAGTATAATAATTTCTAGTCAATCTAGGCCGTTGATTAGGCAGATGATCTGACGGTAGAAGTTATGTTTAGTTTAGGGTTTTTTTCCCTAGAAGGAAACCTCGCTTGTATGAGGGTATTTTATCATATTGTGGTATTTTATGTATTCTCATACGAAACGTATAAGGAGAATGTGAGAGAGAACATAGGATATTATAGCAACATTTGCCGTAGGTATGGTTCCCTTTCATTTTGCTGGATAATGGAAAGGAAGGACTGGCTGTTCAAGGTGGACGTAGCCCAAACTGGGTGAACCAGATATATTTGTGTCTGTCTAGTTTTATGTGTTTTGTGTGCATGTGTTTTCCGCATATTTTATGTGTTTCATTGCTTTGTAATATTTAATTTTTTAACAACTGGTATCAGAGCCGAAGGTCTATTTGGCTCATAAAATTGTAGGAAAGAAGGGTTCCTGGTTCGAGTGGGAGCGATGGCAGAAGATGGTAAATTTAGGGTCAAGAAATTTAATGGCCAAAAATTCCTGCTGTGGAAGATGCAGATGGAAGATTATTTGTATCAGAAAGATCTGTACCTACCATTTAGCAGAGAAACAAAGAATCTGACAGCCATGACAGACGCGGAATGGAACATTCTCGATAGAAAGGCACTCAGAACAATACGGTTGTGCTTTGTGGTGTTAGTCGCCTTCAATATTTCGAAGGGAACAACAACAAAGGGTTTGATGCAGACATTGGTGAAACTATATGAAAAACCCTCGGCCTCAAACAAGGCATTTCTTATGAAATGATTATTTAATATGAAGATGTCAGAAGGTGGATCTATTGCAGACCATTTAAATGATTTTAATACAAGCATCAATGGTTAATTATTGTAGGGGTAAACTTTACGATTAATTTAGAGCTCCTCAAGTATTTTTGTGCTCATCGTCAGAAGTCGTGGAAATAATAGTTATGGCCATTAGAAACTCTCTCTCCGATCTAGTGAACAAAAGTTTTAGAATTTTTTCTGCTATCCTTAGCGAGGAAATGCGACGGAAAAGCTCCGATGAGACATCGAGTAATGCTTTGAGTGTAGAATCTCGGGGAAGAAAAATGGAAAGAGGAAAGAGCTTGGGATGTCGCAGTAAATCAAGGAAAGACAGATCTAAGTCCAGATCGGGGATAGTGTGCTGGAAATGCGGAAAGAAAGGACACCTGAAGAAAGACTGTAGATCTCAGAAGGGAAAATAAGGATATGCACAACAAGGAAACAATCATGAAGAAAATGTAACAGATGATGTGTTACAAGATGCTTTGATTCTTTCTTTCAAAAATTTTACTGATTCCTGGGTGGTAGATTTAGGGGCCTCATTCCATGCCACGCCTAATAAGAAATATTTTCATGACTATGTTCAAGGAGATTTTGGAAAAGTCCATTTGGGTGATGATAAACCCTGTAAAATTATTGGAATGGGTAAGGTTCTTGTAAAACAAAAGAATGTAAACCAATGGCTATTAAAGGAGGTAAGGCATGCTCTAGATCTGAAGAAAAATCTGATTTCAGCAAGGCAGTTAGGCGGTGAAGGTTGTGTGACAACTTTCGCTGATAAAACTTGGAAGGTCACCAAAGGAGCCCTAGAGCAGATGCATCATTATGGCATCATAGGCTCAAACACATGAGTGAGAAGGGGATGAAGATTCTTCACTCAAGAAATTTGTTGCCAGGTTTGAAGAATGTTGATTTGGATTTCTGTGAGAATTGCATTTATGGAAAACAAAAGAGAGTCAGATTTCTCAGAGTTGGGAAAGAAAATAAGAGCGAAAAATTAGAGCTTGTGCATACAGATGTATGGGGACCTGCTGAGGTATCATCTCTCGGTGGCTCTCGTTATTATGTTACTTTTATTGATGATGCAACTAGAAAAACATGGATTTATTGTATTCAGAATAAATCTGATGTATTTGATACTTTCAAGAAATGGAAAGCTTTGGTTGAAATTGAGACAGGAAAGAAGTTGAAGTGTCTCAGATCAGACAATGGAGGTGAATATTGCAGCAAAGAGTTTGATAGGTACTGTTCAGAGCATGGAATTCATAGAGAGAAGATAGTTCCAAGAACACCACAAGAAAATGGTGTGTCAGAAAGGATGAACAGAACAATCATGGAGCGTGCAAGGTGCATGAGATTGCATGTAGGATTGCCTTTACAATTTTGGGCAGATGCTGTAAATACTGTTGTTTATCTAATAAACATAGGGCCTTCAAGTTACTTGGATGGTGGTATTCTAGAGGAAGCATGGACAGGTAAAAAGGTAAACTACTCTTTTTTAAAGCCTTTTGGTTGTGAGGCCTTTGTCCATATTAATAAAGAAAATAGAACAAAGCTTGAGGCAAAATCAAAGAAATGTACATTTATTGGATATGGTGTTAATGATTTTGGTTATCGCTTATATGATTATGAAAATCACAAAATCATTAGGAGCAGAGATGTAATATTCAATGAAAAGGTCTTGTATAAGAATCAGTTGCAGGAAAAGAAACAGGAAAAATAAAAAAAAGAATACACAGTTCTTGATGAGATCACAGAAAAAGTAAAGGTGCCTAAAAATAATAATAATCAACAACAAAAACAACCACCACAACAACAACAGGAACCTCAAACACCTGAAAGTGGTGTTAGAAGATCTACCAGGATAAGTAGACCCCCTGAACGATACTCTCCATCATTATATTATTTATTGTTGACTAATTCTGGTGAACCCGAATGTTATGAAGAAGTAATGCAGGTTGAAAGCAGGAAGAAGTGGGAGCTAGCCATGGAAGAAGAGATGGACTCCTTAATGCATAACTAGACTTGGGACTTAGTCAGGTTGCCTGCAGGTAAAACTACATTGCAGAATAAATGGGTTTACAGGCTGAAGGAAGAAGATGGAGGAAAACAGAGGTACAAAGTTAGACTTGTGGTGAAGGGGTTTGCACAGAAGAAAGGTATTGATTTTGATGAAATATTTTCTCCTGTTGTTAAAATGACTTCAATCAGAACTATTTTAAGTCTTGTAGTAGCAGAAGATTTACATCTTGAACAGTTAGATGTAAAGACATCATTTCTCCATGGAGATTTGGAGGAAGAGATCTATATGGAGCAACCAGAAGGATATGAGGTCAAAGGGAAAGAAAAATTAGTGTGCAGGTTAAAGAAGAGCTTGTATGTCTTAAAACAGGCTCCAAGGCAGTGCTATCTAAAATTTGATAGGTTTATGTCTAAACAAGGTTATACTAGATGTCACTCTGATCATTGTGTTTATCTGAAAAGAAAAATGATGGAAACTATATTATATTGTTATTGTATGTAGATGACATGCTTTTTGCAGGGTCTAACATGCAGGAAATAAATGTGCTCAAAAGAAAATTGGCAAATTCATTTGCAATGAAGGATTTGGGAGCTGCAAAACAAATCCTTGGTATGAGAATAACTAGGGACAGGAAAAATCGTAAATTAACACTGTCTCAGAATGAGTACATACAAAAGGTGTTAAAAATATTTAATATGCAAAATACAAAACCAGTTAGTACACCTTTTTTAGCCATTTCAAACTTAGTAAGGAGATGTGCCCCAAGACCTAAGAAGAAATGGATTATATGTCTAAAGTTCCATATGCATCAAGAGTTGGAAGCTTACTGTATGCAATGGTCTGCACAAGGCCTGTTATTGCATATGAAGTGGGAGTTGTAAGCAGGTGCATGAACAATCCAGGAAAAGAACATTAGATGGAAGTGAAATGGATTCTCAGATATTTGAAAGGTACCAAAAATCAAGCATTATTCTTTGGTGGTTCAAACATTGCTCTACATCGATATGTTGATGCAGATATGGCATGTGACAAAGATAACAGGAGGAGCACTACATGATATGTATTTACTGTAGGTGGAACAGTTGTCAGTTGGGTTTCAAAAAACCAAAGTGTTGTTTCACTTTCAACAACAAAAGTAGAGTATGTTGCTGCTACAGAGGCTAGTAAAGAAATGATTTGGTTACAAAGGTTTATGGATGAATTGGGTAAGAAGCATGACATGGGCACGTTATACAGTGATAGCCAAAGTGCCATTCATCTTGAAAAGAACTCAGCATTTCATTCTAGGACTAAACACGTATAGCTCAACTACCATTTCATACAGTCAGTATTGGAAGATGGACAGTTGAAGCTGGAAAAGATACACACTAGCTAGAATCCTGCAGATATGCTTACAAAAGTTGTAACCAAGGAGAAACTGAGATTATGCTCAGTTTCAATTGGTCTTCAAGGATGACGATGAATATGAGAAATAGCCAGGTCCAAATAGGAGTCATTGTCCAACAAATAAAGTAGCGTTGGAGTTGCTACAATCAGTCTCCAAGTGGGAGATTGTCGGGTGTGGAGCTTTATTATCTTGTTTATTTTGTATCATAGCATTGGACCCATTACCTTAATGGTGTGGCAGCACCACCCATAATTAAACACTGCCTGGGGGGTCTAGGGGGGGGGAGGCTACAACTTTATGGAGCCCCCCCCCTGGCAGGGGGTTTCGGGGGCAGCGCCCGTGAAGCTAAAAACAGATGTAAAATTTCCTTGTAAAAGTATAGTAATTTCTGTTCAATCTGGGCCATTCATAGGCAGATTATATAACGGTAGAAGTTATGTTTAGTTTAGGGTTTTTTTCCTAGAAGGAAACCCCTCGCTTTTATGAGGGTATTGTATTGTGGCTGTGTATTTTATGTGTATTCTCAGAGCGAGAAACAGATAGGGAGACTGTGAGAGAGAACATATGATATTACAGCAGATCTGTCGTAGGTTGTGTCTGTTCATTTTTTTGGATAATAGGAAGGAAGGACTGGCTGTTCGGGGTGGATGTAGCCCAAATTGGGTGAACCACGTATATCTGTGTCTCTCTGGTTTTATGTGTTACTTTTTTTTTCCTTATATTTTATTTGTTCCATTGCTCTGTAATATATAATTTTTTAACGGTATTCCCAATTTGGGATCCAAGAGAAAATTCTCTGTGTATATATGTTTTATGTTTTATGCTCTTGTTATTGTTTATTTAATGTTTTTAAGAATTTGTTTGCAGATAATTTTTGTATAGGGTTAAAACCTACAATTGGTATGGCATGGATTAAGTTATATGGCACCAAAGCATATCCAAACTTGGTGCAGGGAATGTGCCAACGGAGGTGACATATGGTTTCACCAATTGGTGGAGAGCTCCAAGTAAGATGTGCCACAATTTATTTATGCCACGATCCAACATTTCAACTATAATTATCATTTGCGGAATATGTTATAACTATATGTTTAAATTAGCTAGAGGTAGGTTCATAAGATATGGCGTGGAGAGTGTTATATACCACTGGTACAATGAGAAAATATAATATTTAATATTATGTGCCATTTTTAAACTCCAACATAATGTATTGGAATATATTACATGGTTTTCAAATCATATAGTGCCACTTTGTAAAACTTTTATAAGAAATGCGAAAAAACCAATGTTGGTTTTACTAAACTCCAAAGTTAGAGTTCCAAAAACCTTATAAAGGTTGTCATTACACCAAAGAATACACAAGCCATTCCAAGGCCATTCAAAGCCTTTCGAAGCCATTCAAAGTCAGAGGTGAAGCCATTTGAAGTCAGTGGCAAGTGAAGCCCGGAGTGGTGTTCATTAGGGGAATTTTGAGGTCTAAAATGGGCCTCCTAAGGAAAATGTACAATCAAAATTCACTTTATGAGAACCAATCACATTTTAGGGGATGACATCATCCCTAATGGTTGAGGTGGCATTGCTTGAGTTAAAAGTACTTACTTGTCACATTCTCAAGGGTGGATAAAAAATCATGGTTAACCATGGCAATGCTCTCAGTACTTTTAAAGTCAAAGTAAAGTACTCATAATAAATGCCATTTCACACTTTTTGAATAAAAATAATTATTGTCATTTCATATTTTTTGAAATAAACAATGCATATCCCTATACATTTATTATATTATATTATTTTTATATAGTATATTAATTACATGTTATTATACAATTTAAATAATTTAAATTTTAATTAATAGAATATAATATAATTAAGATTTTATAAATTTATATTTATATTTTATTTTAAATTATTTAAGTACAAAGGACAAATGCATTAGTTGTTCAATGATAATGACTTTTTCTTCAAAATATCATTCTTATTTATAGTCACATCAATACAATTTTATTATTATTTTTATTTTGGTACAACTTTTGAATTGAATTTAACTATGGTTACATGGATTGTGGTGCAAAAAAATGAATTTCAAATTCATAAATATTATTTTATTGGTTTAGCTATTATTTTATTATTTCCTTAGGAGGCCCATTTTAGACCTCAAAATTCCCCTAATGGAAGTCTAGATTTGTGAGCTAGAAATTGTTGAGTAATTGAGCCATTGGAATGAGAAAGGAGTTGTGAGGAGCACATCCCAGAGTTGGTGGTGTGAGACATGTTTTAAGCTCATTTTTGTAATTGATATTCCAGAGTCATTCAGAAACAAAATTGGGTGCTTGAAGAGCCGAAACAAGGGTTTTGGTGCACTCCAGACTCATTGGCAGAGCCTGTTTAATAGTAGCAGCATCGAATTCTTCAGAAGTTAGTACATGAACTGATGTCTCTCTAAGTCAAGTTGAGGCATTTAATTTAATGATGTATTTTTTATGCCTGATTGCTCAATTTCATTTGAGGTTTAGAGTCCGTGCAGAAGACTACGTTTTTGTTGTAGATGAAGTTGATTGCATATTGTTAAGTATATTGTGAGAGTTCTCTATAGGAGAACATTTCCTTGCATAGGAAATAACTGCAATTGTAAACAGAAAATTGATGTACCACTTTTAATCTACTGAAATATGAGCAGCCTAGCCTTTTGAGTAGGGCCTAAAGACTTAGCCCAGGAGGGGTGAACTCCGTCATCATCTTGGTGTCGATGTTCCTGATGTTTGCACGATTATTTGTGTTATGTTACTTATGGTTAACTTATACATGTGAAATAAATCATTCTTGAAGGAAAATCAAATTAACATATTGCTTCAAAGACCCATTTTTAAAATTTCCAACTGTCAGAGAACGATCTTATTTTGAAATTTTCATACCATTTTTATATCAGAGCAGGTTCTCACCAAAGTGAAAGAATGGGTAAAATCACGAGGCATATTTTTTTACAAGAAATATAAGAGTTCAACCAACAGTATCAACAGGAGAATGCTACATTGCGATGCATGGTGCAAGAATTGTAGGAAGACAAGCAAAGACTACAGGAAACGATCGAAGGCTTGCAGAGGAATCGAAAGAGGAGTAGTCATTCCATTCAAATTCCATCCACTGTAGGAGTCAATGAAGTCTCTCCATGAGGAATATGAAGAAATTTCATCTCTATCTACCACTCCAGAGGCGTAGTCAGTGGAAGAAGCCATTGGTACGTTTTCCTCGCCTTCAGAGGAATTTTCTTATGTACCAACATCACCAGGAAGTGATTCAAAATCATATAAGGATGAGGCTTCCAATGAATATGAGATTGGAATGTTCAAGAAACATACAAAAGGAATGGCTATGAGGTTGATGAACAATATGGGCTATCAACATTGACAAGAGCTCGTTAAGCATGGCAAAGGCAGACTCCAGCCAATCTCAGTGCAGGAAAGGACTAAATATGAAGGATTGGGATATGACCTATCAACATATGAATACTGCAAGAAGAGAGGTCACATAGAATATCGATGTTGTTCCTTAAATCCTGATCTAATGCCAAAGAAGTTGCAGGACCACAAAGGTAAACAGAAAAATCACTCTAACAGTGGTTCAGAAGGTGAGTCGTTCAATCAAAATTTTATGATGCAAGTTATTACAAGGATTTATCTATATACTTTCTGTGGGAGTAACACACACTGTGTAAAGGAATGTTGGAAGCAGAAGGCTCTCTTCCTGAAGTACTTTCTCTTTGTTTGATTCCATCCATTAAGTTACTGGTTGTAGTCAGGAGGTATTAATATATCTAGAGTATATATATTATCCTTCTATATATATATATATATATATATATATATATATATATATATATATATATATATATAATGGTATTTCTTTGTATATTATATTCTGGTATGGTTGATTATGAGAAGGACCCCTATTGAGATACCATATCCGATAGAGCAAGGATAAGGCCCCCATGTTATCGCCATATGAGAGAGGTTTACAACAAAAAGTTGCATGCTATAAGGAGCAGTCCACAAAAGAATGACACAATACTACAAGTGAAGAAACATTATGGAAAGGCTTCGCTTCAGTCAGAGAAAGACTCAACATCATCAAAACAAAGCTCAAAAAAATTCAACAAAAATAAGACCATACCAACTCAGAGAAAGAGTATGTCCTCAATGTAAGATAAGATGAAATTCAAAGAGCACATGTTTGATTCTACCACGTTACTCGACACCAGCACAATCAAAGCAAGAGGAAGCGACAAAAGATGGAGAAGAAGAATGTAAGTCTCCAGAAAAATCTCCTTCTTTGAATTGGGCATATTTTATGCCATATGTGTAATTGAGTGTATATGAATTGTCATCGCATCAATAGGCCTAGTTGAGTCTATAAATAGGGTCTAGATGGTTCTTATATTAATGCTTGAATGTAATAAAATCCATGATTGTAATAAACTTTTGGAGGTCCAAAATTCCTTCTGTTGGGAGGTATAAGCCAGGATGGATGTGTATCGATTCTAGTCTTGCTATAAAACGTTTGAAGAACAGGATGGTTGTAGATAACAAATTTTTCTCAACATTTTCATAATTTTACCATCTCAGATACTCACGAAATAAGAATGAAGTAGAAGAGCTCATCACATTGATTCCAGTGGTATATCAGGTTTCGAAAATGGCCTTCGAATGAGGAAGAAAAGGCATTTTGAAGTTTTCCTCCAAACAGGTTAAAATTCAAAGTCAATGCAGTAAAAAGATCAACTCTTGGTCAAGTTCATGGTTCCGTTGACACTTGGCGCGCTCATATTATGCCAAGTGGCTCCTTTTGGTTTGTCAAATTTATGAATTTATGATTGGTTGGTTAATTTTTATTATGACCAATAATAGAGCACCACGTGGGCCAATGATTCGTTGCCAAGTGGCCTCCTCTTGGAATACTAAAATTTTGGTTATGAGTTTACATGGCCTCCACGGGATTTGAACCATAAACCAACTCTCAAACAACCAAGTGCTTCAACAACATGCCATCACTTATTCCTTATTATACAATGGAGGATTATTAAATTTGTATGCATGTAATGGTAAATGTGGTAAAAGGTTGGAGGAGCCCACCACACTTAGCAACCCTGCCAAAACCCACAGTTATATTTTTCCACCAAATATGGCAGAAATCCAAATGGCCTGCAATTCCAAAGGCTAGGAAGATGAGGTTAATTAACATGGGTGATAAGTGATGCCATAGTTGGCGCGGTTTAGCCATCGGTCCAATTGAAATGCCACAACACCACCACGAATTATGTATGCCATGAAAAAAACACGTTAACCCTCAAATATGATAGCACAGGTTATGTGTAAATGCCAGAATTGTGTGGAATGAAGACATGATAAATATTTGGCAATGCCATGAATTTCAATAGTAATTCAACAAAGAGTTGGCCATGGCACGAATGGCACATAGTATGGTGCAGAGTGTGGAAAAAAATATTGGTATGGAATAGAGTATGTTATATGGCACCGGAGCATATCCAAACTTGGTGTGGGGAATGTGGAAATGGAGGTGACATGTGGCGCATAGCAACCATTGTATTAAACACCGATCCAAAAATCTCCAAACTGGGCATGAGACTGTCGCACTCTAGTGATATGGTATCACAGGTGGTGGAGAACTCCAAGTCAGATGTGCCATGGTTTATTTATGCCAAGATACAGCATTTCAACTATAGTTATCATCTACAGAATATGTTATAACTATATGTTTAAATTGGCTAGAGGCAGGTTCATAAGATATGGCGTGGAGAGTGTTATATACTGCCAGACCAATGAGAAACCATATTATTTAATACTATGAGGCATTTTTAAACTCCAACATAACATATTGCAACATATTATATGGTTTTCAAACCATATAGCACCACTTTGTAAATTTTTTATAACAAATGCGTAACACTCCAATGTTTGTTTAACCAAACTCCAAACCTAGAGTTGAAAAAACCTTACAAAAGGTTTCCATTACACCAAATAATACACAAGTCATTCCAAGGAAATTCAAATCCTTTTGAAGCCATTCAAAGTCAGAGGCGAAGCCATTCGAGGTCAATGGCAAGTGAAGCCTAGAGTGGTGTTGAAGTCTAACTTTGTGAGCTAGAAAGCGTTGAGAAATTGCGCCATAAAAACGAGAAGGGAGTTTTGAGGATCATGGCGCAGAGTTGGTGGTGTGAGCCATGTTTTAAGCTCATTTTTTCAATTGATATTCCGAAGACATTCAGAAACCTAATTTGGCACTTGAAGAGCTGAAATAGGGGTTTTGGTGTGCTCCTGAATCATCGACAGAGCCTGTTCGACAATAGCAGGAATGAATTCTTCAGAAGTCAATACATGAACTAATGTCTCTCCAAGTCAAGTTGAGACAGGTAATTGAATGATTTATTGTTGATGCTTGATTTCTCAATTTCAGTTGAGGTTTAGAGTCCGTGAATAAGACTCTATGTTTTTGCTGTAGATGACGTTGATTGCAGATTCTCAAGTATATTATGAGAGTTATTTGTAGGATAACATTTCCTTGTAGAGGAAATAACCACAATTGTAAAGAAAAAATTGATGTACCTCTTTTTATCTACTGAAATATGAGCATCCTAGCCTTTTGAGCAGGGCCTAGAAACGTAGTCCAAGGGGGGTGAACTCCGTCATCAATCTTGGTGTCGATGTTTCTGATGTTTGCATGATTATTTGTGTTATTTTGCTTATGATTAATTTATACATGTGAACTAAATGGTGTTTGAAGGAACATAAAATTAACATATTGCTTCAAAGAACCATTTTTAATCTTTCTAAGTGTCAGAGAACGATCTTCTTCCACAATTTTTAGATCAACCACAGGGTCAAGAAGGAATTTTTTGGGATGGCCTTAAATCTGGTATTCAGAATTTTGTGGCAGAATGTTTGTTTTTTCAAGAAAATAAAGTTGAGACAATTAAGACCCCATGTATACTACAACTTTTAGCCATTCCAAGTCAGCATTGGGAGGAGGTCTCAATGTATTTGACCACATGTTTACCCAAGTCTGAAGGAAAGAATTTGATCATGGTGGTAGTTTATAGGCTTACCAATTATACACACTTTTATGCATTATCTCATCATTTTAAAGCGAGTACAGTTTCTATTTCATTTATGGAAAAAATTCAAAAGATACATGTAAGTGACATAGATCCCATTTTCATTGGAAATTTTTTCACATAATTATTTTCTTGTATTCAAGTGCCCAATTAGCTCATAACTTATCTTATCATCCTCAAACTGACAGGAAAATTGAGATAATGAAAAAATGTTGGGAAGGATATCTTCTTTTCTTTTTATATGATAAACAAAAACAATGGATAAAGTGGTTACCTATGGATGAATGTTGGTATAACACTTCCTTACATAATGCAAAAAAAATGACCCCATTTATGGAAATTTATGGATATCGTCCACCATCCATCACATCATATTTAAGAGAAAATTATAAGGTTCAAGTAGTGGAAGATCACATTAAGCATCAACAACAAATTCTCCAACTCTTAAAGGATATCATCACTCTAGCGCATAATCAAATGAAAAAACAGGTATGTTAGCATCACAATGAAATAAGTTTTGATGTAGGCGGCTGGGTATTTTTAAGGCTACAACCATACAAAAAAATGTCCCTCAAACAAACAAAGAATAATAATAAATTATCACCCAAGTACTATGGTCATTACAAGGTGTTGTAAAAGATTGGTTCTATGACATACAAATTGGAGTTTCCTGCATCTTCCTGAGTACAACCAATTTTCCGTGTTTCATGCTTAAAGAAGGTTATCAGTAACAAAATCCCAATTCAAAAAATATCTCCAAAACTTGACAAGGAAGCAAAATTCATATTGGATCCTGAAGCAATCATGAAAACAAGAACTCGAAAACTACATAATCGATCAATTTTAGAGTATATCATTAAGTGGAAGAACTTACATGCAGAAGATTCCACATGGGAGTATGACAATTTTATACAGAAGAATCCATAATTACTCAAGCATTGAGGACAACAATTTTTTGGAGAGGGGCATGTTAGGTCCCTATAATACTAGTATAGCCTCCTTATTGTTATTGTTGTGCCCATGTAGCCCCCAAATTGTTATTGTTGTGCCCCATAGAAGTCCACTATTGTTATTGTTGTGCCCTTATATTATTATTTTTTTGTAGGCTCTGATTATATTGTGAGCACTCCGACTCCTATATATACCAAGGAGGTCTTGTCATTTGAATCATCCAAGAAATTTTCATTTATGTGATGTAAAGGAGGTTTCCCCCTCGAAGAGGCTAATCTTCAAGTCGTTGATCTATATTTTCTTCTATTTTGTGACATGGTTGCATAACATTTACCCATTGATGATGGCATGACTACTTTTTTTTTTTTGAGAGAGTCAATTTTGATCATTTTCTTTTAATCATGACCACACAATGTATATATTACCTTTTATCAATCAATTTCAACTATACCACATCAAATCCCATCCATGCCAAATCTAATTTCCATTTGTATAGTCCAATTGGGGCATCAAAAAATGTTTTTCAATTGTATGACAGTCACACAAGTCAATTTTTTGAGTTGCATGCAATATTATAGTTATTATACTTTCTCTTACAATGCCAATTGCATCATACAACAATCCCACATGTTATTTTAAGCATCAAATTGTAATTGTACGATTGTACGGTGGTGAACCAACTTCTTTATCTAAGAATTGGACCATTTGGAATCCGTACGACCTCTTCTTTTGTAAATTCGGCTTGTTGTCTTTCACATTCAACCCTCCACTATGAGATTTCTTGACATTTGAAGTTCATTTCTCAAAATTAGTGCCCAATTATAAGCAGTCCATCTCAATTTCTTAAATTGATGCCCATATGTCACAATTAGGCCTTAATTTCTTGAAATTTGTTCTCAATTGATGAATTTTCATTGAAATTAGTGCAACAATACTTCTAACACTCATTTAAAAGTTTTCAAAATTCATTTGTTTTTAAGTGAGCACTTAATAGTTATAGGAAATTTTGTTTTTTTACCTTGTTTGGTTCCTATTGGACTAAGAGTAGTAAGAAACTGTATTATTTATCCATTGTTAGTTAATATTGGTTCTCTATTTCGAGATTGTAGCAAATTTATTTTTGGAATTTTGTTCCTCGCATCCAAGATGAAGACCACATAAACCATGGAAACACAAGCCATTGTAAAAAAGCTAAGAAAATTAGCCAAAACCACTTATGCATTAGCTACAATATTTAAAGACATCTTTGCCACCTAGATATATTCCTAGTGATCCAAGTGCGAGGTCCCAATATATGACGGATCCCAAGATCCCAAACAAATTGAGATTTAAATCCTAAATATGGATTCCTTGTTTGATTACAACCAAGTTCCTAATATTGATAAGATTTAATTTTCTAAATTAAAACTTATGGGACTTGAAAAACTCTTGGTTGCAAACCTAGATACAAATCAAAACCCCTTCACTACAAGGACAAGACTTGTGTAAGCCCTTACTTTGGCATTCTATCCACTAAATTACAAGTAGAATATGAATGTTAAGTGACCTAGACTACATCAAGTGTTAATCATATCAGTACATGAATACATCATGAATTCAAAAAATTACACATCCCCCTTGACATCTTTGATTTCAACTAAGAAACTCCTCATATATCTACAAGTTTAAAATTTTCATCCCCTACTACCACATGAAATTCTTCTTCTTTCTCTTCTTCTTCTTCTTCTTCTTAATATCACAATAAGTATATCAAAACTACCACAATAAGTTGGTCTTCCAAAGGGTTCTTTGACATTCCTCTCCTAGCTAGATTTTCTTTAAGTGGTTTCTTCATCAACAAACTCTTATACCTCTCCTCCATTGGTGGTTTATTTTGCAACTCATCAATGATTGTTTCCTTTCAGGACCCCTTTTGGAGGGAATTATTATGGTAATATCTATTCATTGGGTCATCACTTTTTTCATCAACAATCACCCAATATTCCTTTCATATGTCTAAATTATCTCATTCCAAACAATTAAACATGCACAACATTGTCAACACAAGTTAGAAACAAAAATTGGACATTGGGAACCTGACTTATTCTTTAGCAATTATTATTTTAGTTAGTCCAAATTAACATCATATTCATTTCACGCTGGATATACCAACATATCCTGAAAGAAATAGAGGCTAATTCTTCTTCGAGTGAGGGGAATAATACAAAATAAAGTGTTGGGCCACCAGTTTGTCATTATTATTATCAATTTTTAACACCTATTTTATCCATTTCTGCCATTCTTTATCACGTCATTTATCATGGTTTATCATAAAATTTCATTTTATAATTATTTATGCTCTTATGGATAAATATTATTTCTTCTCCTTTATTTTTAATAAATTGATGATTATTATGCATGATTTTACCAATGATGGTTTATTAATAAATTTGTTGTAACATCACTCACCATTTTAGCCTCCAAGATATTTTCCAGATTGTAGATTTGATCTCCAGCTCATCATTAAATATTCCAACTCAGAAATTCACTGGAATAAGAAGTGACAGTTTTGCATTAGACGTTTTGCGAAAATGGAGAAGAATCTAAAAAATCTGAAACATGGGTTTTGTCTAGAATGGACCGAATTAATTTTCAGAGTAGTTTCCCCAAATTCGGTTCGTATTAAGAGAAACAGAAGGTTCTCTGAAGATGATTTTCTCAGATTCACTGTTGCAGTCATTTTCCAAAATATCTTAGTTGCAATACCCAATTCAACCTGTTCCTGTTGAATGTTGATGGAAAGATATTTCAGATATGATCTTGCTGATCAATTTGTTGTGAACAATCCAATTTTGTTATGGGAATAATTTTGTAATCATCTCCATTGTAACTTCTCTCTGCTCTCTGTGTATTTAAATGAAAAACAAAGATCAAATAATGGGATTATTAGGAGATTATTATGGGATTATTAGATTAGAGATAGATAGGATAGGATAGGAGGAGAGAGGATAATGGAGAGATTTATCTTTTCATAGGGGACCTCAATTGTAATTTCAATATACATAATGTTATTCTGAAGGAGATCATATTGTAATGACAAGTGAATTTGATGATTAATATATAACTTGTATTGTTGTTCATCCGGATATTCTGAAGTAGCTCAGAAGTATTCGTTGGTGGCTAGGGCCCAGTCTCTGGCAGATCTTATTGCTATTCCTTTTTTGATACTTTTCCATTTCCAGTAAGTTCATTCTGTTTTATATCTTTGCATTTCCCACGAGTTTATTCTATTTGATATCTTCTGATTTCCTGTGAGTTTACATTGCAGTTAGTTTACTTTCCTTTATTCCGATTTCATGTACTTCGCAACTTTGTCATTTGATTTCATTTATGCTCACTGCAGATTGAATTAATTATCAGTTAAGACATTGATTCCCGTTGATTAAGATAAGAGTATGATTGATTAGGATAGATCCAACTGAAAGAGCTCGGTTATTACTGCTGTGCTCTCGGTTGGTGTTATTCTCAATTGAATTGCTTGCTTAAGATTGGATTATGGTTTTGCTCAAGATTAAGTCTTGATGCTTAGATGTATTATTTCCTTTAAAAGTTTCAGCATGAGATTTATGATTGCATCTGTTTACTCTTGTATTGAATTTAATAGATTATCTTAAATCATTACTCTCTAGGTTTATAGCTTGCACATATTGTGTACACTATTGAAACAAAAAGACATAACCAGGTTGATAATTAATGTGAGACAATTAGGAGTTTTAAAAGACACATTTTAGCACCCAACATTTTGGCGCCGTTGTCGGGGAGAGTGTTGCCATTTCACAGAGAGTGATGTATGTTTGATATTTGTTGCTGGGAAATAATTAGGTATTAAAAAAAAAAGGTAAGAACCTACGTAACGAGCAAGTAAAGTGCTTGCTCCTCTGCCCACTTTTCAGCACAATTGCATAGAAATTGAAGTAGGAATTTTAGAGGTAGAACTTTTGAAAAAAATCTTGTAATTCCACTAGAGTGGTGATGTAAGCACCACCCATTTCACTAGCCAATTGACAGGAACACTTGAAGGAGGATCCTCAATTAAAAATATGAAGAACATCTTCTATTATGGTAAGAAATGGCTCACATTGCAACTTTTGAATTCCCTATCAAAGATCTAGGAGGAGTGACACAAATGCACATAATTCCCCCATCGTCTCTACCAAATTTTCATGGTTTGACAAATGAAGATCTAGATACATTCTTATTTGAGTTTGAAATAATTTGTAGAGGATATGATTATTGTACTAATGATCGAAGATTGAAAGTGTTTCCTCTGACTCTAAAAGGAGCAGCTCTCCGATGGTTTGTGAACCTTGGTGGGAATTGCATCCAAAATTGGGAAGACATGAAGAACGTATTCTTGAAGAAGTACCAAGACTATTGCAAGGCCGATGAAGATATTTTCAATGTGATACAAGGGGAAGATGAAAGCTTGGAGGACTATGTGGAGCGATTTAATACAACCTTCAAAAATCAAAGCATAAGTATTTGGAAAAAGAGATCTTAAAAACACTCCTACTTAAAGGAATCAAATATGAATTTTTAAAACTCTTAAATCTGATAGGAAAAGACAATGTTTTTCAGTTATCATATGATGATGTTTGTGAATTATGCATAAGGTATTCAAGAGGAATCTCCAAGGTTGGTAATAATTCTAGAGAAGCTTCTTATTTCATTTCCAAATCTACTACAAGAAGAGGAGACATAAGAGCTGAAATCAATGTTTTACTTGAAAATTTTAAATATGATTTTATTATCTCTCTAAATTAAAAATTGGATGTTTTACAGGTTCAGAAAAATCAAGAAATTGAAGAAGTGTTTTTCCCTCATTGCCAAAAGGAGCATCCCATAGATACTCACTCTTTCTTATCTAGGATGGAAGTAGCATATCAAAGAGATGGGTAAATTGCAACAATGTCAAAACCATGGAAATCGTGGCCTACATGTATGGTTCAAAACACTTCCCTCCATTTTCTTACTTGTATAATCCATTACGGAATACTCATGTGTTAGGGCAGCAATTTCAATCTCGATATAACCCCCACCAATCTTGTCTCCAAGTTTGGCATGGTTCATCTTATGATTGCATGACTACTCTCCCTCATCTTGTAGCACAAACACATCCTCCATATTCTCCACCAGCTCTTCCACAACATCTTGCTTGCCTATCAAAATCATCCACTCAATCCAATCAACTACATCATAAAAATGCTCCATTCCCTACACAAATTCCTGCTCAACTCATTCCACACCCTCACCATAATAAACCTGTACAACATGCCTACAGTGTTGAACCACAAAATTTAGCCACCCTTCCCACCCATTCTATCTCATAGGCACCATTGGAGAAAACTTATACTGAGATTCAAAATGTATCAAAACCAAAAATTGTAGAGGTTATGAAAGTAAATGAGGTTTCTTCCAGCCTGCGTCAACAAGCCGTTTTAAACACTCAAGAACTTCATGATATGACAGCTATGGGAATTCAAGAAAGTAAGGGATACATTGAAGAATAGTTTCACTCCATTTTTTTGCAGCATGACTCCATACTTCAACGATTTTTGGCACCATCTTTTCAAGGGAAGTTGGCTTCTCATACCCTACTATTTATTAACATGCATTTTTCAAATTTGAGTATGTACATACTGGAGGCCTTATTTTGAAAATGGCTGCACTGGAAGTACTCTTATACCTAAGCATATTCATTTTTCAAAAAAGAGTATGTTAGTGTAGAAAATAAATAAATAAGGACATAAATAAATACATTTTTATTATTATGAAAAAATAATTGTTTTTGTTGCAACACGCTATGGAGATCAACATCGATGATAAATATTTTAATTTATTTGTGTATGTAGATGTATTATATTGAAAATAAAAGTTCTAAAAACACTCATATTCATTTTTATCACCAATATGGAAAAATTGCTTGAATATCATATTTTTTTGGCTTGCGGGCTTGATGAAATTTCTGAAAACAGAGTCAGGACAGTCATGTTTTGAGAGACCAAAAGTGAATATTTTAAAAATATATTTCTATCCTAAGTAGCCCTTGATGTATACTTTACAACCCAATTTGAATCACTCCATTTGAATTTGAAACGAAAAAATTATAACCAAAACATTGACAGGGCGTCTAGTAGGCAGCTCAGGAACAGAGTTGGGACAGTGCGTTTTTGGAGGCCTAAATGACTATATTTTTAAAAATTGTTTCTATTATAAGTAGCCCTTTATGTGTAATTTCCAACCCAATTTGAATCACTCAATTTGGATTTGAAACGAAAAATTTATAACCAAAACATTGACAGAGCGTCTAGTAGGCAGCTCAGGAACAGAGTTGGGACAATGAGGTTTTGGAGACCTAAATGACTATATTTTTAAAATATGTTTCTATGGTATATTACTCTATGAATATAGTTTAAAATTAAATTTTATCACTTGATTTCTATATCTTATGAGAAATATATGACCCAAATACTGACTGTCTATCCTTAATCAACACTCTTAAAACTCTGTTTTTCCAGCTGTTCATTAAAGTATTTGACCCATCAATTATTTTTGTCTGAAAACCCTGTTTCTATTGGAGATAAATAAATGAATCTAATTTCATTTCCAATTTTAATCAGCATAATCCGTCATAAAACGAAAAAGGTATGCTTAAGATATCCATTGTTGGTCTAAGATGGGTAATCGAAAATGACTCTATTATGCAGGTTGTTCTAATTAAAATTAACATATCATATCATAGAATTTAAAAAAACCTATTTCTATTGTTAATATATATTTGAAGTAGCTCTCATTTGGCTTTTGAATCACTCAAATTGGATGAAAACAAAGAAGTTATGATTAAAACACTACAGGTTAGCATGATTGGCCACTGCTCTCCCGCTAGTAATAAATTAATTTTACTTTGTCCGTGGATTTGTTTTACAAAGTAACTACTTGTTAGTTTTTTTGCATATTTCTTGGATTAAGGGAGCCCAATCACCTCTCTTTCTCCATTATTTAATGTTTTATTGCAAGTAGACACTTGTTTTTTTGCAGGTCTTAGGAGAATAAAGAAGGTCAATTTATGGACGAGCGATTATTGAAAGAAATTTTAATGAAACAAGGGAATTTCATCCAATTTATTACCTAAAGGATTCATAACAGAAAAAATGAAGAATTGATTCCCATTCAAAGATTCATGTCACTGCTGCCAAAACATTTTTCCAAGAGATCATTTTTTTTTCCATTGACAGATTGATATTCCCTTACGAAATAACATCATAGCTGTTGTAACTTAATTTATTTATTTATATCTTGTTTTTAAATAAAGTGTTGTTTCTTTTTTTATTTCTCTTATGTTTTTGTGTTTCAGGTGTTGCTTCCTTCAAATTGTAGTTTCTGCTCCATTGGCGATTGAACAATGAGGACCCCACCATGCAAGTTTCAGTTGCAGAAGGCAATCCTTTGGCAACTTCATCTTTGTAAAAATTCATTTCTTTTGTAAACTGTAAATAGGATTGCTGATTCAATTCGTTTTTCTGCTTGTTTTGTTGTCCTGTCTTCGAAACAACACTTTTTGGTTTTGATGTTCCATCTTCGGAACAACACTTTTTGCTTTTGCTGTCCCATCTTTGGAACAACACTTTTTGGTTTTACTGTCCCATATTCGGAACGAAACTTTTTGGTTTTGCTATTCCATCTTCCAAACAACACTTTTTGGTTTTGCTGTCCCATCTTTGGAACAAAACTTTTTGGTTTTGCTATTCCATCTTCGGAACAACACTTTTTGATTTTGTTGTTCCATCTTTGGAACAAAACTTTTTGATTTTTCTGTTCTATATTCAGAACAACACTTTTTGTTTTGTTGTTCCATCTTTGGAACAACACTTTTTGATTTTTCTGTTCCATCTTTGGAACAACATTCTTTTTTATTTTTTTTCCAATTTTTGGAACAAAACTTTTCTGTGTTTTTGCTGTTTCCTTTTGGGAACAACACTTTTTTGCATTTTTGCTGGCCCCTTTTGGGAACAACACTTTTCTGCGCTTTTGTTGTTTCCTTTTAGGAACAACACTTTTTTGCGTTTTTTCTGTTCCCTTTTGGGAACAACACTTTTTTTCATTTTTACTGTTCCCTTTTGGGAATAGCACTTTTTTGCATTTTTGCTGTTCCCTTTTGGGAACAGAACTTTTCTGTGTTTTTGCTGTTCCCTTTTGGGAACAACGCTTTTTTTCATTTTTTCACTTTTCTGCGTTTTTGTTGTTCCCTTTTGAAACAACACTTTTGTGTGTTTACTGTTCCAACTTTGGAACATGACTTTTTGTTGTTTACTGTTCAAACTTTTGAACAACACCTTTTTCTCTTAGCGTGCCTTATTGTTTCCACTTTTGAACAGTTGTTGTTCCATCTTTGAAACAACATTTTTGCTTCTTCTAAGTTTTGTGTTTTGTGAATAACACTTTCTTCCTCTTGTGGGATTATTCCTAGCTCATCTCAACCCCATTTTTCTGATTCCCTTTCATGAAATGAAGTACAATACTTCTATGAGGATAAGAATTATGGATTCTATTGAAGCGGGTGAATATCATTAACATTATGATCTTTAACAGGACAGCTTTTGGACGAGATATTATTTTTAAGAAAAGAGACACAGTTATTTATATACTACTTTACTGCATCATTTTCTGCAGTACATGATACTAATTGATCATCTTAATACCATGTTGGTTCCACCCTTCCTGGTTATAATCTTCTTTATCTGTAATAAATGAGATTATGGGTATATTTTTTTTCTATTGACATGTTCAACTTCTTCCACCATCCCTACTCTTAAGGAGTACTAAGCCTCCTTATTTTTATCATAAAACTGTGTAATCATAGCGAAATTTTGTTTGCATATGGAGGATAGGGGGTCTCATTACGAGCCAGCCTACCATGTTCATAAGGCTGTAGCGATGTGACATTCCCATTATGGCCACCACACCAAGGTTATGATCCATTGGATAGCCAAAATATCCTTGGAACATGAGGTCTCATCATGAGCCGGCCTGATCACTTTTGCTACATCCTAGTGAATGGAAGTGTGGTTATCTCGTTACCACACCAGCACATTGATCTCTTCTGTAGAACAAAACTAGAACTCTTCATTTATAAATTGAGGATCCTGGCTCATACGAGTTAAAAAGCAACCTTGTCGAGGCTATGGATGCCTGCTAGCAGCAAAGACCCTGCTTATGGTATTGAAGTTATATCTTATCGTCAATTATTTCTATAATATCCTTTTCTTATTCTTTTTTTATCGGAGAAATTATTTCCTTAATTTTTCCCTGTTTTGAACCTTACGCATGAGAAACTGTTTTCCGATCAATCACATCATTTTCGACTAGAATACTGCCAGAAAAACATATTTTTGGCATATTGTTGTCCTTTTCTTTTTCGCATAACTTATCATAAATTGAAAGTGTCCTATCTCTTATTCATAACCATCTTTACACACTCCGCTCTCATTATAACCATACCTCTTTCCGTCCTATCATTGATAGCTGTACTCTGCTTCATTTACTGCCGTATTGATCATTCCCTTGCCTTTCCGTCAGTACAACACCTTTCATATGCTTTACGGTCATGGAATCCCTTTTCCAATTGGAGGGGGGAATGTATGCATTATGGGATAACATATAATATAATTACTGAACTTTGCCATAAATTGATGATTTGACAAAATATTAGTACTGCATTTATACAAAAGTTTTTCTAATAAAATTTTTTGCCTACATCTTATCTGTTGCTATTCAAAACTCAAACTGTGGATTCAAGAAATTTGCATGCAAAATAGTGACTTGTTACAGGAGAACAACAAGTATGGGGGGAATTCTATTTGCAACAAGGCCACACTATTGCCCCAAACAACAGAGGCTCATGCAACTCGCGAACGCGCACAATTGTTCAGACATGATGTTGTTGGGAAAAATACTGAGAGGTGGGGGGGGGGGTGAATCAGTATTTAGTGTTGACTGAAAATTTTTTAATTTTTCTTTCTCCTAAACCCATACGCTACTTTACTGAACCCAACTCACGTATACACGCGGATATCCTTAAGAAAACTTGTGCATGACTACAGATCTTATTATGCATTTAATTATTTACTTAGATCATTGCATCATTCATTCATCAGATGTTTAGTAATCAGTAATCATGTGCAGTAATAACAGAATAAACCATCACACATAAGCAACACACATGAACACCAGTATTTAAGGTGGAAACCCAATTCGGGAGAAAACCACCGCTGTTGTCGTCTCTGTCTTCTATATTTATTATAAAGAAAACTTCTTATAACTTTGTATTGGCGCAGACTCATACCAGCACGCAGGCACCCACCTGCAGAAGGCTGCAACTTTCTCTCGTTTACCAGCCTCTCCTGGAAGGGAGCTACTACCCCCTGCTCTCGTTTACCAGCCTCTCCTAGAAGGGAGCTACTACCCCCTGCTCTCGTTTACCAGCCTCTCCTGGAAGGGAGCTACTACCCTCGCTTCATTTACCACCAAGCATCGAAGGAGCTACAACCCACTCATCGGCTAAGCCGATCCTCAAGACCACCGGCGCCACGAAGCCATCAATTTTCATACTGGATCCAACAGCTTCCATACAACACAACTTGTAGGCCTCTTTTCATCATATTTTCAGACTGGACCCACTCCACACATTTAAGCTCAACATACATCAAATTGAAACTTATAACCCCATCAATTCATTTATTGAATCATTAACCAATCAACCAACCACTTGATCTTTAATCAACATAATCAGCAGCATAATCAACATTCAAACAACCCAGATCTGTATGAATACATCATTGACAGATAGCAGTAAAAAAACAAAACAGATCAGACATTTCATTCCACATACTTCACCAAAACCCTAGATTCCATATGCGCTTTTACTTCACTGAACCTGCGTATATACGCACTTTCACAGAGACAAACCTGCGTATACATCTGCACATATTTCATGACTGACCTCATATTCCATACGCACTTTTGTTGAAACCAACCCGCGTATATACACGCTTTCTCTGCCACGAACCTGCGTATATATCTGCACATATTTCAGGACTGACCTCATATTCCATACACGCTTTTGCTGAAACCAACCCGCGTATATATGCGCTTTCTTTGCCATGAACCTGCGTATATATCTGCAACCATTGAAGGGCTGCTCAACTCTTCAGAACAGATAACTCAGATCTCACCCTCTACTTCAGCAAAGATTCGCCAGATCACAGATCTAAACATTCCATAAACAGATCTAGAAAATACATAGTCATTTCAAATCTAGAGATCCCTCTTCATCATTTTCTTCATAGGTGCATTATTAATTCAGATCAATCAATAAACTGTTACCCATTCCATACAGATATACTTCAGAGTGAAGTATTCATTAAAACCTAGACCTATGCACCCACTTGCACTATGATCTTCTTCTCCTTATATAGATTTAGCCTTTGTCAATACCATGAGTCAAAACCACTCAACTACTGATGGTATTCTTAGACGGAATCAAATAGATAATCCAGTGCTCAATACAGTGGGCCAATACCATGGTAATGTCCCCTGGTTTTATGAATTTAGAGCACAAATAGGCATACGCTACTTGGTACGTACTTTTACGCGTACATACGCTACTTTGCCTTTACAAACCCGCATATGCTTTGTGACATATCTTATTTATCATTTCTTTGGCACTTACTGAAATTCCTTTTTCTGCTACTTCTGAACAGCTCTGTAGATACATTAGATTTACATCATTAACAAATAGGTTGCTATCCAAAGACAACTCATCAAGTCAATTTTCTTCAAGAACAACTTCATCAAGTAGGTTTCCATCAAGGACAACACATTGCATCATATTGCCAACAAATGTGCTTGCATGGCTTCCACATTTTGCATCACTTTCAGTATCCACTCAGCCTACATCAGCTTCAACAAATGCCAGTCCATACATGTCATTCCACATTTTTTTCGGCAGTAAAACTTGAGATAAAATAGCATACTTCTATGATTTATTACGAATTTAGGAGAATTTCATGCAAAATCCATGGAGCATTATTTATTATCATTCATTCCACATCTTTGCCACTTCCCATTCTTCAAAGACGAAATCTTTCAGTTTGGGGGTGTGTTCCTTTCATTTATTTATCTATTATGACCATCTTACTCATTCTCAACACCTCCCTTCTTCCATGTTGTTTTACACCAAGCATAGATTTCAACAGATTGTAGCAACCACCTCTATTCATTTTCTAGCATTGCATGAGGGCATGCTAATTCTTCTGTTTGGGGGAGGCATTGCTACACATGATGGATGTTTTCTACTTTCTTTCTCATTTAAGGCATACAATTTCATTTTTATACAGTGCAGAAATTGATTTGCATATATCTTTAAAACTATGAACTGAATTCTTGTGATTTCTGGATAACAAAGAGGTATCATTAAAATACACAAACTCAAATAATTTCATGCTAAATTAGTTCATAAAATTTCTAAAATCATGCACTATCACCTACAACCATTTTGTTTATATCTCATGATCCATGCATCAAAAAAATATGATTTTTGGATCATAGAAGCATTAATATAGTAGAAATCTAGTTTTTGAGAAAATGGTTAATGAAGTTTGTTGTTACTTATATCCTATTTTGTTGCAACTTCATATACATATAGTTGAACGTCAAATGTAAAAATTGTTACGCCTTCATCAAGATTGCTAAAATTGAATATTCATTATTTGAGGAAGAATTCATTTCTTCCATCCATTTCATGAGTTGGGATGATCAATTTTTGTATTATTGCTTGGTTAATAAAGAGGCTTTGGGTTGCATGAGGACATGCAATATGTTCAGTTTGGGGTTATGTTGGGCCGCTAGTTTGCAGGTTAAATTTTAAGGATGGATGTTTATCTTAAAGTTTAAAAACTTGGTGAATCTTAGTAGTCCCCATTATGTGATTTGTAAATTTTTTGATGTTATTTTTGTAAAAATATTTAGTTTTTTAATAATTTTATATTAGTATATATAAATTTTTGGCAATTTTTAGGGTAAAATATTTTTATACTTTAAAATTTGGGCGAATCAATTTTTAAAAAAACTGGGAAATGGCGAATCCTTTTTTTGGAAAAAGCATGGAAAACTAGCCCACTTGCGAATATTAGCCCCTAAAATTTTCCATGCTAGTTTGTCATTATTATTATCACTTTTTAACACCTATTTCATCCATTTCTACCATTCTTTATCACGTCATTTATCATGGTTTATCATATAATTTCATTTTATAACTATATATGTTCTTATGGATAAATATTATTTCTTCTCCTTTATTTTTAATAAATTGATGATTATTATGCATGATTTTACCAATGATGGTTTATTAATAAATTTTTTGTAACATCAATCACCATTTTAGCCTCCAAGATATTTTCCAGATTGCAGATTTGATCTCCAGCTCATCATTAAATATTCCAACTCAGAAATTCGCTGGAATAAGAAGTGACAGTTTTGCATTGGACATTTTGGGCAAATGGAGAAGCATTAATATAGTAGAAATCTAGTTTTTGAGAAAATGGTTAATGAAGTATGTTGTTACTTATATCCTATTTTGCTGCAACTTCATATACATATAGTTGAACGTCAAATGTAAAAATTGTTACGCCTTCATCAAGATTGCTAAAATTGAATATTCATTATTTGAGGAAGAATTCATTTCTTCCATCCATTTCATGAGTTGGGATGATCAATTTTTGTATTATTGCTTGGTTAATAAAGAGGCTTTGGGTTGCATGAGGACATGCAATATATTCAGTTTGGGGTTATGTTGGGCCACTAGTTTGCAGGGAAATTTTTAAGGATGGATGTTTATCTTAAAGTTTAAAAACATGGTGAATCTTAGTAGTCCCCATTATGTGATTTGTAAATTTTTTGATGTTATTTTTGTAAAAATATTTAGTTTTTTAATAATTTTATATTAGTATATATAAATTTTTGGCGATTTTTAAGGTAAAATATTTTTATACTTTAAAATTTGGGCGAATCAATTTTTAAAAAAACTGGGAAATGGCGAATCCTTTTTTGGAAAAAGCATGGAAAATTAGCCCACTTGCGAATATTAGCCCCTAAAATTTTCCATGCTAGTTTTTCATTATTATTATCACTTTTTAACACCTATTTCATCCATTTCTACCATTCTTTATCGCGTCATTTATCATGGTTTATCATATAATTTCATTTTATAACTATATATGTTCTTATGGATAAATATTATTTCTTCTCCTTTATTTTTAATAAATTGATGATCATTATGCATGATTTTACCAATGATGGTTTATTAATAAATTTTTTGTAACATCAATCACCATTTTAGCCTCCAAGATATTTTCCAGATTGCAGATTTGATCTCCAGGTCATCATTAAATATTCCAACTCAAAAATTCGCCGGAATAAGAAGTGACAGTTTTGCATTGGGCATTTTGGGCAAATGGAGAAAAATCTGGAAAATCTGAAACATGGGTTTTGTCCAGAACGGATTGAGTTAATTTTATGATGAGCGGTTTTCCCAAATTCGATTCATATTAAGAGAAACAGAAGGTTCTCTGAAGATGATTTTCTCATATTCACTGTTGCAGCTGTTTTCCAAATTATCTTAGTTGCAATACCAAATTCGACTAGTTCCTGTTGAATGTTGATGGAAAGATATTTCAGATATGATCTTGCTAATCAATTTGTTGTGAACAATCCAATTTTGTCATGGGAATCATTTTGTAATCATCTCTGTTGTAACTTCTCTCTGCTATCTGTGTATTTAAATGAAAAACAGAGATCAAAGAATGGGATTATTAGGAGATTATTATGGGATTATTAGATTATAGATAGATAGGATAGGATAGGAGGAGAGGGGATAATGGAGAGATTTAGCATTTCATAGGGGACCTCAATTGTAATTTCAATATAAATAATATTATTTTGAAGGAGATCATATTGTAATGACAAGTGAACTCGATGATTAATATATAACTTGCATTGTTGTTCATCCAAATATTCTGAAGTAGCTTGGCAGCATTCGTTGGTGGCTAGGGTCCGGTATCTGGCAGATCTTACTGCTATTCCTGGTTTTATACTTTTCCATTTCCCGTAAGTTCATTCTGTTTTATATCTTTGCATTTCCTGCGAGTTTATTCTGTTTGATATCTTCTGATTTCCTGTGAGTTTATATTGCAGTTAGTTTACTTCCCTTTATTCTGATCTCATGTACTTCGCAACTTTGTCATTTGATTTCATTTATGCTCACTACAGATTGAATTAATTATTAGTTAAGACATTGATTCCTGTTTATTACGATAAGAGTATGATTATGATAGATCCAGTTGAAAGAGCTCAGTTATTACTACTGTGCTCTCAATTGGTGTTATTCTCAATTTAATTGCTTGCTTAAGATTGGATTATGGTTTTGCTCGAGATTAAGTCTTGATGATTAGATGTATTATTTCCTTTAAAAGTTGTATCTTGAGATTTATGATTGCATCCGTTTAATCTTGTATTGAATTTAATAGATTATCTTAAACCATTACTCTCTAGGTTTATAACTTGCACATATTGTGTACACTCTTGAAACAAAAAGACTTACCTAGGTTGATAATTAATGTGAGGCAATTAGGAGTTTTAAAAGACACCTTTTAGCACCCAACATAAAGTGCCTAATACATAGTTTGATTCTAGATGTCTTTTTAATTGTAATATGAGTGTGAGAGTTACATAGGTACTAGTAGCTCTTAGTCTCACAGAGTAGTTTCTAATCTCACGGAGCAGTTTACAGAATCCTTCCAATTCTTCCTATTATTATGTTCAATTTCTAGTTTCTAGGAGTTTGTCTTCATAATTGTTGAAATTGTATCTCAATTATTATGAAGTATTTTTTTTATTGATGTATAACTATATAAACTTGGTATTTGATTAATAAAATACAATCGAATATTTTATTTCAGACCTATGGTGTCAAACTCTATTTAAGTGGGATTTTCCCATGTGACTTGAACCCCTCTTCAAGATTCAAATGTATATTATATTATGTTTTGATACTAATTAAAAAAATAAGGAACATGAAGGTATTAATGAAATAAATTAATTAATAAAAGAATCTCAGTTAAACCTAATGTATTCACATAACAATGCACATAGTGCAATCAATGATAACCATCTTATAATGGTTAACTATACCTAAATACTAACCATCTTATAATGGTTAATGGTACCTAAATAATAACCATCTTATAATGATTAATGATATCTAATTGGGGAGATTAGTATCGTGACCTTGATACATAACTAAGAAGATGTTCCCCATACAAAAACTATATTTTAAGGTATACATGAAGTGGTTGATTAGGGTGAGAGAAAAGGTCAATAATTTTCACCTAAAAGAATTCATTTCCCCCCTTGAAATATAGATTCTTGATGAATTCCTAGGAACTTCCTCCCATTAGACTAAATACCGAACTTGATGTAAAGTAGGAAATGTGAACTTAGTGCACCTAATTGAGCAAGGACATTAAGTGAGTGATGCACGGTAAACCTGCATGACCCAGAATATGCTCACACCTATGCATATAAACATGCATATTTTAAATCCCGCTCCACTCTATCTAACTCCATTAAAATTCCCATCTGGCCATCTCATAATAATATGAAAACTAACATACCTTGTGATCTCTGCAAATTTACAATTTGCTTTCACCTTATTCAGATCTAACAATCACTGTCACACATCGACCATTACAATCACCTTCAGTGGTCGCTCTCTGGCTCTGCACAGAAACAGAGTTCTGCAATTTCATCAATTGAATTGGAATGGTCTTCGTACAATGTAAGACCCTGACAAAGAAGCTCCTCATCCAAAGTTGTATTCACAAGATGCATCACCCGCTGCTTGTAAGAACGACATTGTTCTACAAGATCTATTATCACTTCCTGCTTTATGCCCTCCTTACTGTGAGGATCCAAAGCATTTAGCATCTGTATTAACACATCAATAATATCACGAGCATTCTGAATATCTGTCAAGCTAAGACCAGGAAGATCAGATACCAGGGATGCCTCTACTGCTTTCTGGCATTTCCCAAATCGATTCCTTCAAAATGATGACGGTCAAACTGCCATACCCAGAATCTCTATTGAGATATGCATATAAAAAGGTCATTCCAAATTCATTCCAAGTGATTCCATTCACTGGGAAATTTCAACAAAGATACATGCGGAAGCTTCAAAACAGAAATTAAAATCCAAAACCCCCAATTCAATTAATCCAGAACTTAATTTAAATCTGATCTCAGCAGAAAAAACGCTGTCCCTTCTCCAGCAATAGCTCTGTTGTGATATATGGATTTGCATCCTTCGAATTAGAACATACCTGTGTCATCTTGCCTGCGTGAGACCTTGGTTCTTTCACATTCCAGATCCAAGTTTTTTTTTACTCAATGCCACCATCAATCAATCAATTTCTAATAAGGAACCCAACAATTAAAATCATGTTAATTGAATTCCACATAAATAAAAAAACAACACCCTACGCCTTCTCTCTGTCCATAGACGCAATTAACATCAATTCAGTTCTCTGCATTATCACATTACGGTTTGTCAGCTTGTTTGATTGAACGCCTCATTCAATGGCACATCCAGCTACGCCAGCGCTGCTCCATTACTCTGTTCTACGTGCCACATTCCACATCAAATTTTCCATCACACATTAAAATCATTTAAAACAACTTCGCTATATTGATTGAATTCAACGCTGTTCATTGTTTATAATTCTGTGCCAAAGCTTTCATGTCATTACTACAGCTCTCAACATATTTACTGGCTTCAGCAATCTGAGCCAGCATTTGACAAATATCCGGTGTCCAATATATTCAATGCCATGGATTCATAATAGGAGATTTGAACTCTCGGCAATCGTTATATGTTATTCCATTAAATTTGTATGCTCCCTCACGCCTGCAAACCATTAATTGTTCTACATCGACTTTCAAACCTCTGTTCCTACTCAAGATTGCACTTTTCAACACAGAATTATATCACTGCTATGAAATATGAATCGATCTTAGACAGAACTTAACAATTTATGCACCCATTTTAATTCCTTTAATTCGCAAACAGAGATTTCATGACAGAGCAAAATGAATCCAACAGAAACAGTCTTATGCAATGGGTTCAACACAAAACTGCAAATTCAAATGTATTGGAATAAAACCAATTACACAGAGATTAACACCTTCAGTATTCGAGGATAAGTAGTGCGGTTCTCATACGAAATCGATGTGGATTCAACCATAAAATTCAGAAATCAAATTTTGTATATACATAATACTTACATACATTCTTAATCCCTGCTATAAACTTCCTCTCGCCTTGGCCAGATCTTCATTTGATGGCCCTTCAACTTCTAAAAACTGATTTCACACACTCTCTTACCACCTCTATCCCCATTCTCTCGAATTATATAAGGAAAACACAATTGATAAAAATACATGGTTTCATGAATCAATTCTGATTCTGAACCAGAAATCTCTCAACCTCTCCAAAAAAATCTCTTCAATCCCACTCTTTTCTAAACTAACACTAAATAAAGCTTTTAAAATCTCTCATACTCTATTCTAGCCAAATAAATCCAACTATTTGGCCTGATCTCCATACAAGGAGGATCACTCAGCCACCTACACCCTATCCTCATAAATAAACACTCTCACATATTTAAACAAATAATTAAATTAAATTATTTTCTTCCAACCCCTTGTTAGTCACAACATGTGACCATACTATCACATTGCTGACTAGCCTGAATGCTCCTGCATCAGTGAGGCCCACAAAAATGAATTGTATCACAAAGGAAACCACCTCAAGGATTTGACCTTCAAGTATATCATTTGAGACATCCACTACAACAATAGATATTCAACTAGAACTCTCTTCAACCTCTCTTTAAGATTCATGCCAACATGTACCATATGATGTTTTGGTACCAATTGAAAAAATATAAAAAGAAGAATATATAAAATGAAACTTTAAAATTGATGGAAATGGCCCTTTGTTGGACCAAGCGTATTCACATAACAATGTACAATCAATAATAACCACTATATAATAGTTAATGATACATAATCATAAAAATTAATACCATGGCCCTAACACCCAACTAAGTGTATGACATATACAATAGGAACTGTATCCTAGAGTATATGTGAAGTGGTCAAGGACATCAAATCATAGTGAACCAAAAGGTATAACAATATGTGCACTTAAAATTTGTAAGAATTTTTTCCTTGAATAATGCATCCCTAGGAAACTACTTACAATTTTCTTTCATTCTAAGGATGGTACCCAACATAAAGAAGGCAGTGTAGACATAGTATGCTTTATTCAAGTATATCATATTGCTCAACCACTTGTTCCATTGATTCAAAATGTTAATACATCTTCACAATTTTATTATAGGGTTTTATGTATGAGACTTCTAGCACATTTTTCATATATTTTCCTTGTGTTGATCACTCTCTCTCGCACAGAAAGAGGGAGACTAAAATAATTCTTATTCTACCAATATGTATCTTTTACTTTCAACTATGAAGAATATATGTAATTCCTCATGGAGTTCACACATGACATTTAAAAAAATATCAACAACTAAAAAGTTGTTTCAATTTGAGGGATAAATAAATATTTTAATGTTAGTGTTAACTAAAATATTTGGATATCAACTTTATATATAAAAATAAAACTTGATGAAATGTTTGATATACACATGTTTTAATTAAGGTGGACATTTTTTTTTTGTTATTAATAATATGTATTTTTTAAGGTTACATGGTCAACTCAATGTTAATTATTAAAAAATATGTTAATCATTACAAAATAGTATATTTGGTTGTTGTTGTTATTTTTTTTTAACTTTCAATTACTTTGCATACATAATATAAAAATATTTTACTTGGACACACACATATGATGAAAATTAAAATATTATATCAATTTGATATGTATACTTAAAAAATTATACATTCGTTATCAATATCCTTTTACTTGAAATTATTCTTTATAAAGAAAAAATAAATTAATATAATAATAATTTTTTTATTTAAAGTAGATAATAATTTTTTTTAAACATCAACCCTATGCTCATTATTAAAAGAATCACATATTTCTTTTATTAATGGTTTAATTTTCAATTATATATCTATATATATATATATATATATATATATATATATATATATATATATATATATATATATATATATATATTACATTACATTACATTACATTACATGTGAATTCTTTATTGGGTATGGAAAGAATTACTCAATTTCCTAGTACTTAATTGTAATATATATCTTTATTAAAAAAAAAACTAGATTGAATCTTTCTTTACTTCTGACAAATCTTGATTTTAAAATATATTTACATTCATATAGTTTTATATTTTATATAAGAAATGTATATGTTTCGGTACTCAAGGAATTGTTTAAATTCAATAACAATGTTTGAAAGCCATTATAACAAAACTCATTATATTACTTGTCTAGATGATAACTAAGACAGATCTATCTTAAGTACGAATTTAATAGGAGCCCAGAGAGATCAAATTTCCTCATGTATAAACTTCTTTAGAGTGCAAAATACAATGTGTTATTTTTCATTGTTTAAATTGTATTTTTTAATGTTTAACTAAAATATATATAGGACCAAATAAACATTTTACCCATAAAATTTAAATTTTTCATGATGTGTAAATAATTTTTTTTAAATGATATATAATATATATGTAATTGACATTAAAATATTTTCCATAACATGTACATCTAAACATTTTAATATGTAAATTAAAATTATTTTTTATTATTAATATATTTTTAAATAGATGTGAATATTAATTAGTATTAAAATATTCTATTGATAACCCACATTGAATATTTTTTTTACATATAACATTAACAAAAAAAAAAAATTAACAATTTTTTTTCTATATATAAATATATATGAAGTTAATATCTATGTAAATGAGTTAAGATAGATCTTCAAATAATTTATTTAAATTTCTTGTTGAAATATTTTTGAAAAGTATAAGACTTAATATTTTACTAACATGTGTTTTTTCTTTTAATTACTTTAAAGCATATATATACATAACATTATTTTTCTATTTATTACTTTAAAACACACACACACACATATATATATAACATTATTTTTCTATTTAGAACATAGTTTTTATTTTAAAGGGTACAAACTTACACCTCTCCATCCCATGGGACTCACAAACTTACACCTCCCCATCCCCATGGCACTGACAAACTTACACCTCCCCATCCCCATGGGACTGGCAAACTTACACATACTAGGCTCATACTCAATCATTTCTCCGTACCATTTAAAAAATTACTCTATATATAACATTTCATTTTCGTTTCTCCCTACCATCTCAAAAATTCTAAATATATATATATATATATATATATAACATTTCATTTTTATTACTTAATAGAAATATAAAATTTATAATTAACTAAAAGCTTTATTTATTTAAAGGAGAAGATTCACAAATTCTGTAAAATGAAACACATGTTCACAATGACAACACAACTGTAAAAGGGAGAATAAATATTCCATCCATACAAAATAAATCCAAATATACACGTTCCATCATTAGCATATGATATGACATCTTTGAATATATAAACCCCTTACATCCTAGTCATGTGATATGACATCTTCGAAAATATATATTGAACAGCAAGTTAAATAGGAAAACTAGGATTATTGATCTATATGCTACGCTGTTGGGTACACGCAGCTCCCATAGCCTGCAAGCAAAAGTCCAGTCCATTATATTTAGTAGATATATATGGAAATAGGCAGTCCAGTATTCCATAAATAAGATATATATATGATTCTCAGCAATAGGGAGAAAAATAATAATTTTTTGATTAAATGGTTCACATAGATAAATGTCACAAATCAAATATCAGTTTGTGTGAGGCTTTGTGTTCAAAAACTTTATAGATTTAAGAACAGATAGTTTTTTCAACCAAAACATGATTAAAGGGTAAATACTTATGAAATTAGATTTAAAAAACAAATCAATCTCAAAAACTGAAAGTATATTTAAGGCACAAACTTTTTTCACTCAAAATCTGATAAACTTCCTTCAATGAATTTGAGAAAGGCCATTACTTGTATCCTTACTTGAAGGACAAAGAAGAGGATCTTTCCAAATAGTCCTTCCTTTACTTGGCTCAAGTAAAGATTCTTCCCTTCCTAGTGGTTTAGGGTCTTCTTTCACTATAGAAAAGTGCTGTCCTCCTCTTGGATAACAAAATCCAAGAGGTGTAACCAAGCAAGAATGCCAATTGCAGAGAAAAACATATTGAAATATTATTGCAGGACAATTGAACATAATTCATGTGAAAGGAGTGTGTAACCAAGCAAGAATGCAAATTTGAGAAAAACACATTGGAAGATTATTGCAGGATGCTTGAACATAATCCATGTGAAAGGAGTTGTTGAGACAGTATTGTGATGGATAGAATCTTTATGACAGAGTTGGGTTGAGAGATGCCTTTTACACAAGTTCTCATCGATGTTATTTGATTTCATATTACATTGAGTTGAATCCCACTGAAATTCAAGAAGTTGTTTTTGGTGAGATGTAAATTATTATAAAGGAAACTTTGAAAGATATTAACCAGAGTAACAAATCTATAGGATTATGTGTATATACAGTGATTGTGTTTGAGAGAGTAAAAACTACACCAGGAGAAAATAAAAGCAATGGATGGGGTAATTCATCAATTTTTTGTAATGAGGTATTAAATTTAGATGGTGCATTGGATGTATGGAATGTAGGCACATTGACAGGCCCATTCCACCCCATGTTTGATATGAAGCTTAAAATCTGAAGCTCAAAAGTATGTTCCAAGATGCATCTTTCAATGATTAAAACTTAAAATATACAACCTCAAGCTTGGTAAAGTTGCATATCAAAATGGATTTAGATATGCTAAGCAATGTTGAATAGGAGATTTTTCAAAACATTCAATTAATTATTTTTTCACTTTGGTTTGGTCAAGCTCAGATTCAGAGGTACCTTAGGCACCTAGTTTTTTACCTATGGGTGAGAAGTCTGCATCAATCACTAATGGAAATGTTAGAAACAATTCACTGAGATGATTTCTAATGGCCTGTTAAGGATTATCAAAAGCTCTGATGGAAGGGCCTTAAAATAACTAAACAATGATTTAACAAAATTCTCTGAATGGTTTTTTTTTTTTTTTTTTTCTTTCTTTCTGTTTTAGTTAAGAACAGTTCTTGTATTAGTTAGAAATTCCCTACTTGATATCGAAGTGTCCTATGCAGAGAACTGGTAGACTGAGTAGTCAAGGGTAATGGAATTTTCAAACAAAGAATTAATGGCCTTAGAAAAGAGAACTTCACATGTATACCTGGATCTGTGGTAGTAATAGCCCCAGTCTGTGCAAAATCACAGTTCCAACTATTCCGACCCTTAGCCTGATAGTACGCATTCATGGCATAAGCAGCATGGCAGGCCACTGTATTTGGTGAATAGCAAGGACCTCCTGGTTGAATAGGACTACAGTCAATGCCTTGTCCACAAGCATAGTTCAAATTTTCCTGCAAAGTTTTCTCATCTGCTCCCGGCTTGGTAATGCACCAGACTCTCCCTGTAGGAGGAGCTGTCACAGGCCCCTCAGTGCGTCTAGGAGGGGCTGTAACAGGCCCACCAGTGCGTGGAGCAGAAGGAGATGGGCGTGTAGGAGCTGTGACAGGCCCAGCAGTGCGTGGAGGAGAAGGAGATGGACCTGCACTCTGCCTCATTTTCAGATTAAATTAGAAATTACAGATTATGTGAGAATGTTTAAACCTTCAATACAAACTACAGTCTACAATCGGGACTTCCCCGGTAAGGCCTTTCAGGACCAATTCCGGGAAGGGTTGAGCTTTCAGTCAGGACGAACTGCACTTATCTGAACATAAAAAAAAAAAATATGAAGCAATTTTCTTACCGGCGATTGCAGCAAGCCCACATCATAAGACATTGTCATATCAGATTTAAACAGCCCATAATTGCGCTCCGAGCTTGGTCCTGGCTTCAGGTCCTCATTGAAGAGGGCAAAAATATAGGTCTGAATGTACCGATTTGGCCTCAATGGGGTCCCTACCATGGAGGTCACATGCTTGATCAGATTACCATTGTAAGTAATTGCATTCTGCAAGCTCACCCCTGCCTCTGTAGGATCCCCAGCAGATGGCCATCCCGTTTCAGCCACCACTATATCAACACCAGGGTAACCCAGATATTTCATGGCCGAGTACACTGCGTCAAGCTGAGCATCAAACATGTTCGAATAGGTGAGCCCAGTGTTTGTGTCATAAAACCCCGGGTTGGGCTTGAAGAGTGCATAGGCAAGGGTTTGATCGGTGGGATTACTCTTGTAAGCAAAGAAGGGGTATGAGTTGATCATTAAAGGGGCCCCTATCTTCTGCAGGAAGTCAAGAAGGGATTTCATGTCAAAACTCTCATTGAAACGGCCAGCAGAGGGGGGAACAGATGCAGAAAGTGTGGCCATAGAATGAGGTGTAGAGACCTTAATTTGCTTGTCAAGTGAAACTCCAGCAAGGGCAATGTGCAAGTTCTGCATTGCAGGGAGGAGCTGGGAAATCAAAGCTCTGTCCCCAGAGAACAGAACCTCGTTTCCTACCGAGATCCCAATGATATCAGTGGCAGGAACAAAAGGAACGATATTGTTCTTAACCCAATTCTGTGCTACAGTCAGCTGGTTCAGGGATGGGATTTGTTCGTTACCAATGCCTACAACTAACCCAATTCCTGTGTTAGCAAAGGCTTGAAGAACTGCAGAATCTGCTCCATACAGTTTCACTTTTGAAATAGTTGTACGTTGAACCAACTTTGCTACTGCAGATGGTGGAGGAAGATTGTCTGCGGTTTGTCCATAGGCAACACCTAGGCCTTGTGATCGCTGCACCAAACTCCTGCCTCTGCGTCCACTTTCTGCAACAATTCACATTAACAAGCACAAAATGAAGTGAAAAGATACGTAAATAATAGAACCATATCACTATGGGTATTGATAATCATATAGGAAATGGATGTTCTGAATATCAATCTCATAACCACGACAGTGCCAATAACGAAAATCATATCAACAGCATAACCAGAGCAAGCAATCCCATAGAGATACAATCATCATGAAAACAAATATTGAAAATCCTGTCAACAACACAACGGAATGAATACCTACTCATACAATTTCACAAACCCACATGAGAACCATGTGAATGCCGGCATTCATAATCACATGAGTACCTATCATAACCATATCAGTAACCAGTAACAAATATTGAAAATCCTGTCAACAACACAACAGTATGAGTGCCTATTCATACAATTTCACAAACCCACATTAGACCAACTGTTGCAAATCTTGTCAACAGCAGAACCATGTAAATTCCAGCATTCATAACCAAACGAATACCCTTCATAACCATATCAGTCACCATTACTGAAAATCCTGTCAACAACCCAACGGTATGAATAGCTACTTATACAATTTCACAAACCCACATCAGACCCAATGTTGCAAACCATGTGAATACCATCATTCATAATCACATGAAAACCCTTCAGAACGATATCAGTCCTTGTATAGCTACATCAAATCTGAACAAAGATATTTCACCAGATAATGACTGATGAAGGATTAAAACAGCTGGAATTACAGACATGCAATTATAAGGGTAGCTAAATCGAATACCAGCAAAAATACTTCACCAGACAATGACTGATGAAGGGTTACAACAGCTGCAATTACAGATATACAATTATAAAGGTCTCCCAAATATAGCTGGCACTGAAACTATAAGTAGCCTATCATCCTATGCCATTCTATGACTGTTAATAAAAAAAAAAGGATGATTACCTCCACATGGGATGCAATATAGGATGACTGGTAGTAAGATCGTAATTGCAGCTACTTTTACTCTCATCTCCATTCTATGAAAAGTGAGTAATCTAGTTCCTCCTTTCTCCCGTTCAACTGTGCTACTCTCCTTCAATACCTGGAACCATATAAATATATACTGCAAAGTTTAGAACAAGTTCCAGTGTTGAAGTAGCTAACACGTCCGGAATTCTTTAGATAAAAGATGATTGTGATTTCGCAATCTGGGTCCCCCAGCCAGGTGGCTTCTGGTAACTAATTTTAAGACAAAGTGCACAGACATAACATCACAAGGAGACCGGTAAAGGAGAACAGTTGTACACTGAAATCTATAAAAGAGATATGTGGAGGAGAACAAACTTGCACTGAAAGCCATACATTAATTGACTAAAATGCCCTGTTTATTCATATTGCATGGCAATTGTTGTCCATAATGACCGAAGTAATGATGATGGGTATGCTGCCAAATACCGACCTTCCTTTGTTTTGTCTTTTTGGATAAGAAAAAAACAATGGGAAATATGAAGCTTCCTTCCTGGCCAACTTCAGAAAAGTATCTACAAAGAAGGATCCAGAAACATTTAGGTGAAATTGCATCGAAATATAGGGTGAGTGGGTGGAAAAAATGTCGGAAACATTTCTGCAAAATTGCAAGGGTGGGTGGAAAGAATGAAGGGCACATCGCATCACGGTATATTAAGCAGCAGCATCGGACATGCAACACAAGTGTGGGTCAAGTTTAATTTCATTGAGTTTGTTCTTGATTTTGTTTTAAGGTTGATGTGATGTTCTAAGGTGTATATGATGTTGGTTTGATATTTCATTAAGTTTATCTTATTAAATGTTTATTCTGAATTCATTTATATTGATAAATTTATTAGGATTTTAAGTATGTAATTTTAAAAAGAAAATTAAATTTTAAAAGAAAATATGTACATATTATTTGTGAAAGATACTCATATCTATATCTATAAATTATATATTAAATAATCTTTTTCTTTAATCTATATAGCTTCTATATTAATATGAAATTAAAAGGTTACAAACATACTTGTTAATAGGGAAATTAGGACTACAATCATTCAAATTTTAGTGTTCGATATTTTGACAAGGATTTTTACTTTCATGTCTTTGAAAATAATAAAATATATATAGCTATTGATAGAATCATAAGAGATACAAAAAAAATTAGAGGAAGATATCAATCATTCTCATAATAATTCCCAAAACAAAAAATAACCTATTTGACTACCCCACGAGGTTCTATGCCTACTTCTACTAGCCTTGAGTAGTTCCCTGTGCCACACGATTTGCATGAATGAAAATAGGGTGGTAGGAGGAGCTTTTGGATCCTTGTGAGTGCTATGTTGATGCTAGAGGGTCATTTCCATTGTCATGAGGGTTGGCTATAGTGATGTCAATATCAAAGGAAATTGTATAGACTGCCCCAAACTACCTGTTGTTCAAATCTAGTTTATGAACGATAACCTGTTGTCACTTCCCTCTTCCATCCACTCCTTAGGCTATAAAGATATTATTCAACCAATAGGGGTTAGTGAGATTGAATATTTTGGTGTCCCTATTTTGTGAAAACCTAGTGTTAGGAATCCAATCCTTGAATTCTACTTTAGTTTGACCATTGGATAGATTCCTTCATTTTTGTAGAACCAAATTTTACATTTCGAAAACCCCTTGATCCTTCACTACAAAATAGAAATGATGGTGGTAATTGGAGGCTACCTTCATGGTGTCCTTTTTGGCCCTTTTAATACGATGAGGAGGCTTATGTGACCTCGATGTTTTAACATTTGTCCTGGGCCCCTTTTGGAGCCCACTCTTGCTAGATTTTGGGCACAATTCATTATCACAGTTTAGTTTTGTAGTGTGAGGGAATGAAATAGGGGTGCAAGAAGGGGAATAGTGGTTAAAGATAGAGACGTTACATATCGACTAAGGGGAAAGCGCCAAGGCCTAGGAGGTATTCACCTACCCTAAGGAGAAAACCAAATAGAATCCTTTACTATTAGTAGTCCTAATCTTAGCCACTTGTGTATAGGAATCATAAATTGCAACTCTATTGAGCGATAAGCCATAAAGAGTTTTAAGGACTCATAAACAAACCCAAAAATCCTAAGTTGAGCTAGGTGAGCCAAACCTGGAGGAGGAACCATCACCACCATGGAAAACAATTGCACCTACACCTTCAAATTTCCATTTGCTTCTATAGCTAAGGAAGGGAATTTGAATTGAAGCAATTATTTCATCCATGATGCCACTCGAGGTAAGAACGAACAAGAAATTATGCCAACAACTACAAAATGAATGGGTTGGCTCTACATTAATGGCTCTCGTCCTCCTCTTTCTCCATATATTTGCTCCTCACAAGCATGAAACTATGTAGATGGGACACCTCAATGCATATGGAACTAGCCCCTTTCCCAACCAATGGTACCCCATTTTGGAGTTGAACCATGTTTCATTGGAAATTCAAGTAAAATAAAGATATCCATATCAAAAGAATTGATAATATTTAGGGGATAGAGATATGTTACTTAATTTATTATTTTTTTTGTCTTCAAAAATTTGTAATGTGACATGTGTCAATTTTTTCTCAAAAATATTTCATTTCATAGGGTGTAAGTATACATATATTTAATATTAAAATTAATTCAGATGTCCTCCAAATAAATGAAGTGAGCATTCAAAGAAATTAGGTTGGACACATTGCATAAAATATAAGATTGGTGTTTTTGGATGACCCCTAAATAAACAATAGAGAATCCATTTGGCATGGTCCACATGTTTTGTATTCTTTCATATATGAATGATAGTCATGTATCTAGTGCTAATCGAAAGGAGTTTCTGTAGTGCTAATCGAAAGGAGATTCTGATGGGATAATTAGCAATGGATGGATGATGGGATAACATGATAGAGGAGGTCATGAGAAAATCATTCACTTGTGTGAGATCAACCTTAGATTGATCACAGTGGGGGCTTTGATGGAGGTCTCACAAGGTTCCAATAGAAGTTTTGATGGCTAACCAAAATGACACATGTAGAAAGGACTTGTAGAAAGTGACATGCAAAAGAATCTATTGAGGATCAATCGATTAATAGGAAATCAAGGTCTATTGTTATGTCCCAAGAAATATTTATGGGTACTCGTTGTTGAAGATTTCAACAAGAAACAGTGAAATTGGCATATGGAAACATCATTCCTTGATCCTAGTGAAAAATAAGCACCTACACTAGGTGGGGCCCACACAGGCTATTTTTAGGTGTATGTCTATTTTTAGACATGTTGAGAAAATATAAAATTGGTAGGAGGCTGATTCTAGATGGTTGAGAAAAATCTATTTTTAGATGAGTTTCTATTTTTAGATGAATGGGCGAAGTCTATTTATAAATCTTATGTCTAAAATTAGAATGCATGTCGATTATTATTAGCCCTTAATAATAATCAGACAATAAATGGTAACTTATTCTCTTGGAGCACTTTATTTCAGTGAACAAATGTGGCACATCAGTGGGCTGAAGGAATTACGCAATTCCTAGGGTGGTTGGTGACTCATGCATGGAGTAATTTGTTATAACTAACTGTGGCAGAGTTGTAACAGAGTTGGAAGAGTAGTTATGGGAGTTGTTATTTAGTTTAACTCAGTTCAGTGAGTTAAAATCAGTTGTGCTAGTTGTAACTGAACATACACTAGTGATAGATGAGTGAATTAATTATTTAATTAATTCACAAGTAGTGTCTTACTTGCAACTGAAGAAATACAACAATTAACTACTTGCATGTCAGATCTAGTGGAGACCCAGTGGAGAGATAGGTGAAAGGGTGAGATGGATTATCAGTTGTGACTATAGTGATGCATTCAATGCATCTACACACACATTGGAGATGCTTATGAGGATTTCATAGTGAAAGCAAGGAAAGGTCGAATTCATTCAAGGTTCTTCTTCAGCAGGGATTGCACAGTGGAGGCAGGTTGTTAGGAGGCAAGAAGTTGGTGCATAGATATGCAAATTTCTGCATGACAGTGTGTGGCGATTGTAGATTGTACTGAGAGCTCTATGAGATGAGCTTTGTATGAGATTGTTACATGTTCCATTGATATACATAATATATGATAGTTGGGGTTTTTAGCTTTAAGATTTCCTGGTAAAACATCTTGTTATTTGCGATTGATTTTGCTTCATATGTGTTTTGCAATTGGAAATTTAATTTCCACAATGAATTAAGTGGAAGGATTATGTATTTAACATAATATTAGATTGTTAGATCAGGAGAATCCGGAAATACATTATTGTGTTTATAAATTTCTACATGGTATCGGAACAGTGTTAATCACTGGAGATCGCAATATTGAAGCGGTGCTGAGTTTTGTGCTGGTGGAAACAATTCAAAATTGCTGCAAGAATTTCTTGGTGTGACAGTTGAGTATACATTGAAATGGCTTTCAATGGGTTGCGGTTGGAGTATGCACTCAAGGGCAGCTCTAACTACATAGCCTGGAAGGATAGGATGGAGGTGGTGCTTGAAGATAATGGCTTGAAGGAGTTCATCGATATCGACATTCCTAAGCCCACTTCGGTAGATGCTGCTGTACTTGATGCATGGCAAAAGAAAGTAGCAAGGGCGAGGAGGATTCTGTTGGAAGGTGTGAAAGACCATATTATGTCAAGCGTTCATGGGAAAACCACTCCATTTGAAATGTGGAAGGCTTTGACGAATCTTTTCCAAAGCAACAACAACCATAGGAAATTGGCGCTGAAGGATATACTCAGAAAAATCAAGATGGAGAAGAACAACACTATTCCAGTATACTTAACAAAGTTTTTCCAATGTAGGGATGAGCTTGGGAGTGTAGGATTCAGTGTTGCAGATGATGACATGGTGAGCTTGGCTATCCTTGGGCTTCCGAAGAGTTGGCACAGTTATCAAGAATCTGTCAATGGACAGGAGAAACTACCGGATTGGGAGCGACTGTGGTTAGATATAGTGTAGGAGGAGATAAGGCGGACCACCAGGGATGGATCTTCATCAAAGCATGATGATGAAGAGGACTGTGCTTTGGCTGCCAAGGTGAAGAAGAAGAAGGGGAAGAAATTTCATTTTATATCTGAGGTCAGTGGAGATGGCAAGAAGCACAACATGTCCAAAGTGAAGTGTTTTCACTGTCACGAGTTTGGACATATTGCCACAAATTGTCCACATAAGAAGAAGAGCAAGATGGTTGTTGAAGCTGCAGCTGGTGAGGCCCTTGCCTCGCAATTTGAGCTTGACTTCTCATTCATCGCATGCATGGTGTCTAGTGCATTGGGATCGGGGTGGTACTTTGATAGTGGTGCTTCCTTTCACATGACGAGAGAAATTGTTCAGTGACTTGGTGGAGAAAGATCTCTAGATGCATGTTGAGTTGGGAAATGATGGAAGATACATTGTGACTAACATTGGTACCATTACCTTTCAGAGGGTGTCAGGTATACTCTTTCATTTAAAAAATGTTGTGCATGTTCCAGGTTTAAAGAAGAATTTAATCTTAGTCACAATGTTAGAGGATAGAGGCTATGATGTTGTCTTTAGTGAAGGAAAAGTTTTCCTACGACACAAAGAAATAGGGCAAGCCAAGAAGGTTGGGATTTGAGTTAAGAATCTCTACAAAATTGAAGTAGATGGGATTTCTACGGAGCTTCCTACTGTCAGGAAGTGCAAGAAAGCCATGCAATTGAAGCTTGAGAGGGATCAGGATTTGCATGCAAGTAAGAGTGAACCTCGGGATGTGGAGCAACCACAATATGAGGATCATGGAGTGGGAGCAATCACTCATGCAGATAAATTTTGTTCCAGATGGGCAGAGGGAGTGCATGCAACGATACCACCAGGTAAGAGGTGGGGCGACATGTATGAGTAATCCTAAGAAGAGATTTCTGGGCAGGATTCATTGAGGTGGTGTGGATCTCATGACTTGAACCTGGCTACGAGGAGCCCACAGAGTAGCAGTAGCATGATCAGTTGGATTGATGCAGTTAGATCAAAGTGACAATGTCGGATACTGGAGCGTGCATCAGAATTGACAGCAAGTGCAGAGTTCAACACTGCAATTGTTCCTAAAGACATGTGCAGTAGCTAAGCAGAAGTTAGAAGACTTTGACAATACATGCATTAGAATGATTGAGTTGTTTGGAGGCTATTCAGTTTGGGAAGTGTTGCATGCAAGTATTGCAGGGCGGATGCATGGAGTTGCAGAGTGCATGCAAAGACAATCCTTTCTTGTTGAGAGGGAGTGTTGAAGATTGCAACAAGAAATAGTGAAATTGGCATCCGGAAACATCATTCCTTGATCCTAGTGAAAAATAAGCACCTACACTAGGTGGGGCCCACACAGGCTATTTTTAGGTGTATGTCTATTTTTAGACATGTTGAGAAAAATATAAAATTAGTAGGAGGCTGATTCTAGATGGTTGAGAAAAATCTATTTTTAGATGAATGGGTGAAGTCTATTTATAGATCGCTTGTCTAAAATTAGAATGCATGTCGATTATTATTAGCCCTTAATAATAATCAGACAATAAATAGTAAATTATTCTCTTGGAGCACTTTATTTCAGTGAACAGATATGGCACATCAGTGGGCTGAAGGAATTACGCAATTCGTAGGGTGGTTGGTGACTCATGCATGGAGGACTTCGTTATAACTGACTGTGGCAGATTTGTAACAGAGTTGGAAGAGTAGTTATGGGAGTTGTTATTTAGTTTAACTCAGTTCAGTGAGTTAAACTCAGTTGTGCTAGCTGTAACTGAACATACACTAGTGATAGATGAGTGAATTAATTATTTAATTAATTCACAAGTAGTGTCTTACTTGCAACCGAAGAAATAAAACAGTTAACTACTTGCATGTCAGATCCAGTGGAGACCCAGTGGAGAGATAGGTGGAAGGGTGAGATGGCCTATCAGTTATGACTATAGTGATGCATTCAATGCATCTACACACACATTGGAGATGCTTATGAGGATTGCACAATCAAGGCAAGGTAAGGTCGAATTCATTCAGGTTTCTTCTTTAGCAGGGATCGTGCAGTGGAGGCAGGCTGTCACGAGGCAAGAAATTGGTGCATATATATGCAAATTTTTGCATGACAGTGTGTAACGATTGTAGATTGTACTGAGAGCTCTATGAGTTGAGCTTTGTATGAGACTGTTACATGTTCCATTGATATACATAATATATGATAGTTGGGGTTTTTAGCTTTAAGCTTTCTCTGTAAAACATCTTGTTATGTGCGATTTTGCTTCATATGTGTTTTGCAATTGGCAATTTTATTTCTGCAAAGAATTAAGTGGAAGGATTCTGTATTTAACATAAGATTAAATTGTTAGATCAGGAGAATATGGAAATACATTATTGTGTTTATAAACACAATAATGTATTTCCAGATTCTCCTGATCTAATAATTTAATATTATGTTAAATATAGAATCCTTCCACTTAATTCTTTGCAGAAATTAAATCGCCAATTGCAAAACACGTATGAAGCAAAATCAATTGCACATAACAAGATGTTTTACTGGGAAAGCTTAAAGCTAAAAATCCCAATATCATATATTATGTACATCAATGGAATATGTAACAATCTCATACAAAGCTCAGTTCATAGAGCTCTCATTACAATATACAATCATCACACACTGTCATGTAGAAATTTGCATATCTATGCACCAATTTCTTGCCTCCTGATAGCCTGCCTCCACTGCACGATCCCTGGTGAAGAAGAACCCTGAATGAATTCGACCTTATATTGCCTTGATTTCACAATCCTCATAAGAATCTCTAATGTGTGTGTAGATGCATTGAATGCATCACTATAGTCACAACTAATAGGCCATCTCACCCTTTCACCTATCTCTCCACTGGGTCTCCACTGGATCTGACATGCAAGTAGTTAACTGTTTTATTTCTTCAGTTGCAAGTAAGACACTACTTGTGAATCAATTAAATAATTAATTCACTCATCTATCACTAGTGTATGTTCAGTTACAACTAGCACAATTGAGTTTAACTCACTAAACTGAGTTAAACTAAATAAAAACTCCCATAACTACTCTTCCAACTCTATTACAACTCTGCCACAGTCAGTTATAACGAAGTCCTCCATGCATGAGTCACCAACCACCCTAAGAATTGCATAATTCCTTCAGCCCACTGATGTGCCATATTTGTTCACTAAAATAGAGTGCTCAAAGAGAATAATTTACTATTTATTGTCTGATTATTATTAAGGGCTAATAATAATCAACATGCATTCTAATTTTAGACAGGTGATCTATAAATAGACTTCACCCATTCATCTAAAAATAGATTTTTATCAACCATCTAGAATCAGCCTCCTACTAATTTTATATTTTTCTCAACATGTCTAAAAATAGACATACACCTAAAAATAGCCTATGTGGGCCCCGCAGTGTAGGTGCTTATTTTCACTAGGATCAAGGAATGATGTTTTGAATGCCAATTTCCACCATTTCTTGTTTGCAGTAATTCCTAACTCCCCTATCAACAGAAAAAATATGTCTCTTTCATGCGACATGCTAGCTCCAGTTTTCAAGCCACTGCCCAGATCTGCATGCAACCTTCCCTAAGCGAAATAGCCTCAAACACACCCAGGCCTCGGTATAATGCATCTATCATCAAAGTCTTCTGACTTATGCTAGTACCAATTGCACATGTCTTTTGGAACCACTCTGCTATTGAACTCTGCACGCACTCTACACTTGTTGTCAACTCTGATCTACGCTCCAGTATCCAACACTGTCACTTTGATCTGACTGCATCAATCCAACTGATCATGCTACTTCTGCTCTGTGGGCTCCTCGTAGCCAGGTTCAATTCATGAGATCCACACCATCTCAATGAATCCTGCCCAAAATTTCTTCTTGGGATTATTCATGCATGTCACCCCACCTCTCACCTGGTGGTATAACTGCATGCACTCCCTCTGCCCATGTGGCACGAAATTTCTCTTCAAGAGTGGTTGCTCCCACTCCATGATCCTCTGCATGTGGTTGCTCCACATCTTCAGGTTCATTCTCACTTGAATGAAAATCCACCTCCCTCTCAAGGGTCAATTGTATGGCTTTATCACACTTCCCAACAGTAGGAAGTTTTGTAGAAATCACATCTACATCAAATCTATAGAGATTCTTCTACATCTCCAGTTGTGGCTACTCCTCAACCTTCTGAGACTGCTTCTCAGGCTGCATATTGAGAGGTTCCCTCTCAACCACCAAGTCACTAACTTATGCTTTTCTCCTCAAAGCTTTGCATGCATCTTGTACCTCAGTGCATGTAGGTTCTTGGCTCGCGCACATTGTAATTGTTCCGCCGTCACAAATTTTTCTAGCAAAAGAGCTAATTTTAAATCGACGATATCTCCCTCGTCCGAGCTCCAATTCGACTGATTTTTTTTCTCAATTTGGGTACTTTTTCATAAGGAATCCAAATATGCTATTTGTTTCTGAAAATTTTTCATCACAATTTTCAGATATTATCTGGAAACTTGCACACCCAAATAATTCCTGCTCTCATACCATGTAGAAAATTTATAACACAATGTTAATACCATGTAGAAATTTATAAACACAATAATGTATTTCCGAACTCTCCTCATCTAGGAAATTGATATTATCTTAAATACATAATCCTGCCTCCACTGCGCGATCCCTGCTGAAGAAGAACCCTGAATGAATTCGACCTTACCTTTCCTTGACTGTGAAATCCTCATAAGCATCTCCAATGTGTGTGTAAATGCATTGAATGCATCACTATAGTCACAACTGATAGTCCATCTCACCCTTTCACCTATCTCTCCACTGGGTCTCCACTGAATTTGACATGCAAGTAGTTAACTGTTGTATTTATTCAGTTGCAAGTAAGACACTACTTGTGAATTCATTAAATAATTAATTCACTCATCTTTCACTAGTGTATGTTCAGTTACAACTAGCACAACTGAGTTTAACTCACTGAACTGAGTTAAACTAAATAACAACTCACATAACTACTCTTCCAACTCTGTTACAATTTGCCACTATTAGTTATAACGAAGTTCTCCATGCATGAATCACCAACCAACCTTGGAATTTGAAATTCGTGCAACTCAGTCATATATTTATAACCACTAGATTAGATGAGATCATAAATGCCCATTGCATAAGAAAACATTATGGTTAGGAACAATAGTCATATTTTGAACTTAGGCATATTAGGACTCAAGAGTTAAACAAAAAATAAAGTCTCACTAATAAAGTGATGTAATAATGAGGAATTTAATATAGTGACCAATGTAATAGTTTTCAATTGGGTCTATCTTGGGTGGTTGGGAGGACTAATTTTTATCCTCCCCACTTGGTTTTAATTCCTACAAGTGGCATATTAAGCTCTAAACAAATCTATTATTATAATGACATCAATCCATGCTACTAATCAATCTTATTCCCTAAAGATACTAGGGTTTATCTTGGATATCATCCTTGAAATGAGCTACTTAGGGGTTTTCCTAGATAGTGTAACCTAAAAATGAAATAAATTAATGCGATAGTTATTAGTTAAGTATTTGGGAGTTTCCTAATGGATTTTTATGAATCAAGAACCTTGAAAATGATCAAAATTAAATGAATTAAATCCACTTTTAGGGGTAACCCTCCTTTTACAATGAATCTATGCACAAGGCAAGATGATATGATTTTAAAGCTAGATCTCCTTTGTGTGTGTGTGTAGGAGGCAAAGGGTACAATCATAACTAAAGGGTGTATTGAACCATACTAATATAACATGGAAATATAATTTAGTGTCTAGGGATTTACACATGGATTTATGCTTAACATAAGGATTTAACATGCCCTTCCCCTTCAAAAAAGTGTTGTCCTAAACACTTAACTAACAATGGGTGCTTCTGCATGAATGAATCACCTTCTGATATTTCCTCTTCCACTATTTGGATCTTCCATTTTATGAAGTACTTAGTAATTACACATTTTCATAGCTTTACTAATCTCTCTATTTCATAGCTACTTAATCCTTATTTCAAGGATTTTTCTATTTCTAGTATGATTTTACCTTCTTCATTATCTTTGGTAAAATAGCTAGGACTAGGATCTTGTCTTTGACTACCTTCATTAAGCAGGAAACATGGAAGATAGGATCTACACATGAAGTCGCATGAAACTCCAATTTGTAAGCCATACTTCCAATCCACTGCAACACATTATAGAGGTCGTAATAGATGTTTTCTAATTTATTGTCCTTATTTTGTTGTTTGAGGGGCATTTGTTTATATGGTTGCAACCACAAAAATACCCAATTATCCACTTCAAATTCCCTTTCATTGTGATATTTATTTTCTTGTTGATTCATCCTATTTTTTTTATAACCAAGTTATCCTTAAATAATTTGAGAACCTCTTGTGAGTACTCTATGTGGTACTTCACTACTTAAAACTTTGTAGTTCCTTTTGAGGGTAATGTGATGGATGGAGGATGAAATCGAAAAAGTGCCATAAATGGGGAAATTTTTGATAAAGTATGAAAGGATGTGTTCTACCACTATTCTACCAAGGGTAAACACTTGACCTATTGTGACTATTTATTAGAGCACATAAATCAATATATCCTTATAAACATTTACAATCTCATTTTTCCCATCAGATTAAGGATGGTAAGATGAGTTGTGAACCAATTGAGTACCCAAACAAGAAAATAATTCATTCAAAAAATTTCCATTGAAAATTGGATCTCTATCACTTACAATAATATTGGGCATTCCTTGTATATTTTGAACTATTTCCATGAATTTGTTGTACCATAATTTCTTTAAAAGGATGAAAAAGAGAGAAAAAAATAGGCATACTTTGTTAGTTGATCCATTACTACCATGATGTCATTCTTTGCTTCATAATTGGGTAAAACCTATAATAAAATCCATAGAAACTTATTCCTAATATTGACTTGGTACATCTGATGGTTGTAGGAGACTTGGGGTCTTGTTTGTATCTCTCTCTTATTCTATTAGTATACCACATGTTCATCCATAGACCTTTGAACATAATTTTCAAGACCTTCCCCAAAAAATCCTTCTTGATCCCATGGTAAGTTTTCAATATCTTGAACATCTTCCTATAAGATAAGTGTGAAATTCCAAAAGTACCATTTGTTTGAGTTGGGAATTCTTACATACATATAGATGATCTTGATACCACAATATTCTTCAACACAAATTTATCTAATGCACATGGCTCCTCTTTTAATTGTTTAATGATCTTTCATACCTTTTGATCTTTCTTCAATTATATCCTTACTTATTCCATCCAATAATATTGCATAATAGAACTAGCACATAGTAAATCCTCTATTTATTCTTCTTTCCTTGAAAGTTCGTCTGCGACCGTATTAATGTTTTTCTTTTTTCGTAAATAATTTCAAAGTCATGACTTAGCATCTTTATAACCATTTTGCTGAATCTCTTCTTAAGATAATCATTGCTCCAAAAAGTACTTCAAAGTGTCATGATATTTTTTTTCATTGAAGCATATTCCTAGTAGGTATGGGAGCCATTTTTTAACTACATTTAGTATGGCCAACCTAATTTTTTCATAAATTGGTTTAAATTTGTTCTTTCCTTTAAGTTTTATGCTTTAAAATGCAAGTGACCTTCCTTCTTGCATTAAAATCACACCAATGTCATGGTGTGAGGCACTACACTCCACATTAAAGGTTTTTGTGAAGTTATTTGTGTTTGGGACAAGAGTTGTACACATAGCCTCAAATTTCTAAAATGCTTTGGTTTCTTCTTGAGTCCAAGAAAATGTTTCCCTATTGAATAATATTGTTAGAGGTGTTGCGATTTAACCATAATTCTTGAGAAACTTGTAGTAGTAGCCTGTCAATCCTAAGAATCCTCTGATTTTCTTCAAGGTTGTGGGGATTGATTCCATAACAGCCTTAGTTTTATGAGGACCTTGAACTATAAAGGAATGTTTGGATGGTTTTTCATATATTTGTTTCTCTTCCAACAATTTTAGGATCTTGCACATGTTCTTCCCAATATTTTCTATAGATGAGTATGCCATAAAATAAATATTACCACACATTTTTGAAGAAAGGGTTTTATAATATAATTCATGAAGCTTTGAAATGTTGAAGGTGCATTAGTAAGTCCAAATGGAATAACCAAAATGTAAAATTATTGGATAATATGCACATAAAATCTAGTTGCAAAGAAGAAAAAACAACAATTGTAAGTTTGAGACCAAAGAGAATTAAGAGAGAATGGATATTGGATTTGTGACCATATATAGAATACTATCCATGTGAGAGGAAATGCACATTATTGGGCTTCTAATGCATCTACATAGTTAAATACTAGTAAACTACTTCTTAGTGTTAGTTCATTGGCCATGTGATGGTGGAGTGGAATTACATGAAAAACCTTAGAGACATGCACAAGTGGAGAACTGATGCATGCATTGCGCAACTCATGCATGCATCATGTAAGACCATGCATGAAAAATGTAACATGAAACTCATGCATGCATGCATGCATGACTAGAGTGATGAGATAGTGGTGCATGGAGAACTCAAATCCACTTCAGTAATTGAAGTGAAACTGATGCATCACTGAAGGAAAATTGCACACTTTTCTACGAGGGGAATATTCTCACCAAAGGAGGAATATCCAAGGCCAAGTGTGCTCTCTAGCCATAAACTAAAAAAATGTTAACTAGGTAAATATGTAGGAATATGTGCATGTACACTAATAAACCCACTGAAGCACAAGTAAGGTGTGTAGAATAATTAAGTCTCGACAGTATGTATCATGTTAGGTACCCATGTATAAAATAAATAGCAAAAATAGAAGGTTAAAACCTAGTGGGCTAACTCCCCCTTCAAAAGGCAATGCTAACTATGTCAATTGCTATTTAGTTGTGTCTTTCACCCCCAAGAGATATCACAAAGATACAAAGTTATACTCGGTGAATGCAGTTGTGAATATATTTGCAACTAGCTCTAAATAAACTTGATATTACAAATCAATAACTCCATCGTTTACTTATACTTGGATGAAGTGCCTAAGTATCTCTATATGTTTGGTTCTTTACAATGTACTAAATCGTTGCATAACTTCAATGTATTATAATTATCACACTAGATAATAGTCACTCAAAAAAATTGTACACCCAACTCTATGAGGGAGTTTTGTAACTAGATGGCTTAAGTTTTAGCAATTAATACACCTTTGTATTCAACCTCTATTAATGATCCTTTGCAAAATCCTATGTTCTGGGATGTAACCTAAGGTGGAATTACAATCTATGCTATCACCAACCCAATATAAATTTATGTAGCCAAAAATATCAAGGCATACCCTGTTGTGTAATGTATACCAAATCTAGTGGTACCTTTGACATATCAAAGTATTCACCTAGAAATCTTCCAATGTAGTTCATGTGGTTCTTGAATATACCTAGAAATAACAACAACAACATAGGAGACATCATCTTAAGAGTGGGTGAGGTATAGAAGACTCCCAAACAATAGTTGATACTTATTATAGTCAACCAAAGGTGTAGCATCACCATATTCTAGCTTGACCTTAGATAGAAAGGGTGATCTGGGTTGTACAAGGAATGAAACAAAAGGCAGGAGATGAAATGAAACAAACATATAGAAATACACTAGAAAGCATAGTAATATGGTGAAAACCAAGCTTCTATGAATAAATGAAATAGTAGAATATTGTAGAACATAAACTATATAGAATGGTAGTAGATTCCTTTGAACAAAGAGAGACGGTGGCTATGCACATTCACAAAATATATTACAATAGGCAGGAAGAATAGAATTTTAACATAAACAAAGAACCCTATATGTCCAAAACTGTATCCCTAGAAGATGAAATACCAAAATATTTGTGGCCCTAAGGTGGTTAGTCGATACATCAAATTCTCGAGGGCATAAATTGTGTATACAATATTCATTTGGTGTGCAAAATATATTAGTAGAAAGAAATATTTAAGGAATAAAATTTTGATAAGGGAAAGGGTGTGTCATGGCAACCTCTAGCTCCCAAAATTGTCAAAAGAACATTGTTTAGGGCCTCAAATGACCCGAGAAGTTTGGGACTCAAATAATGATAAAAAATATACCAAGAAGATAGAGAACCATTGCAAAAATGGAAGTGGTCGATGGCCCCCAATATCCACTTGGATTAGCCCTCCCCCATTGGGAAGAATTTGTCTCCATTACATCAATTTCCCTTATCATAGGGGGGAAATTTTGTTGAATTTGACTCCTGGTGAGCCACTTTCCTTGGTTAAGAAGCTACCTTAATTTGATAACATCTTAGATTTGTATGTGTTGTTGGAGGATATTATTTGTCTTGGTGTCCATGATCCAATCGAATTTAGCCTATTCAATGTAGTCAAGATTGACTTCTATGGGACCCAATTTCTGAACTTCTTCTGAGGTGTCTAATAGAGGTGGAAAATATGGTTGAAGCAACTCCACATTAAATACTAGTTGAATCCAAGGAATTAGGGGGAATACTCAATTTAAAATCATTTTCACCCACAACCTTTATGATTGTGTAAGGCCCATATTAGAGTGGTCAGAGCTTCCTATGGGGGGTTGTGACACACTCTTTATAGATATGTAACCACACCTTATCACTAACTTGAAACTTGTGTGGAACCTTGTGCTAGTCATGTCATCACTTGTACTTGGCATTGCATTTTTGTAGGATATCATGATCCTATTGTTGAAGTTGGATTTTTTCAACAAATTTAGCTACTCTATCTTCCTTGACTTGAGCATGGATGAATCTACTAGTGAAGATGCATGGACAAAACTACATCAATTGGGGCCAATGGTTGGAAACCTAAGAAAACAAGAAAAGGATTGTGGCGAATGGAATTGTAGAAGGCTCTCTTATAGAAATGCTAAAAAAATGGAAGTATTTTGTCCCATGTATGTGGATGCTTGAGGTTGTATATGAAAAATATATACACAATCATCTTGTTGACCGCTTTTGTTGGTCCATAATATTTGGGATGGAAGTAGGTCGATTTGGTCAATTTTGTATCCATCAAAGACCGTGGGTTGGAACAAAATATGTTGAGAAGCCTACTGTCCCTATCTGAACTAATGGTTCAATATAGCCAAAAAATGAACCCAAACACACTTAAAAAAGAGAATAATAATGGATTCAACTATGATACTCTTATTTCATGGTGATAAAATGGCCATCTTAGAGAATCAATCGAAAACCAAAAACATACAATTGTTAACATTCTTTGTGGATAGGAAAAATGACATAGAATCCATGGAGATCAACTCCTAAGGCTTGTATGGGGTAGGTAGAAGAGTGTACAACCCTTGTGTCTTGATGGTTGGTTTATCAATGGCACATGCAATGCCACGATATGATATATCGGTGGACATCCTATTGAAACTTTGGACAATAGAAATATTTTTGAAGTACTGTTATTGTCTTCACCAAACCAAATTTACCTCCCACTCAATTATAATTTTCATCTTATATTAGCTTGGAACACTTGCTTAAAGGAAAAAAAATGTGATTCGGGTAGCACAATATTGCATCTTGGAGGTGGAAGTTTGGAAATTATTTTTCCTACAATCAATGTTTGGTATGTGAAAGAAAATTCAAAGTCAAGGGTATAATTATGGTCACCCAGAGGTCTCATGCCCACAAGAGTTAGAAACTGTGATTAATTCCACAACCGGGGGTTGAATGAGATATTCTGCAACATGATTGGTGCTACCATTATTTTATTTGATGTTCAAGTGAAATTGTTGCAGGTATGTGGACCATTTATTATGATGGTTATTCTATAACTTTCCTTGTGTATAAATGAATTGTATATGCATATGATAAGTGTGGATGATTGTATCCCTCCCTAGAGTATAATGCTTCTATTTTCAGTATGCCTACATATTGGAGTACATCTCCTTGTCATAGGTGGGGTATATTTGGAAAATACCATAGTGTTTCATTATGATAGGTGAGCATATGTACTTGATAAGTGAGGACTATAATGATAGAATAGTTAGATGCATTTGTCTCAATCTCAAATGGATGTTTTAGGTATGGAAGGGTGAGGGACTAGGGCAGAGAAAATGGGGTGTTAAGATACTCACATGCTTTCTATTGTGACTTGGACCAAGAAAAATTTACTTTTTCTCCATCCTTGGCTACCTGAATTAAGGTCCAAGTGATACGAGATAAACCCAACATGAACCTTCGGTAGAAGATAGAAAGGCCCAATAATCTATGGAGCTTTATTAGATTTATTAGGGCTAGAAAATACCGAATGACTTGGATCTTGGCTCGTTCCACATGCACCACATGCTCATCCATAATTTATCACAGATATTGAATTATTTTCATGCCAAATTAGAATTACTCCAAATTAGCATAGAACTTGTCTTATTAGAGGGTGCTCAAGACCTATTCATGAATGTCCTACAAATTTTGTCTAGTTTCTATTGAAGATCAAGATTCCATCCACATATAAAACCACAAAATAGTTTGTGAACGCTTTTAGGATATCATACATCATCCTAATGAATGTTATTTGAGCATTAGTTAAGCCAAAGGGCATGACCAACGACTCAAAAATTCCTTCTTTTTATTTGAATTTTGTATTCCATACATCAATTTGTTCAATTGGAACTCAGTGGTAGCATGACTTCATATCAATATTACTAAAGAACATGGCACCCTTAACATGGTCAAGAATATTTTCAACCCTAAGGATTGGATATCTTTTCTTGATAATGATTTTTTTAATGCCTTTATAATCAATATAAAGTATTCACGCCCCATTCTTGTTTTAGACCAACACAATTAGACTTTCATAAGGTGAGGAGGTCAACTAGATGTGGAACTTTTGGATGCGATCATGATATTTACATTTTATTTCCTCATTCTCCAAGAGAGAGAGAATATATTTATTGGCTCATTAGGAAAAAGAACACTGGGTATCAAGTCAATTGAGTGTTTGACCTGAAAGTGCAGAGGAACCCCCACAGGTGGACTGAAGATATTTCTGTATGTCTCTACAATCTTGTCCACTTGCTTCTGTTGTGTAGAGAGGCCTTGTGTCAATGTTGTTGTGGTCATAGTGATCTTCCTTTCACCTTTTGATCGAACCATGAAGGGTAAAAACTTTGTAATTTGAGAAATTGTGTTTTGTAATTCTTTTGTTGAGATCAATGAAATTGTAGTAGTTGGAACTACCTCTAGCACCTTATAGATTTGACCTTTGTGAGTAATAATGAATTACAAGGATGAGACACATAATGGCATGATGTTTCCACATATAAGGTTTTCCTGAAGAATATCACCAACTTTAAGTGGTGAAACCTCACATAATACCTCATCATTGAAGGGATTAATGCTATAGGATAGGCAACATTGTTGGTTGAAAAATATTTCTCATCCATGACTAAAAAAACCAATGGTGTATGGTTGGGGGTGTAGCATTGTCTACAAATTCAATCTCTTAATGGCCTCAGATGATATCAGATTATTTTCTCTCCCACTGTCAACAATGAAATGTAATGGGGTACCCTTCACTCACATTTATGAATGAAAGAAAAACTCCCCATATTCACGATCATATTTGGAGTATTTTTTGAAAATTTATCATTTCATAATATTATTGATAGAAATTTCCATAAAGATTCAAACCTATATTGATATTTCATTGAAATATGCACATGTAAGACTATAGTTATAAACCTTCATGTAATAAGTAAATTTCAATAGAATACACATATTATATGCAACATCAAGAAAATTAATAGTGACAATATTTACCCAATACAAGAAATGTTGGTTATAAATATTCATCCAACATAAATAAATTAATTAGAAAATTTCACCTAATGAATTTTTTTAACAAGAAATTATTTGTAGAGTTGGTATACCTTTTCATGAAAAAATTGAAATATTTTCCTAGCTTAAGATGGACATTAAATACAATATTCAACTATGTTTATAAACTCTATGATAAATATCACATCCTTGAAGTTTTCTCTGATCTTGATATTTCCTTTAGGGGCTCTCTCATCTAGGGTATGTAAAATTTTTTGTAGTTCTTCCAATTTTTTATCCATATCTTCCTATTTTTCATCCATCTTGTTTTTTCATCTATTTCCTACCGTATTCTTTTCCATATTTTCACCCATCCTTCTGCTCCATCTCTCCAATCTAGTTAAAATATTATTCTCTTTCTTCTTGCATCATGAATGAGATATATAGAGGTTTAGTTGGTGAAGTATATTTGGAAGCATCATTTGGAGCCATGGGAGGAAATAAAAATTCTCCTCTTTTATCTCTTTATTACATATCCTGAATAGCTAAAAGTAGCCAATTGCAAGAAATTTTCCTTTCAAAACCCTAATTTGGAGTTTATTTTGATGAATAACCTTTGTTCTTATGTATCTATAAAATATCTTAATTTTTTTTTTTTTAAACATCTCTCTCTCTCTCTCGATATTAAGGATCATAGGCTTTAATACCAAATGTTATTAAGCAAACACTTTGAAAATGGAAAAACATTCAACGAATAACAATCCACTTTGAGGAGGAAACTTCCTTTTGCAATAAATCAATGGACATAACAATACAAGATGATTCTAAAGCTAGATATCCTTAATTTATATAAAGCATGAAAATGGTACAATTACAATTAAAGGGTCTGACCAACTACACTAATATAACAATATAATGTAACTCACTCTCTACGACTTTACATGGTGCTTTAACATGAACTCGTATCCTTTTACTATATAATGAGACGTTACATCATCTAATATATGTACGAATTGACTCTTTCTCATAATCATATATATTATCTTGCACACTTGTCTATGTAAGAACATCATGGTATTAGAGCCGCAATGAAGAAAATAAGTCAGGAAAGTAGGGGAATGAGTTGTAGGACAATTGTGACTAGAGAAAGCATTGAGTGACTAATCATATGCATTGGATAAATGATAAAAAAATATAAGGGGAAACCCAATTCTAAATTGTATCAAGCTAATGGGAGATAGTGTAGATATGTGAACTCAAGATACCACAAAATCGATAAACCTTGATAGAGTGAGAGGAATCAGGTCATTGGTATCAACCATATGTATCGAAAGGTTGAACAAAAATGTAAAAGGTGTCATCAATCCTTTCATAGGCCTCCAATTCTAATTTCTCTTAGGATGAGAGAGATGCCACAAACGAAAATACCAAAAAATGGTGTTGCCCATGGGATATCCATTGGAGAGGTTCATTATGTATAGATAGTCACTGGGTTTGTGTATAGAAATTCATTATGAAAGGAGTGATCCATTAGGTTAATGTATAAAGGACCACTACAAAAGGGCTGAGATGTCAATACACAATAAGTTTATTTTTTAAGAAAGGATTGTGCTACTAATTAGAAAAAATAATTCCTAGCTACCAAAAGATAAATTGGGCGAATTTTCACCTATAATGGATTATGTATTAGTATTGGTGTAAACTATAGATCCATCATGTGAGTTGACATCATATAAAAAATATATGTAAGAGAATTGGGTCTATTTAAAGAAGAATTGAGATATATGGTTCATACTTGGAAAATTAATACAAGGAATTTTATTATTGTTGAGCCTATATTTATCGTATTTTAACATTATTTTTGAAGAGGCACATTTATATTAAAATATTAGAAACTAAGTTTTTGAAGTTATAGTCGAGAGGAGTTGTTTATTTTTATTATTTTTTGGGCATACAAAATAAATATTTTATGAAACTTGAAAATGACCAATTATGCAATCTAATGTTATCTATAGTGGATACTCCATTGAAATAATTTGTCAGAATAAATGTTGAAATATTCTAAAAAGTGTACGATGTGATTTTTTTTCTTTATATCGTAGATTTATTATCACTAGCTTAGTGCTCAAATTTATGAAACAACTAAAATATATATAAAAAAGAACAAGCAAATTAACACACCATACACACAAATTTACAAAATATGGTACTTTGGAAACTTAATATAGGATAAAAGTTAGCTAAAAGATGAGGCATTTGATTTCTCTCTTTTCTTTAGTCGTGAAATGCAATTACAAATAAAGGAGCACTTACGATGGATTTTCCTTTAACAATTTGGTTTGAATGACTACTACTTCTACTTCCTTATTTAAGATCTCAAATGCCACTCTTAGTGCTCTGCTCAACTATGGACTAAATACAATGTTAAAAGAATGAAACCTCTTCTCATCCTAGTAACTTGGTATTTAGCATAGCCTAATAATCATATAAGGTCAAGGTTAGTTAGTTTGTGTGCCTCAACACTCAATTAATGTGAGGGTTTTTGAACTTCTAAAATATTCTTGAAAGTCAATACGTGATGAGCTCCACATATATGAGTAATGGGTTTTGACATGGCATCCAGTGGTTATCATGGTAGTCAATGAGTTGGGTCAATTTGTAAGAGGAATAACATCCACCTACGAACTCATATTGATGTAATTTTTGAGTCGTTGGAAAGATTTCATTGTGTGGAATAGTGTTTAGGAGATATAATCTACAATCACAAAGTTTTGACCCCCAAAGAGTGAAATTTTATGCTTCAAACTGTATATGGAAGGTCATGGATACAAATATCCAAACTAGGACTTACTACTAAAATGTGCCCAACTAGCCAATTCCTCAAAATTTTATACCTAGAAACTCTCAAGATAGATGAAAAATTATAAAATGATCCATTCTAGATCATAATGTTTGATTTTATGATTCAAGTCCCATAAAAATAATAAATAGTAAATGAATGCAATTTAATTTAACGAGAAACCTCAATTTATAATGAATACATTGCATAAGACAAGATGAGATGATCCTATTTTTGTTGGTATATATATATATATATATATATATATATATATATATATATATATATATATATATATATATATATATATATATATATATATATATATATATATATATATATGAGATAGTGGGTATATTTATAATAGAATGGTACAATGAAAGGTTCTGGCATATGTAATAATATAACAATATAAATGTAATGACTTGATATCGAGAGATTAATTAGGGGTTTCATGGCTAACATGGGGCTTGTCTAGAGATCAGCATGTCCTTCCCCTTCAAAAAAGTGTTGTCTTAAACGATTGAATAATTGAATATATTTATTAATGAAGAAATAATCTTCCCTTGCTGCCTTTTCCATTGTTAAGTTTTTTCCATTTGATGAGGTAACCAATAATTGCTAAATTTCACAACTTATTAATCCTTGGTCAAGGATTTTTTTTTGTTCTAGTATGATTTGCATTATTCATTAATATTTGGTAAAGTATTTTAGATTGGGATCTTGTCAAATATGACCTTTTTTAAGAGATAGACATGGAAGACAAGATGCACACATGAAGGTGTAGGAAACTTCGATTTGTAATCCATACTTCCAATCCTATAAAAAACCTTATAGGGGCCATAATACTTGGGTGATAATTTATTGTCCTTTTTTTTAATTTCTTGAGGGACATTTGTTTATATGATTGTAGTATTAAAAATACCCAATCCCACACTTAAAATGATCTTTCATTGTGATCTTGATCTACTTGTTATTTAATTCTATTTATGTTATAACCAAGTTGTTCTTCAATAGATTGAGAACCTTTTGTTGGTGCCTTATGTAATACTTGACCCTTTGTTGTCCCTTTTAAGTGTGATGGGATGGATGGAGAAATATATCCATAAAGTGCCATAAATGGGGACATTTTTAATGGATTATGGAAGGTTGTGTTGTACCACAGTTCTACCAAGGGTAACCACTTGACCCATTGTGTTTATTCATCAAATACAAAGAAACCAAGATACCATTCCAAAAATTTATCAAAAATCTCAATTTTCCCATCATATTAATGATGGTAAGAAGATCTATGATACAATTGAGTACGAAAAAAAGAAAATAATCCAATCCCAAATTTCCAATGAAAATTTGAACTCTATCACTTATAATAATCTTGGGGATTCCATGTAGCTTCTGAACTATTTTCATAAAAGTTGTCGCTATTGTATTTTCTTTAAAAGGGTTAGAAACAAAGAAAAAATTGGCATACTTTGTGATTTTGTCTACTATTACCATGATGAAATTATTTCATTCAGATTTAGGTAGATCTGTAATAAAATCCATTGAAAATTCTTCCCAACACTAGCTTTGTATGACTAATAGTTGTAAGATATTTGGAGTTTTGATTGTACCTCCATTATTTTATTGGAATATAATGCATTCAACCACAAACTTGTACAAATTTCTTTAAAACATTCATAGAAAAAAAATATTTTTGATCCTATGATAAGTTTTCAAGAGCCCTAGATTCCTTCCTATACGATAAGAGTGTAATTCCAAAAGGAACTTTTACTTGTGGTGAGAAACCTTACATAAATGATATTTTATACCACAACAAATCATTCTTCCGCATAACATTTTCTGCTACATTGGGGTTCTCCTATAGTTGTTGAAGGATCTTGCATACCTTCTCATCTTGCCTTAATTCTATCCTTGCTTCTTCTACACATTCTAATTGTAGAATAGAAATAGCACATAGTAAAACCTCTATGTCTTCCTCTTTCCTTGAAAGTTCATTTACCATGGTGTTTGTTTTCCTTTCTTATTGACAATTTCAAATTCAACTTAGCATCTTTGTAATGCATTTTTTTCTCTTTTGAATGAAAGTATTTGTTCCAAGAAGTATTTCAAACTACCATAATTTGATTTTAATTTGAAGTGTCTTCCTATTAGATAAAGATGTCATTTATTAATTGCATATAGTATGGCCAACATTTATTTTTAATAGATTGGTTTGAGTAAAATATTTCATTTGAATAGGAAAATTTCAGAGGCAAGGGGCCCTCCTTCATGAACTAAAACCACATTAATGCCATGGCCAAAGGCATCACACTCCCTAATGAATATTTTTGTGAAGTCAAGTGCAACTAAGATAGGATTTGTACACATAGCCTTTATAAGTTTTTCAAAAGCTTTGGCTGATTCTTGAGTCTAAGAAAATGATTCTTTCTTTATTAGTGTTATTGGAGGTGCTTCTATTTTACCATAATTCTAGAAACACTTATGGTAATATACTATTGACCCTAAGAATCCTTTTATTCTGTTCAATATCTTGGGGATTGGTCATCCCATCATAGCTTTAATTTTTTTAGGGCCCACTTTGACAACTTCATGAGATATAATATGACCCAAATATTCCACTTCTTGAACCCGAAAGGAAGACTTTGAAGGATTTACATACAATTTTTTCTATTCCAATAGTGCCAAGACCCTACCAACATGTTGCACATGCTCTTCTCAAGATTTTTTGTAGATAAATGTGTCATCAAAAATTACTAATACAAGTTATCTAAGGAAGGGTTTGAAAAAAAAAATCATCAAGCTTTGAAATGTTGAAGGTGCATTAGTAAGTCTAGATGGCATAATCTAAAAATCATAATGACCTTCATGTGTTCCAAATGTTGTTTTGGTAATCTATTCTTTTCTCATTTTTATTTGATGGTATTTAAAATGGATATCCAACTTAGAAAAGGAAATTTGTCCATGCAATTCATCTAATAATTTATCAATGACAATAATATGAAACTTATCTTTCATTGTCATTTTGTGGACATAACTATAATTTGGATACATACACCATGAAATGTCCTTTTTTATAATCATCACCACTGGTGAAGAGAAAGCACTTTGGCTAGGTTGAATGATGTCAACCTATAATATTTCATGAAGCATACACTCAATCTCAATTTTCTATGCATATGGATACTTGTAAGGCCTAATGTTAGGTGGTATACTTCTTGATTGCAAGTGAATAGCATGGTCATGATCTCAAATAGGTGGAATACCATTATATGTCTCTCCAAATAGGTTGTAATGATTTTTGATAACATTTTGGATGGCCAATAGAGCAGAGGATATGGATGTTTGAACATCTAGTGACAAAATTTGTGTAATCACACCATAGTATCCATTTTTTAGTAGTTTTATCATGTTGTTAGAGATTATCACGTTACAGGGTTTCCCTTGGATACCTTTAAGCTATATTTCCTTTCCTTCTAAGGTAAATCTCTTGAAAATATCTAGAAAATTAAGGGCCATTCTTCCCAATGATTGTAACCATTGGACCCCTAATATAAAATTGGTACCACCCATTTGGATTGCAATCATGGGTTTACTAAAAATTACTCACCCATATTTAGCTAACTATGGAACATCCTTGAAAATTTTATGGAATCTCCATCTCCATCCATTAATTGAAATTTTGGTACTCGAAACATAAATAAATTGGGAAGTTTTGTAAATTTGTAATTGATGAAGTTATGGGTACTAATTGAATCAATCAACATTATTACCTTTTTATTTTTGATATATCCTTCTATCTTTAGGGTTTATGGAGTGCTAATACGAACCAATGCATGACAATATATTTTTGGGTTACTCTCCTATGGATTTACATCTTGTGATAGTTCCATTTCTTGATATTCTTCCTCTTCATATTCCATGGAGAATGGTTTATTCACATTGCATTTATGCCCATTATTATATTTTTTGTCACAATTGAAGCATAGTCCATATGTTGTTCTTTCATCCATTTACTAGGATGTCAAACTTCTCATTTGAGTGGAGTTAGGAAGGAGCACGATGTTCTTTATAATTGTTAATGACCACTCTTTTAGTAGCCATATTTTTACTTTTTACTTTCATTGCTAGATTGAAAGAATTCTGTAAGGATTTAGGTTCAAATAGGCATACCTCATGTTGGATTCTCTTCTATAACGTTACCATAAATAAGTCTAACAAATTATCCTTTGAAATGTTCTTTTCCCTAAAAATCAATTGTTGGAATTGTTGAATACACTCTATATCTGGAATTATTTGCCAATGATTTATCAATTGACCATAGATTGTATCACTATTAATATCCCAATAATTTTGTATCAATTCCTCCATAAAAATGGACCAAGATACCATAAAAACATTTTTCCTTTCACAAAGCCATTGATATCATACAATTTTTTCCAAATACGAGGATGTTGTAGCTACCTTTTGTAAGGTTGATACTTGGTGTAGATCAAACTAATACTCCATTTGGAATATCCATGTTATAGGATATTTACCACCAAAATTATTCATATTGATATTCAGAGTGATGTAGTTCCTTAGTGTTAGCTTGAAACCTTGATGATATGGACTTTGGAGTGAAAAATCATTATTTATGGGTCTATCATTCAATATTTGTGTTGTCCAATTGTGATAAAATACTATTCATATGTGATTGATTCCCAAAACAATTGTTATCCTTATTTTCATGGTTTCCTTGGGTCTCCATATCCCTTTTAGCAAATCTCTTTGATAGAAGATTTTCCACGAAACAGATGGATTTTTGTATTTCTCCCTTATTTTATTCATCTTATTTTCCATTTTATCCATCATTTCTCTTTTAAGGTTTTCCCAAGAACATGATATATCCACTTTTTTCAACATACTACCATTCATTTCATCAACTTTGATATTTAATTAGGAGAAAGTATAGTCTAAGTATTTACTTCTTCAAATGTAATGTTTTAGTTTTTATGAGTATTAGCAGTAACATTCCTTGTAGACCCCTTTTCCATATTAAAGAATAATAATTCCCTATTTATCACACAATTTTAACCACTAATAATCAAATTTATGCCACTTATAAGTCATAGTGTTAGTGCCCAACCCTAGCCCCTTTATTGATGTAAGAAGCCCAAGGGGCCTAGCTAGATTCATAGTTAGTTATTTGAGTCAATAAAGTCCGTAAGTGGTTATCCACATTAGTAATAATTGTAAGTGATTGACCCACATTATAGAAAAGGGACCAAAATTAGTTATAAATGAGCCATAGTTAATAAATAAAGCAGTTAACTCGCATTATGCAAGGGATCAATAGTAGTTAGGGTTTTGAATGTCATAAAGCTATAACTAGTTGTAGATAACAAAGGAAGAATCATCAAGCCTTATTTTAATTGATATATTCTCTGTTAGAGGTTGCCCCCTCGAAGAAACAAGTGAACATTGTATTCTCCTTCTGAATAATGAAATATATTTTCAACTTGTCTCTATTCATGTGATATTTCTGTGTTCTGGGCCATATTATTTTGTATTTCTGGCCTTCTAGTTTTATTGTTGTTCTAGTGCATAAAAAGTGGTATCAAAGAAATTTTGAGGGCCACATGCACCTCCAATTTTTGCAGAAATTGTTTTAGGTTGGAGACATGTTCGAATGTCTTTAAACCATGGGATTTGTCGTTGAGAGTATAAACCTATGGATTTGGGGATGCATGCAAGTAGGAACTACAAGAGGTGGTCACAATTATTGGAATCTCTTGTAACCCCTATGGGTACCCCTTCGAGTAGTAGCGCTTTATAAAAAATCACACATGACTTTCACTTACACGTACCCTTGGGTATATTAGAATCCCCCCCTAGGGTAACCTGAAAGCTAACCTTAGATAATTCGTCGACCATCTTGCTGCTATAGTATAATGAGAATAACACTCGGGGATATTACTCACACATGCAATAGGGTAGTCTGGTAGTACAAATAAGGGTACAAATGATCCTCCTTAGTTAGCACCCTGAAATATTGGGCCAAGTATTATTGTTGGACCCCTGCATATATTGTGATCTGTAGCACATAAAACTCCTTTGAGACCTTAGTTCCCTAAACTATCTAAATAATTCCCCTACGTTTTTGTCTAGATTAGATCCAATAGTTGGGGGTTGACCGCCGTTGTCCAGGTCAGATTCAACAGTTGGGGTTTTGTCACCGCTATACATATCAGATTCAGTAGTTGGGGTTTTCACAACGTAGATCAGACTCTGTGTAGTGAGGGTTTGTGTTGCCAAAGTCCAGATCAGATTTTCACAACACATTTTGTAGTACCAATACCTTGGGGTTTTTTTTACTACATTCCAGGCCCACTTTTCACAGGATATTTGGAAATATCAAGAATTTTGGAATTCGACCACTAAAACATTGATCACCGATAATAATTACTTTTTATATATATATATATATATATATATATATATATATATATATATATATATATATATATATATATATATATATATATATATATATATATATCCGGGGCCATCAAAGGATGCTTGCAAGAGACCTATCCTAAAATATTATTGACAGTGAGCTAATCGTAGTGGCACCATTCACCTTTAATCCCCTAATTTTCATGCAGTCCCAAATTTTTTTGACATGGCTTCAAGTGACCCACATCACTAGACTCCTAAGCTATCCCTCTTTCCAACCATAATAATCTTAAGTAAGATAAAAAAAAATGATTGGGGGTAGTGTATGTACGGTACGAAGCCTCAATTTATGGCTGTGGAGAAGGCAGTGGAAAGAGTCAAAGTCCCCGATTTTTTTTAATGAATTCCAGGAATCCCTTCCCAAAAAAATTGCAGAAGAACTAACAACCATGTAGATGTCTCACAAAATCATATGGGAAGAACATAGTGTTGATGCACATATAGATGGAGAATCCAACCATCACATTCGTTTCCATGGAGGTAACCAATATTCAATCTACTGGACACCCAACCTAGACATGAACAAATTTGATGGCTCTAACCCAACATTATGGGTGACACAAATGGAACAATATTTCTGTCTTAACAATATATATGAAGACAAAACTAAACTACATGTGGGAGATATTTACTTGGACCAAGAGCGATGGCAGTGGCATCATAAAAGCTAGTATCCATGGAGTCCAACTTGGAACGTATTCTCAAAAGCCATTTGTGACTTCTTTTATTGAGAATATCACTTTCTAGGTCGTCTCACTAATCTTAGGAAAAGTGGCATAGTACGAGACTACATTGTAGCATTTGAAAAATTTTCCATCTAGACAGAAGGAATATGAGATGGCTTTTACTTGGAATGTTTCATCAGTGGCTTAAAGGAAGCTATCCAAGACCCTATTAGAATGCATCGCCCAACTACTTGGTTGGAAGCATTAAAAAATGAATTAGAGGTAGAATTCACTCTAAATGCCCAATCCAATCACCCCAATTTCATTGCATGGGAACGTCCCGGCCCCAACCAAACACTTAAGGTTCAAAAAGTGTCATTGGAAGAAATGGACGAAATAAGGAAACAAGGAATCTGCTACTATTGTGATGAAAAATGCTTCCCAGAACATAAATGCAAGGAACCAAAATTATTTCAAATTGATGCTACTAAAAATAGCTTCGATGAGGAAGCTCCATCCACTGAAGTGACTGAGGAGGAAGAGGGCGAATACCTAACATACCCAAAAAATGATACTCTAGCTACGTTGGATGACCTGGTTATCTCACTCCATTCCTAAACCAACATTTCTTCTCCCCAAACTATCAAAATCTTAGGTTTTTATTAAACATTGATTAGTAGTGGTGTTGATTGATAGTGGAAACATGCATAACTTTGTCCATAAGAGAGTAGAAGAAGTAGTTCATTTTTTTGTCAGGGTGGTATCTAATTTCCAAGACCTTATCGTTAATGGGGGGAGCATGAAATATTAGGGTCATTGTGAAAATATTAAGCTTCAAATGAGGGTTTATCACCTCAAAACCCACATGTTTGCCATTGAAATGGGCAGTTGTGACATTATCCTTGGTGTCGAATGGCTCTGCACACTGGGCCCTATCACAATGGAATTCCATGAGTTATATATGAGCTTTAAGTAGAATTACCACACTTATACAGTGTGGGGACTCTAGGCAGGTTCTCCTACTATCATTGACTCACATCGAATGAAGAAGATTTTTAAAAAAGGCCATCATGGGATAATAACACAATTTAATGGCATTCATGCCATTGAATCCACTCCTCCCATTCATCCAGATATGCAACAAGTATTAGATCACCACCAACAGGTATTCGAGAAACCAAATGTGATCCCACCCTCTAGGGATGAACATGATCAGAGCATCCCTTTCCTCTCGAGTACCCAACCACCAAATGTATTCCCCTATCGATATCCTTTTGCCCAAAAGAATGAAATTGTAAAAATCATCAGGGAACTCCTCCAAGTGGGTGTTATTTGTCCCAACCCCATTCCTTATTCATCCTTGGTGGTCATGTTTCTAAATAAATACGAATAATGGCGCGTGTTTCCAGACTTGAGGGCCTAGTAATAATCTCACCATCAAGGAAAAATTTCCTATCCTTGTATTTGGTGATTTTCTTGATGAACTGCATGGTGCCAAATTATTTGGGCCAAGATGCACCTTCTCTCAGGTTGTCACCAAAAATGGATGAAGGAAGTTGACATTCCCAAGACAACCTTTCGAATTCATGAAGGCCATTATGAATTCTTGGTCATGCCATTTGGTCTTTGTAATGCCCCATCCACTTTTCAAAGCCTCATGAACCACCTTCTGAAACCATATCTTAGAAAATTCGTCTTGGTATTTTTTAATGACATTCTCATCTAAAAAATAACATGGACACTCACCTTCAACATGCTGACTAGGAATTGCAATTGATCTAAGATCATAAAATATTTTTCAAATTATCCAAGTGGTTTTTTGGCATGGAAGAAGTCGATTATTTGGGACACATTTTGGGTTGTGAAGGAGTGAGGGTTGATCCAAAAAAGGTTCAGGAAATGAAAGACTGACCCCAACCAAAAACCTTGAAGAGTTTGAGGGGATTCTTGGGTCTCATAGGCTACTATCACAAATTCCTCTGCAATTTGGATGCATTTACATGCCCTTCACTAATATTCTCAAGAAAAATTCATTTCTTTGGAAAGACGCAGATCAACAAATCTTTTTGGCTCTCAAACAAGCCATGTGCTCCACTCCAGTATTGGCCCTACTAGACTTTACAAAACCTTTTGTGATTGAATACGATGATTTAGGTATGGGCATTGGTGCAGTATTAATGCAGGAGGGTAGACCATTAGATTTCACGAGTCAAAAAACCAGTGGAAAGCATTTGGGTCAATCTACATATGAGAAATAAATGATGGCCATATTACATGTAGTAGACACATGGCGACCATACCTATTGGGGCGTCGTTTCCAAATCCACACTGACCATAATAGCCTAAAATATTTCCTTGAGAAACGCTTATCGTCAGCACAAAAATATAAATGTCTCACAAAAATGCAGTGATATTATTATGAGATAATTTACAAGAAGGGGCGTGACAATGTAGTGGATGATGCCTTATCATGCCAATTTGAGGATGAGGGCACCATTTTATCCCTTTCTCTACCCATACCATATTGGATTGAAGAGGTCCATCATGAATGGTTCTCCCACCCCTCTCTGTCCCAGATCATTAATGGATTAAAAGTAGATCCTAATTCCTCAGAGGACTACTCTTGGAAGGATGAGGTTCTTTGCCACAAGGATCGAGCAGTGTTATCCCCGACCTCCAGCCTCAAAACCCACATCTTGGAAGAGTTGCACTCCTCTTTGGTCGCATGACATTCAAGATTTTAGAATACCTATGCACAAGCAGGACACTCTTTCTTTTGGAATGGCCTGAATAATTCCATTCTTACTTTTGTAGATGAATGTGATGTATGTCAACGTAACAAAGGGAAAAATACCAAGCTACTAGGAATCTTACAACCACTACCACTCCTTGCTTCTATTTGGAAAAATGTTTCCATGGATTTCATTACAGGTCTCCCAAAGTCATGCAACAAATTGATCATCATGGTGGTTGTTGAAAAACTTTCCAAATATGCTCACTTTTTCACATTACCACACCCATTTACCCCAACATTGGTGGCTCAAGTTTTCATGGACCAAATATTCAAATTGCATGGCATGTCGACTTCCATTGTGTCTGATCGAGTTCCCAACTTCACTAGAAAATTTTGGAAGGAAATTTTAAAGCTACATGGAACTCAACTGCAACTTATTACAACTTGTCATCCCCAAACCAATGGCCAAACATAAGTAGACAGAAAACGTTTGGAGACCTATCTTCAGTGCTTCAATTCAGACAATAAGCATCAATGGGTACAATGGACGCATTTAGAAAAATGGTGGTATATTACTAAATATCGTGAAGCCACCAAGATGACACCTTCACCAGCCTTTAATGTCCCCATATTTGCCAAAGTACAGGAAGAGGATCATGTCCTGTAGAACCTTTCTATCATGATCGCTTATCTCAAAGATAATATACATCAAGATCAGAATAGAATGAAGCAACAAGTTGACCAACATCGTTCCAAGTAGTCATTTCAATTAGGTGACCAGGTGTTCCTGCAATTCAAACCTTATAAGCATACCTCTCTCAAGGAAAATGATTTCCATAGACTAGCACCAAAATTCTATGGGCCTTATCAGATACTTCAACATATAGGAGCATTTTATTACAGATTGGCCCGATCAACTACTTAAAAAATGCACCCAACCTTCCATGTATCTTTCCTTAAGAAAGTTGTTAGGAAAAATTTTCGGGTTCAAACAAGTATATCAGAATTGGATGAGAAAGGCTCACTTTGGATTCAACCCGAATAGGTCCTCGATAATTGTGAAATACATCTCCACGACTGCATGATCAAGGATTTCCTCATAAAGTGGAAACTTATTATCTCTCTAGAAGATGTGAGATGAGAACCAACCACTATTCTTCACTATTTTCAGCAACTGTAGCCTTGAGGACAAGGTTTCTCTTGATGGGGGAGGGCATGTTATGGACCAAACCTAACCCCTTTATTTATGTAACTATCCCAAGGGGCCTAGTCAGGGCCATAGTTATTTAGTTGAGTCAATGAAGCCTGTAAGGGGTTATCCATATTAATAATAATTGTAAGTGGTTGATCCACATTATAAAAAAGGGACCACAACTAGTTATAAACGGGTCATAGTTAATAAATAAAGTGGTTAACCTATATTATGCAAGGGACTACTATTAGTTAGGGATTTGGATGTCATAAAGCTATAAATAATCATTAAGTCTTATTATAATTGAGCTATTCTCTATTGGAGGTTTCCCCCTCGAAGAGAAAGTGAACATTGTATTCCCTTTTGAAGAATAAAATATCTTTTCAGCTTGTCTCTATTCATGTGATATTTTTGTGTTTCAGGCCATATTGTTTTGTATTTTTTGCATTATGATTTTCTCACAGGTCAAATGCAAAACATATGTACCCTTTAAACCCTGTATTGGAAATTTTTTGGATGGTTGATATTTGTCTAGATATACATATGAAATTGAGTCCTTTCGAGTCTTAAATTTTAGCTTGTAGTACTCTAATATGTCTTCTTTATAATTCCATAAGTAAGATTAGAATTTGATGTTCCAATTGAAAGTTATGGTGACTTTATCAAAGATTGATAATTTTTTTCCTTTTCCTAAGATCAAACTTGCACAATGTTCCATATTTCCAAATATCTGAATATGACCTTAAAATTTTCACCCAATAAACTTTAGTATGTCTCCTTAGATCATTAAAAATTTCACAATTTGAAACTTTTTTGTGACAAAGTTATAGTAAACCTACCAAGATGTCTAGTTTCAAAATGTATTTTTGGATTAGTCACAAACCCTCAATTTCATAGGGTGCGTATAAAAAACTATAGAGAAGCATAATTAAATTTTTTAACCACTTATACCATGTTACCTATACTCAATATCCTCAAATTTTCAACATCTAAATCTCTCTATTTAAGAATTTATAGCATAAATTCTTGGATGAATTGTTTAAAATTGAATTTAGGAACAATTACAAACCCCAACTTCCACAACACATAGCTATGAAAGTACAACTAATAAAAAATCGAATTTTAAGCACAAGAACTTCACTATTTATCCTAATTCTCCTTAAAAAAATCCGATTTGAATCTTCCCAAAAAATGGTTATAAAGAATATTCAATGAAGTATTGATTGCAGGAGAAAACCCTGGGATCATAGCTCTAATATCAAATGTTATCAAGAAAATGCCTTGAAAATGATAAAATTAAAATGAATACAATCCACTTCGAGTAGGAAACCTCCTTTTACAATAAATATAATGTATAAGACAATATAATTTGATGCTAATACTAGGTCTCCTTCATAATAATATAACAATAGAAATGTAATAACTCGATATCTAGGGCTTAATAAGGGGTTTTAGGGTCAACATGGGGTTTTCCTAGGGCTTAAAATTGGGTGAAAATATACTTTTAATGGAAAAAAAATAAATCGTGGAAAGAGAAGATGCTTTCCATGTTTCAATATATATGTTTACGCAAACTTCTATTGAGAAAAAAAAATTAGGATGAAATCAACGTATATTATCAATGTAACACTCTGATTTTAATCCCCATACTCGCCATGTATACATTCATATATGATGAAATGATGAGAGAGACATGTTGTAATATGTAAATAAGGCACATTGAAGGAAAATAATAAAAATACATCACTAACTATAGATATATAAGGAAAAAAATATAGGGAGATTAGGGAGTTCAAAGTGGGTAAAAAGAGAAATAATATTATTTTATTCTAAGCCTAATTCATTAATCTAATATTATCCTAAGTCCTTGCCTTATATTATCCTAATTCATATCAAACCTAGAGTTGGGAGGGAAAGAGATACATGGGATTCTTAGGAAGACATGTGGTTAGTGGTCATCATGCAAGCATAACCTATGAATCTTCGTTTCACAAGATATAATTGTTCATCATTCTTCTTGGACAGTGCTAGGAGAATCTATGTCGCCATCACTTAAATAGAATGATGATGGGTATGGGTACTATGAAGACTATGGAAATTTATGCCAATGTGCAAGGGATTATACTACCATTGATAAAGTCCATTACAATTGAGAATACTTAGGGCTCCCAACTGAAATATTTCATGGACTACATGTTTTAGAAACTTGAAGGGATATAGGACAGATCAAGGGATTATGTATTATATAGGGGATCCCATTCCTTGGATTGTCTAGGTTGAAGAGAAAAGAGAGCTAGAAAAATTAAGATGGATATAGGAATTGTGGAAATTTTGGGAATTAGAATATGTGAGAGGATTAGAGCTAACCATAGGAATATTTCATCCTTTTGGAATCAAAGCCTTAACTTAGGGGTGGCCCTATTGTAGAAATATTACATGTAGGAAGGAGCCTATGGTTAGCTGGAATTTCCTATGACTGTAATTAATTAGTGTTTAATCTAGGAAAAAAAGTGTTATGGTTTATTTATGCTTACTAATTTCTATTTCATTTACATGAATAAGGTTACATTTGTAACATTGAATGATTAATTACATATGCATAATTTTAATTTTCATGTTTCATGCATTCTTAAATTAGTAGAAAGATAATGAGGAAGTTGGTATCACAGTAAGAAGCTGGGTGAATTTTTTTGTTCAAATAGGAACCCCATATCTTTAATGGAGAGAAGAGGTATTGTGCATGTTACACTCAAGAAAAATATGTTGTGAAGTTGATTAAACTATTAATACTAAATGATATGCTTCCCAAGGTTTAAAATCATACTGCTGTATTTTTCATGTGGGGGCACCTATAAAATATGTAAGAAACCTTAGGGAAAGGTAGGATATTTTTCCCTAAAAATATGTTATTTACAATTAAAATGAAGGACTGTGACATTTTTCAATATCGTTTATTAAAAATCAAGATTTTAGAGATCAATTAGAAGGATGCCAAACCGAAGAAGAAGATATTATAACTTTAGAATTGTCGTATTCCTATGAAAATTTTATTGAAACTATGGAAATTACTAATATTGATAAATATTCTAGTTTAGCAATTAAACACTAAGCTCTAAGCTCTTGTAGCTAGAAAAATGGAAAAATATGTCTAGGGAAAATAGTGTGAATGATTCATCTTAGGTGGCAGTTGTAGTGAATTTTAAGAGAAATGGTAGTAAATAGAGAAATCAAAATGATGGAAATTATTCAAAGTTGGATAAATGTAGAAAATACATCATGATTTTACGATGTTAAGCCAACGTAGATAAATAGAGTTTGTAGGAAGTGATTGCGAGTTGAAAAGCATAAATCAAAGAAATTTTCTAATGATTAATACCAAAAGAAACACATGAATGTGGATGAACACAAGAAGAAGAAATATTTATATGTGTTCATGGACATAAAAAAGGATTCAAGGAGTGGTGTGGATGAGGATATTTGATTCAAGGGAATTTAGATATATTCCTAATGGTGTTGGTTGATGTGTTGATTTTATGGAGGATAAATCTCAATCTAAATATGTTGTGTGCAGTGATGAAGAAGAATGCATTGCTAAATGAGAGGGAAATGTCCTACTGTGACTACTTGGTAAGAATGAAATGATTAAAGATGTATATTATGTTCCTTGCTTGGAGAGAAATGTACTTTTGATTATGTATAATTTTAGTGATTATATATGTTTTATTATTTTAGTAATAATAACAAAAAATTATGGTTGTCATGGATGTGAAAAAATATTGTTTATCTTAGTTGATAATAGTAGAGAATGTAGGATCAATTTAGTAGAAAGATGCCTTAATTTCACTAAATAAATTAGATATAGTAACTAGGATAAAGAAGTATTATGTGAGATAAATTATAAGAAATGAAGACCTAAAAGTTGTTGTTCAATTGAAACAAGTTTAATTCATCAAAGAAGAGAAGGAAAACAATAGGCACAATATGCATTATCTGGTGTAATTCATTAAATCATCAAGGAAGTGAAGGAAAAAAATAGGTATGTTATGCATTATTTGGTGTAATCATAATAAGAAGATCCTTGAGAAGGGTGAAGATGCATTTGTTAAAGAGAACACCCTTAGGGAAGGTAAGTATGAACGTGTAGAATGATATGGTGCTTCCCTAGAGAAATACACAAAAATATTTGATACGTTGAACCACCAAGATGTGGAGGAGATGAATTAAATGTACAAGAAAAGTTTCATGTTAATGGTGGAGAGGTTGAATATTTAGTGAACATTGGTGCTCATCTATCTAGTGAGTTAATAGTCAAATGGAAGGATGGTGAAATAGATTCTACTTAAATATATTTTAAACATATTTCATTTCTAGTAACCATTTTCAATATTTATCTTGTATATTGCAAACACCTTGGTTGTCCAAATAATTTTTATTTGTGTTTTGTGAATAAGCATATAATGGTCATATATAGAACTAGGCATATCGAGACTTAGGACTTACAAAAATAGTAAAGTATCAATAAATGAAGTGATATAAATTATGGGGTTTTCACTTGGTCAACCTACATCTGAATGTCTTATCTCATGGAATATTAAATAATACATCCAATATCATTATATAATGATAAAAACCTCCCAAAATTATTTTTCTAAAACCCCCTCCAATATATCTTTGAAATCAAGATAACCCCTACCCCATACCTATAATATATTGACTCTATTTTTCATAAATTTAAAACCCTCTTTATAAATAAACTTGGTAGGATATTGGTAAACAAGATTATCCCATCTAGCTATAACGATGAAATATTTATTATAGTTAATAATTTAATAATTATTAGTTGGATATTTGAAAATTTTATAACAAATGCCTATCTTTGTAATGATACATTGCATCAGCTAATGTATGTATGGATCCAATCTTTCTCATTATTATGGGAAATATTATTCACACTCTTCTAAAAAGAAAAACCATGAAATTTTTTGTAAAGGATAGTCATCATGCAAGAAATCAAATTGATTCTTATATGGAAAATTTTCCTAAAACAAATTGATTTGTTGTAAAACCACTTTTATAAATATTTCCAAATTTCTTCATACAACACACATGGAATATACTTCTTTAAATGCTAATTAGATGAATTATGCACCTCCATTATAATTGCTTGATAATTCAATCCCTTATATGTTAGCATCATTCTCCTTTGTTCCCAATGGAGGGAAGGAGGACATTAAAGGTGATTATCGAATGATTTGAACCCAAAGGGATACAATGAATATGAGGATATCACACCCACAAAAAATGACTCATCATAAGGGCTACACTGAATACAAGGATATCACACCCACAACCCCCTTGAACCATTGAGTTAAGGATACAATGATACACATTCTATGCAATGGAATCGAGAGGTAGATGTGTTCCAGAGAGCTTGGCGGACTAAATTTTTTCAGAGTGCGTTGACCAAAGGAAAAAAATCTATTGGACTCATTAACAATAAACAAATAAAGATGGATTTTTGGACTCCTTTAGAGGTTTCACAAGATTCATATGAGAAATCCCACCATGTTGGGATCATAGATGATCAATAGATAATGATACTTGGACTAATGTTACAATGCATGAGGAACTAAAAATTCTCTAGTTTGAAATGGCTATGATATAGAGTGAATATATCTGGGGAGTATTATATGGTTTTTTGCGGGAAATATCAACCACCGTGGGATTTAAATGAGATCTATAGTGGAATTTCTATAGCAGGATTCTTTGGCACTGATGTGGAGATTGCTAGTCACAAATCTACTGATTGTTTGATGGAGGATGATCAACAGTCAATGGGATAAATAAATAACAAGAGACATAAGGGAAATGGAGGATGTTTGGCCTTCAACTTACATCACAAATACTCACTGAATAGAAGAGTGTACATGTGACTGTTCGGTGTCTATCACATAAGGACTATAATGATGGGATAGGTATCCTTAACGATAATAGTGGCCATCCATGAAAAGACTCTAGATGATCTTTCCATCTCTCTCTTGCATATGGAGCGTACTTGGGCTTCCACAAAGTAAAATGGAGTCCATTAATATTGAATTATTAAATCATTTCTACACTGTGACATATATGATTATAAGATTTTTTTTTTGTGGTTTTAACTAATTTTTAATTTATTAATTATTTATTTATATTAAATAGATTAAAAATTTAATTTTAAAGAATATATATATATATATATATATATATATATATATAAGTGAATTATATTACTTCAAAGCAGGAGATTGCATTAAAAGATTCATAGTTCTTTCACATATCTTGTGAGGGGGACCAAACTATAACCAAAATTGTACCCTTAGAAGGGACATAAGAGACAGATAGAACATAACATAACTGAACTTAAATAGGACTTCACTAAGGTGTTTACCTATCCAACCATATTCATAATAAGTTACAATAAGAAATCCATAAACATGAGTCACCAGATGATCAAGGAAGTGGTTCAAAATATAAGCTTTCTACTAGGATAGGGTCTACTCGGTATGATGGAGGTCTAGGAGTTTCTAGAGAGATACTAAGGTGATGTTCAAATCTTGCCATTCTATGATCCATCATTTACAATCTGCAGTCATAGTGCTTCAAATGACAATGCATATGCTCCAGAGTTTGTAACATGTCCCTCCTTGACTCCTGGTTATCAAGTAGCACTCGTCCTAAGAGGAAATTCATTTGTGAATATCTACATATTGATTTCATATATTTGTTTTCTCGACTCTACGTCTTCCTCACATCTAGAATCCTTTCTTCTCACTCCTCCCTCACCTTTTTGAGTGGGTCAACTCTTCCTACACATATATGAATCTTATCTCGATACCTTGTTGCAAATATTACTGCTCTGTTTTGTAGGAAAGAATTTCCTTTGCGTGATTGTTCTTCATAATATGCATCTCCTCTCCTCACTCAACCCCTCTCCCTTACTAAAATGGGATTCACTTCCATGACCTAGACTGTAAGATATGATTTATTCTAATTAATTTGAGCTTCTTTTACCAGAAGGGTACTCTGAATAGGGTGGTGAATGTAGATTGAAACTACTAACTTGATGCAGTCTTTACCAGATTCCACACCCCAGTGAATCATAGGTTGAATTAACTAGTTATTCCCCTTACTTAAGAATAAACCTCAGCCCAAAGCAAGACGAGAAGTTCACAACCAACCCACAATGTTAAAATAGAGCAGGGTCTGAATCATTTCTCATCCCACGCTCTAAAATAAAATTTAAGAAACCACACAAACCCAATATAAGCTCTCAATTCCACATTCCTCCTTTCGTTTAGTAAGCATCCATGCCAAACCCAACATTGCAAGAGTTTAATGAATTTTTTTCCCTCAAACGACCCTCTCTAGTGCCCAAGGCCAACATATGCCCCAAAACCTACAAAGCCACAATCCACCATAGTAATCCCAAAATATTTGTTCTCCCTCAAGTAAATATCTGTAAAATTTCCCTTTACCCTCCACTATCTTCTCTGCATTTAACTCAATAATAGATAAATAGTAACATAAAGATAAACATTGTTGAATTCATCTAGAAATCCAACTACGAAGGAGGGGATCTTCCAAATAAGGTCACAAAAGAGAAAATTGTAACCAAACATAACAAATGAATGCCATGCCTTAAAATAACTATTACCTGGGTAAGACATTAGGGGCTTCATCTTACTTGCCTATGTCGCCCAAACTATTACCAATTCGAAGCTCGCTTCCTCGTCTAGTTTTTGGGTTGTATGCACTCTAGGTGTGTCCGACAATGATTCCCAAAACCATCTCATTCTCTCGGAATGGGGTTTACCAACCTTACATCCCCCTGCCAACAACTAGAAAAAACTTTGGAGGCTCCATAGCTGCCTGTAGGAATTCACTTTGTAGACTATAATTCATTGCAGGTCCGCCCTTCCTTTTACCTTTTACCAAATCCTTACCATTCTAGATTTGGTATTATACCCACCTTATCACCTATGCTGTCCAGGCCGCAACTTCCCCCATAGACTTATTGCCATCATGCTCAAAATTATTACAACCCCCCACACACAGTGTATCCCACCTCTACTTTCAGTGTTGTTTCGTTTGTTGTCTGAATGACCTAATTAATGTTGGTTGCACGTTGAAACTTTTCCTAGGATGTGTCTTCCAGCTGTGAAGTCCCCTGTATACATTATCACCTGCATGCTTGGTGCATTCTCCAACACCCTCTCACGCATGAGATCACCAACCTTCTCCTTTATCTGATGTTTAATTTGACCTGGAACTGGATTAATTATGCTAATAATAGGTTTTACCATCTGTGAGAGGAAGATTTCCATGCCCCCTGCCTACTGGTCAAGTAAGGTGGTGGCAACCCACCCTACTTCGCTAATCACCCCATCTAAGAGTTAAAATTTAAAATTAAATTTTAACCCAATTATATTTTTGTTTAATTATATTTTTAAATATCTAAATAAATCCAATATATTAAAAAGCTTTTTAACAATCCACCTTTTAAATATGCAATTCTAACATATTCTTTCAAAAGTTTTTAAACTTCATTTTATTGCAATTTTACTTCTACTTACATTATATTACATTAATTTACTTTAATTCCTATTAATTTTTTTATTTATTTAAATAATAATTAAAAATTTTATAATTTCATTTATTTAAAAATAATAATAATTAAAAAATTCAATTTTAAATCTAATGGCATATTGGCTTGAATTAATTTAAATTCAAAAACCTCAAATATCTTTAATACAACTCTAATATTTAATATTGTATTTTCGTGCATATATTTTATTAATATAAAACTATTTTAACCAAATTTGAAAAAAAAAATATATATATTTCTTTTTCTATTATTTTAAATATTAAAATAAAATATTATTTTTTAATATATTTAATTTATTTACTAGTATAATTATATAAGATATTATTTTTAATATATTCAAATTATTTACTAATATAATCATATAAATTAAATGATTGAGAAATGTTTATTGGTATTAATTTATAATTAACATCAAAACACTTACTTTATAATGTAAATTTCATATTTTTAAAATAATAAAATTGAGAATATACTAAAATATTATGTGGAGATTAAATCCTATCATTTACCTAATAAATATAAACAATTAAATTAAAATTTCAAAAACCTTATTCTAAAATAGATATAACTATCAACTTCATTATAAAAGTATAATAATATTTAAAATATTATAAATAGAAATATAAAGTTGTTCATTTCACTATCAATATTATAAATATCACTATTTAATATTATATATGTGTGTGTGGATGTTGGTTTTATTCTTCATTATTTATATTGATACATTCTTGTTTGGTTAACAAAGTAGAAGAAAAAGACACTTTGAAACCTTTTACATCATCTAGACAAATTTATCTTAACTCTAGATCTACCAAGCTTCTAGAGGGATCAAATTTCTCAAGATTCAAATCATTTTTTCAATGCAAAACCTTACAAAAGGTTTGCATTCTCTTGGTAGATCCACAGTTAAGAAAGATATATGCTGATATTGAGCAAAACACTAATAAAATATTTTAATTATAAGATTTATTTAGTTATTTTCACTCATTTTACATAATATATACATAGTTGACATTGTAATAATATATTTATGATTCACATTATCCACATTAGAATGTTAATACATACCCCTTTGTATTGGGAAATAAAAAACATATATCCATGAGTCTTTCTATATACATAATTTTTTTTGTTTAAAATATTACATGTCAAATCCATATTAAATATTGAAGGAATTGCAAATCTTCCTGGTAACTTGAAAATAAAAAACTTATTAATTGAATAAGATCTCTCTAAAGTATACCTATAATGTTAAAATCTTTTACTTAAAATGCATATTGAAATAAATTAATTAGAAAGAGCTTAGATATCATTTTTGGGCTTCAACTGGGTAAATTATTTATCTATGACCATTTCCATGAGAGGTAGTCATAACTGACTAATTTCTCACTAGTTTCAACCCCACTTCTTCACCTTGTGAACATCACCCAATGCAGTGAGTGCTAAGTGGACTATTCAATACAACTACCTGTCATGGAAATGGTCATAGATGAATGACTTACTTAATGTAGTTGAATCCCAAAAAATGATATCTAATATAATGCATTGGAAAAACCCCTCAATACTTAAATAGAAAGAGCTTATTAATGGAATGCGTTCTCTCTATGTATATATAATATTAAAATCTTTTAACAAATATATTTATTGAAATATGTGATTTATTATCGACCTTAAACTTTCTTTTTATTATTAATATATTTTTGTTTTATATATTATATATAAACTTAACATATAATGAATTAAACATCATATATTATTAATAATATTATTTCTACATGCCATATTTTAATTTTATATTAAGTAGGAAAGAATTACATATCTCCCTCATACTAAAAGTAAATTTGTATTTTTTAAATTTTAATTACTGACTATATAAAGTTGCTGAGAACCTGTGTATTTTGTTTAAATAGAACACTTCACCCATCTTTAGGGGCAAGAAACTTAACGTGAGAATATAAAGTTGATGTAAAACAAAAGTAGAAATTGAAATATTTTATTCATGATAGACATTGATTATTTTTTGTTTATAGTTATTACTATTTTTAATTTGTTAATGTAAATGCTATTTTATTATTTTTAAATATAATATCACATCTCTATATAAATAAATTATAAAACAGTCAGTTGTGGACACATTAAATTTTATGAAACACTTCAATAAAATATAGTGAAAAACATATTTATTCACGACACATATTTGGATTTGGATTTTCCTTTGTTTCAAGCCAGACTACCTACATACCTTTTAGTTTAACCAATAACCAATATTGACAATCCTGTCAACAATACAACTGTAATCATACCTCTTCCTACAATTTAAAAAACCCATATCGAATCCACGGTTGCAAATCTTGTTAACAGCAGTATCATGTAAATACCAGTATTCATAATCACTTGAATACCTTTCATAACTATATCAGTAACCAGTATTAAAAATACTGTCATCAACACAACACAGTTCAACACGAATACCTACGTAAAGGGTTTCAGAAACTCACATGAGAGAGAGTGTTGCAAATCTTGTCAACAAGATAACAATGTGAATAGCAGCATTCTTAATCACATGAATACCGTTAAGAAGCGCATCAGTACTTATACATCAAATATCAACAAAGATATTTTTTGAATCCCCTTTTTAATAGGGAGATAGTGGAGATATTTCTAAGTATTTTGAATTTACTTTTTAATATTGTGAGTGTTTTTTTTTTTAATAAAGTAGGAAAACTTATCATAATTTAGTTATCAAAGCAGTAGTGAGGACAATTATGTTTGCTATCCACATGTAGGTACCATTATTTAAGGAAAACCATGCCACTTGAAATAACTAGGTGGTTCGCTAAAAAAGCAGGCTTTCACTCGTGCCAAATACCTCTAGGTCTTTAGCTGCTAACCTGTTTCTTCCTTACCTCCCAAACAAACTAACTCTTAACCAAACAAAAAAGTTTTAAGACATACTCCAAACCCTAAAATAATAAAATTATTAATAATAAAATTATTATAACTATTTATAAATATTGTTACATAATTATAATTATAATTATTAATTATATAAATAATATTAAAATTTTATTATTTTAATTAAAAAAAAAAATATGTCAATTTCATGTGAGGGAACCACAAGTCACTCTCATATTAGACTGTAAAATAAACTTTTATCTGCAAAAGGATAATTACCTGAACAATATAAAAAGTCAAAGATAATTGTAACTATCTGGGAAATATAAAATCAACAATAATTGCAACTACTATTTTTTCTAGTCCATTTAAAAAAAATCTAAATCCAAAATGTGTGCATAGCAATGGCCCAAAACTGCTCTCCTATTGAATCATGAGAATAATGATTAAATATACCCATGTTTCATAATGATAAAAGTAATGACAATGAGTGCGTTTGGCAAAGACCAACCTGCACGGTGTGGGCCGTTGGATCAAAAATTACCACACAGCACGCTCTGCAACCTGGAGCTCTGTGTTCCTGTTAATTCACAGAGCAATTATTGTTCACCCATATTTCTTGGGTATCATTATCGATAATGACAAAAAGTACTGACAATGGGTAAGTTGCCAAAGACCAATCTTTCTCTGTTTTGTTTCGATAAGACTGTAAATCCATGTGTATCTCGTCAATGGAGTGGTCCATGGTTAGAAGAAAAATCTGGGAAATAGATTAGATGAGATTATCAGTGCACAAAAAAAATCATCGTGGTTAGGAATAATGGTCATATTTCGAACTTAGGTATATATAGAAACTTAACTTGAATAGATAATAAAGTCTTACTAATAAAATGATATAAGGCTTTTAATATAGTGATTAATGCTATATTAATGATAGTTAATGCTATATTAATGATAGTTTTTTAGTTAGTACAATTAGGTTGGTTTTAAGTTACATTGGACTACCACTAAAATTTTTAGGCGAAAATGAACTATCTCCACAAAAAATCATCATGGTTAAGAATAATGGTCATGTCTAGGACTTATCTATATTGAGACATAGAACTTGGATGCATAATAAAGTCTTACTAATAAAGTGATGTAGGGTGTTTAATATAGTTATTAATGATAGCTTTTGTTTGGGCTACAACTGGGTTGAGACAACTATTTTTTGTTTTTGTTTTTTGGGCTACAATTGGTTTCATACTATAGTTACTCTAGTCCATTTTGACCACTACCACTAGTTACACAAGTCCATTTTGACCACTACCACTTTTTTTTTTTAAGGGTACAACTCGTCTCATACTCACTCTAGTTACACTAGTCCATTTTAACCACTACCACTAGTTACGCAAGTCCATTTTGACCACTACCATTTTTTGTTTTTGTTTTTTGGGCTACAACTCATCTCATACTCACCCTAGTTACACTAGTCCATTTTGACCACTGCCACTAGTTACGCAAGTCCATTTTGACCACTAACACTTTTTTGTTCTTTGTTTTTTGGGCTACAACTCGTCTCATACTCACTCTAGTTACGCTAGTCCATTTTGACCACTACCACTTTTTTGTTTTTTTTTTGTGCTACAACTGGTCTCATACTATAGTTACGCTAGTCCATTTTGACCACTGCCACTTTTCCTTTATTTTAGTCCATTTTGACCACTACCACAAGTTACGCAAGTCCATTTTGACCACTAACACTTTTTTGTTCTTTGTTTTTTGGGCTACAACTCGTCTCATACTCACTCTAGTTACGCTAGTCCATTTTGACCACTACCACTTTTTTTGTTTTGTTTTTTGTGCTACAACTGGTCTCATACTATAGTTACACTAGTCCATTTTGACCACTGCCACTTTTCCTTTATTTTTTGGGCTACAAGTGGGGTCTCATACTCTAGTCAAGCTAGTCCATTTTGATCACTACCACTATAACCTTCCGGTTAAAGTGAACCACACGACAAAATGTAAAATCAGGGAATTTGAACCTAGAATATCATGGTAAATAACACTTCATTATCACCCTGATTTCCAATTCAGCTACCCTTAGATGGCTAGTGATTAAGTATAATTATTAGTTAAGTATTTGAGAGTTACTTAACACACTCTTATTTCCCTACTATATAACGAGATATTACATCATGTAATATATATATGAATAATTTCTTACTCATAATCATATGTTCTTGTGCATGTTTTTCATGTAGAAATATCATGTTATTAGAGTCATGATAAAAAGAAGAAGCAAAGAAAGTGGGTAAAGGAGCTAAAGGTTGATTCTGACTAGAGAGAACTAAATAACTACTCATAGACATCAAATAGATGATACAAAAAGAGAAGAATCAAGCCTAATTAAAATCGTGCAAAGTTTATTGGGGATAGTGTTTTTGTGAACCCAAGCCCTCACAAAATTGATAATCCTTGCTAGACTAAAAGAGAGGAATCAAGCCATTTGTATGAATCATACTCAAAGAAAGGTTGACCAGGAAAGGAAAATGTGTTATTAAGGATTTTGTAATTCCCCAATAAAATAATAAAGTGGAGTTGCTAGAGAACAAATTTGTTAGATGAAAGTCCTCATTCTAATTTCCCCTTGAAGAGAGAGTTGCCACAAAGGAAAATGCTAGAAAAAGGTAATACCTATGACATATTTGTTGAAGATGATTTGCATGTATTAAGAGTTGTTTGGTCCATGTATAGAGTGTTGTCATAAAAGAATTGAGTCATAGGGTTCATGTATAAATCCTCCATGAACAAGGTGAGTTGTTAATTCGAAAGTAAGTCAATCCCATGGATGAAAGGAGCGAGCAACTGACTAGAAAATACAAGCTCCATTCACTAAAAAATTCATTGGGTGACTTGTGACTTGAAACAAAGATAAGTCACTAGTATTGGTTGGAATTATGGTCTTATAATGTTAGAAACCATAAAATAACCAACCTCTATAGTGTAATTGGGTCCATTTGAAGGAGGATGGATGAAAATTGCATGAATTAATACAAGTAAGTTTTATGAATTGATCCTATGCTTACCTTGCATTGACATGCCTTTTGAAGAAAACAATTTTGAAGAGATGGATTTGTATTTAAAAAATTGTAAATTAAGTTTTAATTGAAGTGATAGTCAAGAAGTCATTTTATTATGCACATTTAATAGAAATATTTTTTGAAATTTGAAAATAACCAATTTATTATATACATTGATGGAAATGGGATTTTTAATGTGCAACATGGTAATTATAGAAAAGAAGAATTTTCGTCATATTTGAATATGATTGTTTGAAAAAACTTCTATCGGTAAAAATAAATATAGAGTGAGATTGATGTAGACCCCCAAGAAATATATGTTGTGAAGAATTAAGAATTTGTGATGTTGATCAAGATTTCCATAATAAATGAGATCCTTCCCAAAGTTGAAGATGGTAGTGTTCTATTTTTCATGTGGCAAAATCTTAAACCTATAAGCTATTCTCAATTAAAATGGATGAATGTGACTTTTTGCAAGATCATCTGCTAAATATCAAGGATATTACGGATAAATAAAAAGAACAATGAAAAAATAAGTGACCAAGGATGGATAATTATATAATTTCTCATCTATCTTGGTACTTTCTGAGTGGAAAAATTGGAGGAATTCACTTGTACGTCCCATTAAAATGTTATAATATTTAAACACATAAGAGTCAGTTAAGTTCAACTTGGTCTAATGAACCTTTAGGTAAAACACTTTGGTTATTAATTAGGGTAGCATCAAAATTACCAAAGATACTACTCAAAATTAGCATAAACAACACATTGAACTACAAATGCACTTCATCATAAAATATTATTCAAGATTATGTTCTTGCTCTATTTCCCTATTAATAACCATGTTGGAGATATTTTCAAAAAATCTCTTATAGAAGAAAATAATTTTCAAACTTTGATCTATGTTAGAAGTTTAGGAAGTTTTCATTAGAGGATTATATGCTCTAATACCTCTTCGTTCTCCTATTGTGTCAACTTTGTAAATCCTTCATTTAAGGGTGAAACCTAGTTCGGTGATTTAGAATTCAAAACCTTCCATAATCAGTTTCATGGATAAAACAACATTTTTTTGGGTCAGAACCATGTGAGAATAACTATGGAACCTTGATGTTGTTCTACACATTAAAATATTTCCAATGGTGCAAACATCACCTTAATAAGAGTTTGTATGTGGAATTTATGCCTCTTGCAACTTAACCTACCTTGTTGACCACCATGAAACTGAGTGGGTAGTAAATTATCCCACCTTCATCATACATATGGGGTAATTCATGTGTGTACTTTCAATAATTTATATAAGATCCAAAGAAACAACACTAAATGAGGGTTGAGGCATGCAAAAACCATAACCCTAACACTAGATGGCTATTAGGCAATTGAATATTGGGTTGCTAGGAAGAGAATGGTTTCTATTCTTTTAGTATTTCTATTATTCCATAGTTAAGCGGATCATTTGGGAATGGGATTGAAGCATAATCAAAGAGGTAGGATATTCTATAGCAACCATTAAGGCCCTAGTGTCCATGACAACTTTGTGGTGAGTTCCCCTTTGTAATTACATTTCATAAATGAGAAAATGAAAGCAACACATATGTTAGGTCCCTATATTACTAGTTTAGTCCCTTATTTTTATTAGTGTAGCCCCCTTATTGTTATTGTTGTACCCATGTAACCCAAATATTGTTATTATTGTGCCCTTACATTATTATTGTTAGGTCGGCTAGGATTATATTGTGGCCCCATGGACTCCTAAATATAGAAGGAGGTTTTGGTAATTTGTAGCATCCAAGATTTGTTCATTTATGTAATGTGTTGGAGGTTTCCCCCTCGAAGTGGCTGTTTTCTAAGGCGTTGATCTCTCTTTTATTCTATTTTTGGAGCTGGTTTCAGAGCTTTGGATTCTAGGGTTTCACTACTCCAAAAAAGTCATTGTGGTGTTTTACCTATAACCTTTTTTCTACGAAGGTTCAAAAGCTGAAATTTTTAGGGCGCAAAGAAGAAATCCTGAGGAACGCCGTGGAAACATTTCGGATCTTGGTTCACAACATTTTTGGAGATATGATCGGTGGAAGTTAGTGCTTTTTGTAGGCTACTGAATTTAACCTAAACAGGCCACCGTGGAATTTTTGCTATAAATTTTTTTCTACGAGGGTTCAAAAGTTGAAATTGTTACAAAGCGAAGCTGAAATCCTGAGGAATGTCGTGGAAAAATTTCAGAGCTTGATTCGAAATATTTTCTGACATATCATCTGTGTAAGTTAGAGTTGTTTCAAGCTCTCCAATTTCATCTCAAAGAGGTGACCGTGGGAAAATCATCATAACTCTCTCTCTGAGCATTGGATTGGAATTCTGTAAAAAATGGCCGCAAGAAAACAGATTGAAGTTTCCTTTGTATTAATTTCAGAGCCGAAGGAGGAAAAAGTGACACGTGGAACATCATACAAGTTGGATTTGCTGAACCAGTCCATAATTATGTCATTGTGGGAGATTGGGTATAAATTTTCCTTGAAGAATCCAAATCAGGTTAGACCTGTGGCATTTGAAATAAGCTTCAGAGGGCTACTACAGGGCCAAATTTAAGATATTGAAAATCTGGAATCACAGAGATTATTTAGTTTCAATCTCGAGATCCTCAAAAGTAAGAAAAAGGTGTGTATTTTTTTTGAATTGCATAAGTCTTGTGTGAAAAATCAGTTTGAATTGATTCCAAGGACATATTTTAGCACAAATATTAGTATTGGGTTATAAAATGCCACCTAAAAAGAATTCAACACCCATTAACCCTTCAGAAGTCTCTACTATGACTCATGAAGATGAAGAAATGCGACATGACGTATCAAAATTACAAGAGAAAGTGCACCAAATTTCGCTCTCACAAAGAGAAACAAAAAATAAGATGGATGGAATGGAAGGTGGCATGGACGCTAAGATGGATGCCATGAAAGCTAAGATGGATGACATGAAATCTAAGATGGATGAAAAAATGAAAGACAATATGGAAAACATGAAGAATGATCTAAAAGCAGACATGGAAGGTTTGAAAAAGTTGATACAAGAAATGTTTCCTAATGGTGAAAATATAGTAGAGGAAACTCATGATGAGAAAAAATAAATTTTAATCATTTTTTCATAAACTCTAATGTTGGATGGAAGAACCACCATATTCCAAAGATGGATATGAGGATGTTTGATGGTAAGGATCCTGTAACATGGATACTACAGATGGAGCAATATTTTGATCTCAATAATATGCAAAACACACAGAAGGTACGCATTGCAACTTTACATTTAGAACAAAATACATTTGTATGGTATTGATGGCTCTGCTCCTGTAAAAAAATTGTCACATGGTCAATTTTTACAGAGGAAATGATAGCACATTATGATGATACAAAAAGAAAAACCTTCTTTATCCAATTGATAAATCTCAAACAAAAGGGCTCAGTGGTGGAGCACATTGAGGACTTCCAAAAATTGAATATAAGGGTAACTGATATTCCAGAGGAACACATGATTTTTGTCTTCATAGGGACTTTAAAGAATAACATACAACATGAAGTTCGCGTTTGGGAACCTGATTCATTAGAAAAGGCATTCAGGTTGGCAAGAAGAATTGAATGTAAAATTATGGTGACAAGGAAGCCTACCACTCACATATATAAAGATGGAAGTATTGCTACTCCTAGACTTCCATAGCCTACAAGGTTGACACCACAACAATTGGAAGAAAAAAGAGCAAAAGGGCTTTGCTACAGTTGTGATAGCAAATACACTAAAGGTAATAAGTGTGTTGAGGAGAAATTATTTTACATAGATTGTGAAGAGGAAGAAAAAAATGAACAAGAATCTTCAAAAGAAAAGGATATACACCAGGAACCAACCCTAGAAGAGGAAGAAATGAGTCCGACCATATCGTGTAATGCATTGGCAGGAATTACCACTCCTTAAACTCTCAAGATAGAGGGACATATCAAGAAGAAAAAGGTAATAGTGTTGATTGATTCGGGTAGTACCCATAATTTTATTCATTTTAAGGTAGCCAAGGAATTGAATTGTTTCCTATACCCAGCACTAGAATGTCAAGTGATGGTTGCAAATGGAGGAACTATAAATTGCTCTGGAAAATTCCATAATATCAAGCTAACCATGGGGGAATATGTATTGAATATTCCAATGATTTCCATTCCAATGGGAGGCACTGATGTTGTACTAGGAGTACAATGATTATAATATTTGGGGGCGGTAGCTTTTAATTTTCAAGAACTTTTCTTGAATTTTTTTTTTAGAAGGAAAGGAAGTTGAATTATGGGGTATCACAGGGAATCCGGGAAAGATAATAAGCTCTAATGTCATGACAAATCTTCCGAAGAAAGAAAAACGAGGTGTAATTACACAATTATGCTCACTAGAAGTTCCAACATCAAAATCATCTATTTCTACAGATATCCAAAACGTCTTGGACAATCATTCCAAGGTGTTTGAAACTACCAAAGGACTCCCACCTATTCTTGATCATGATCATGCTATTCATTTGATTCTAGGAAGTGTTCCTCCAAACATCAGGGCTTATAGATATCCTTATGTCCAAAAGAGCGAAATTGAACGTATGATTGCAGAAATGTTAGAGGCTGGTATAATTCAACCTAGTCAAAGTTCTTTCTCTGTTCTAGTAGTATTGGTGCACAAGAAGGATGGATCATGGCACATGTGTCCGGATTATAGAGATCTCAATAAGCTCACTATTAAAGGTAAATTTCCCATTCCTGTGATTGATGAATTATTGGATGAATTACATGGAGAAATTTATTTTACCAAGTTGGATCTTCGTTCAAGATATCATCAAATTAGAATGAAGACTGAAGATATTCCAAAAACAGCATTTCGAACTCATGAGGATCATTATGAATTTTTGGTCATGCCTTTTGGCCTTACCAATGCACCTTCTACATTTCAAGGGTTGATGAATTCCATTTTCAAACCCTTCCTTAGAAAATTTGTGCTGGTATTTTTCGATGATATACTAATCTATAGCAGGTCTTGGAAGGATCATGTTGAACATGTTGACAGGGTGCTCAAACTATTGCAGGAGAAACAATTATATGCAAAAACATCCAAATGTTTCTTTGAAGTACAAGAGGTGGAATATCTGGGTCATATTGTATCTCACGAGGGTGTTAAGGTAGACCCTAACAAAATTAAAGCCATTAAGGAATGGAAAGTCCCCACAACCATAAAGCAGTTGCGAGGATTTCTCGGGTTAACAGGGTATTATCGCAAGTTTATTAAGAATTATGGGAGAATAGCAGCACCTCTAACAACATTATTGAAGAAAGATGCATTTTCATGGACTCCTGAAGCAACTAAGGCCTTTGAACATCTTAAAGAGGCAATGTGCTTAGCACCAGTCTTAGCTACGCCAGACTTCACAAAAACATTTATTGTGGAATGTGATGCCTCAGGAAATGGAATTGGTGTTGTTTTAATGCAAGAAGGAAGACCCATTGCTTTTGAAAGTCGTCCAATCAAAGGAAAGTATTTACAGAAATCTATTTATGAGAAGGAAATGTTAGCAATACTACATGCACTAAAGAAATGGCAACCTTACCTAGTGGGAAGACGCTTCAAGGTAAAAAATGATCATGGTAGTCTTAAACACATTTTGGAAAAAAGAATATATTCATAAGAGTAGCAAAAATGGGTCACAAAGATGTTGGGTTATGACTTTGAAATAATCTATAGAAAAGGGAAGCTAAATGTTGTTGCAGATGCACTCTCAAGAAAGAATGAAGAGGTAGAAGCATTGCTTTGTGCCATTTCTATTATCCAACCAGATTGGATAACTGAAGCAAGGGATGAATGGAAGAAGGACGGAGAAGTGTGGACACTCATTCAAAAGTTGCAGCAAGATCCTAGTACATCTGATACATTTAGTTGGAAAAATGATTCCTTATGGTACAAAGATCACTTACATCTTTGTAAGAGTTACCAACTAAAACAAAAGATTCTTTTGGAATTGCACACTTCTCCTTTAGGAGGACACTCAGGATTTTTAAAAACTTACCATAGGGTGAAGAAATAATTTTTTTGGGATGGCCTTAAATCTGATATTCAAAATTTTGTAGCGGAATGCTTGGTTTGCCAACAAAATAAAGTTGCGACAATTAAGAGTTAGGGTCTTTTACAACCTTTATCCATTCCAAGTCAACATTGGGAGGAGATTTCAATGGATTTTATCACAGGTTTACCCAAGTCCAAAGGAAAGAGTGTCATCATGGTGGTAGTTGATAGACTTACCAAGTACACACATTTTTGTGAATTATCTCATCCATTTAAAGCAAGTACAATTGCTACTACATTTATGGACACAATTCAAAAGCTACATGGAAACCCAAAGATTATTGTGAGTGACAGAGATCCCATTTTTACTGGAAATTTTTGGACGAAGTTAATTTCTTGTTTGGGTACTCAACTAGCTCATAGCTCATCTTATCATCCTCAATACGATGGTTAAAATGAGATAGTGAATAAATGTTTGGAAGGATATCTTCGCTGTTTTGTACCTGATAAACAAAAAAAATGGGTCAAGTGGTTACCTCTTGTTGAATGGTGGTATAACACTTCCTTCCATACTGCAGAAAAAATGACCCCATTTATGGCACTTTATGGATATCATCCACCATCCATCACATCATATTTAAGAGAAAATTCTAAGGTTGAAGCAGTGGAAGATCACATCGATCATCAACAAGAAGTTCTCCAACTCCTAAAGGATAAGCTAAATTTGGCACAAAATCGAATGAAACAACAGGCATATCAACATCACAGCGAGAGAAGTTTTCATGTAGGAGATTGGGTATTTTTACGGCTACAACCATACAAAAAATGTCCCTCAAGCAAGCTAAGAAGGATAATAAATTATCACCAAATTACTATGGTCCCTACAAGGTGTTGCAAAATATTGGTACTATGGCATACAAATTGGAGCTTCTTGCTTCTTCACGAGTGCATCTAGTTTTCCATGTTTCATGCTTAAAGAAGGTTACAGGTAAAAATCTTCTAGTTCAAGCAATATTGCCAGAACTTGATGAGGAAGGAAAAATCATATTGGAACCTGAAGCGGTCACGAAAACAAGAACTCGACAACTACTAAATCAATCAATTTTAGAGTATCTCATCAAGTGGAAGAACTTACCCACTGAAGATTCTACTTGGGAGGATGAGAATTTTATACAGAAGCACCCAAAGCTACTCAAGCGTTGAGGACAACACTTTTTTGAAGGAGAGGGGCATGTTAGGTCCCTATATTACTAGTTTAGTCCCTTATTTTTATTAGTGTAGCTCCCTTATTGTTATTGTTGTACCCCTGTAACCCCAATATTGTTATTATTGTGCCCTTACATTATTATTATTAGGTCAGCTAGGATTATATTGTGGCCCCATGGACTCCTATATATAGAAGGAGGTTTTGGTCATTTGTATCTTCCAGGAATTTTTCATTTATGTAATGTATTGAAGTTTGCCCCCTCAAAGTGGCTGATTTATAAGGCGTTTATCTCTCTTTTCTTCTATTTTTGGAGCCGGTTTCATAACAGCATATGTATGACCTTCTAGTTGGTTTTTTTCTCATGTTGGTTTTCTTAGGTCACATCTAGTGTTAATTATTGCAGATGTTGCACTCATTTTCTTGTTCTATTCATTTCAATTTCAATTATTTCCTAAATTTGAGCATTAAGCTAGTAATAATAAATTTTAGATCTAAGGTAATAGACAACATAATACTTTTTTTTAGAATATTGTAATACCTATTGTGAAAAATTGCTCCAATGGAATATCCATGATAATATATAGATAACGGAGATATGGTGGTTTTAACTTTGAAATTATCCTTCTTTCTATGGTGATTTTATTGAAAATTTGAATATTAATAATATTGATAAACATCTGACATTTGAGAAACTAAGTGCTAAGATCTTACAACAAGGCATACAAAAAAAATAGTGTGGGATAAGTAGTGTGAATGAGCCTATAAGGTAGCACTTGCAATTAAGTTTAAGAGAAATGGGAATAAATGGAGTGAACAAAATGATGGTAACTCTTTTGTTTTAGGTAAATGTAGAAAAACCATCAAATTATTTTATTGTGGTATGGTAGAGAAGATAAGTAGAGTTTGCATGAAGCATTTGTGAGATGAAAAGCATTAGCCAAATATTTTTTATGATGATAAAAAACCCATAAAGAAAAATTCCAATGTGGATAAACCAAAGGAGGATGAAGAATTCTATGTTTTCATGGCAAAAAACAAGGATCCAAATAGAGGTAAGGATGATTGATATGTTGATTTAGGGGAATTTAGATATCTTCCCAACAACGTCTCTTAGTATGTTGATTTCGTAGAGGATTAAAATAAATATGATTACGTTTTGTTAAGTGGAAGAGAATAATACATGTTTAGAGGAAATGAAAATGTCCTACTTCAACTATGAGGTAAAATGATTAAAGCTGTAAATTATGTTCCCTATTTGGAAGAAGAAGTGTATTTTGAGAAGTAGTATAATGGAGGACAACACACACTTACATATAAATTTCAACATTAATAGATGTTTTATTATTTTGATAAGAATACAAAATTAACTAGTTGTTATGGATGTGGAAGAACATGTCTTCTTCAAGTTGATAATAGTTGAGAATGTAGGATTGGTTTAGAAAGAAAATCCTTAATTTCATTAAAAACTCAACCATAATACTTGGGTAGATATGTATTAGGTGAGATATACTATGAGAAATAAAGACTTAGTGTTAGGTCCCTTTATTACTAGTATAGTCCCTTATTGTTGTTATTGTAACCTCCTTATTGTTATTATTGTACCCCTTCAACCCCCATATTGTTATTATTGTGCCCTTAAATTATTATTTTTAGGTCGGCTAGGATTACATTGTGGCCCCACCAGGATTGTGGCCCCATGGAATCCTATATATAGAAAGGAGGTTTTGTAATTTGTATCACCCAAGAATTGTTCATTCATGTAATGTATTGGAGGTTTCCCCCTTGAAGTGGCTTATTTCTAAGGTGTTTATATCTCTTTTCTTCTATTTTTGGAGGTGGTTTCACAACATTTGGTATCAGAGCTTTGGATTCTATGGTTTCGTTGCTCCAAACAGGTCATCGTGGCAAAGGTTTAGAAGCTGAAATTTTTAGAGTGCGAAGCTGAAAGCCTGAGGAACATTTTCACACAATTTCAGAGCTTGGTTCGTAATATTTTCGGAGATATGATCTGTGGAAGTTATGCCTTTTTGTAGGCTCCAAAATTTCACTTAAAAAGGTCATCGTGGAATTTTTACTATAACGTTTTTTATACGAAGGTTCAGATGCTAAAATTTTTAGAGCATGAAGCTGAAATCCCGAGGAACATTGTCACAACATTTCAGAGCTTGTTTTGCAATATTTTGGGATATATGATCTGTAGAAGTTAGGTCTTTTTCAGGCTCTCGAATTTCATCTCAAAGAGGTGATCATGGGAAAATCTTCATAACTTTCTCTCTGGGCATCGGATTGGAATTATGTAAAAAGTTAATGGAGGTACACGGACTCTAGTTTCCTGTCTATAAATTTCAGAGCCAAAGGAGCAAACAGTGACACGTGGCAAGTCGTACAAGTTTGCTCTACTGAACCAGTCCATAATTAGGTCATTGTGGGATATTGGACATAACTTTTTCTTAAAGAATCCAAATCAAGTCAGACCTATGGCATTTGAAAGAAGCTTCAGAGGACTACTACAGGGCTAAATTTCAGATATTGAGGTTATGAAAGTATAGAGATAAGTCAATTTCAATATCAAGCTCCTCAAAAGCAAGTAAAATGTGTGTATTTTTGTTTTTCCGAATTGCATAAGTCTTGTTTGAAGAATCAAGCTGAATTGATTCCAAGGGAATATTATAAAATAGATATTAGTATTGGATTCTCAAATGGCCCCTAAAAATAATTCAACACCCATTAAGCCTTTAGAAGGCTCTACTATGACTCATGAAGACTAAGAATGGCAACATGACATATCAAAATTACAAGAGCAAGTGCAACAAATTTCGCTCTCGCAAAGAGCAACAAAAAATGACACGGAAGTTTAGAAGAAAGGCGCAGAAAATAAGATGGATGGTTTGAAGAAAGGCATGGAATCTAAGATGGATGGTTTGATGGATGACATGGAATCTAAGATGGAAAACATGAAGAATGATCTAAAAGTAGACATGGAAGGTTTGACAAAGTTGATACAAGAAATGTTTCCTAATGGTGAAAAAATAGTAGAGGAAACTCATGATGAGAACAAAATAACTATTAATCGTGATTTCATAAACTCTAATGTTGGAGGGAAGAACCACCATATTCCAAAAATGGATATGAGGAAGTTTGATGGAAATGATCCTGGAACATGGATACTACAGATGGAGAAATAATTTGATCTCAATAATGTGCAAAACACACAAAAGGTACGCATTGCAACTTTACATTTAGAACAAAATACATTTTTATGGTATTGATGGCTTTGCTCCCGTAAAAAAATTGTCACTTGGTCAATTTTTACGGAGGAAATGATAGAGCATTATGAGGATACAAAGAGCAACACTTTCTTTAGCCAATTGATAAATCTCAAACAAAAGTGTTCAGTGGGGGAGCACATTGAGGACTTCCAAAAATTGAATATAAGGGTAACTGATATTTCAGAGGAACACAGGATTGATCTCTTCATAGGTACTTTAAAGGATAACATCCAACATGAAGTTCGCGTTTTGGACGGTAGCTTTTAATTTTCAAGAAATTTTCTTGAAAATTTTTTCAGAAGGAAAGGAAGTCGAATTACGGGGTATTGCAGGGAATCCGGGAAAGCTAATAAGCTCTAATGTCATGAAAAATCTTCTAAAGAAAGAAAAATGAGGTGTAATTTCACAATTATGCTCACTAGAAGTTCCAACATCAAAATCAACTATCTCTGCAGATCTCCAAAAAGTCTTGGACAATCATTCCAAGATGTTTGAAACTCCCAAAGGGCTCCCACCTATTCGTGATCATGATCATGCTATTCATTTTATTCCGGGAAGTGTTCCTCCAAACATCAGGCCTTATAGATATCCTTATGTCCAAAAGAGTGAAATTGAACGTATGATTGCAGAAATGTTAGAGGTTGGTATAATTCAACCTAGTCAAAGTTCTTTCTCTGCTCTTGTAGTATTGGTACACAAGAAGGATGGATCATGGCACATGTGTCCAGATTATAGGGAGCTCAATAAGCTCACCATTAAAGATAAATTTCCCATTCCTGTCATTAATGAATTATTAGATGAATTACATGGAGCAATTTATTTTACCAAGTGTTAGCGCTCAAATCTACCTCAGGCTGAAATGAGATAAAACTCAAGGCTACATCAAACCACGCTTAGCCTCGTAGCTAGCCCTACGAGGGCAGGAGAGGGATCTCTCCGTCAATCTCGATAAAATGAGCAATAGGGTGCGAGATGACTTACGATAGGAGCTGATTTTAGGCTAGTAAAGAGATAGGTAAGTTTGATTTTGATTTTTTTTGTTTTTTCGCCGGAGGAATGGGGAAAACAAATTTTGGGTCCGGGGATAAGGTCAGACCTTTACAGATTTCAAGTTGGGGCGAGATAGGTGATTGTATTGATGCTTTTGATTGGATATATGGACAGATCAGACCGACGAGGAGCTGAAGAGGGCAAAGAAGAACTTGGATCCTCTCCAAACAGTCGAAAACATATAGAACTAAATGAATTCAAAGGCAGAGCACGGTAAACAATGGATTCAACCTCATCTACTCATTCAATTTAGTTCAGAAGCATATGAAAGGAATGGCATACATTAAACATGAAGAACTTATAGTAAACAGAGAGAAAACACCATCAATAACAAAACACCACAAGGATCCCAACAAGTGCCACAAAACCTCTGATCTTTCCTTAGCCAAAATATGAAAAAATATGTACAATGGTGCCAAAAGTCTCCCAAGAGTCCAACCTGTAGAATGTATCAGAAATTACAATATATAGATCACTCTAACCCCTTCCCACACCTCTAGGGGTCGAAATCCTCCTTCTAGGATCAGTTCCAACAAATTCTAATCAAGGAGCTAAAATCTAGGCAGCTAACAACTTGCCTCTAAAAGAGTGGAAACTGATTCATTTACATGATTTTCACTTTTTTGAGAGTGAATCTTCTAGAATAGGTAAAAATAAGCCAAAGTTACATGTAAACCATCAATTTACATCATGAAAACCCAAAAATTTCATCCACAAGCAAAACTGGTCCAAACTGGCCGAAAATCTGAGCTGGAAGTTGAAAATTCAGCCAAAAATTTAAGTGGGTCGCACCCCTGAGCTAAGTGGGTCGCGCGCCTTTCAGCCTGATTTTGAAGTACTTCCCGGCATCCAAATTGAGCTTGTGGTAGTTCGTTGGAAAGCCCTGGATGTTGGCTATCCAACCCAAGTGGAACTTCCCAATTTGGAGCTCATTTGACCCTCCAAAACTTCATTCTCCAAGAAGTACTTCCCGCTGATGCAAAAGGTGGCAGCAAGGTGGTTTTCATGGTGTTTTTGAGCTTTTTGGCCATCCAGAATCTGATGAAATGTTTCGGTAATGCCTGAGGATGCATAACTTACCATTACAAATCCAAAAATGTAAAAATTTCCTTCAGCAAGTGTCCCAAAAAGAAAATGAGCATATGGGCGTGCTACCCGCTTAACTGAAAAACCTGTTTTTAGACCAAAAAAATTTCAAAATGACAAAATTTTCTCCGAATTTGCTCAAATTCAGAGCGAAGACCCTCCATCATGTATCTTTCCCAGCCAATGAAGCCTCAGCCAAAATCCGGAGTGGATCAGGCCTTTTTCGCCGTTTTAGTGCTTCGCTCAACCTCCTCTTCAGAATCTTCATTCTCGCTTTGCAGACATGCATGCGAGCCCAATAATGGCATTTCATGTGATGAAGCATGTCTTTCTCTCTATTGGCCTTCGCCAGCAACTTCTCCAGATGGATGTTGACATGCGTGAGAACAGAATCTCGATCGATTGGTGTCATGTCACCAGGTCTCTTCCTGGCCAACTGTCGATCCTCACGGATCTGCCTCAGCTCATAAAGTGTGTGCTCATCCTCAAGCTGTTTGTTGCGCTGCTCCAGATAGTTTATCACCCACTGCCAAAGTATCATAGGAAAACAAAATTACAATGAAGATGGCTCTGTTTTAGTGGCATGAAAACTATCACTGTTGACCATAAGTGAGTTTCACAAATGAATGCCAGTTGCAAAGTATGGGGCAAGCTTTTGGTAATGATGGGCAAAGTTTTTCAAAGAAGCAAACAAGTAGAGGACTATGTTTATGAACTGGAGAACAGGGAGAAGACCATGACCATAGTGACACAAATTACTATCACAGTGGTAATATAATGATAACAACAGCAATGGTGATATTATGGTAATGAGGGCTATAGATTAGTCGACATAAGACTGTGCAAAATATGAAAGAGCATGAACAACAGTGATAAGATGATAACTGAGGGTGTGAGGATCATCTATACAACGTGCTAGGGTGTGAACATATCCACCATTCGAAGGTTTTCAAATTTTTCATAAAACTGCCCATATAATCTCAAAACCCTTACAGAATTAACTTGCATGTGAATGAAAGGTTCATATATTTTCTCCAAGGATGGCTTGTTTCCCCAACATCAATGACATCACAACCATATTAAAAATCGAATGAGCAATGATTAAAACCTGTTTGGAAGCTTTTGGAGTCGACTAGAATCGAATCTGGGCGCAAAAAACGAATTTTCTGGGTTCTGATTTAAGTGGGTCGCACGCTAGTTTAAGTGGGTCGCACCCCCAAGTGGGTCTCACCCATTCAACTTTACACTGGCTGTGGCGCTCAAGTGGGTCGCGCCCCTCAAGTGGGTCTCGCCCGTTCAAGTGGGTCGCGCGCCCTCCAAACACTGTCCAGAACTATGAAAACTTGCCTACGGCCTTCAAAAACTTGACTTCGACCTCTGCCTTGCGGATTTTTGGCAAATGAGTTTGTTTGTCATGTTTATATATGAAATAAATATCTCATCAAATCAGATTGCTTTTCAAATTTATTTGACAACCCACTTTCATAATGTTTCTGCACTTTGTCATTTGATCTTTTAATACAATGTTTCTCTTTGGCTTTTCTGAGTTTTTGGACTGATAACTTTGCTGTCTTTTGCAGAGATGTGGCACTTTAGCTTAGGAAAAGATCAGAGGCTTGCACTGAAGCTTCTTATGGTGAAATAAATACAATTATTACAAAAATGAAATTAAACAATTTCTAGTTCCAAAACAGAGTTTTGGACTAGAAATGTTTTCAAATGCTTATGATAATAAAAATATGAAATCAAAACTTGCGAAACCAACCTCATGGCCTGCGGGCTTTATGACATATATGCAAAGACTCGAAAACCCTAGAATCTAGGACTAACAACTCTTTTTAACGAAACTGACATTTAATGACCATGAAAGAAATGACGATGAACTTCAGTAATTTTTGAAGAATTTCTAAATAGCCCTGCAGGTACAAGCATGAGGAAACACATGACAACCAAACCCCCTCGTCAGTCAAAGGCATGCTCCTAGCAAAATGCAACGAAGTGGAACAAGTGAGACACCTAAGAATGAATATGCAAAAGCGAAATGATCGCTGACGGAGGGCTGTAAAGACCGACTCTAACACCAAGTTGGATCTTCGTTCAGGATATCATCAAATTAGAATGAAGACTGAAGATATTCCGAAAACAACATTTCAAACTCATGAGGGTCATTATGAGTTTTTGGTCATGCCTTTTGGCCTTACCAATGCACCTTCTACATTTCAAGGGTTGATGAATTCCATTTTCAAACCCTTAGAAAATTTGAGCTAGTATTTTTTGATGATATACTAATCTACAACAGGTCTTGGAAGGATCATGTTCAACATGTTGATAGGGTGCTCAAACTATTGCAGGAGAAACAATTATATGCAAAAACATCCAAACGTTTCTTTGGAGTACAAGAGGTGGAATATCTGGGTCATATTGTATCTCACAAGGGTGTTAAGGTAGACCCTAACAAAATTAAAGCCATTAAGGAATGGAAAGTCCCCACAACCATAAAGCAATTGCGAGGTTCTCGGGTTAACAGGGTATTATCGGAAGTTTGTTAAGAATTATGGGAGAATAGCAGCACCTCTAACAACATTATTGAAGAAATATGCATTTTCATGGACTCGTGAAGCAACTAAGGCCTTTGAACATCTTAAAGAGTCAATGCGCCTAGCACCGGTCTTAGCTATGCCAGACTTCACAAAAACGTTTATTGTGGAATGTGATGCCTCAGGAAATGGAATTGGTGCTATTTTAATGCAAGAAGGAAGACCCATTGCTTTTGAAAGTCGTCCAACCAAAGGAAATTAATTACTAAATCCTATTTATGAGAAGGAAGTACTAGCAATATTGCATGCACTAAAGAAATGGCTAACTTACCTAATGGGAAGACACTTCAAGATAAAAACTGATCATGATAGTCTTAAAAACTTTCTGGAACAAAGACTATCTTTAGAAGAGCAACAAAAATGGGTCACAAAGATGTTGGGTTATGACTTTGAAATAATCTACAAAAAAGGGAAGCTAAATGTTGTTGCAGATGCACTCTTGAGAAATAATGAAGAAGTGGAAGCATTGCTTTGTGCCATTTCTATTATCCAACCAGATTGGATAACTGTAGCAAGAGATGAAGGGAAGAAGGACGAAGAAGTGTGGACACTCATTCAAAAGTTGCAGCAAGATCCTAGTAAATCTGATACATTTAGTTGGAAAAATGATTCCTTATGGTACAAAGATCACTTATATCTTTGTAATAATTCCCAACTAAAACAAAAGATTCTTTTGGAATTGCACACTTCTCCTTTAGGAGGACACTCATGATTTTTAAAAACTTACCACAAGGTGAAGAATGAATTTTTTAGGATGGCCTTAAATCTGATATTCAAAAGTTTGTGGCGGAATGTTTGGTTTGCGAGCAAAATAAAGTTGAGACAATTAAGACCCCGGGTCTTCTACAACCTTTATCCATTCCAAGTCAATGTTGGGAGGATATTTCAATGGATTTTATCACAGGTTTACCTAAGTTTGAAGGAAAGAGTGTCATCATGGTGGTAGTTGATAGACTTACCAATTATGCACACTTTTGTACATTCTTTCATCCATTTAAAGAAAGTACAGTTGCTACTACATTTATGGACATAATTCAAAAGCTACAGGGGAATCCAAGGGTTATTGTGAGTGACAGAGATCCCATTTTTACTGGAAAATTTTGGATGGAGTTATTTTCTTGTTTTGGTACTCAATTAGCTCATAGCTCATCTTATCATCCTCAATCCGATGGTCAAACTGAGATAGTAAATAAATGTTTGTAAGGATATCTTCGTTGTTTTGTATCTGATAAAAAAACACAATGGGTCAAGTGGTTACCTCTCGCTGAATGGTGGTATAACACTTCCTTCCATACTGCAGCAAAAATGACCCCATTTATGGCACTTTAAGGATATCATCCACCATCCATCACATCATATTTAAGAGAAAATTCAAAGGTTCAAGTAGTGAAAGATCACATCAAGCATCAACAAGAAGTTCTCCAACTCTTAAAGGATAACCTAAATTTGGCACAAAATCAAATGAAACAACAGGCATATCAAAATCGTAGCGACAAAAGTTTTGATGTAGGACACTGGGTATTTTTACGTCTACAACCATACAAAAAAATGTCCCTCAAGCAAGCTAAGAAGGATAATAAATTATCGCCAAAGTACTATGGTCCTTACGAGGTGTTGCAAAATATTGGTACTATGGTATACAAATTGGAGCTTCCTGCTTCTTCACGAGTGCATCCAGTTTTCCATGTTTCATGCTTAAAGAAGGTTATAGGTGAAAATATTCCAGTTCAAACAATATTTCCAAAACTTGATGAGGAAGGAAAAATCGTATTGGAACTTGAAGCGGTCATGGAAACAAGAACTCAATAGCTATGGAATCGATCAATTTCAGAGTATCTCATCAAGTGGAAGAACTTACCCACTAAAGATTCTACATGGGAGGATGAGAATTTTATACAGAAGCACCCAAAGCTACTCAAGCGTTGAGGACAACACTTTTTTGAAGGATAAGGGCATGTTAGGTCCCTATATTACTAGTATAGTCCCTTATTATTGTTATTGTAACCCCCTTATTGTTATTATTGTACCCATGTAACCCCCATATTGTTATTATTGTGCCGTTAAATTATTATTGTTAGGTCGGCTAGGATTACATTGTGGCCCCATGGACTCCTATATATAGAAAGGAGGTTTTTTAATTTGTATCATCCAAGAATTGTTCATTCATGTAATGTATTGGAGGTTGCCCCCTCGAAGTGGCTTATTTCTAAGGCGTTGATATCTCTTTTCTTCTATTTTTGGAGCTAGTTTCACAACACTTAGAATATGTTATTTAGTTCAAAACCAACAAAAAAGAGAAGGAAAACAATAGGTTTATTATGTATTATCTATTTTAATTCATAAAAAGAAGACCCTTGAAGAGGTTGAAGATGAAGTTGCAATGAATAAGACACATAGGGAAGGTAAATATGAAGTGGTAGAATGAGATGGTGCTTCCCTAGAGAAGAAAAAAAAATATTGATATATTGGTCTCAAAGATGTGGAGAATGTGAGTTCAACGAACTGTACAATCTGTGTTTTGAGTCAATTTTGAAAGGGTGACTATTTAATGAATGATAGTTCTCATCTAGCTTGTGATTCAATGGTGAGACAAGAGGATGCTGATGTTGATTTTACTTCAACTATATTTTTGGATAAAATTCACTTCTATTCACCATTTTGAGGATCTTATCTTATGGTTTGAAAACATCTTGATTCTCCAAAGTGTTTATCTTTTTAAATTTTGAACACACATATAATGGTTATAGTTACAACTTAGGCATATAAGGACTTAGAGCTTAGACAAATAATAGTCTCACTAATGAAGTGATTTAATAATGAAGCATTTATTAAAGTTATTATTAGTTAGGTATTTGGAAGTTTTAACATACCCTTATCCTTGTATTATGTAATGACACATTGCATCATATAACATATGTATGAATCCACTCTTTCTCATTATTACATGTATTCCTATCCATATTTCTGTAAAAAAAAAAAGCATGTCAACAATTTTTATCAAACATGATAATCATGTAAAGTGCCTATGTGAAGTATACATCATGACCTTGTGTGGGGAAATTTCTTAAATCAACTTGAATTTGTACAAGACCCCTTTTATGTTTTATGCCTCACCTCTTTGCTATCAGTGGTAGGAAGGAGTAGTTCATATAAATATCTATGAATTTATTTATACAACACATGTGGAATACACTTCCTATAGATGCTACATTGATGAATTATGTAGCCTATAAGAATTTCTTGATAATTCAACTCTTGAGTTGTTGGCTTCATTCTCCTTTGTTCCTTAAGGAGGTGTAAGGACACTAGGTTATTATTGAATGATTTGTGTCATAGGGACTAGAATGAATATAAGGATATCACACCCACAACTAAGGTATTCATCTTAATCATAAGTGCATTTGTTAATTATTGAATTAAGGCCCTTACTGAGTTACCAATCCAAGATCATAATTAGGAAAAATATGCAATAGTTGGAAAATAATTCGATGATTCGATTCCAAAGAGGTTATATATTGAGAAGAAAACATTGATACACATAATGTGCAAAGGAATCGAATGGGAGATATGCCATAGAAAGATAGGATAACTATCTTCATAGATTATGATGAAAAGAGGAACAAAATCCATTGAATTGATCACTAATTAACAAATCAAGATGGATTTAAGGATTCCTTTTGCGGTTTCATGAGATTATTATGAGAAATCCAAACCATTATGGGATTAGCGGTGATAAAAAAATGACCATAGTTGGAGGGATGTTAGAATGCATGAAGACCCAAAACTTAACTAGTCATTGAATGTAAATAGATGTGGATGGCCATGATCTAGAGTGAATATATTTTAGAAATAAAATGTGATTTGTTAGGACAAAGCTCAATCATTATGAGATTTAAAGAATATTTATAATGTATATGTTATAACATAATTCCTTAGCATTAATGTGGATCTTTTCACTCACAAACCGACTCATTATTTGATGGAGGATGACCAATAATTACTGAGATAACCATTAACATTGTGATATTTATAGTAGGATTCCTTAGCATTGATGTGGAGCTTTCCAATCACAAACCCACTCATTATTTGATGGAGGATGATCAATAATTAGTGAGACAACTATCAACAAGAGACATAAGGGTAATGGATGATACATGGCCTTAGATCAATAAATAGATGACTGTTGCATGGCATATGAGTTCTAAGTGGATCCCACATCAAGTATCTCAGAATGGGATGGGTATCCTTAATTACAACACTAATTATCTATGCAAAAGGCTCTAGATGATTATTACATATCTCTCTTTAATATGATATGTGTATATGCTTTGAAAATAAATTAAAATATATCAATACAAATTGATGAGAATTGCTCTAGTATTTGCTTCACTTGCCGCTTGATTACTTAATTATAAGGTGTGTTTAGATCATGGGTTAACTTAATAGATTTTTGTTTTCTAATTAATTTTATTTTCTCCCACTTAAATTAGGATGTTTAGATTATGGGTTAACATGATGAGGCTTTTTATTGTTATGGTGTTCTCTATAATTTTATTTTTGTGAAAAAATCTATTTATTTTAAAAAAGAAAATTAAGAGTTTTATCATTTTTTTTTAAATGTTTTTTGGTAATTTTAAATTGATAAAATTATTATTTTTAATAAAAAAAATTTGAATATCTAATATATTTTTATTATAGCTTTAATATCTAAAGTTAATTTCTTATTTGTACAATTCACATTAGCTGTAATATTTCAAAGTAAAAATATTAATTTCTCTTTTTATTAATTCGAGTAAGGAAGGGGGGCTAGGTCTTTGGGATACATAAACTCTGAGCATAGTTATGGGAGAAAAAATATGGTAGCATTAGTTACAAGGTGGGAAATAATTATGTTTTCAAATCTGGAACTAAAAATATGGTCAAAATATCCCACTGTAGCTAAGAGTTCGAAAGAAAAAATTCCTTATAAGATCTTCAATATAGATCTAAGTTAGCCTGTAGTGACACACACCTTGCTTAGGAGCACTACTTTTGGGAGTTTAGAAATTGTTAAACAACATTGTTCTAGCTGATGACTCATGAAATCAATCCCCTAAGTTAGTATCTTAGAAACACCTTCAGGAATTTCATGAAAGGATGGTATCCAGGCACCACTACCCTGTATCAGATTATTGGCAAAGTATTTCAAGAGAAATATGATGGAGAAAATGGAAGATACATGAGATTTGGGGGCATATTTTGAATAATGTGTATTGGGATATTTTCCGGGAAGTCCTCCAACAATAAAATATATTAATCTCATAAAACCTTGATAAGCTAAGATGTGGTTATAGATCAAAATGTTACTTCTTTGTAGAAGAAGCATATAGCTTGAAGATTGGTCATGCTCATATCCCTAGGTAGGAAATATGGGGAAAGACTTGGAAATATATCCTTTGGCCCAAGGTAGCTTATTTTCTCTAGCTTTTATCACATAAAAGGATGTTAACATCAGAAAAATTGATCAAACGAGGATTTGTGGGACCACCCCTTTTTTATCTATTGCAACAACTCTGAAGATATGGAACACCGTTTAGTATTTTTCCATTTAGTAACACTCTATGGCCTCAAACATCGATTCTTTTAGGCAATTTGATAGAGATTGAGCCAATATCTTGAGTTCAATCACTCATTGGAAAATGAACTTATTTGATAATCCCATTATCAACACGGTTAATTTTTTTTTTGCTTGATTCCTCCTCTAGTTGATTTGGAAGGAATGCCATCATTAGTTTTTTTGTTATTTTATCTCCTAAATGAAAACTCTTTAGCATCATCTCTTGCTATGCCTATATGAAATTGTCCTCCTACATCCTTGGTTGGATATATATTGGAAATATTCACTGGAAAAGTATCTCATTCTTTAGAACTTGGAACTTCCTCGGATCGTATTCAACCTCCCTCAGGTCCTCTATCCCTATCCCCCTCTAGCTCTAGAGAATTGCTCCTGTTCTTTGACAGGTTTTTTAAAATCAAATTTTGACAAGGCCCCGAAAGGAAACCTTGGAATTGTTGGGTTTGTGGGAATTTTCAGGGCCGATTTTGGGACCACCTCTTTCATTTATGTAGGTTCATAGGGATCAACAACAACAATTTCATGGATTTAATTTCTCTCAAATTATAATTAACGCAAGTAATCAAGGATGGGAACATTAATATTTGCATAAAAGCTGATTCCAAACTCTTTATATCACTCACTATAAATACCCCACATGGATCATCTACCAATAATATCTCACATAGTTGGTGATTAGAATGTTACTTATCTCAAAGAACAATCTTTCTTTCATGATTTCTAAAAATATTAACTTCCCATTCTAGGTGAAAGGGAAACTAGCTTGTAGACAGATTAGAAAATGAAGGGTGGTGAAATTTTCACAAAGATTCATCAATAAAATGTGGGTGATCCTCTCAAATTATAAATTAAAGGATGTTTGAATGGGTTTGGTAGATGCCAATGCCTCCTCCCCATTGGGGGAGATAAACAACGTGGTGAAGGTGGCAAAGGTTTAGATCTTTATTTCCAGAAGTTGTACTTGTGGTGAATGTGACCAACCAACCAGTGGGAAACATTAATGGTTAGATCACACATGATTTTGAGTTTAATGCTCTCCACCTACTCTTGTTAATCCATAGTATGGGAATGTATTGTTCTCATTTGAATTAATTTATTAAATTGGATCACCTTCCATTCTCCAAACCTCTATTTCTCACTCACACTTCTCTTTACTAGTTTTTCCCCCTTGTCGTGATGGATTTTCTTGGAAACAAACCTCTCTTTGTGGCCTCCCAATCATTGATTTATGTTCCTTCTTTCTGTTTCTCAAATTTTTAATGCATGGTTCCTTGGATTTGGTAATGAGGAGATGGGCCCGTTGGTTGTTCTTATTTGGCTCAATTTCTTTTAATTACCTTCCATTCTCCAAGCCTTTCTTTCTCACTCACACTGCTCTTTACTAGCCTTTTTTCCTTCCTGTGATGGATTTTGTTGGAAAAAACCTCTCTTTGTGGCCTCCCAATCATTGATTTATATTTATTCCTTTTTTTCTCTTAGGTATCTAATGCATGGTTCATTTCCCTTGGTAATGAGGAGATTCCCATTTGTTGGAACATGTGGTTTCAAATTATTTTCATGGTTGCACTTCTGTAGCCCCTTGCCAACTTCATCTCTCAATAATTTTCTTTTATTCCTTCATATAGTAGCCATGACAAAACAACATGTGACATATCATTGGTGTGGTGTAGGATGAGACTCTCTGAGTGACACAGAGGATTGGTTTTCATGTCAAATATTTTTCTTCTGTGTATCATGACCAAAATTCATTGGAAGTGTAGTAAGAGATTATAGATCTAGACGAGGAAATTCAAATCGAATATTAGTTCCATTCCAATACAAAGAGGATGGAGGAGATCATCGTCTCGGTGTCAAATATTTGGTACATTCACAACATACATAATTGGTATTTCCACATAATTGACTTGTACTAGCAACCTAATATTATCCTTGTGAAGGTTTTGATGGAAGATCACATTATCAGGGATAAAATTTTGGTGTTTCTTGAAGAAATTTAGTTGCAGTTGGCCAACATAAAGGGAAGGCACACTCCCATTGACAAATGTCCTACTCCTAGTTTGGATCCTAATACTAACATCAAGGTCGTGTCCAAACAAAAATTTACACCTCACATCCATATTGACACAGAGGCTACTCCTAGTTCAACTCCTAATACCAACATGAAGTTCGTGACCAAACTAATTGAGGTGGAAACCTCACTCTCCTCTTAACTCTTATTTTTATGAATTCTCTAGTTTTTTCTATCTAGTATGGAACTTGTTTCTATGTTAAAATTTTTCTTTATACGAGTGCTCACAAGAATAGGATAATTGGTAAGAACTATAGTTTGATATGTTTCATTTTGGCTTTGAAATTACATTTTATTGATGGGTTTTTGTTTTGTCATTGGTTTTTTTTCCCATGTGGAAAACCAACAATTAACACCACCCATACTCTATGTAATCTTCTTGTTTATCATCGAAAATCTAACTTACAAAAAAATATATTTAAAATCCAATAATACTTAAAATATTTCTAGATAAAGAAATCTACATTTTTTTTCAATGGTAACTAGGAAATTATATTAAGTAGAATGTGTGCATGGAGGTATAATGAAGTTACATAGAGATCAACTTAGTGTTGTTACATCAATTTTAGAAAAAACATCATCCTCGTCCAGATCCAAACCATATATTCTATAACCATACTTAACTATATCAAACCAATGAAATGGTATTGTCTACAATTCATAAAATAACCTTAAAAATTTGACATGTGTACAAATTTAACCAAACAGAAGGAACTTAATGCATCATAGCTGAAGTATATGCTTAATCAAAATTTCCAATGTGGCTACTAAGTGGGCTACCAACTTGTCATCAAGGAATTAGTTGAAATGACACTCTCAAGTTGATTCACAAGGATTTGATGGGGTGCCCCCTTACTTGGGCAACAAATCCATCCACTGTAGAGAAGTTGGAGTGGAGAGCATGGAAATAAATTACCTCCAAGATGGATTTTCACATTCTCTGCTACTTAACCAAGTCCTCAAAAATCATATTAGCTTGTGACCCACTATCAAAAAGTGTGTCTATCTTGGTATGTTTAGAGACGACTCTAATATGGAAAAGTTCTATTCTTGTATATTCATCTTGAGTAACATTGGAACATTTTGAAGAACTAGTGCTTGCTATATGCTTACCTTTCAAACCCACGGCTGTAATCTTTGTCTCATCTCCTAAATCTGAACCTAGGTCATGTTCAACTATAGCAACAATTTTCTCCTTTACTTTGGATTCCAGTTTGTTTGGATTCAACTCTGGATGAAGTCGCCAACAATGGTCTTCATCATGGCCATTATTCAAACATTGTTTACATGTGAGTTTCTCCTTCTCTCTTTTGACAAAGCTATTTATATTTCCTCTTCCATAAAATTTTCCCTTTCCTTTATTCTCACTATCACTTTTCTCATCTATGTTCTGTTTCCCTCTTGCTTCTAAATGTGTGGCTTGAACAGAAACCTAATCTATGTTTGTGGGATTAAACATGAGAATAGTGTGCCTAAGGTAACCGTGAAAACCCCCAATGTACTTTAACAAATTTTCTTGAGAATATAAATTAATACCCAAAATAAGAGCTCTTCTCCTAAATTCATGAGTATAATCTTGCGCACTTTGCCCTTTCAATTGTCTAAATTTTTTCCAATTCATAATGGCCTTTTGCATGTAATCTAATGGATAGAATTTCCTTTTAATGGCAACAATAAAACTTGACCAAGACATAGGGATCTCACTATAGTTTTTAATCTCTTCTTTAGTCCTTGCTTCCCACCATACAAGTGCAGATCCTTCCATCCTCAAAGAAGCCAATTGAATATTTATATCATCTTTATGAAGGTTCTGAATTCTGCAACACACCTCCAATTGACCTATCCAAATTTTCAACCTCTCTGCATTTACCTCGCCATTAGACATTGGAAGCTCAAATTTGACATCAAGTTTAAGTAATGGAGTCTTTCCTCTTGTGGTCTTTGAGTGAGTGTGGGTAGTTTTTGTGGTGGAAGTGGAATATGATGTTGATGGTGATGATGAGGATGATGAAGACGGTGGAGATATTTCTCTTCATCCTTCTTATCATCTGAAGTTCCTTCTCCATGTGGAGGCTTAGAACCTTCTCCTGCCATCCCAAGTAAATGCATAAAACATAATTTTAACCATCCTCTTTATGTCATTGAAGTCTTTATTAACATCATCCTCTTATAAATGACCTTCAATTTCTCCAATACCTGACATGGTGGCTATGGATTTAAGCTTAGCTTCTGGTGCTTGTACCTCTTCAATCAACTCAAATTCTAGTGCAACTTATACCTCTTCAATCTCAACTTCTTGAGATAAAACTTGAGATGCTTCAAGTGCTGCTGTGAGTGGAACTTTGGGTGGAGATGGTTCCCTTGTGGTTATCCTTCTTTTGGTCCTAATATCAACACCTGCAACCAAAAATTTCCCTTCACCTCTCTATAACTTTAACCTTGTAAGCATCACAAATTTGCAACGACTAAATCCCTACTTGCACAAAACTCAAGCAACTATCAGGAAAACAACCTTTCCTTTAAACCAATCTCTGATACCAACTTGATATGAGTCTGAATGTTATTTTTTCTGTGCTAATTTCATCTCCAAATTTAAAATTTATTTTCTGATCTTATGCTTGATGTACATAGGTTTCCTTGGTGTTTATGTGTGTTGGGAAAAATACTGAGAGGGGGGGGTGAATCAATATTTAAGGCAAACTAAAACTTTTTACTTTTTCATGCTCTAAAACCCATACGCTACTTTGCTGAAGGCAACTAGCGTATACACGCAGATATCCTTCATAAAACTCGCGTATACCCAGAGATCTAATTATGCCATTAGTTCTTTACTTATATCATTCCATCATTCATTCATTAGATGTTCCATAAACAGTAAACATGTGCAGTAAGAACAGAATAAACCATCACACAAAGCATCACACATGAACACCAGGATTTTTAGGTGGAAACCCAAGTCGGGAGAAAACCACCGCTGCAGTTGCTCATCCTTCAATATTTTATTATAGAGAAAACATCTTACAACATATGTGCTGGCGCAGACTTGACCAGCACGCAGGCACCCACCTGCGCTCGTTTACCAGCCTCTCCTGGAAGGGAGCTCCAACCCCCTGACTCGTTTACCAGCCTCTCCTGGAAGGGAGCTACGACCCCCCGATCTCGTTTACCAGCCTCACCTGGAAGGGAGCTACAACCCCCTGACTGAAGGCTACAACCCTCAGCACCACCTTGGACCACGTTTCATCAATTTTCACACTGGATCCAACAACTTCAATAGAACACAATTTGCAGGCCACCTTTCATCATATTTTCATACTGGACCCTTTCCATACTTTTAAGCACAAACATACGTCACCAACAGATACATATCAACACAGATCAGATAGCAGAAACACAGCAGAACAGATCAGATATTTCATACCCCTTGCTTCAGCAAACCCTAGTTTGCATACGCGCTTTTACTTCACTGATATCGCGTATATACGCGCTTCCGTCCACACAAAACAGCGTATACCTCAGTGTATATTTTATTGCGCATACGCGCTTTCTCTTCGCTGAAGCTGCGTATATACGCGCTTCCTCCGCGGCGAAGTAGCGTATAGATCTTCAATCATTACAGAGCAGCATACTTCATCAGATCAGATATTCAGTTCAGATCTAACCCTTTACTTCAGACAGATGTTCGCCTAGATGTTCGCCTCATCACCGATCTAGGCCTTCCATGAACAGATCTAGCAAATACAAGTACATTTCAGATCTAGAAGTCCCGCTTCATCATTTCTTCATAAGTGCATCATAGATTCAGATCTATCAACAAACCTTTACCCTTTCCATACAGATATACTTCATAGAGAAGTATTTATTCAAGCTCAGACATCTTGCACGCACACTCATAATTTACACAATGAAATTCTTCTCCTTATATAGGTTTTCCCTTTTTCAATACCATGAGCCCCTTTTTCAATACCATGAGCCAAACCAATACCATAAGCCCAAAACTACATTACTTCCGAAGTCCCCCGGATCCCGGGTCATTGGCTTCCGCCAACAATTACCCAATACAATGGGTCAATACCATGGTGGTTACCCCTGGTTTTTCACTTTAAGAGCGCTTTTTCCCATACGCGACTTGGCACGTTGATTCCCGCGTGCATACGCGACTTCCCCTAGGCAAATCCGCGTATGCCTAGAGACATACTCTTTTCATCAGGATTTAGCACATGCTGAATTCCTTTCTTCATTGCCTTCTGTACACACTGTAGATACATCAGATTTACTTCATCAAGAAAATATTCTATCAAGCACAACTTCATCAAGAAAGTTTCCATCATCTTCAACAAGTGGGTTGCCATTCAAGGACAACACTCAGCATCATATTGCTAACAAACATCATTTCATATCAGATTTACATCGTTTACCAAGTCCATCAGGTCAAGAATAAATTCATCAGGTGGTTCGCCATCAAAGACAGCACATGTCAATAGTCGCATGTCTTCATCTTCATTCAGTGGGTTGCCATCAAGGACAACACTCTGCATCATATTGCCAACAATGTGTGTCAAACAGGTAAACGAGTTGAGTTTTTAAATTAAATTCAAGGGCATAAAGCATGAAAAACAAATGCTGAACAACAACATGAAAAATTATAGAAAACCATCACAATTGATCCATCAACATAGAGTTTTGATGAAGGAGTTCATCGCTCTTGTGCTACATCTCCTTGGTCCAGCTTCCATGGCTTGGGCCTCTGTATTAGCTCAAAAGTGCAACAATTGTTTTTTACATTCACCTACAGCTCCTGAAACATGCTTCAATGAGTCCAGAATGTCCAAATCTATCAGAAATGACTCTTCTTGCTCTCCATTTGGTCGAAAATTGCTCAAGATATGGTCAAAACCATTTTCCCTAGTAAACTGCCCCTAAAACTAGAGAAGACTCTAGTTAGGGCGGCGAATTATGGAGGTGGCACCTAATTTGGAGGTTTCACCTAAATTCCTGCCACATTAATATCTGAGTTTAATTAATGCTAATGCACAGTTTTAAAATGGATAAACGTGATTAGCGCTATCAGTGCGCTTTTATAAAACCCATTTTTAAAGATTGGATTAGCGCTGATGTGGGATTAGCGCTAATCAATCAACGCATTAAAATCTTAACTACGCATATTATCGAAACTCTGCGCCGTCGATTATGGATCAACAAGGTTGTATGGGAGGGGGCTGGCCCCCTCCATTCCCCCATCGGTCCAAACATAACAGTTGAAATATACGTGGCCACCCATACATAACAAGGACTAAAGCTTGGGCTATTGGTTAGCCACTCCATTCGTTTTGGGTAGGCTGTTTAGTTGAGCCCTGGCCTCCTCCCTTTCACCGTTGAATAGTTTTTTGCCACGTGATAAATACACGATAATACATATATACGTCACCGTAATAAATACACGCCCCATACCACCATATCAAACCTTTGGCATATATTAAAATGCCACCATATTTGCCAACCTTAGACTATGGTATAATTTTGACCATATAATATATGGTTCAAACCTTGAGTTTGAATGAAAAATGCACCATATAAATGTAATTAAACCAACCTTTGGAAATGTGTAATGCGTCCATAAAACTAAATTTGACCATAGCATATAAAAAAATGCAATTCACCAATGGAGAGGGTCCACCAGATGGGGCACGTGGCGGCCCTTGGTTGCACCACGTGTCAGCCTCTTGTTGGGCTATCCCAAACCATAAAAAAAATTCTCATTCAACCTTCGGAGAAAATTGTAAAAAAAATTTACCTTCAAACCAATTTGGCGAATCTTGTTGTGACACTTGTCACCATGTCATTGGGAAAAAATGAAGAATATTCCTAGACTATACCATGTATATTGACTGGGCTGCAATGTCATCAACCTGTCACTGTTCTGCAAATTTTTTAGTTGTTTAGGAAAATGAACAACATACTCTATCTTCTTCATCCGGACTTCGTTTTCGATGAAATGAATTGCGCCGGATTCCTGGCGATGAGCTCTCCGCTGTCATTCAGTTTCCAATCAATTCTGAGCACTTTAATTTTTGAGCACCTAATCAAGTAACTAGGAAATTATATTAAGCAGAATGTGTGCATGGAGGTATAATGAAGTTACATAGAGATCAAATTAGTGTTGTTACATCAATTTTAGATAAAACATCATGCTGGTCCAGATCCAAACAATCTATTCTATAACCATACTTAACTATATAAAACCAATGAAATGGTATTGTCTACAATTCATAAAATACCCCTAAACATTTGACCAGTGTACAAATTTAACCAAACAGAAGGAAATTAATGCATCAGAGTTGAAGTATATGATTAATTAAAATTTCCAATGTGGCTACTAAGTGGGCTACCAACTTGTCATCAAGGAATTAGTTGAAATGACACTCTCAAGTTGATTCAGAAGGATTCAATGGGGTGCCCCCTTTCTTGGGCAACAAATCCATCCACTGTAGAGAAGTTGGAGTGGAGAGCATGGAAATAACTTACCTCCAAGACAAATTTTCACATTGATCATCTACGATAGAATATTCACTGGAGTTGAGGGTCAATATGAGTATACATGTGCCTTCTGAGATTTTTGTAGTCCTTTACTATAATGTGATTGCTTATATAAAATGAGACCGTTGTAAAAATTTATTAGAGGCATAGACCTTTGCTTGGTTGTTGGGGATGAGAAGTTTATGTTTATTATTCCACCAAAAATAGAAAATATTACACTATAAATGAGTAATTTCTCTAAATTTAATAAATTTAAATATCCACATTATTAAATAATGTAAAATAGGAAATAAAAAGTAAACACAATATGTTATTCACATATTAAAATTGAAAATAATTCAGAATCTATCCACTACAGAGTATTATGCAAAGGTCTTTTGAGGCCCTTTGGTATAATTAGTCTGTCTATATGAAATGAGATTGTTATAAGCATTTCTGGGAGAGAGCATAAACTTTTTCTTAGTTGTTGAAAATGTGTTAAACTCTAGGTTCATTATTTCACTAAAAAAAATTACAAAATCTTACATTATAAATAAGTAGTTTCACTAAATTTAATTTACCAAATATCAATATTATTAAATAAATTAAAAAATATTTTAATCAACCCAATATATTATTCATATATTAAAATTGAAAACATTAACAAAACTACATACAAAATAAATTAAATTAAAGGAGGGCATTCACAAGGTTGTGAATTAAGTTGTATGATTATTAAAAATATTTCTAATCATTATTTTGTTAAATCAAATAAATAAAAATAATAAAAATTTGGACAAAACTATAATATTTATAATAAATTCAATTGAGGCAATAAGAAAAAAATTAACATCACTAAGATAAGAACTAATTCCCATGAGCTTCTGAGTGATACCGGGCAATGGTCTATTCCCAAGACCCCTTGGAACGACAGAATCTGTCATATTTATGATTCTAAGAAGGTGGGAGATGAAAAACACTTCCTTTTAGACTACCCTACTCTTACTCACATTCGATCTCAATTCCCTACCATTTGCCACACTTTCAGTCTTCTTGACCTATTAAGCCAACCCACATATAGCGATATTGGAGCACTTATTTCCCTTCTCTTTGACCATAGAAACAAGATTTTGAAGAATCAAACTTAGATTATTTCTCCTTTCTTAAGGTCCGATAGACTGCATTGGTCTTAACTAATGGCAACCATCATCATCATCATTATAAATTAAATTGAACGAATGGTATGGTTAAATAGGTTCACTCTTGTTATTTCTGGACATGTTTGATGTACACTTTCTTTAAACATTGTCAATAAAAAAAGTCAAAGGAAAAAAAGCCAAATTTCAAAATTGTATGGTGTTTAGTTGAAATATGAAAAACTAATTTCTGTTGAATTTTGATTTTTTTGTTGTTTAAAATTTAATTTTGAATATATAAATAAATTTAATAATTTTTTTAATACCAAATTTATAATTAAAATTAGTAATTTTAACTAATTTTTATTTAATTTTAAACATTTTCAATTAGAAGAATAAATAGTTAAACTATAACCCTAAAAACATTTCTTATACTTAAAAATACATCTGTTTTATAAATAATATTTAATAAATCAGGTTTTATAAATAATTTTTAAAAACAAATCACTTCATTATAAACATTATTCATAAATAAATCACTTCTATAAATATCACGTATTGAGAATGAGGGATTTCTTCTCACATAGGTAAATGAGTGGATTTATTTTCAATGAGAGTAAGCGATATATTTATGATTTTAGTAACATAACTTATTTATTGATTTTAGGATAAACATCTTAGTTCAAACCATACAAAACATAATAATGAAGTTAATTAATATTTACATGGGTTAGAAGATGTTTAATTTATTTTTTAGTATTGAATTTGGTTATTAGTTTCTTTTTATTTTATTTTATTTTTATTTATTTATTTAGAATTTGGGTTGATTACAGTGAAGGGTGTATATGCTAATTAATTTATTTGTAGTTGGTATTCAATTTAAATAGTACATCGATTTTTATATTTTAAGAAAAACTTTTAAGAGTATTAAATTGGATTACAAATATGCATTATTGTGATCTACATTATCATTCTTTTGAAGTTTAAGTATGGTAGATTCAATGTTGCAATGATTCTTTGAAGTATTGGCACACCATTAGCATATGAGGAAGATATTATGAAGCTAGAAAATCACATAAACATATTTTTCTTATAGAACTCTTCAATGAGACTAACCAACATGATATTTTAAATGGAAGTAGTTATAGGTTAAGACATAGTCTGTTTAGGAGGAACCTTGGATTGGTGAATGTAGATAAAGACTTCAATTATATGACATGCTTGGCACACTTTGTCTCATTTTCAACAGCTTGAGAAGGATTTTCATGTATTACTTTGGAACACATTGAGAAGGGGGAGGGGGATTTGCAACTTTTGTTTTGGCATTTGCATATGAAAATATTATCCACTTTATCCATTCCACACATTTTACTATATGAAATCAGAGGAGGAAGAACAAGAGGCACATTTCTCTTCTTGATAATGATATAACTCAAAAGAAAAAGGATCGAGTTCATTGCATAGGTGGAGCTTCTCAATGAAATTCATTGCAATGGAAAACTCACATGTTTCATATACTCATAACTAAAATAGAAAAAATATTATTTATTGTCATTCAAAATTTAGTGGGATTTGAGGCACTGGGTTGAAAGAAAGAAAATAACCATTAAAGAGTTATGCCAACTTGTTAATAGATGATGGTAAATTATCTGGATTGTAAATGGAGATTGCATTGTTTTATTAACCTACAAAATAAACTAAATGAGTCATTCATTGGTGATTTCTCCAAGGAGTTAGAGGTGGTCTTAAAGATCAATGGGGGTGGAGAATAGGGTCTTGTTCTCATAAATTATGTGCATATATTCCCCACTATAAGATTTTTTGATGTCATTTCATGCACCAAATCTCACCACTGTTAGTTTTTGGTTTGCTTAAAAAATGTTCAAACCTTGCTAGGCATGAATTTCATGTGATGTAGTGTGCATATGAAATCTTAGATCCTTGTTTTATATTTGACTAATTTTGTTTATTGAATTTTTGAGAGCTCATTATAGGTGGATGTTTATTCTCAAGATATATGTTAGAGTCACACTTCTTGTGGAGTTATTTATGTATTATAGTAGTCCACATATACTACATGAATGCATGTTGAATGCTTGGCACAGGAAATTAACCATCTTGTGGAGGAACACTAGGCATGAGGAGGAAGGGTGCTTTCCCTAGGAGCATTGGGACCATGTGTCACACAACTAGAAGTAGAGTGCTTGGATTGAGGGATTATTTCTTTTAGGGTGACCAATTGGAGGTCAGTGTGGGCCGAAAACATGCAAGTGGAAGGGGAGCATTGGACCTTAGGATCTTGTTTTGGAGAGCATGAAACCTTTTTATGAGGCGTGTTTGACATGTGGAAGCTGAGCGTGGATCACAATCCACTTGGGAGGTGGTTTCTAACCACTGGGTGACATGTGTACTCTCTTGATAGAGAAGTGATCCACTTTCAGACCTACTCTAGTGGCTTTAAGTAGGTTTCTTATGGGCATAATACATTTTATTATTGGTCTCCTTCACCTACTTCTACATAAAGTGAAAAGAGATACTTGGTCATAAATTAATATTGACAATTGTCTTGGACTCTTTTTGCATGTGTGATGCAAGAGTGGGATGATTGATTAGGGGAAATTTCAGGTCAAAATAAACCTCAAACAACAATGGTATTAATAAAGTCAATTTTAAAATAACAGATTGGATTAAAGATGATAATGCCATCCCTAGGGGTAAATATTTTTTTTAGGGAAAAGAAGAAAACTGTTTTTTTTTTTAATCTTGTCTTTGAACTTATATCCTTATATGTTTACTCAAATTTTAAGTATATGAACTTATTGGATACAAAATTTAAATTATGCATCCAATGAGTACCCACTATGCATATTTTTGAGGAGATTGATACCAAGAAAGATTGAAAATACATGAGAACCTTATTTCTTTCACGAAACCAATTTTTTTAGGTAGAATTAAATCCTAGAGAAGACTTGGATCACAAAATATTGTCTTGAAGACATGGCATGAGCTAGAATTAAGGTTTGTTGGATGAAACCCTAGAGTAAGATCTGTAGAGATTGATGAAAGTAGAGTTGGCATAATATGTACTTGCATAATCTCCATGATATCTTATGGGATGCAAGTGGGAGATCTTAATAATGGACTTGTTGGTGTTGATGATAGCTTGTTGTGGAGACTTTGGTGTGCTAGGCTAGATAGCTTTGTGGGATGCATTTCTAGACCATCGTATTGCTCGTTAGGGTTTACTGTTGATGGTAGATGCCTTAGCTAAGGTTTCCAAATAAATTGGAGAGTCCTTACTTGTGAAGAGTTGAATGGAAATTTTGTACCAACTTGGGATGAGTTGAGCTATTGTAATTTATCTTCATTTATGTAATATATTAAGTGTACTATTATTATCCAAAATTCATATTTTATAACTTTTATAATTAGACTATAGTTTTTAATTGTTATGAATATTTTCTTGGTTGTTTTATGAGCTACTTTGTTGAGAAAATGATGTTGAAAGATTATCTATTTTAGCATGCCCATATGAAACTAGAAATCAAATTTAATGTTGTTGCACAATTGCTATTAGAAAATTCATTTTCAAATCTTCGTGTTGGTTAAGATTTCACCCTAAGGTGAATAATACTCATCTTTTTAAGTATATTTTTATTGTCTATCTTCTTGAGCTTGCATAGTAAAAAGGATGGAAAAATTTGATGTAGTAGTTGTTGTAATAAATATTTTATATTTATCCATTGGATTGAAAGTTCTATGAATTAGATGTAGGGAACCTCATTTTTAAAAGTGTTTTAATGTGTAGGTGTCTATTATTTCTACAATTGCATTCTCAACCTCATGGATATTTGTGAGGATAAAGTCATAAATGATCTCGATCTCATTGTCAAACTGAAATAATATGAGTACAATTGATAGGAGTTCGTTTAGGTTAACTACATAAAAAAATCATCACCTACTTTAAGATCCTATGGCCCACTGCCAAGGACATTTATAGAAAATATCTTAATGTCTATCTCTATAATGTAACCCTAACAAACTCACGCCTATAAATGCCTAATCAAATACCAAAAAAATTGTAAATATAAGAACATAGTCTTCTTAGATTATTTTCCCTTTCTCAAAAAATGGGCACCATGTTACAAAAATACATAATTCAAGGTAATAACTTGCATGACAAGAGGTTAAATGTCCTCAACAAGTTTAGAAAGGTGACCATCAACTTCATAATCGTATAGTTTAAGATGATAACTTTAATAGATTCAATAAAAGACTTGAATGCCTTATAATTATTTGGCGTGATAATTGGTTGTTAAAAGACGAGAGTGACGATGAGACCTTTTTACTGTATAACTCTAAAAATTGCATAAGATGTTATTAATTCTCGGAAATTATCGTTTACAAGTCAATGGAAAAGTTCACCATGTTTCCAAAAAAAAAAAAAAGTCCAGGTAAGGCATCCAAATTGACGATGACCGTGTGAGCGAGAATGTTGATCCCTAAAATTCTAGGTTCAAGTATTCCCTAGATGAACAATGTAAACAATATAATTATATATTACATAGTATCAAACTTAAAAAAAAATGAAAAACTTGAATACACTACAGTTAAAAAAAATTCATGGAATGTGATTTCATTTTGGATAAATATTGATAATTTGATTCATCACCCCGTCAAAATCTGGTTGTATCTATCAATAAGTAGTATAGTTTATGACTTTCTAAAAACACCTTCAACATAATAATACCAAACATAGTATAGTTACGAAAGTCTAAAGTTCGGAATAAGATTTTAGAAAGACAGATTCACAGGGTTCGTCAAGAAAGGTATTTCACTTATTTAAAAGTTTTAGTGCTCGGTTAGATTGGAATGTCCAAGATTTTAGAAAGAAAGATTCATAGGGTTTGTCAAGAAAGGTATTTCATTATTTAAAAGTTTTAGTGATGGGTTAGATTGGAAGGTTCGAGATTTTAGAAATAAAGATTCACACGGTTGGTCAAGAAATGTATTTCACTATAGATATTTGGAAGAAAAGAATTTAACTTTACCAAAGTTCGAGTACAAGGGGTTCAAAATCCAAAATATACTTGTGAGAAGAATTAAGTAAAGGCTGGATAAAGAAAATTAAATTTAATATTCTATTTAATTTTATTTTTAAAGTGATGCTTTGCCCGTATTTAAGCATGTTTATGTTTTATTCTCGCTGGGGTTATTACATCAATGTCTTGCTTTAGAAGTGACCCGTTTATTTGTTTGGTATTTGAGTTGTTATTTTATTTTCGAGGTATTTTACTATTTTTAATATAAAGTTATTTGAAAAAATAAAATATAAAAATATTTAAAGAATGTTTATTTAAATTAATTAATTTATCTTATAAAATAGAAAAAAAAATAGTTACTTTAGGAGGTCTTTTATAATTTAGGAGAACGAGACGTGGAGTGAAACATTAAACTAAATTAAATAATAATAAAATGTAATATTTATTCAGTTAAAAAGGAAATGATAAAATTAAAAAGTAATATAAAAATAATAAGTGAGTTTAATCTGAGTGTGTTATAATATATATATTTATTGAGATTCAATAAATTCAAACCAAGAATTGAAATTCATTAAGGAAATTGTGAAAAAGAACAATATAGTTTATTTAAATAAAGAATTGAATTTCACTATTTTATTGAGGAAATTGTGATAAAGAGAAACATAGTGTAATTGAGGAAAGATTAACACTTCTACCGATTATGTTGTCTACCAATTCACATTTCACATTAATATAAAGTATTTCACATTCTAGAATAATAATTCTATCGATGATTGGGTGTTTCTTCATTGGTTAGGAGGACTCATTAATGTTTTTTTCACTTAGGTTAATTTCGTGCAAGTGACATATTGAGCTCATGTTGAGTATATAATTGTAATGAGATTGATATTTCTTATTATATGGCCTCGAGTCCTAAATAATATCTTACCCTTGCTCATAGTCTGGAGGGTGGGGTGCTTTGTTGCATAGAAATACAATATATTTTTCTCTAATTTATATTAGATATTTCATCTTAACCAATTATGTCGATTGTGTGTGTGTTTTAAATAATTGAATTCCTATGCTTATTTTATGGAGAACAAAGCAAAAACACTATGTTATTATTATTATTTTTGTTTATCATTTGTTTTGAAACTCTTTAATTTCCATAAATTTTAACTTAGAATGAGCTTAATAAATTCATATAACACACACCATAGATGATAATCTCAACTTAAAATTAATAACAATCACACATAAATGATGATATTGATATCGTGACACCCCATGTTAAGAAGAAATGATGTTTGAAAGCAACTAAATTTCAAAGAACTCACTTTCTGATTGCGTAATAACAAAAAAAAATAGATTACGAAGAAGTGGAAAAAAAATTAATAAAAATCATAAATAGCTAATTATTTTAATATATAATAATTATTATATTTATCTAATTAATACAAATTTCTTATAATTACTATCTCTTACAATAACTCATATCTCATAATTAATTATGAATATATTTTTCATGATCACAAACAACTCTATTTGTATCATATACTATTAATTATGAGTTGTTTTTTCTAAATGTATTTTATTTCATTAATTACTATAACTATAGGTTCAAAATGAAAAATTAATATATATTTATCATAAATTATTTAATTATATTATTAGTAAATATTTCACATATAAATTTAATTTAATACCAAATAAATGCAAAAGATTAAACATGAGTTTTTGGTTATCTATTTGTGTGTATATCCAAGATTAAGTCGAGCATTAATTTCAAATACATATAATCAAATGTAGTTTGATGGATTGGTCTCATAAAATTAATTTGGGTGCAATGAATCAAATTTGTAAGATATCTATCAACTTTCCAATATGTCAAATGTATTTGGATGGATTCTATGGTTTCATAAAATTAAGTTAGGTGTAATTAATTAAATTTGTTATATATATATATATATATATATATATATATATATATATATATATATATATATATTTATTTATTTATTTATTTTGAGAATAATATTATAAGAATAAAAGTTTTTGATAAAAGTCTTAAATATTTTAAAAATTAAAAAATTATATAATCATTCAATCATAAAAACAAATATTTTGAAAAATAAAATAGTTTTTTTTTTCTCAAAAGTTAATGAGAAAAATTGCTCCACTAACTAAGATGCTCTACCACTCATAGAGTCAAGAAAGAGTTTTCAATATGTCAATCTTTACTCTTGTTACGACTTCTCCTTTCTTTAAATGTTAAGGTTTAATGAACTTCTCACAACGTCATCAACGATAAACCACTGTTGTCGATACAAAATAAATACTTCCTCAAATTATTCGATCGGTAGGAGTGACATGTGGTGTGTAGGGAGGGAAGTGGCATAGTCAACACGACCTGATTCCACATGCGTACTAGGAATTGTTCGTTGAAGACCAATAATTGCAATGGTCTATCCCCATCACGATGCAATTTGAGAAGATTTACCGATCCTCTCAAACCAGGCAGAAAAGCTCGTTGGTTGCATTCCAGGCAGAAAAACTCGTTGGTTGCATTAGTTTAGTGTGCTTATGACCAAGAACATCTAAGTGCATCATGTGTGACATACCTATTATCACTTCAAACTTTCATGGCCTAAGCAACCATAGTCTCTCTAAGACGTTCGCTGCGAAGGGGAACCTCTGCATAAATATTTATTTATTTTATATATTTTTTTAAGTAAGTTAGATAAATAAAATTATTTAGTTTAAATAATAGATGAAATGACTTTTTTTAGGGAATTTTCTGGTTAATTTTAACCAAAATATGGCAGAGATTTTTAAAAACATGAGTTTAACTTGAGAGAGTGAAGATTTTCACAATTGTTCATATTTGTAGAAGATTTCTAGACGAAATTGTGTATAGGATTTTTAATCTGTCCAATGCTTTGGGTGGACACTTCGACCATAATTAGGGAACAAAGAGAAGCATGATGACACACAAGTGTTAATGATCCTTTAATATGGAATAATTGAATCAGCCATTCGAGACAAAAATAATAATTAAATCAATGCAGTATTAAAGGAGAAGGTCAAATCAAAAGGTCAAATAACTCGTTAAAATAAGAAATTAAAAAGAAATTGATTTTAAGTTGTTTAATATCTACAATTATAGTGAATTGGTTTTTTTTGAGGGTGATGACTCCATTTATGCATTGTATTTTAAATAACAAAAAATCACAACCTTGCTTGAAATTGTATTGCTAGATTCCAATGAATAAAGTCATTTTTTCTATAAGCTGGACTACTCTTATTATTATTATTAATTATAATAAGGTTATTTTTTATAATTTTTATTTTTCCAAATAAAATATGTTTTAAAATTAATTAATTTTTAACAAAATATATATATATATATATATATATATATATATCTATATATATATATATATATATATATATATATATATATATATATATATATATATATATAATTCATAATAAAATTAAGGTATCTAATCAACTTATTCATTGTACTGAAAATGTACTAATAGTAGTTCATATTGTTGTTATCATTTATTGATCAATTCAACTGAAATTGATGTGTTATAATTAAATAGCAATATAAATTAAAAGAGAAATAGACATTAAGTATAAAATAAAAATAGAAATAGAAGTTGAAATTGAAATTGACATATAAATTGAAATAGAAATTGACATGCGAACTAAAATAACTGCATTTATTTAGAGTGCATTTAATTCATTTATTGATTAATGCACATTGAGATCAATATGTTAAAAACAGAGAGGAAATTGCAATAGATTTAGACACTGAGATATTTTTTTTTTTTTTTTTTTGGGGAGGGGGGGGGTTAAACAATATGTATTTCTTGAAGTCATGAAACACATATTAAGTCATGGATTTTTGGGTTGTTTTTTCACTTGGAAAAGAAAACCAAATGTATCAACCTTTTCAAAAGATAAGAGGACATAATTCTACTTGTTGATATAGAAACTAAAAACTAGGCCACACACACTAATTACAAACAGAGAGATATAGACAAAAAGCATGAAGGAATAACATGGAAAAATATTTCAAAGGGGAGTCTTCAAATTATAACCATGAGGAGGATATCCTTAATTGGATAACTTATTTGCAATTTTATTTCCATTTCTTCTTGTGTGAGTAGGGATGATCATCGAGATGGAAGGAAGAAGCGATGCTACTCGAATAAGTAGGATTTAAATTATTCAATTTTTACATATTTTGTTAATATAGGTGACATGTAGGATATTTTATACCAAGTTAATAATGAATTGAGAATCTCCCTCGACAATAAGTTTTGTGTAGCCTTGAGCTTGGAAAATTAATAGTCCCTCTTCTAGGGATTTCAATTCTACTGCATTGTTATTGTTATATCTCGTAAAGCCTGAATAAATGTATATAGGGAATCCCAAATGATTAGTGAAGATAAATCGATAGGTCACCTCTCCTGGGTTACCTTTCGAAGTGCCATCAAAATTGAGCTTTAGAAAATTAGGGGTCCGAGTGCTCAAGGAGGAGGGAATATTCATTGTAGTAGGGTGAAGGGAGGGGTAAATCATGACTCATACACTAGGTATCATTCTCTTAAGAAACAAAGAATCCTTACTTTAGGTCTATTGATCTTGATCTAACTAGGATCTCGTGAGAATTTATTCCTTGACATTCTTTTGAACAATGATCCAAAGAAAGCCATGAGAGAGGGAGTGATTCTTGAATATGCGGTGATTCCTCTCCTTCTAAATAGCCCAAAGGAGCATACTTGTAAGGATAATCCCAATGAGGTTCAAGATAGGATTATTAAAATCTTGATCCCTTTATTTTTTAATGGTGTGAGGGATAATGTATACATCAACGTTTGATCTCTTCATGATAGCTTCTAGATTGCTCCATAGATGATTGGAATAGAGGAAACTATTAAAGTGGTGCTCCACAATTTATACTTCTTGAAGGCATAGAGAATAGTGGGAGGGACCCATATACTTGTGTTTCTCAATGTTTTCCTAGCTTAATATTTTCCCTTGAACTAGGAGCCATAATAAGATGGAATCTTTCAGCCATAAATTTCTCTACTAGATGCCATTATGATGGAATATTTTGGAAATTATTTGAAACTTGATTTTAGCTTGTACATGTCACGAATGGAAATGGAACCACTTGGTTAATAACCCCATCACATTTCATTATCTAAGTTGGATATCGAGATGAGTCTTTTATGAAGCTTTTGTAAAAGAAAAACCAAATCTCCTCCTTAGAATTGGGGTTTCATTCCCTTAGACTTAACCATTTTTACCATGTTTGATATGAGTTAGATGCATCCCAATATTTTTAGACTTTTTGAAGACCTTGGGAATTCATGTGAAGGTGCAAATACCTAAATTCATTTTGGTATTGGCATTTTGGTAGTTATTTCCATGAGTCCTCCCAAAACATGACTGCTTGTTCATCACTGATTTCCCAGAAGTAGTGTTGTTGTATCAAATTCATTTCTTTATTTTATATATTCTAAATGGAGGATCCTTCTTGGGATAAGGGAATTACTATTATATACTAATAAGATTTTAATTTTCATATTTCCTGATCTAGATACATTTCCAAATGTCTTCACCTCCTAGGAGCCAACACCACCAGATCTTGGCTCCCAAAAATGTAGCTCCTTTAGTTTTGGTTTGTAGATATTATACCAAGCTACAAGAATCCATTTGTTTTCAAAATTTTCTTCTCCCCAAAAGAACGACCAATGTAGGATCTTGATTTAGTTAACAGCTGGGTAAGGTGCCATTATAGTAGAGCCTAAATATATGTGCAATGCATGTAGAAAAAACTTGAGAGAAAATAGTCCTCACCTTCCAAATATGATTTCTCTTGTAAGGCTTTCCCAAATAATATTTGTGTTCTTTATGGATGGTGTGTGATTGTATGTATGAATCAAAAACTATGTTGGACTCGTACTTGGATGACATAGGGTCAATTCCAATTTCTACCATTATAAACCCTAGGTTAACCACGCATGCCCGCACACATGGTTCATGGGTAAATTAGGGGGGTTTTGAACCTTGGATCACTTAATTTAAACAATACTTCATATTATAGCCATTTCCAAATGAGTTCCCCCTCAAGGGCTTAAACAAAATTGAAGGACATAAGGTGGGATTTTATCCACTTGTGTGTGTACGAGTCATGACATCATTTAATATAATATCTCTAGGTGCAACCAAAAATTTAACCACTACCTTAAGTTTCCCCCATGACTTCAAGTTAATCTCTCATGGGAATTGAACCTTGCTTAATGGTGAAAAAATCCTCTCTTTCTACCATCAGATCAAACCCTTTTGGGTGTGTGTGATTGTATTTGTTGAACTATTTTTTCCACATTCTATTTACTTCATGCATAAGAAGAAGCTCAATAATTAATGAATCTAGAATATAATGGAATTTAACCCTCATAATATAGATTATAGTTTAGTTTGGTGGATCTATTGTGACAAATTGTTGAGAGTAATATCCATGGAAATTTACAAATCATATTGGTAACAAAGAAGGTTTATTTGGGGAATTTCATGGGAATTTTCAAGGGATCTAGGAAGTGGTTTAAGTATAATTTTTTAGAACCTTAGCCATGGCCAATGAGTCTATTCACAATAGCCCTGATCTAATAGATTAAAGTATTGTGATACTGGAAGTGTAGGTCACTAATATCAATGATCATAAATATCACCTTTTAAAGGTTTTCATGAACAATGGTTATAGAGAGAATAAAGTCTGGAAAGCCTTCCAAAAAGCAGTAAAATACCTAAAGATAACATTGATCCTAGCAATCCTAATTTCATTGTTGATATTCCTTTTATTCAAGGAACCAATGAAAAGTTGGCTCTATTCTTACGAAGAACAATATATTTGAGACCTTTAAGCCACTTAACACTATTCACTCTTCCCTCAATTCTGTCAAATATTGGATTGAACCATCTAACACTAAATGGGTTTACATGACCCCTTTTTCTTATGAGAATCCTTTTATAGGTGATATATATAGGTCGTTCTATCAAGTGTAGAATTCAAGATCATGTTGTGGACATTAGGCATAATTGCTCTCCATCTTTAGATTTTGCTGAGCATTCTGCAAAAACTAAGCATCAAATTTGTATTGAGGATGCTTGTGTCCTTGCTAAGATTTCTCAGCATCACCATAGAAATTTCAGAGAAGACATTGAGATAGAGAATCAAACTCCCAACCATATTAACAAGGATGATGAATGGAGAGTCAATAAAAATTGTATTCCCTCTCTCTCCTCAAGACATTATTCCTATTAGCTTAATATTTCTAGATTTTAACGTTATTACTATTATCTTATTTTTTATTAGTACTCATTTTTATTTCCTTCCATTTTTATTGATTTATTTTATCCTTGGCTAGTTTTTATGTTAATTTTACTATCTAGTAATAATATTTTATCTATAGATATATTATTATTATTATTATTATTTATTAGCCTCAATTTATATTTAATTTGACATAGTTTATATGTTTTTAATGAATTTTGAAGTATTATATATTTTGTCCTAATTTTATTCTACCCTTATATCTAGATTTTATTTAACTTAGTTTATATTTATTTAAGAAATTTTTATTTATTAATAACATTTTAATATATTATATAATTGGTCTTAGTTCTTTTTTACCCTTATTAATTTTATTTTTATATAAAATATTATATAAATATTTATATAATTATAATAGTTATAAAAATATTTATATATTTATAATATTTATTAATATTTAATTATTATTTATTTAATCCTAGTTTTATTTGACCCTTATATTAATATTGAATTATTATTATATCACGAATATTTTTTATTAAATTTATTATTTTTTCTAGCAATTAATTTCTTTGACCTTTGACCTAATCCTTTAGTTCTTAGACTCCTTTCCCCTTTTTATACCCCTGTTGGATAGGGTTCTCACCTTCTATTCATCTTGATGATGAACTACATTGGTTGGTTTGAAACATATCAACAATCAATACATTTATGTGATGGATCCAGAAGATAGATGTCTAAATAATTCTCCTCACAAAAGCCTCCATTAAGATATCAACCACAATGTTAACCTCCTTATGGTGGTACTTGTAAAGAAGCTTGGAATTGACTAATATGGGAAATTTTAACTTAAAGGTTATATGTAGGGAAACTAGGGGGATCATGAAGACTAGGTAAGGGAGTCAATGAAATAACACAAGAAAGAAAAGTCGAGTTTGAGTACTGCTATCCATTCTTAGTCCTAGTTCAGGATGGAGGAAAAGGTTAACGTAAAGGCATATAAAGGTGATATTTAGGCCTTAAAATTAAATCATTGGCTGTAGAAATGCGAAATCTATTTTCACATTCACTACATAGATGAGGAGAAAAAAATACGACTTTCTATATTGAAGTTAGAGGGACATTCACTAACCTATTGGGAAATACATATGGATACACTCAGGTTAGAGGTGATCCCTCAATAAATAAGTGGGAGGACTTTAAAACTATGATAATTTCCCAATTCTACTGTATCGGGTATGTAGAGGAACAATGGGCCTAATGGCGCTACTTCAGGAAAAGGAAAGGGTAGAGTGTATAAGAGTATACCACTAAATTCAAGAAGATGAACATCATGCTAGATATTTCTCCTAAGAGCCAAGGTGTAATGCTCAAGTATATAAATGGTCTACACAACCATATATGAAAGAAGGTGATGTCCTTCAATTAAAGAACAATGGACGAGGCTTTTCTACATGCACAATACCTAGAAAGCATATGCCAAAAGAAAGGGAATTCCATTGGTTAAAAATAGATGGAACACCATGAATATTCCATGTAAGGGAAGAAGAAGTGAAAAGGGGGGAAATGATAAGAATATAGTAGACATTACACCCCAATGCAAGGATCCTAGCAATCATTATAACCATAGTAACTTTGATGTTACATTGAGGAGAAGTGTTGGAAACTATATCTAGAGTTGAACCTAAAGACATGGAAGAAGGAAGGGAAGAATAATTATCTTCTAGCCACTTCTTTGAGAAATAAGGTGGAAGGAATCTTTGATTTTCATAATAATATTTTTTTCACCTTAATGTAAAAGGAGTTGAATCTATGCATATTTCATCATTAGGAAGAGAAGGATATGAAAAAGATCTTCCACATTAAGATACATGTCAAGAAGACCAAGATTGATTCCCTATTTGACTAAAGTTCAAAGGATAATATCATAGGACAATATATAGTCAACTAAACTATATTCCAAGTTCAAGATCATCCAAGTCCATATCTGTTGGGATGGGTAAATAAAGATGCAAAAATCAAGGTGGAAAAATAGTTTCAAATAAAATTTTCTATTAGTGTTGATTATATTCATGAAGTAAAAATTGACATAGTACCACTTGATGTATGTGGAGTTATTTGGAAGTATATAAAGGCATATGAAGGATGAAATATTTGTGAATAAAGATAACCAATACCACCTCATCAAAGATGAGAATTCATTCATCATTAAAAAACAAAAAGGAAAATCCAATATTTCACTAGTAAGTGCTAACGAGGACCAAGAAACGATTAGTTCTAATAAGAAATATGTTTTACTCTTCTTAAGTGAAAATCAATCTAGTGAGGAATCAATAAGGGAAAAGGAATCCTTGTATGGGTGCACTAAATGAAAAAAACAACAATTAGGAGGGTTTCTTATAGGAATACAAAGGAGTGTTTCACGAGCCTAAAGGGTTACCACCCAATATGGATGTGGATCACAAAATATAATTATCATTGAACTCTCCATTTAAAAATATTAGGCTATACAATCAATCTATTCTAGAAGAAAGTGAAGTGAATAATTATTGGAAGTAGCTCTTGGAGTAGGGTGTGATTCGACTAAGAACCTCACCTTGTGAATCAACCATCATAATTTTTCCAAAGAAGAACGAGACTTGGAAAATGTGCATGAATTATAGAGCATGAAAAATTATTATGCTCAATAATAGGTACCCCTTGCATAGGAATTTTGATATATTATATCAGTTGCATCAAGCCAAATACTTCACTAAGATGGGTTTAAAAACAAGGTGTCACCAAGTTCAAGTGAAATAATAAGACACGTGGAATACCACCTTCAAAACCAAAAAATGTTTGTATGAGTGGTTAGTAACGACACTTGGCCTATGCAATGCACCAAATATGATTATGATACTAATGAATGATTTATTATGACCTTATCTAGATTCATTTGTTATTTTTTATTAGATGATATACTAGTTTACAATGATACATAGGAGGATCACATATTATACTTGATGTCAATGGTAGAGGCTTTGAATAAGAACCAACTACTAGAAAATATCAAGAAATATGAGTTTGCAAAATATTAATTGATGTATTTAGGCTATGAGATTGATTTCAGAGAGATTAAGATAGATCCTACAAAGATGGAAGCCATAATGAAGTGGTCATATCCTATGAATGTCTTTGAATTTAGGATTTTTTTTGGAGTATCATACTACCTGAGGAAATTCATTGATTTATTTTTAGTATTAGATACACCAATCCACATTATAATAGTGAATGGAAAAATATTCTAGTGGAGAAAGGGAAAGTAGAAGGATTTTTATGAGTTGAACAGAAAAATCAACCAAGCACCAATTCTTGCATTCTCAAACTTGCAACAATCCTTCAAAGTGGTGACAAATACAAGTGAGTATTTCATGGTAGTGGTATTGATGTAGGGATGAAAGCTTGGATGCTACCATTTTGAAGTATTTCATGGAGAAATATTCAACTTATACCCTATCCATGATAAGGAGCTCTATGCCCTGGTAAAGAATGTTAAAATGTGGAAATACTATCTGATGGAAAAGGAAACTGCCATCCACATAGATCACTAGCTTCTATAGTACCTATAGGCCTATAGTAGGCTAAAACATACCAAAAATTTCAATTCAATGGGTTACTTATAGTAGTTTCATGTAGTAATCAAGTATAATAAGGGAATCACAAAAGAATTGGATAACATGCTTTCAAGGCCACCTAGATAAAAAATTACAGCTTTGGGATACGATGCACATGAATCCTTTCACCCATGATACATAAAAAGGAATATACAAAGGATAAGGAATTCAATGAGGCATTTTAGAAGCTACATGGCCATATTCATGTAGAAAATGGTGAGAGAATAGTTGACTATCATATCTAGAATGGGTTACTCTATAGGTTAGACAATATATATGTTCCCCAAAGATGTGTGACTGCAGTTAATTAGAGAGGTTCACTTATCCAAGGTTACATGGAATTTTGGTATCGAGAATAAAATTTACAACTTATAGACATGTGTACTAGAACAAAATACAAGAAGATGTAGCAAGGTTCATAAGAAGATGTATACTTTGTTGTTATAGAAAGCCCAATAATAGGAGACCATAATGTATATACCATCCCTTACCTATACCCACATGTCCTTTGGAAATAATTTCCATGGATTTTGTGGGAGGTTTACTAGATATCAGGAAGGGACATGAATACTTGTTTATGGTAGTTGACTGGTTTAGCAAGAGGCACATTCTCATGCCACCAAAAAATAAAAACAAAGGGAAATAAGTAGTAAAATTGTTATTTGAATATATCTAGGTGCACTTTGGGGTACTAAGGAACATCATTTTGAATAAGGACATCAAATTTAGTAGTTCATTTTGGACTACATTGTGGGAGATGATGTATACAAATTTATATAGGTCTACTAAATTCCATCATTTGGTAGATTGGAAAAAAAGAGTACTTAATAGGACTTTGACATAGATTTTGAACAGTTACAATAAAAAGCATCTAAATACTTGGGATGGAAATATGGTTTATATACACACTATTATAACAGAGAAGATGACACCTACTTGCAAGTCCCCATTTAAAACTTGTTTTGGATATTTTCCACCTTCTCCTTTTAATGTTGTATACATACAACAAGGAGGAGTGAGTGATGTTCTCACAGGGGATGCTTTTAGAGAGAAAAAAATGTTGATAAGATTAGGAAGATACATATACAAGTATATAAGATGCTAAAAAAGTCACAAGAACAATAAAAGGCCACGAATGACCAACACAGAATAGAGAAGCCTTTCAAAGTGGGAGATAAAGCATGGCTACAATTAAATAAGGAAATACTACAAAGATAATAATTATAATACCAAGGCTCCACAATATGGTCCTTTCGAGATACTAAAAGTGTTGGGGGATAATGCCTACAAAATTATCCTACCCCCATACATGCACTTTTACTTTGTGGTGAATATGGAAAATCACATTTACTCTATGAGCCTTCCATGTTGGATAGGAAGAGGAGTAGTTTCTACCCTCCATAGAGGGCTTCTCTCATAACTCCTAGAAATAGTTGACAAAGGATACACTTTTGTAGAAGAGGCATATAACTATAAGATATGAGAAGCATGGAATTTGGAAGATTAGGTTGAAAGGAAAACTTATAGGAAAATAAAAATGGTACTCCAAGGAGAAGGTAGAGTAAAACATTCCTAACCTAATTTAATAAAAAAATATAGGGAATAAAATAATCCCAAAATGGGGAGGTATGATCTAGCTTGGATAATTATATTATTTCTCATCTATATGATTAATTTAAGATTGGAAAAATTGTAGGAATCAACTTGTAGGTCCATATTTACCGGTGGATCCCTATTTGCAGAATAAGGGTTTGACAGATTCTTGAGAAATTTTTGCGCATGGAATGAAGTATTTTAGGGTCCAAAAAGTATTTCTTATACTAGACCACCTAACATTATTCTACACTCAAAGACACTTCTAATAGTGCAAGAAATATATCAATTAGAGTTTGTATGAAATTTTTTTGCTCCTAGAAGTTGATGTTCCATTTGACCACCATAGTTTCAGGGGATTCCAAATCAATCCCTATTACTCATGGAAAAATTCATAACCAAAAGTGGACTATGAATAAGGCTCCAAAATGGTAAAATTTGTAAATATAGTTGAGAGTTTAATGAGTCAAACACTCTGGAAAATCCGGATCATTACTCTTCAAGGGTCAAACTTGAACCTTGGTTGGATATCAAGCTATGTTAAAATTGGGTTACTAGGAAGAGAATGGTTTTTATTCTATCAGAATATATCTTATTCCATACTAGAGAAAAGCAAGTGGGAGTAGGAGTGGGAGACCATAACAAGTGGTCTTAGTGTCTTATAGTAGTATAAAAATCCATAGGTCTAAGAAACCTTCATAGAGAGTGCATTCTCCTTTCTACTTGCATCATTTCCATTCCAAATAAATGCGAATACAACATCTTCACCTTCTAACTAGGTTTTCTCCCATAATGGTTCCCGGAGAAAATATTTTTGTTCATTATGGATGGTGTGCAATATCATTTGTCATCTTTATTTTCCACATTTTATTTACTTCATGCATAAGTATAAAATAAGAAATTAAAAAATCTATAATCTAAAGGTATTTAACCCTCGTATCATATATTTCAATTTATTTTAGTGGATCTATTGTGAAAAATTATCCAATGGAATATATATGGAAATTTATAGATCAATAGTCTTGGAAGATTAAAAGGAATAGATGATGACTGTTGGAAGGATAATGAAGGGACCATCTAAGCTCTCAAGGAGTATTAGTTGGTTAGGTAGCATTAAGAATTATGATAAATACTATGTAGGTATGAAATTGGTCATGCCAAAATAGCATACATGCAAGGATTGGAAAAATATTTGTATTGCATTCATGAATTGATTTATCATGCTTGGATTGGTAAAAAAAATGAGCTTAAATTATGAAAGTACTAGCTCAATGTGAGGATGCATTAAATAGATGGAGGTTTGCGTGGAAAGGAATTTACAAAAATACCTATTATGGAAGGAGACTCATTCTAGTACTCCAAGAGAGGTGTTGAATTGTGAAGAGAGTGATTGAATAACCACAAGTATTAGCACATAGGTTGATTGACACAAATACATAGTTGCACTATGCAATTCTTAGTTTTATAATAATAAATATATAATTATTGCTTTATTCCATTTGATATTACTAATATAAAAATGCATTTTAAATATTAATATATAAAAATTTTGAGGTTGTTGCATAAGGAATATGAAAAAAAACATATTGTTTTGTTGGCTAAAATTTCAAGCTGTAGGTATAATGGTCTTGGATATGGTAATGAACATAATTCCCTAATGAATGTAGGGTTCTACCATCACTGCAAGAGCCAAATGCAATGGGGGGTATTATTATGCTTGGGAAATTTGATTTCCTCTGTGAAACATAGTTAAAAAGGGAATGTGTGTGAAACAAATTTAATAATATTTATGATTGGATATTTCTATGATGATATATCATGGTAAATGTATATGCATGATACAAGTGAGATGATGGATCTATATAGGAAGTAAAGATGATGGATACAAAGTTGAAAAATATGGATAAGAGGCTACTATAAGGACATATGAGCCTTATGATATTATATGATTACCATTGATATGTGTTATTATATGATAGAGTAGGCTAGGGGATGCTTCGACTACACGACTATATAAGTCTCAATCTCTTCCATGGAAAGGAAGCTTCTATAAATGATGGATAACTCAAGGAATTATGTAATAGAGAAGGAAAACATAAGCTTTAAAGGTGACTGATTTCAAGGAAGAGGAGACTTGAATGAATGACATGCTAGCTAGGATCCATATAGTTATCCTTTGTCACACAAAGCTAACCTACTTTTACCTAGTGGTATCATAACCATATATCAAGGGTGGCTTACCACAAAGAAAATAAGTATAATAGAGCCTATGGTTGGGTGGAACATGGATCTACCTTATGATGCAGGAGCATCAAGCTCAATTTTCATTATTCATTTGTATGAAATAGGGGGTGAGGTTTTTTTTAATTATTTTTCTCTTTTTAATAAATTAAGAGAGAAAAATGTAAAGGTGAGGATTATTGTATATTTTCTTTTAATAATGAGTGGAATAGATTAGGTAGATAATCTAGGGAGTAGGAATTCCATATACGGGACTTTGTTGAGCCCAAAACTAGAATAAATCTAATTTAGATCTTAGTTGAGATTTGTGTGGAGGATTTTATGGAATGGAATAAATTCATATTTTTGTATAAATAGGAGGGTTGTATGAAGATGTGAAAGGTGGAGAAGTGAGGAATACAAGGACTGTGAAAATGATTTGACAGCTTTTGTAAAGGGCCAAGAGCTGGGAGAGGCTCTCCATTGTAATATTTGGCCGAGGATTTCTTATGTTATTATATATCTGTAATTTTTTTATAGAAGATCTCTTTCGGTTATGTATATTTCAAGTTGAAGAAAATGTAGTTTTAATGAGTTTTCTTAAGTATTTAAGAAAAGAAGGGAGTGTTCATTATTTTATATGCAAGGATCTGATTTAACCTAGAATCCCTGCATCATTTGGTATCGAAGCTGGAAACGATTTCCTGCGAGAGCTTGGGAGAGAGTTGATTGATATATTATAATTTTCGTTTAAATATGCAATTTATGCATACACTATGAGAAAAACTTGAATGCAGGTGATCGATTGGCAAAGCTATAGTAGTGCTTCTCGCAACTAGACATCGCATGGGATGGTGTAGTAGTCTACTAGCTTGCAAGCAGAGTTGTAGCATCGAGAAATCGAAGGTGGAGTGAATTGGTTTATGGAGCTATGTCCACGCAAAATAGAGGAGGAATCCGCTCGAGTACGTGGAGAAGAGTGACTGAGATCGTTGCAATGGTGGCTTGATGCACCATGATTAAATTTGTATTGCTAACAGTGGTAATGCAGCACTGTGACTAAGCATCACAGCACGAAGGCTGCCAACAGGTGGCTTGAATATTTAGTGGATAGTTTAGGGTGTAGCTGTAGGTTTAAAATACATTGCAATGATATTAAAGTATACGTGCTAGTCATGGAACATGGTTGAATTGCATAGCATTGAAGCACCCTTGCATTGATTCAAATGTATCATACTAGTTCCCAAAACTATAACACAACCTTGGTAAAGCATTTGCGTAAGTGTTGAATGGTAATGGTCTCAATGGTGGTGGATTAATGTTGATTGCGTTGTATAATATGAAACTTTCAATTTGCCAAATGAGGATGTGTTTTTAAACACAATGCTAATGGTATCATATAATCACAACGATCCCTTGAAGATCCAACGAACATAGCAGTGGAGTTTTCTTGCGTAAGTAAATGTTTATAATGGAATTGCATGCTAATTTGACAAATTAATCAACTTCATGTTGTATGTTGATAAGCTTGGGCCTTAATAGAAGTGAACAATTTTGAGCAAAGAACTGTTGTAGATCTGCATCATTGTGGGATCCTGCAACATTGTGGACAAGTAGATAGAATTGAGAGGCATCCCTCTCGAGCTGGTGTTCATACTATGGAGCAGTAAAACTGAAATTGCAAATTTACAATTCGCATGGACATAAATGTTGGAAGTACATTTGGAGATCTTGCTTGTGAAGAGACCAGTCAATGCGTTGAGATTGGATTCACTCGGACAAATTATAAGGGCATAGAAAATTGGAAAGGTATGTTAAGTAAAATTATGGGTGAACATATCCTATGTTGACATTTTTGGGTTTTCTTAACCAAAATCAAATTTATAGACAAGTATTTTTGCGGAAATGATATGTCAACATGTGGTTCAACATTAAAGTGAAAATGTTGCAAATGCGGAGGTATAAATTAATAGAAAATGAATGGAAAATGAAAATGCGCTATCCTGGGTGATATAAAGAGAAACATACATTTTTATGTGAGCAGGTTTATTATGCATAATGTGGGTTCTCGCAGTTAAGTAATTTTTTTGGACAAAAGCTTGTAGCTGGTAGTGGGAGAATTCTTTTGGTTTGTGTTTTGAGATTGTAAGACAAAATTGCTTGATTTTGTAGAATCTTTATTTTACCATCATGTGGCGGCATTCAGGATGGACACGATGTACGAGTTGTACATTATTCATCGAAGAAATTGAAAAAATGAATAGCTTGTTATCTGTACATAGGTGAAGAGATGTAAGTTGATGTACCATTTATAATGTGCAGTTGTATGGTGCATGAAAGTACATGTGAGAGATGGAACAAGAACACATAGATATCTTGAAGGTGAGCTGATATGTTTTATTTTAACTCTGGTTTGAAGATGATGTTTGCAGAATTTAGGTTGCAGACAGTTGAAGGAAATCTCAGCAAAAGAAGATCACAGTTTTAAAAGTACTGATGAAAGAGACTAGTAATAGTTTCTGAATGAAAGCAAAGTGTGGAGTATAACCTTGAATAATTCCAACAGAGATTGGATAAAAAGGATAGTTGTGTTCTTAAAAAGTGCAGATGAGTTGAAGCCTAGAGGGAGCAGAGAGGATGCTCAAGAGGTTCCATAGAATAGAGAACCAGTGCTTGCCAAAAGTCCAAGTCCAAAGAGAGGATTGGTGAGGTAAGTGGCAGTAGGGAGGACTTGCTGTTGCAGAGGCTTTAATACAACTCATGGTGAATGAGTGAGGAACTCACAAAGGTAGAGACAAAGATGACTACTGAAGGTCATTGCAGAGGTTCTGAAGAAGACCATAGCAGAAGAAAGGAGAAGGAAGATGCCAAGTCAAATGGCATGAGAATGAGTCAAGAGCAGGTTGACAGAGAGAGAGAGTTGAGATAAATTTCCGTCTTGAGTTATTGATGGAAATGTTACAGAGAAGTAAAGTAGACGAGAGATATGGATGGAGTATGAAGAGGAAAGTCACATGGAAAGGATTACAAGTGAAGTGGGAGCATAGGGTGAATGTTCAATTGAAGGAAGAGTTACTCAGTTTAAAGGAAGATTTGATATGTGAGCCAGAATATGGTCCATTAATTTCTGAAAGTAATGATCTGACAGAAGAAAAATATACAGAAGAACTGAATCAAATGAAGGATCCAGAGCTACAAGGAGATTTGATGACTAAAGCATCAAGTGAGACCACAAGGTCTTCTATTTTTAAACCTAATGATTTGTGTGTGATTGCAGGTACATCACAGGATGTTGAACAAACTTTAAAGTTTGTTAAGGAGAAGAAGTTGAATCTGAAATATGTTTAGAATGATGTTGAGATAGCCATCTCTTAGAAAGAAATGAAGATAGAGGGGTCTCATGGAAATATTCAGCAGAATATTGAAGCAGAGGAAGAAGGGACATCTGATGATTGGTCAACAGCACGTGAAGGTATGGAAAGTAGTGTAAAATTTCCAAGTTCTACCCCAATTGAGATTGTTGAGTTATATATAAAGTTAGATCTTCAAAGAAGGAAGTTGGAAAAGTAGAGGATCCATACTCAAGGTGAGTTGCTAAAAGAGAAAGATGAAGAAATTGTCCTGAATAATAATCAGGAAACAGAGGATAAGGATGTAGGAATGATTCAGAAAATCAAAGAAGTTCATTATTGTGAACCAGAAGAGGGAGACATTTTTGAAATAGATGATATATTGGAGGAGGGACTAGATGACAATCTCATGGAGGATTTAAATCAGCATACTGATGTGCTGATGAAAGAGGAAATTTCAGAGCAGCATATTGAAATGTTGCCAGAGGAGAAAGAGGCACTAAGGCCTTATGTTTTTTATTTTAATAATTGTTTTGTGAGTACAAGTTTTATTGCATATGCTGGAGAAGATCTATTGAACATAGAAATTTAACTGATAAGGAGGATAATCATGAAAGTATCCCAAAAGCAGACAATGGTAGTAAAACAAAGAAGACGCAACAAGAGGAAGACAACAGAAGATTGCGAAAGCATAGCCAGTGGGGCAATGCAACATAAAGTGTGGAGACCTGGAGAAAAACAAAAAATAAAAGCAGCAACAAATGGATAATTGCAACACAAGATATGGGATCCAGGAAGACAAAGATATGAAACACATGATCAGGCGGTCATGGTAAATTTCAACCTTGGAAGTCTGATGCAGGAGCATCAAGCTCAATTTTCATTATTCATTTGTATGAAATAGGGGGTGAGGTTTTTTTTAATTATTTTTCTCTTTTTAATAAATTAAGAGAGAAAAATGTAAAGGTGAGGATTATTGTATATATTCTTTTAATAATGAGTGGAATGGATTAAGTAGATAATCTAGGAAGTAGGAATTCCATATACGGGGCTTTGTTGAGCCCAAAACTAGAATAAATCTAATTTAGATCTTAGTTGAGATTTGTGTGGAGGATTTTATAGAATGGAATAAATTCATATTTTTGTATAAATTGGAGGGTTGTATGAGGATGTGAAAGGTGGAGAAGTGAGCAATATAGAGAGTGTGAGAATGATTTGAGAGATTTTGTAAAGGGCCAAGAGCCGGGAGAGGCTCTCCATTGTAATATTTGGCCGAGGATTTCTTATGTTATTATATATCTGTAATTTTTTTGTAGAAGCTCTCTTTCGGTTATGTATATTTTAAGTTGAAGAAAATGGAGTTTTAATGATGTTTCTTAAGTATTTAAGAAAATAAGGAAGTGTTCATTATTTTATATGCAAGGATCTGATTTAACCCAAAATCCCCGCATCACCTTATTTTGAAAATTAATATGTAAGACCTACTTCCTATTGTGAATTAAGTTATTATGATGTTTTATATTCATGTTTGAAAAGATTGAATATCAAAGGATCATTTCCTTAAGTTTGAAACAATGTACAATGGATAATAATAGTTATATATACCAATGAAACTATAATTGTATTTGATGTTTTGGTTCAACGCTGTGAATTCTGAAGAATGTTAAATACAAGGTTGTTTTTTATTTGTGACAAGGACTCTATTTTTTGGATTTCAAAGTAAATATTTTTTTTACAATTCATAATCTAGCTAAAATTTAATGATGTATGTTTCTTGAATGAGTAGTATGATAGTATCTTAACTTAAGTAAGCCATGTAAGCCATCCTTATAGTTGTAATAGGTCATGAGCAGATATAATATATGTCTAATTCATTGGATTTTTTCCTTTTCCCTTTTAGTCATGGGATTGTGTATGTGATGATGTGATTATTTTTGGGGTCTAAATGTAGATGAAATCATTGAATTTTTTTATTTTAATACCTCTATTTAATGAGAAATTGAATCTTGTAGTAATTTCTATATAAAACATAGAACTAGAACTTGGATAATCCCTATGACTTAGTAAAATTCTTCCCTAAATCCTATTGAATGGGATACATAATATCTCCTTGGTGAATACATAGGGTTGGATCCTCATTATACAGAATGAAAACTTGATTCCTTGGAAGATTAAAGTGGGGTTGTAACCCTTAAAATGTAGTTAGACTCATTTGTGGAAAATCATTAGGAATTTTAAGTTAAAATTGGTGGTTTTTGGTGTATCTCATGAAAATTTATTGCATGCAATACATCATGTATTACCCACACAATTTTTGTGTGCAATAGTGGATATGAAAAAGAGAAAGTATCCATGCCATATGGAGAAGGATTCTAGAGGAAAATTTTGACACTTAGAAAATATTAGAGAATTCAACTTATCACATGAAGATAAAATTCATTCTATCCAACATATCACATGAAGATAAACTTTTTACAATACACAACATGAAGAAAAGTTTTTGATGATGTGATAAAAGAAGGGTTTCCTACATTTGTTATGTGAAATAAAAGTTAGTGTGAAATGTTGTGATAAAATAAAGTTTCCTTATCCCAAGAAATATTTTTTTGTGTGATGTAGCATGTTAGGCCATAGAAACAATTTGTGGTTTGATACACTACAAGTAGTGTTTTGAGTGACGAAGAGAGAAAAAAATAATAGACTTAGAGGAAAGTGAATGTTCAACATAAAAATAAAATAAAAATGAGTAACATTACATAGAACAATAATATTTGAGGGTGATATGTTTGCTATGGAAAAACATTTGGGCATGATAAAAATCAAGGACGTTGTCCTTGTCACATGAAACAAAACTATTGGGTGTGATTTTCATGGCGATTGAAAAATTATTCGAGGTGATAAGCTATATCATGTTAAAATAAAGAGGGCACAATATTTAAAACAATAAAAATTTATGGTGTTTTAAGTCACATTAGAGAAAATATTTTAGGATGTGATAATCTTGGTCATAAGTAGAATTTTTGAGGTGCAACGTGCTGAAGAGAGCCTTTAGAGAAATTTTGAGGTCTAAAATGGGCTTCCTAAGGAATATTATAAAATAATAATGGAAATAATAAAGTAAAATCATATTACATCATCAAATTTTAGAGGGAAAAAAGAAAAAAACTATTTTTTCAACTCATATGTTCAACTTATCTCCTTACAATTTTATTCAAATTTCGAGTGGGAGCACTCGTTAGATGAAAAATTTAATTCCTCATCCAAGGAGTACCCATGTTACATACTTTTGATATACCCTTCTATATGAAAAATTTCCATGTAGAAGGGTCCATCGAAAGTATGCAACATGGGTACTCCTTGAATGAGGAATTAAATTACGCATCCAATGAGTGCTCTCGCTTGAAATTTGAGTAAAATCATAGGGAGATAAATTGAAAATGCTAGTTGAAAAAGTAGTTTTTTATTTTTATTTTTATCTTTAAATATTTTTACTTTTTTACTCAAAAAATGGTGAATCATCCCCCATAGTTTACAATATCATCTTAAATCCTGTTGGTCCTTATAAAGTTGATTTTGGTTGTACATTTTTGTTTTGAGCCCCATTTTAAACCTCAAAATTTCTCTAATCCCAGAATTTTCTCAAAGGGTGTGAAACATAATGAATGTTTGTACGAGGAATGACATGTCAAAATGTGATGCCACATGGGATCAAGTGCCACATAAGCATGATGTTATCATGAAGAGGGGAAGGGAAAACATATTTAAAAGGCTTTATGCTCTCATATTAATCTTGGATTTAGTAAAAGTACAATAGTTGGAAATATATCAATGAGTAAAATGCATGTTGAGCTCGTAAGTGGATTTAGAGTCATGTTAAGAAATATGATTAAAATGAAAAAATTATTAGCCTATTTGGATAATGAAGTTTAGGGGTCTAGTTGTTACATTAAAATCCCTACAATTTTAATCTTGAAATAAATATCAACCGTCAAATATGCTTTCATGCACACCATTAGATATTTTGGGTTGCAATGGCTACACTATAATTTTGTGCATAATTTTCCTTGGAATGCATAACCATTTTTAGGTGAGGCTTATGTTATTCGTCCAATATTTCATAGGCAAGAAACACTATTAACCTTCATGATACTTTAATTTTGAAATAATTATCCATCTTTCAATTCTATAATCCTCAATTATTGGATTTTTTGAGCTCAAGTTATTTGGTTAAATATTAGGTTACTTCCCCCTGAAATATGATGTCAACCTTTGGATTCATATTTCTATAGATATTCAAGTTTAAAAACTTGTAAATATGCAACCCAATTCAAGTTAACAAAAAATAAAATACAACTATAATTCAAAAGGTAAAGAATGAAATATTAAACTAGTTTTAAGTCACAACTCATTTGAAAAATGAAAATTTTTTAATCCTCTTTTTGTAAGGACTTGATAATTTATACAAAATTAGAGATGAATTTTCTCAAAAAAATGATTTTCCCAAAGAAAAATCACTTTTCTTTAATGTTGTGTGATGGGGAAATATTCATTATAGGTTTAGTTTGTTTTGGATTTGCTTGTACCTTCCTTTGAGATAATGTGTCTTAATGGATTCCCTTGGGTTTAAAACTAGAGTTCCATAAGATCCAATTAAATATCAATATAATAAATACATTGAAGTACATGTGCACTTCATTAGAAGTCTTATTCAAAATCACATTCTCAAAGTCATGTTTTTCCCTATAAATGATCAAGTTATAGACATGAAAGTCGCTTAGAGGATATTTTTTTTTCCAAACTTTGATCTATGTTAGGAGTTTATGAAGTTGTTATTAAGGGGTAGTAGACTCTAATGCCTACTTCCTTCTCCTATTATATCATGTTTCTAAATACTTCATTTATGGGTAGATACTAGTGTTAGAAATATGATTGAAAAATTATAAAAAATAAAGTGAATGAAGAAATAAAATATCAAAGAAAAAATACAAGTTAGACATATATATAAAGGCCTCATTTGATATGATATACATCCATGGATAAATAGGTAGTCCTTCCTTTATCCGATCAAACAAATGAATCAGTAAAACCTACAACACATCCACTGTAACCTCATCTTAATTCTTATGTAAGCTCTTCTCTTAGTCACAATGCTCTATCACCATACATAGCCATAATACAATGCCTTCATTAAAATAGGGTATCCTTTTAGGAGAAAAGGAAAAAACATATATTTTACTGTGAATATTTGAACTAATGATGAATGGTCTATATTGACTATGATTAAAAATATTTTACAAGGAACCTTTTCCAAAAAAATCTTTGTGAGGATTCTTCCCTCAAACCCCCACCATGATGCATCTGAAAAGTTGTCCTTACCCTCTAGTGAAAATATTTGGGGGGAAAGCCAAAATCCCTACATCTACTTGTCATGAGCTAGGATGAAAAAATGACTGAAATATAGACTCTAAATTAGTAGGATAATTATTCTCCATAATCAACAAAATCCCACATGGACATTAATCACAATTCGACCATTATTGCACTTGCTAGATTATGCTTCAAATTTGGGCCTAACATGTTTCTCGTCTTCACTATAATACTTGAAGGACAAGTAAAACTAAGTGGTAACTCAGTTTCCCCCTCGTTACTAGATTCATTAACAAGTTTATAGGATTTATTAACTATATATCTTTTCTAGCTTCAACTATCTATCTTCCAAAAGTAATCGCATGACATGGTAAATGAGTTATATATGTATTATTAGAATGGAAAATTGAGTTATTTGTAAGATGAATGACACTCTCGCTATCATTGTACAAATTTCTATTCTCCTACTTATTTATTATTTAATTCATAAAACTTTATAACCAAATAATATCTTTTTTAGCCTCCATAGTGATTTTATACTTTTCATTTCTTGTTGAAAGTGCAATAAAATTTTGAAATTTCAAAATACAACTAACTATTGTTCCACTTATAGTAAAAATATGCCCTATGGTGCTCTTCCTTGTATATCACCTACCATATATAAACCAACATACTTATATAATAATGTTTTAACCTTTAAAAATTAATTCCGGAGTAGTAGTACCTCTTAAATACTTGAGAATCGACTTTACTTCCTTCCAATGTTCTTTTGCTAGATTGTTCGCACATGCACTCACAAATTCCACTACATGTGCAATGTCTAGCCTTTTTCACACCATCCCATGCGTTAAACTCCTAAATATTGCTGAGTATGGAATATAGAACATCGATTCTATTTTTTCCTATGTCTTAACAAACGTCCTAAGTTAGATTTAAAAGGATGATTGAAGGTGTACTAACTAGTTTTTCATCTAGCGTTTTAATTCTTTCCAATTCCTTCTCTATGCACTTACCTTGAGACAACGTTAATTTACAATTGTTTTTATCTCTTATTATTTTCATACCAAGGATATTGTTTTTAAAACCCAAATACTCCATCACAGATGGCTAGCTACTTTTATTTTGTGCACATTTATATCCTAGAAGAAAAATTCTATCTACATAAAATAACAAGATAATATAAATGCCATTATTTAATCTCTTAAAATAAACACAATGGTAAGAGTGACATCTATTATAACCTTTTTCTATTGTAAACTAATAAAATTTCAAATATCATTGCCTTGGATATTCTTGTATACCATACAAGCTCTTATTCAAATTGCATACTAATTTCTCCTTCCCTTTGACCTCATATCCTTGTGGATGATACATATAAATTTCTGCTTCAAATCCCCATGTAGAAAAAATCTAACTTTACATCTAATTATTGAAGATGAAAATATTCTACTACTACTAGACTTAAATAGTTCAGATTTAGGTTATTTTAAGAACACGAGAAAATATTTCATAAAATACTATACCATTCTTCTGTGCAGACCCCTTTACAATGAGTATGGCCTTGTACCTCAACAAAAAATCATCAATACATAATACATAGTATAATGAAGGAGAGTATTGTTCAGGGGATCTACTTAAGATGATAGATATTCTAACAACACTTGTAGGATTTTTAGATAGTTGTTGCTACTACTATTGTTGAACATATTTATTTTCTATCACCTTTGGAATTTCAATGTCCATGATTTCCTCAAACACTATGTATTATGTTCTTTCCCATTTGTTTCCTTATAATTTATTTTTTTACATGACCTTCTAATTGAATATGACATCTCCACTCCTAACTAATTTTCGATTTTCATAAATACCACAGGTGATAACCAAAACCATTAACTCCATATCCAACAAAATTACACTTCTTGGATTTTTCTCCAGTCTCTGTTCTATTTTCTCTATCAATATTAAAATATTCTTCATAACCAAAAGTATTAAAAAATAATTAGTTTACCTTTTTACTTGTCCATGCCTCTAAAAATTCCACCATCTAAGGAACTTAAGGGCCCTATATTTATTAAGTAAAAAAAAATATCTGCATCTTCTACTCAAAACTATAAGGGAAATCTTGCATGTAATCTCATACTCATTGCACACTCCATGGTTGTAATATCCATCCTTTATGACACACCATTTTATTATGGTGTGCTTAGAGCAATATTTTCTCTATGATTTCCATGTGTATTTTGTTTTCTTGGTAATGTGGATCCTTATATGACTTCAGGCCAAACCTATGGTCTGAGAAACCATGATCGAGGGGCATCTAAGCCGTCAAAATCACCCATGGGTTGCACCTGGCCTCGGCCACACCAATCCTTATCATGGTTGGATTTTTTTTCCTTCTGGTGATTAGAACCGGTGACATTTTTCATCATGAGTGTCTTAACAACACACTCTTCACTGTCGAACCAAACCCCCTTGGCTATATATATATATATATATATATATATATATATATGAGAAAAATAATAATAAGAGCCACCAATATATGATACATGAGGTTGTTCCCATACATCTGTATGCATAAGATCCAACTTTCAATATTCTCCTTTTTTCCAAACAATAGTACAAAATGGCTAATTAGTTACTAAAAAAAAGACTAAAATTTTCATATAAACGACTATTTTTTGGTCGGTGACCAATAGTAGTTAATTTATAATATCTTATAACGCAACCAACATTTAGTCGTTTTTAGCTTAGTAATTAATTAGTTGTCTCAAATTTATTGTCTAGTGGTATATTTAGTCATTAATTGCCACAATTAATGAAAAAATATACAACAAAATATATTACTAAATGATCACTTGAGAAATGCAATTAATGACCAAAGAAATATGACCAAAATGTTGGTCGTGTTATAAAATACTGTAAATTAGCTACTAATGGTCATATATATGAAAATTTTAGTCATCGTTTGAAACGAATTAATGACCAAAGAAATATGACTAAATTTTGGTCGTGTTATAAGATACTATTAATTAGGTACTAATAGTCATATATATGCAAATTTTGGTCATCGTTTGAAACTAATTAATGACCAAAGAAATATGACGAAATTTTCATTGTGTTATAAGATACTGTAAATTAGCTACTAACAGTCATATATATGAAAAATTTAGTCATATTTGTAATCACAAATTTATCGTTTGTAGCAGTCATTTATCTTTTTTTGGTAGTTTTATATTGATTATATAAATGATTACTTTAGTAGTTTATATTCATTTCATTTACTTTCATTAACAATCATTATAAGCAACTAATTTAGTCGTATATTTATTTTATTTGTGTTCATCATTAATAAACATAAAATACTAATTTAGTAGTTTTAGATTGATTTTATGTTTTCATTATTAATCAACATAGACTAATTAGTATGATTTTGCAACTAAATTTAAAAAAAATAGTATACAATGTACATTTTCATCGAATATGAAAACACAAAGTTACATATGTTGATTACAATACTAAATAATATCAAGTGCAACGATAAATCATTTCAGCTAAAAATTATATTATATAAAATATCAAGTATTACAATATGATTTTCCAACTTAATATTGGTTGAAGTACAATTTACACATGTAATATTGTTTCATCACTTCAAAACATTATCATTGTGTTGCCAAGGCATTGCACGTGAATTCACCGACTCTGAATATTTGACCATCAATCTCTATGCGTGTGTCTTATGTGGCATATTGTCTCTACAGGTACCACTAGACCAATTATCTTCTCTCTCTTTAATTTGCATTTTTTTTCTCTAGTGTTATTGTTCTCCTCTTTAATTCTTGCTTCTTACCATCAATATTGAGTTCATTTCTGAAAAGGAAAGAAGATACAATATAGAGTATAAGACATGAAATATGATGACTATTAATATATAAACAAAAGTAGACTATAAAGAATTTATACAATATATACCTCAACATCAACAATATTGTCAATGCCATTTTTACCGATAAATGCAAGAAAATCGAACAAATTTTCTTCAGTTGGGCAACAATGGCTTCTATGTGGCCAGATGACCTATATAAACAAAGAAAATAAAATGTCGTCATAGAAAATAACACCTTAGTAAAATTAGTATTCAACATTCAAGAAAATATTAGGCACAATCATGCCAACTAAGTTACATGATAAATACATCAAGTTGTAGATTACTTATACAATGTGGGAGTGAAAAAAAAACTCCTAGAAAATTCCAAAGCTAAGTCTAAAATTAAATGAAATGAAGTAAAAAGTATACAATAATAGGATAGCCTCGTATACATGTATTTAACCAGATAATGTAGAAGGCTAAGTGAATAAGTATAGGGCTATAGGTCAATGATGTCAAGAATGCCCAAGTATGATTATCATTTCTTCAGATAAGAACTACTATTTGGGTCCATTTTCACATATGAATAAGCCAACTAGTCTATATCAAATTATTAATGTTTTGATTATATTTATGGGTCACTACAATATAAGTGGATAAATTGCAAAGACAATTCCCTTCTCATTTTTTTCCTCACCTGTGGTACGATATATTAGTTGTGATTTGGAGCAAATTTCCAACATAGAAAATATGTAGCAATCACCACTAGTAATCCCCCAAAAAGGATTATTTTGGAATGTAACTTTCATATTTCAATTGCTATATGATTCTTGAATGGAAATCCACACTGAATTCGAACACAAAATTCCAATTTGAGGGAACACCTGTAGCCATCCTTAATCACTCAAACTCAAAACATCAGTGATCATTATAATGAAAAGATAAAATAAGAGTAGTTTTGATATGTTTTGTCGATTTACATGTAAAGCACCAATAGTTTTCCAATATTTACCATACTTGTAGTTTCCAATATATAATACATTGATTGACCTTTTACATTAAATACTTGATTCAATACAAATAAGAATTTAACATATTACAACAATGACACCAATGTTTGATCCTCAATTACTTAAAAATAGTTAGAAAAAAAGCTTCAAGAAAGAACAAGTAGTATAAATAAAAAATCCATCAATTAATAATCAATCAAAAAATGATAAGTTTTTTATTGAAGCTTGATAAACAACTATAAATATTAGCAATCCATTGCAACTAGTGGTGTTGTTGAAAGAGAAATAGTACATGGAGAACTCATCCTCCAAATTCTTTGTTCTATCCATGAAGCTTTTTTCTATCCTCAAAAAATAATCCACATTCAATCTTTTAGATAACTGAAGCTACCCAAATGCCTTGCTAAATGAGGCCGTGAATTTAATTTATTTTCATAAAATGCTTCGGGTACTGAAAAAATATAGTTTCGCCATGTGATAGGCAATTCAAGCAAGTAAAAAATTGTGTACAATATTTCTTAGAAGACTTCATGTTAAAAGGAAAACTTGCATATTTTGGATAGAAAAAACAACTTAATAGAGATGGTGAATATTACAAAACAATAGACTAGATATAAAACTACAAGTAGAACTAACAAAATCATAATTTTAATACAATTGATTGATTATTATAAGTGAAGCCAACTAGATACATACAATTTTTCTTTTTTCATCTTTCTTTCCCATATCTTTATTGGAGGTGGAAGCTAACTTGCATGCATATCGCAAGGTTGTTTTAGCAAGAGTATATGTTGCATTCTCATATTCCACATTTTATTTTCAATGACCAATCACAACAGGTATTAGAGGAATTAGTTGCTACATCAGCAAAATTGTTAGTTTTAACCTTCCCTTGACTCGAGGTATTGATCCTTCCCCTTCTTGGTTATCAATATCATCTTTCTCTTGTAGCCAGCATAGGAATAATTTGGGTTCAGGAAGAATAAAGATATTCATACAATGTATTCAAATTTGAAAGTATGCATTTCTCTTATTTAATTACTGGTAAAATAGTGATAGGAAGAACTTAAATATAACCAAGAATTTTCAATGAAGTGGTTTGTTGTAGATGCCCATGCTAGCACAACATCATTGAAAATAAATGGTCAACAATAATTAAAAAAATTTCCCCTAACATGAGCATTGACTTAGTCTTCATAAAGAAACATAAACCATTTCAAACTACAAGGAATAAACAAAAACAACACCATTGATATAAATTCATTGAATACTGACAACAAAAAAAGAAATGAATTTTTTAGGTAGTAGCTCAAAACCTTGTAGTAGGAAGATACTCTCAAACTTGAGTAATATCTACATGCCAGGGAATGAATTGTGACACATGTTTCTTATGTTTAATAAGAAGAATTGCAACTGAAGCTCCAATATTGAATTTAAATAAATAATATTGGTGTTGATATGCAATGTGGCCCTCCATCATTAGCAATGACATAGTTGTTGGGTTCACACAGTTACTGCAGATTCAATGTCTTTCATTTCTAACTGACTAGTGTGGCTGGTAATTACTGGTGCTAATCCTGAGCCAAGGAACTAATTCTCAATATTTATCCTCAAAGGAATATGTTGTGAGTTTAAAGTTCCAAACCTTCCAAATTCACCCAAACTCTTATACATGGTAGCAACTTGCAAGGCTAAGAGTATATCACTAGTATGAGGCCAAAACTACATTAATATGGAATTCAAATTTTTTTGATTGAAGTGATTTCCATCACGCACTCCTGAAGAAAACTAAAGAATTTTGATAATTGATTTCACTAAAAGGTAAAGTTAAGTGGGATAAGAGAGCCCTGTGTCTTAGTTTCCCTTTATATAGTAGAATTTCAACCATGTAGCATAATTTTTACACTTTCTTCAATGCATTGATTCTTTCATTCTATAACTCCATTTTGTTCAGGATTATATGGGACTAACAACTCCCTCGTAATCCCAAATTCCTTACAGAAGGTTATAATTTCCTTGGATGTGTATTCTCCTCCATTATCATAGCTTTATATCTTAATTCTTCTTTTTGTAAGGTTATCTACTTCAACTTTGAATTCTTGAAATTTGGTAAATAATTTGTCCTTGTATTTCATTAAGTAAACCCAGGTAATCGAAGGTAGGCCCAATTCAAACATTTGGTTGAAGAGGAACTGGTTATGGATAACTAGTTTGATAAGTGAGCTATATCTATGTTTGGTTGGATGAAGTGGGGCAGAAATAATTATAATGATGGATTCTCTAGAACTTCTTGAGGTAATGGAGTCTCTGTAAGAGGCAACCTAGGAGAAGGTGAATTTTTGAACAAAAGAGGCTCTAAATCCTCTATTATCCAAGCACTGAAGATCAGTGATGATGAATATGAGTCTAAAGGTGAAGATGAAGGTGGTGAAATTGATTCGGTGAAGCCCGTGGGGCACAAGAAACCAATGTTGAGTCTTGTTGAACAAGAAGATCCAAAAACAAGTAGTGTGAAGGTTATCGGGGATGCTAATTATTTGAGCCAATCATGATTTTACCAACACAATTTCTCACCATTGACACTCAAGGAAACCAACACAGTGGGATATGAACATATGATCATTGTGCAAGAAGCAACTCTTCCATCTATTCTCAAAGGAAAGGATGTGTTGGCCAAGGCTAAAACTTGCACCGGAAAGACAATAGCATTTATGTTTCATGCTATTGAGGTGATATTTATGTCACCATTCTTCCAATATCATAAAATTTCATCTATTCTTGTCATTGGATTGATTATTTCATTCAACAAATATTTTTTTCTTCAGGATGTAATATTTCTAGATTGGCGACTGTCAGAAATGCATGTTTGAAAAATGCATTTTTTAGAAATGGATGCTATAGAATTCCAAATAAAACCTTGGATCCCTTAGATATTACCATATGACATCTAAATCCAAGAGGAAATCAGGAACAAATAATCCTAGGTGAGGTAAACAAATTTCCCACACCTAGTATGCCTGAAAAGTGCCAAGAATGGGACTGCGGCACATATACAAGCAATACTGTAGTAAAATAAGGAATTTTAGCTTAAAATAAGTAGGAGGAAAATATGGAGGCTCATTAATGTCATATACATTAGAAAATTAGAATTATATTGAAGCCCATGAGTCATAGAACAAAAAATAGAAAACTTCACATGTAGAAATGCTCAAAAATAAGGGTTGCAACCATATGATATGACTGTACAAGCTTGAAAACGTTATTTTATTAGCTGAAAAGAGATGTAGATTAAAATTTAAATATAGATAAGATCTGTGTACAAAAATATAGATCTATATCAGATCTGTACACTATAGAGTCTCCTCTATGAATTCCCCTTGGGGTTTTTAGCAAAAAGTGAAGTACATGGAGTAGATCTGAGATATAATGCAAAATATCTACAGAATGATTCAGAAATTCTGAAGAAAATACATCAGTATTCATATCAGAATGGAACATGGATTAGATCTGTAATCCATGGATCACCACAGTGTAGGGCAGATTCCCAACACTAGAGATCTCTCCTCCAAAGTATGCCAAAACTCCCTGCAACTTTCTCATTACAAATAATGTAGTTCTGGAAGATTAACTATACTGTAGGCTCTAGGACATGGTTTGGCCTCAAGCCAAGATCTAAAATTGTGCTCCAATCATCTAATTCTCTCTTTCCAGGGGGATAGAAGGCTTTCCCACTGAAAAGAGGCACTAGAATTGATAATATCTAAATAGATCTAGCCTCCACTTGCTGCAGCTTACAAATACAACCAAACCCTCAAAAATATCTGCGTTGTAGTTGGAAGAAGAGCTTGGAAAAATGCCTGATAGTGGACAAGAAATGCAAGACTCCCTCAAGATCTACTCAAAGAAAAAGGTGAGATTCCCGATCAGGAACACCCAGTGTTAAACAACACTATTCTCTGCTAAACAGGCAAGAGAATAAGAAATGTCTAAACATAAAAAATCTTCAGAAATCTGATAATCATCAAAAACCAAATTTTGATGTCCTCTTCTTCCTTTTATAGGATAAAATTCTTGCAAAACCCTAAACCATCTCAATGATTTAACTTCTTTCACATGTGTAGCCTCCATCTAAAACAGTGTCATGCATCTAGGAGGTTCACTGCATCTAGTTAGCGCTATTGATTTGGTCATGGCTGACCTAATTAAAGAGCTCAATCCCTTCCACACATAAGGGTGTTTTATTAAGATAGCCCAGATTTAACCTTGTTCACATGAGGCATTGATTTATTAATTGTTTTTAGGAGTTTTTATTGTCCTCCTTTACACATTTATTCTTGCAATAAGAAAATGAAACAAAATTGAATATTCTTTTTAGCTTGGGCTAATTGGGAATATTGCAGTCCTCCCCTCCAAAATGTTTCTTTTCCTGAAGCAAATGATAGGGTGAGTGCTGCAACACTTCTCCTCCTCCATTGGTGACACCATCAAGGATCAAGCTTTCTTAACAAGCTATGTGTTCACCAATCCAACCCTCCATGAATTGTTCCTCCAAAGTCATTATGAGATATACATAATCCATCCCACAAGGAGTCAAGAACTCACATGAAAAAAACATGGCTGAACCAATACTCTCCTTGAAACATGTAGCATAAGGTACATGGAGAGTCTCCATCCCATGAGGTACATACATGCTCCCCGTCATCCCTCCATACAAGCCCATAAATAGTACAAGTATATCATCAATGTATGGAAGTAAAAATACATACAAGCAAATAGAAATTTGAGCACGAGGAGGTGAGTCATAGTCCCACATATGGTACCAGTGCAGTTCATCTCCTGGCTGCATCAGATCAAGGTGTGGTAAGTGGTTTCCCCACCACTTACTTTCTGCACATGTCATCTCACTATGGCTGAAAGTGTGAGATATGTTTGGTGCTTCTGGGAAGCATCCATCATGAAAGTAAATCTCCCTTTGCACATCAAGGGAGTGGCAAAGTTCAGAAATTTTAGTGGCCCAATAGTTGCCATGAGATTTACATGATACATTACTCCTTTTAGGAGTCATGGCCTGCATAAAAATGGTAAAATAACATGTACAATCAGGAAAAAAACTGGCTTTACATCAATAGATCCTTTACCAACAATGTCTCTCATAGACATGGAGTTGTGCATGGATCTTTATCCTCTTTCAAAAAAAGGAAGAGATGGCTGAAATGACACTTGCATAGAGTCCCATGCCTGCCCCAACTCCACATAGCTCATGCATTCTTGAAAATGTTGATGTATTTCTTCTTCCAAGTATTCCCAATCAAAGCTCCTCATGATGATGTTGTAGATCCTTATGGAATGCATATGGCTGAAACATAACTCTTTGTATGCTCCTTGTAGTATCTTATGCTTGAGATTAGAAGCTCTAGACAAAAATATTCTACCATGATGATAGATGAATGCTCCTTGGACTAAGTATCCATATTCATGCAGCTGGTCATCAAGTATCATACATGTGTGAATATATTTGGAATAATCCACTAGTAGTTGGGATTTCCAATACAAATCTACACTGCTCAACAATGACAGCGCTGATGATTCATCAAAAGAAGTGTCTATCATGTTGTTGATCCTCTCCTTGTCATCTCCTATGCCAAATGTGTGTGTTGGAAGGTTGTTCCTTCCATTCTTCTCCTCCCATAGCACAAATCTGGAAAAGAGAGTTGGTGATGATGATAGGGGAAGAAGATTTCCCTCCTCCTTGAACTTACCCAAGTCTCCCAGTGCTGTAGCTTTGTCTTCAAGTGCTCCAATCCCTCCTGGATCTAATTTTGGAGCAGAAAGTTGTGAGGTCTTCCCCACAAAATCTGAATCAGGTGGCCTCCCAGGTAGTTTGCGACTAGATAATGAGGTTTTAGGGACCATCCTCAGATACATAATAGATGGGATCCTCATGTCCCTACTTCCACTGTGAAAATGTAGAAATTTTAATAACTGTTATATTATTCACCAAGATTCTCCTGATCATACACTATTTTAGCTTCATGCATAATACATAATCTCTTCTACCATTGATCATTAATTGCGGAAATAAAATCAATTGCATGCACACATTAAAACCACGAAAAATCACACATATGAGCACAGTATTTAATGGGAAAGCTTAAAGCTAAAAACCCCAAATATCTATATATTATATGTCATGGAGATCATGTAAAAATAATAGTACAAATCTCCTCACAAGCTCTCATGCACACCCTCAATTGCTACACACTATCAAGCTAGATTTAGCAAAACACATGCTCCAATCTTTTGCCACTTGATAGCCAGCCTCTATTGTGTAATCAATGTTATGGGATGTCTTCATTAAATAGATAAACCACCTGGCTTTTACTGCGCAATCCTCATGGGCTTCTCCACCTATCTGTGTGTTGCAAATAGAAACTGTATAGTCACAACTGATAGTTAACCTGCTCTTTCACCTATTTCTGCACTGGTCTCCACTGAAACTGTCCATGCACTGAAGTTAACTGATGCATTCTTTAGTTGATTAATAAGTTTATAATTAGTGAATTAATTAATAATTAATTCACACCACTCTCACTAATTGTATCAATTAGTTAAATTGAATACAAATAGCTCAACTATGTTTAGATTAGTTAAACTGAATACAACTCCACTAACTTCCTCAATCAACTCCACCAAACTCTGTCACATGAGTTCTAACTGAAGTATCCATGCAATAGCTCCACTTAACTCTCAGGAATAGCGTAATTCCTTCTGTCAGCTCCTGTGCCACATCTGTGCACTTAACTGAAGTGCTCCAAGAGAATAAGATAATGTTTAGAGTCCAAATATTATTAAGAGCTAATAATATTCGACATATCTATTTTTAGATCGGCAATCTAAAAATAGATTCCGCCCAATATGTCTAAAAATAGAAGTCCATCTATTTTTCCAACTTGACCAACCATCCACAAATAGCATCCTGCAACTCATAGAATATGATCGACATGTCTAAAAATAGACATAATCTAAAAATAGACTTTGCGCCAAAAATAGCCTGCGGGCCCACTTAGTGAAGGCGACTCTTTTCACTAAGCTCATCATCTTGTTGAATCTCAACACTCCCTCTCAACAAGATAGGGATTATCTGAACCCCCTATCCAATTTTGTATTTGTGAATTATATCGTAGTATTTCCTTCATCAAGATATCGCATCCCGATCCTCCGAATGTATGAAAGTAAATACATCTTCCTAAGCGCACACAATCTCTCATATGATGATACCTGATGTTAATGTGTTTAGATTTATCATGAAATACCGGATAATTGGATTAACTCGAGAGTTTGATGCAACTCCCGATTAATAAATCATGAGGATCCAAGGTGAACCGAACAACCCAACCAGGATCTTCCTCATCTATATAGCCTCAGAGATGCAGCCAACCTTGTCGCCATATACCTACTCTATACTGAATCGAGTGCCACTGAGATATCCGTCTTCCTATTGTACCAAGACCCAATATTAAAAATCTCTAATTCTCTTTCTATCCGTTGGGCTCCCTGCCCAATCTACATCCGTGAAGCCATGCAGCTTCACCTCATCCGACTGTCTATACCATAATCCATATCTCGATGTGCCTTTGAGATATCTCAATACATGCTTCCCCGCCTTCCAAAAGAGCTTGGTAGGCTTAAACATAGCTTGTGAAAGCTGGTTCACAACATAGCATATGTCGAGTCGTGTATTGACCAGATACATAAGCAACCCCACCAACTGTTGATAAACAGTGGCATCCACTACCTCCGCTGAATTAGCATCCTCCTTCCTCCATCCACTAGGAAGAGGAGTATCAACAGGCTTGCAGCCATGCATGTTGAACTTCTCCAGTATCTCCTGGGCATACTTGCCTTGAGAAACAAACAAATTCATCATTGCAATCGCCAAATTTCCAATCTGCAGAAATAATGAAGGAGGCCCAAGTCCTTCATCTCAAACTCCTTTGCAAGATCAGCCTCGTATGAGTGTATCAACAGTTCATCACCTGTCAAAATCAAATCATCTACATAAAGTACAATGATCAGCAACTTACCCTCCACCACAATCTGGTATAGGTTAGGATCCACCTCACTCTTGGAAAATCCAAGTCCGGTGAAATAACTGTCTATCCGTGTGTACCAAGCACGAGGTGCTTGTTTCAACCCATACAGCGCTCTCTTGAGCCTGCACACATGCGACTCGCTGCTAAATATTTTGAAATCTTCGGGTTGCTCTATGTACACCTCCTCCTCAATGACTTCGTTGAGGAACGTAGTCTTCACATCCATCTGATGAATGTGCCACCACATCTGGGCTGAGAGAGCAAGAATCGTCCGTATGGAAGAATACCTTGCGATAGGTGCAAAGGTCTCCTCATAATCGATCCCCTCAATCTATGAAAAGCCTCGGGAAAAAAATCTTGCCTTATACTTCTCCACACTCCTGTCAGCTACCTGCTTCACTTTGTAGATCCATCTTGAACCCACCATTGATTTCCCCTCCGACCTTGGGACAATCTCCCATGCATTGTTTCTAACAATCGAATCATACTCTTCCACCATGGCATCTACCCATGCGGGGTACTACACAGCTTCCTCGAAAGAGGATGGCTCTGTCAAAATACACTTGCTCATAAGAGCCATGTATCTAGTATACCGGTCAGGTGACTGTCTCTGTCTGCGCTGTGATGTAGGTGCTCCTACAACCTTCTCTGCATATTGAGCCAGTCGCTCAGCTTCTGTAGTGCGCTTCCACCCTCTGATGGTTGGCGCTGCCTGAGTGGTCTCTTCCACTCCATGAACCTCCTCTTGTGGCTGATCCAAATCCTAAGGCTCATCCTTAGGAACTAATAGCTCCTCATCTGCATGCAAGTGTGGCTCCCTCTCAAGCGAACACTTCATGGCTTTCTTCACATGAAATTTGATATCCCGTCGCACAATAGTCTTGCGACTGTCTGGAAAATACACACGATAGTTGTGGGGCGTATCAGTGTAGCCCACAAATATCCCAACCTCCTAGCTTCTGCTCCAACTTCTTCCCGGGCATCCTTCGTCACATGACCGTAAACAGTGAACCAAAAATCTAAGAGCGGGAAATATCGTGTTTGTTAGCCTTACCGTAAAAATGCCTCGATATTTTACTCATGCTGCATCTTGTGAGGACAATCTATTTCTACACAGCATCGTAAAGATTGCATGCCTCCACCCACAAGTGAATGGGTAGGCCCTGATCATGCAACATCACTTGTGCAGCACCCACGATCGTTCTATTCTTCTGCTTAGCAACCCCGTTCTGCTGTGGGTTATGAGGTGCTATGAGCTCTCTTCAAATTCCTTCTGCACTGCAAAAGTCCTTGAATTTTCCAGAGATGAATTCACCACCATTGTCGCTCCTAAGAGCCTTCACCTGCTTCCCTGATTCTTTCTCAACCAGTGCCTTGAACTCACAGAACTTTGAGTATGTCTCGCTCTTCTTCTGCATGAAGAAGATCCAACACTTCCGAGAAAAATCATCAAAACATATCACATAGTACCTGTGCTTTGCTGTCAAAGCTACTGAGAAAGGTCCACACACGTCTGTGTGAATTCTCTCAAGGATCATCATGGCACGACTATCCTTCTCGTGAAAGGTGGCTTTCACAAATTTTCCCAAGGTACATCCCTTGCACTGATCTGACTATGCAAGAGTACCCTTAGGAAGCCCAGTAGAAATCTGATGCAGTATCTTCAAAGCTCCATGTTGAAGGTGGCCCAATCTTCGGTGCCACAACTCGCCATCATCTCATCTCACCACTCCTTCTACCTTGCCTGTCATTGTTGTGCAGCCATATACCTGCAATTGATAAAGGTTCTTAACTCGAACCCCTATCCTTTGAGTCTCACCAGTTGCCTTACTACGTAGGAAATCCTTTCCTTCGCTAAAGACAACATCATATCCCTTGTCTTCTAACATCGCCACAAAGATAAGATTCTTCTTCAATCCTGGAACATGCATCACTTCCTTCAATACAAATGGTTTACCAGACTCCCTATCAAAGGAAATGGTATCGATACCGGTCGCACTGTATCTACCATCATCGCCCATCTCGATGTGCACTCCAAGATATTTCTCATCCAGATCTAATAAACAAATCTCGATCTCCTGTCATGTGAAAAGATGCACCACTGTCAAGAAACCACACTGAACCCGTCACACTTGAGACCAAGCATGCGATCAGCGAAAAATCCAGCTCAAACTGTGAGGCTAAGGCCTCTCCAACTGTAGTCCCAGCAACCTGCTTATTTTTCTTCTTCTGTGGACAATTTGTGGCGTAATGTCCGTGTTGGTGACAATGAAAGCACTTCACCTTGGACATGTCCTGCTTCTTGCCTTTCGCACTGGAATGAGAATATTTCTTGCTCTTCCCCTTCTTTGCTTTGGTAGCCAAAGAGAAATTCTCTTCATCAGAGTTCTTTGATGAAGATCCGTCCCTAGTACTTCGCCTTATCTCCTCTTGCACAAGATCCGACCAAAGTCGCTCCCATCCTGACAATTTCTCCCAACCATTGACAGAGTCCTGATAGGAGTGCCAACTCTTCAAAAGCCCAAGGAAAGACAAGCTCACCAAGTCCTCATCATCAACAGTCACCCCCACACTTCCCTGCTCATCCCTTCATTGGATGAACTTCGTGAGGTACTTGGGCATACTGTCACCTTTCTCCATTTTTATGTTCCTGAGTTTATCCTTGAGCGCCAACTTCCTCTGGTCTCTCTTTCTTTGAAATAAATCTGTCAAAGCTTTCCACATCAAGAATGGAGAAGCCTTACCATGAAGGTTGGACACTATGTGATCCTTCACACCTTCCAACAGATTCCTTCGACACTTTGTTGTCTTCTTTTGCCATGCGTCAAGTACGGCAGCATCACTAGAAGTAGGCTTTGGAATTTCTGCATCTATGAACTCCTTCAACCCATTGTCATCCAGCACCGCATCCATCCTGTCCTTCCATGAAATATAATTCGAGCTGTCCTCAAGGGCATACTCCAATCGCAATCCGTTGAAAGACATCTCAACTTCGACACCAAGAAAACACTGCTGCAAATTCGAATTCCACCAGCACAAAACTCAACCGCTTCAATGTTTTGCAATTGCTCCAATGATCAATATTGCTCTGATACCATGTAGAAATTTGAATAATTTTTATATTATTCACTGAGATTCTCCTGATCACACACAATTTTAGCTTCATGCATAATACAAAATCTCTTCTACCATTGATCATTAATTGCGGAAATAAAATCAATTGCATGCACACATTAAAACCATGAACAATCACACATATGAACACAGTATTTAATGGGAAAGCTTAAAGCTGAAAACCCCAACTATCTGTATATTATATGTCATGGAGATCATGTAACAATCATAGTACAAAATCTCCTCACAAGCTCTCATGCACACCCTCAATTGCTACACAATATCAAGCTAGATCTAGCAAAACACATGCTCCAATATTTTGCCACTTGATAGCCAGCCTCTATTTCATTTTCAATGCTATGGGATGGCTTCATTAAATAGATAAACCACCTAGCTTGAACTGCGTAATCCTCATGGGCTAATCCACCTATCTGTGTGTTGCAAATAGCAACTGTATAGTCACAACTGATAGTTAACCTGCTCTTTCACCTATTTCTGCACTGGTCTCCACTGAAACTGTCCATGCACTGAAGTTAACTAATGCATTATTTAGTTGATTAATGAGTTTATAATTAGTGAATTAATTAATAATTAATTCACACCACTCTCACTAATTGTATCAATTAGTTAAACTAGATACAAATAGCTCAACTATGTTTAGATTAGTTAAATTGAACACAACTCCATTAACTTCCTCAATCAACTCCACCAAACTCTGTCACATGAGTTCTAACTGAAGTATTCATGCAATAGATCCACTTAACCCTTAGGAATAGCGTAATTCCTTTTGTCAGCTCCTGTGCCACATCTGTGCACTTAACTGAAGTGCTCGAAGAGAATAAGATAATGTTTAGAGTCTAAATATTATTAAGAGCTAATAATATTTGACATATCTATTTTTAGATTGGTAATGTAAAAATAGATTCTGCCCAGTATGTCTAAAAATAGAAGTCCATCTATTTTTTTCTGACTTGACCAACCATCCACAAATAGCATCCTGCAACTCATAGAACATGATCCATATGTCTAAAAATAGACATAGTCTAAAAATAGACTTTGCGCCAAAAATAGCCTGCGGGCCCACTTAGTGAAGGCGACTTCTTTCCACTAAGCTCATCATCTTGTTGAAATCTCAATAGAAAATTTATATCTGTTTCATGTGTGGAAGTCTCATGAAATTTGGAGACCACTCTTAGTGATGCAAGAGTGCCTCTGATTGGAGCATTTGTTCCATTCTCTTCTCCTAGCAATAGTGGATCATCCCCTACTATGTCATCTTTGGGACCCCTCCTTTGTTCTGTCTCATTGTCTCTTAGCATAGACACATGCTACTCATGTCCTCCATATGGAAGACCCTTAGGAACTCCCTAAAAAGGTGCAAGATCCTCTCTAGTGGAAGTAATTGCTTCACCTCCATCTCCTTGTTAGCTCCCTAATTTTCTCTCTTTTTACCATTTTCCCATTCCTAAATCATAACCATTTACCTCTATTTCACACTTTTATGCACCCTCATCTTGCACCAGTCCAAGCACGATGACACATTTCGTATAAACCTTTATTATTCATGTTTTAATTCAATTTAGCATTAATTAAATATTCATTACATGATTTCTTACTTTTAAATCACTTTTGTAACTCATCGATATCTCCAAAGGTTATTTGATGGTTAAAGTGCTTATCATGACCGCTGATGTTAGTGCAGGATCAGATCTTGTGCTATTGGTAGCACAACAGATCTTCGCGGCAGATCTGAACCTCCTCGATCACCGCCCCGTCTTGAGCCATTTTAGCCACGACAGCGAATGATTCAAAGGCAGTCGAGACTAATCCGTGAAGGGCGAAAGTTGGTTAGCTACAACTAGTTTTGCAAAACCGTTTTATCTTGAAGGCTGAGACTAAATTCTGCATTTTGTTATGAATCAGTTGAACGATCTATTTTGGCCTTTGGCCAACAGGTCTATATAATGTAAAGTGTAAATAGGACCTAGGAGAGGAACTTTAGTGCAGATTTTTAGAGTGAAGTTGATAAGCGGTAACCGGTATTTTGTTATCGCCTGAATCTGGGGTGGGCATTGTATCAACACATGTATTCGCCTCAATAAATTAATAAAAGGTTTTTCCACCCCATGTTTCATAAATTATGTTTCTGTTCTTTTAAGCTAATGAATTAAATGGTTTACTGAGTAGCGTTTTAATTTAAAAAGGGAAACGCGCTGGTTGGCTAGGGCCTAGCCAACCTAGCACGTTTACCCTATTTTCTATTTCCTATAATGTGTGTTTAAATTATTAAAGTGTGATTTAACTTTCAGCACATGTATTCCTGTCTTAATTGAAAACGGATCTGTCGTGTGAAGTAGTTACATTTTCTTTCCCTGCAATTTACTTTCCTTCATTTAATTTTAGATTGGATTTCCTCGCCTGGTCTAAGCAGGAGAAGAAAACCTACACCAGTGCACATTGGTGTGCTATTTATTTTTCCTGCAGTTCTGTTTATTTGGTTTTTGACTGCCTGGTACAAGCAGGAGAAATGAACCTACACCAGTGCAAGTTGGTGTGATGTAGCAAGTTTTCTTAATCTACTTTCCGCGATTTTATTTATTTCTTTCTTTAAATGCTTACGATAGGATAAATGATTGTTTCTTTACTTCTGCATTTTGTTAAAATCAGAAACATCCACTTTTATGCGTGCAATTTGATTTGATATAAATCTATCACTTATAATAATTTAACACTCATTTTAAAGATTAAACACTAAGTACAAGAAGCTCCGATCAGGTGCAAGAACCAGTTTCTTGCCACAAGATCTAAGTGCTCTGAACCTTGAAAACTTCAAGCCCTTGCATGAACTAAAAAGCCTTAAGTAAAGACACTATTTATACCTTCTACATAACTCTCTAATCCCGCACTAGTGCATGACAGATTAATGCAAGAAGGAAGTCTCTAAGGAAGCAAGTTTAAGGGCTCATCTAACGAGACTGCTAAAGTGTCTCTGCTAAGGGAAAACACACACTCAGTAGATTAAACAACCATTAGTGGGAGTGATTTCCTTTTATCTTTAATTCTCTCTTGCAAATGCATAGTTTCTCATTCCAGTCTTAGATTATTTTTGATGGTTCAAGTTGCCTTATTCTCTTTTGATTTGATTCTGCAATATTTCCTTTAAAGAAAGTAGGGATTTAAATTAGAAACATTCATACCATATTTGGCATTGCATGTGCTTATTCTATAAGTTTGTGAATCCCCTGGGTTGACAAATTAAGTGTTGAGGAGTTTTCTTAAGTGTAATTTCTGCACCCAACACTCCTAATAAGAATGGATATCCTCCTACTATCACAGCGTTGGAGGATCTTCTCTGCTCTTTCTCTCACTTCTCCTCATCAATGGAGAATGCCTCATCATTAAGAGACTCTTTTCCTTGATCTATTCTTGAAGAAGGAACCCTCATGTCTTCTCCTTGAGAAGAGAGACCTTGTTGTAGTGGGGCTTTTGCCTTTGGAAAATCATGCAACAGATCTTCAACCCCTTCAACAATGTTCAGAAATGGAATTGGCTTTATGGATTCTTCCAACTCATGCAAAGATTCACATTTCTTGGGCTTGATTTTCTCTCCCCAAGAAGTTTCAGAATGTCTTAAATCAAATCTTTTCACTAGTCTCCTAGTGAACTTTGCATAAGAAGAGATATTTACACTTTTCAAGGAAGAAGACTCAAATAGCCACCAGGCATAAGACTTACCTTGAAGATGCAACACTGCTACTCTCATGGCTTCTTCTTCTGAAACTTGATGCAGCTGGAAATGTATGTCATATTTCCTTACCCAAGACTTGGTTGAGTTCTTAGGTGATCCATCAAAAATAGGTAGAGAGAATCTACCCAAAGTGTGTTGCATGCACCCTCTTCTTCTACTGTAGCTACTGGATCTTTTTTCTTCTTTAAGTTGATAGAACTCTAGAAAAATGAGATTCTCATTGAATCTCTCTAATTGAGACTCATATTATTGGAGATAATCACCAAGAGCTTCCTCCTTTGGTGTTCATCCTTTCCCTTCTTCCTTTGTCAAGAAAGAGGGCATGCTCCAATGTTGTAGATCAGGTTGTGTGGCTGAATTTTCACACACATAGTAAGAATTAATGGGTCTTCCTTGATGTGAAAATATCCTTGAGGTATCTGCATTTCTTTCCCTCCTCATTCCTGGATTTCTCCTTTCAGCTCATACATAGCTTGAGAAAGAGTTTTAGAGAACTCTTCTCCTTTCAATCTTCCAGATAAAGGGGTTTTACCCTTTTCTTCTGTGTCTTCAGTGTAATCATACTCCTTTTGTCTTCCCTTTCCTTGAAAATACATATTGTCTTCTTAAGAAAAAGCATAGGCTGTGCCAAGATGATTGCTCTGATACCTCTGTAATATTCCCAGATTGGGGACTGTTAGCAATGCATGTATGAAAAACTCATTTTTTAGAAATGGATGCTATAGAAGTAAAAATAAACCCTTGGATCCCTTATATATGAACATATGACATCTAAATGCAAGAGAAAATCAAGAACAAATTATACTAGGTGAGGTAAACAGATATCCCACACCTAGTATGCCTGAAAAGTACCCAAGAATGGGACTGCAACACATATACAAGCAATACTACAATAAAATAATGTAGTTTATATTAATAGTAGTAGGAGGAAAATATGAATGCTCAAAAATGTAATATACATCAGAAAATCATAATTATATTGAAGCCCATGAGTCATAGAACAGAAAATAGAAGACTTTACATGAAGAAATGCTCAAAAATAAGGGGTTGCAACCATATGATATGACTGTACAAGGTTGAAAATGTTATTTTATTAGCTGAAAAGAGTTGTATATTACACTTCATATCTATAGTAAATATATGTACAAAAAGATAGATCTATATCAGATTTGTACACTATAGAGTCTCCTCGTTAAATGCCCTTGGGGTTTTTAGAAAAAATTGAAGTACATGGAGTAGATATGAGATCTAATGTAGCAGATCAGTAGAATGATTCAGAAATTTTGAAGCAAATACATCGGTATTCAGATAAAATATCAATGGAACATGGATTAGATCTGTAATCCATGGATCACCACAGTGTAGGGCATATTCCCAACATTAGAGATCTCTCCTCCAAAGTATGCCAAAACTCCCTGCAACTTTCTCCTTGAAAATAATGCAGTTCTGGAAGATCAACTGTGCTATAGGCTCTATGACATGGTTTGGCCTCAAGCCAAGATCTGAAACTATGCTCCAATCATCTAATACTCTCTTGCCGGGGGGATAGAAAGCTTTCTCACTGAAGAGAGGCACTAGAATGGCTCAGATCTGAATAGATCTAGCCTCCACTTGCTACAGCTTACAAATAAAACCAAACCCTCAATAGGATTTGCATTGTATTTGGAAGAAGAGCTTGGCCAAATTCCTGATAGTGGAAAAAAATGCAAGACTCCCTCAAGAGCTACTCAAAGAAGGAGGTGGGATTCCCAATCAAGAACACCGAGTGCTAAAAAACACTATTCTCTGCTAAACAGGAAAGAGAATAAGAAAGGTCTAAACAAAAAAAATCTTTAGAAATCTGATATCATCAACAACCAACTTCTGTTTTCCTCCTCTTCCTTTTATAGGATAAAAGTCTTGCAAAACCGTAAACCATCTCATTGATTTAGCTTCTTTCACATGTGTAGCCTCCATCTAAAACTGCGTTGTGCATCTAGGAGGTTCACTGCATCTAGACAATGTTGTTGATTTGGTCATGGTTGACCCAATCAAATAGCTTAATCCTTTCCACACATAAGGGTGTTTTATTAAGATAGCCCAAATTTAACCTTGTTCACATGGGGCATTGATTTATTCACTGTTTTTATGAGTTTTTATTGTCCTCCTTTACACATTTATTCTTGCAATAAGAAAATGAAACAAAATTGTATATTCCCATTATCTTGGGCTAATTGGGAATATTACACAAGATTATATGGGACTATCAACTCCCTCTTAATTCTAGATTCCTTACAGAAGGCTATAATTTCCTTGGATGTGTATTATCCTCCATTATCATACCTTAATATCTTAATTCTTCTTTTTGTAAGGTTCTCTACTTCAGCTTTGAATTCTTGAAATTTGGTAAATACTTCCTCCTTGGATTTCATTAAGAAAACCCAAGTAATCAAAGGCAGGCCCAATTGAAATGTTTGGTTGAAGAGGAACTGGATATGGATAACTAGTTTAATAAGCGGGGTATATATATGTTTGGTTGGCAGAAGCATGGGATAAATAATGATAATGATGGACTCTCTATAACTTCTAGAGGTACCTGGGTCTCTGCAAGAGGAAACCTAGGAGAAGGTGACTTGTTGAACAAAAGAGGCTCTAAATTCTCTAGAATCCAAGAACAGAATATTAGTGATGATGAAGATGAGTCTAAAGATGAAGATAAAGGTGATGAATTTGATTCAATGAAGCCTGTGGGGCACATGCAACCAATGTTGAGTCATGTTGAACAAGCGGATCAAAAACAAGTATTGTGAAGGTTACCGAGGATGCTAATTAATTGAGCCAATCAATATTTCACTCGCACAATATCTCACCATTGACACTCAAGGAAACCAACATAATGGGATATGAACGTATGGCCATTGTGCAAGAAGCAACTCTTCCATCTATTCTCAAAGGAAAGGATGTGTTGACCAAGGCTAAAACTTGCGTTGGTAAGACAATAACGTTTATGTTTCCTGCTATTGAGGTGATAGTGAAGTCACCATTCATCCAAGATCATAAAAGGCTGCCTATTCTTGTCATTGGACTAATTATTTCGTTCTGCAACTCCATTTTATTCAGGATTATATGGGACTATCAACTCCCTCTTAATCCAAGGTTCCTTACATAAGGCTATAATTTCCTTGGATGTGTATTCTCCTTCATTATCATACCTTAATATCTTAATTCTCCTTTTTGTAATGTTCTCTACTTCAGCTTTGAATTCTTGAAATTTTGTAAATACTTCATCATTAGATTTCATTAAGAAAACCCAAGTAATTGAAGGTAGGCCCAATTCAAACATTTGGTTGAAGAGGAATTGGATATGGATAACTAGTTTAATAAAAATGGTATATCTATGTTTCGTTGGCTAAAGCATGTTAGAAATAATGATAATGATGGATTCTCTAGAAATTCTAGAGGTAATGGGGTCTCTGCAAGAGGAAGCCTAGGAGAAGGTGATTTTTTGAAAAAAAGAGGCGTTAAATCCTCTAGTATCCAAGCACTGAAGATCAGTGATGATGAAGATGAGTCTAAAGATGAATATTACAACGATGAATTTGATTCAATGAAGCCCGTGGGGCAGAAGCAACCAATGTTGAGGCTTGTTGAACAAGCAGATCCAAAAACAAGTAGTGTGAAGGTTACTGGAGATGCTACTTATTTGAGCCAATCAAGATTTGACCAGCACAATATCTCACCATTGACACTCAAGGAAACCAACAAAATGGGATATGAACGTATGATAATTGTGCAAGAAGAAACTCTTCCATCTATTATCAAAGGCAAGGATGTGTTGGTCAAGGCTAAAACTTGCACTGGCAAGATAGTAGCGTTTATGTTTCCTGCTATTGAGGTGATTGTGAAGTCACCATTCCTCCAAGATCATTTTAGTCTTATGTTTTCCATGAACATAATGCTCAAAAAAATAAAAATTGACTCTCTTTAATATTGAAAACAAATTCCTTGATTGGAGAATTTGCATCCCCTTCTTACTGAAGTTGATTAGGAGCTCAGTGTAAAAGCTCAAAAATGAAAGTGCTCATAATTGATTGGAAATTGAACGACTGTGACCATCCCATCACCAAGAATTCACCACACTTTGTTTCATCGAAAACCGATTTCAGATGAAGAAGTTATAGCTTTCTCACCGCCGTTCAGAACAGGCGAATTTTTAGAAAAAGTTGCGGAATAGTGACATGTTGATGACATGGCAGCTCAGTTAGCATGCAGGGAATATTCTTCATTTTTTTCCTAGTGACATTGTGACAAGTTTCACAACAGGATTTTCCAGTTTGGTTTGAAAGTGATTTTTTTTTAAGGATCTTCTCCTAAGGTTGAAGTTGATTTTTTTAATATATGGATGGGTAGCCAACCAAAGGTTGACATGTGGTGCAGCTAGGGGCCGTCACATGCCCCCTCTGGTGGACCCTCTCCATCTCCAAGATTTGAATTTCATTCTATATCGATGGTCAAAATCACATTTTATTGATATATTCCTAAGGTTTGAGTTGATATATTATATCCAAAGTTTATAATGGTATGTCGCATTATTTTCCAATGGTTAAACTTTATTATAAACTAAAGTTTGGGGAAAGGTATATGGTGGTGAATATTCAAAGGTTTAATGTTATATATGGTGCATATATTAAACATATATGGGTGCAAAATTTTATACCATAGGCCAGGCATAGGCCAGGGCTTGACCACATGACCTCCCCCACAACAATGCGCTCCTGTTACCAATAGCCCATAGCTTTAGTACTTGTAAGATTAAGGGCGATGCGTATATTTGAATTACAATGAAACCTTTGACAAGGGTTTGGAAGGGGCTAGCCCCGAAGGCCAGCCCCCTCCCCATGTGACCAAACCACAAAACCATAGGCGTGGAAATATTTTAAATGAGTGGATTATGTTGTTAAGTGTGGGTTACTAAGCACTAAACATTAGATTAAGCACTAAATCTTAGATTATGTGCTAATCCAAGGATTAACATAAAACCCCACTTATCGCACTAATCATACATATCCCTATTAATTCAATTTTATAATTAATTAAAATCAGTTTAACTTGGCAGATTTTTAGGGGCACCACCAAATTCGGCGGGACTTCCAAACTTGGCGGACTTATTTGGAGTCTTCTCCAGATTTGGAGGAGATTTCCTAGGGAAATTGAATGAGCCATATCTTGAGAATTTTCAACCAATTTTGGCTCAGTAAGAGTCATTCCTAGTATATTATCATGCTCTAAACACATTGGTACAAGTTGCAGAAGCAGAGGATCAATTCTATAGGTTTTTTTTCCACTTTGAAGAAAATAGAAGCCTAGGGCCACTAGGAAGGAAGGCCATTCCCAGAATAGCTGAAGGCCAAATTGAGAGAATGAATAGTCATTTCTAATAGATTTTGAAATTCTAAACTCATTGGAGTATGGTTCAGGAGAATTTGATGCATATAAATTTTCTTTTTTTCACTTTTGAGCTAATACAGAGGCCCAAGCCATGGAAGTTGAGCCAAGTAGATGTAGCCTAGTAGGGGTGAGCTCCTTCATCAAAAATATGTGTTGATGGATCAATTGTGATGGCTTGTTGTTGTTGTCCACCCTTCAATTTTCATACTTATGATCTTGAATTCACTCATAAAAATCAGTTAATTTACCTGTTTGACACACATGAGCAACAAGGAAACCTATGTACATCAAGCATAAGATCAACAAAAAAAATTTAAATCTGAAGAAAAATTAGCACATAAAAACTAACATTCATAATAAAATCAAGCTGGTATCAGAGCTTGGTTGAAATTCAAGGTTATTTTCTTGATAGTTTCTTGAGTTTTGTGCAAGTTTAATGGTTTTAATTTGTGATGCTGACATGGCTAAAGTTGCAGAAAGGTGAAGGGAAATTTTTGGTTGCAAGTCCTGAGATTAGGACCATAAGAAGGAGAGATACAATAGCACCATCTTCAACCAAAGTTACACTCATATCTGCAGTTGATGCACCTCAAATTTTTTCTCAAGAAGCTGATATTGACGAGGTACAATTTGTACAAGAAGCTGAGTTGATTGAATAGGTACAAGCATCAGAAGCTAAGATTGAATCCATAGCCATCATGTCATGTGTTGGACAGACTCAAGTTCATTCAGAGGTGGATGGTGTCAAGAGATACTTCATTGACATAAAGGGGATGGTTAAAATTATGTGTGATGCATTTACTACTGGAAGGGCAAGAGAAGGTTCTAAGTCTCAACATGGAGAAGGAACTTCAAATGGTAAGAAGGATGAAGAGAAGAGTTAAAAGGGTAGTTGAGGAAAGCCACCTCCATATCCACCATATTCATCATCCTCATCATCTCCATCAACATAATTTTCCACTTCCACCACAAAAACTACCCACACTCACTCAAAGAACGCAAAAGGAAAGACACTCTTACTCAAACTTGATGTCAAATTTGAGCTTCCAACGTATAATGGAAAGATAAATGCAAAAATATTGGACAATTGGATACTTCAATTGGAGGTGTATTGTAGAATTCAGAACCTTCATGAAGATGACATAAAGATTCAATTGGCTTCTTTGAGGATGGGCGGATCTGCACTTGTATGGTGGGAAGCAAGGAATCAAGGAGAGATTAAAAAATATGGTAAGATATATATGTCTTGGTCAAGTTTTATTGCTACAATTAAAAGGAAATTATATCCCTTAGCTTACATGTAAAAGGAAATTATGGATTGGAAAAATTTTAGACAGTTGAAAGGGAAAAGTGTGCAAGATTATACTCATGAATTTAAGAGAAGAGCTCTAATTTTTGGTATTAATTTATATTATCAAGAAAATTTGTTAAAGTACATTGGGGGTTTGCACTATTACCTTAGGCACACTATTCTCATGTTTAATCCCACAAACATAGATGAGGTTTGTGTTCAACCCACACATTTAGTAGCAAAAGGGAAACAAAACATAGATGAGAAAAATGAAAGTGAAGGTAAAGTAAAGGGAAAGTTTTATGGAAGAGGAAAGAGAAATAACTTTTTCAAAAGAGAGAAATAAAAACTTAGATGTAAAAACAGTTCAAAGACTAGCCATGAAGAAGACCATTGTTGGCAACTTCATCCAGGGTTGAAGCCAAACAAACTAAAAGCCAAAGAAAAGGGGAAAATTGTTGCTATAGTTGAACATGACTTTGGGTCAGATTTAGGAGACGAGACAAATATTACAGCCATGGGTTTTAAAGGTAAGAACATAGCAATCACTAGTTCTTCAAAATTTTCAAATGTAAAGATGAAGATACAAGAATATAACTTTTCCATATTAAAGTCGTCTCTAAACATAACAAGATTGATACACTTTTTGATAGTGGGTCACAAGCTAACTTGATTTCCGAAGACTTGGTTAAGTAGCTAGAACTTGAAACTGTTAGACATCCAAGGCCATATTCTTTGGGTTGTATGTGCAAGAATGAATAATTGCAAGTTACAAGGAAGTGCATACTAATATTCAAAATCAATTCAAACTTTATTGATGAAGTTGAACTTGATGTGGTGCTGCTTGAGATATTAGGAATTGTATTGGGAAGTCCTTATCTTTATGATAGGAAAGCAGTATTTCATCACCATGAGAATAGGTATCAATTTTTTAAATATGGTATTGAGTACATAGTAAATGCGCATAAGAAGAAGAAAATTTTATCTCTTATACATGCAGGAGATATGAAGAGCATAGTGAATGCAAGTCAAAATTTGAAATTATTAATGATAAAAAAAAGAAGAGATGTTTTGAGTCAAACCTTTCAAAAATATGCTTATTATTGTAATGAGATATTTTAGGATTCTAACAGGTTGCCGTTGATAGGAGGTGAACAAGATGTAAAAAAATTGCAACAGTCAACATCAGTGTTGAGTAGTGTTGGGAACAAGATGTCTGTGTAAAAGAGTGCAAAGGTCAAAGAGAAAGTGACAAATTAGCTTGATAAAGAAGGCATGGGTTCCAAAAATGATTGTTTTTGGTTTCCTAAAGGTACATGTAAATGGCGAAGATACTTGGTCAAGAGTCGACGCAATCACAAACCAAGAACAATTAAGAATCGGCATGGTGACAATGTGCAAGGTGAGATAGTTTTTAAGTTTACTTTGATAGATGAAATAGGTAGGAACAAGATGGTTTTTACAAGAACAACTTGTTGCTATGCAAATTCGTTGGAATTGAAACATGACGACGTCAATGACAACAAGAGAAGGTCGCAAGAATCAAGGAAAAAGTTAATTTTTTGTGAAAATCTCCAATTGATGAAAATGGGAAAATTTAAGTGGATAGAGACTAGAAGAGTGAGGGAACAACACCCTCATCCACATGATCAGTAATCAGAGATATTTTGGGGTCCAAATGGATTTTAGTGGGGAGGAATATATTAGGGGAATTTTGAGGTCTAAAATGGGCCTCCTAAGGAATTAATAAAATAATAGCTAAACCAATAAAATAATATTTATGAATTTGCAATGCACTTTTTGCACAAAAATCCATGTAATCATAGTTAAATTCCAATAAAAAATTGTACCAAAATAAAATTAATAAAAAAATTGTAGTGATGTGACTATAAATAAGAATGAGTTTTTAAAGAAAAAGTCATTATCATTGAACAACTAATGCATTTGTACTTTGTACTTAAATAACTTAAAATAAAACATAAATATAAATTTAATGCATTTATACTTTGTTTTTAAATAACTTAAAATAAATTATAAATATAAATTTATAAATTCTTAATTATATTATATGGTATTGATTAAAAATTCTATTATTTAAATTGTATAATAACAAGTCATTAATATACCATATAAAAATAATATAATATAATATAATAAATGTATAGGGATATGCATTGTTTCTTTCAAGAAATATGAAATGACAATAATATTATTTTATTCAAAAAGTGTGAAATGACATTTATTATGAGTAATTTACTTTATGACTTTAAAATTACTTAGAGAACTACCATGGTTAACCATTAATTTTTATCCACCATTGAGAATGTGAAAAGTAAGTACTTTTAACTCAAACAATGCCACAATATTTAGGGATGATGTCATCCCCTAAAATGTGATTGGTTCTCATAAAGTGAATTTTAATAAATTTTCCTTAGGAGGCCCATTTTAGACCTCAAAATTTCCCTGATGGATCAGGTGCTCAGTGTAAAAGTTCAAAAATTAAATTTCTCAGAATTTATTTGAAACTGAACAATTGTGACCAGCACGTCACTAGGAATCTGCTACATTTCGTTTTGTCGAAAACCGACTCCTGATGAAGAAGTTATAGCCTGTTGATCTTTGTTAAGAACAAACAATTTTTTTAAAAAATTGCATAATAGTGACAAGTTGATGACATCGAAACCTAGTCAGCATGTGGGGAATATTCTTCAGTTTTCACCTAGTGACACTGTGACAAGTGTCACAACAGGATTTTCCAGTTTGGTTTGAAAGTGATTTTTTTTTAAGGATTTGCTCCTAAGGTTGCAGTTGATTTTTTTTTATATGGATGGGTAGCCAACCAGAGGATGACACGGGGAGCAGCCAGAGACTACCACGTGCACCCTTTGGTGGACCTGTTATCACTCAGGTTTTCCTAGAAGTTGTGTAAGAGGAAAGTATACCCGAGGTAACCACAAACCAACGTTTTAGATGCAGAATCTAGCCAATCTGCATCCAGAGAGGGCTCTCTCTTTATGATTTATCTTTGTTCTTGAAAGGTTTTAGGCTAGTTATAACAAGTATATGGTGACACATATTCAAACGTTTAACATTATTTATGGTGGCATATATTAAAAATGTATGGCACAAAATTTTATACGACAAGCCGGGTGGAGGTCAACACTCAACCTCGCAACCTCCCCCACAACAATGAGAGCCCGTTACCAATAGCCCAAAATTTAGTCCTTATAAGACTAAGGGTGTCGTGTATATTTGAATTGAAACAAAACCTCTCACAAGGGTTTGGAGGGGGCATCCCCCTCCCCATGTGACCAAACCATAAAACCACATGCATGGATTCTGTTGTTAAGTGCAGGTTAATAAGCACTAAACCTTAGATTAAGCGCTAATCCAAGGATTAACGTAAAACCCCACTTATCATGATAATCTCACTTGTCCCTATTAATATGGTTTTACAATTAATTATTTTTAGTTTAACCTGGCATATTTTTATGGTTGACACCAAATTCGGTGGGACTTCCAAAGTTGGCGGACTTATCTAGAGTCTTCTCTAGATTTCGAAGAGATTTCCTAGGAAAATTGATGAGCCATATCTTGAGCATTTTTTGACCAATTTTGGCTCAAGAAGAGTCATTACTAGTAGATTGGAATGATCTAAAAACATTGGTATAAGTTTCAAAGGCAGATGAGAAATTCTATAGGTATTTTTGTTACTTTGAAGAAAATAGAAGCCTAGGGCCATTAGGAAGGAAGACTATACCTAGATCAGCTGAAGCCAAATTGAGAGAATGAATAGTCATTTCTGAAAATTTTTGACATTCTAAACTCATTGGAATATGTTTTAGGAGCATTTGATGCACACAAAAAACAATTTTTTTCGCTTTTAAGATAATACAGAGGCCCAAGCCATCAAGGCTGGACCAAGGAGATGTAGCCTAGGAGGGGTGAACTCCATCAAAAATCTGTGTTGATGGTGTTAGTGTCAGTATTTTTAGCCTATCAACAGTGATCAAATATGCTCTTACAAGGTTTCACTAGGGTGTCAAGTCAATTTTTTGTCATTTTAGAGAGTCTTCAAATACAAATTTGGTCACTGGGTAGTGTGTTTTTCATTATTTCCACTCTCTCAAGAATTTCACATGTCGGTCACTCTCATCACTCAAATGAGTGTACCATCATTTAGAGATTTTAATCATCATTTCAGTCATCACCATCATGATTTCATTCTATTCGATGTCTCCATTATATCATTAGGGTTCTAAGGTCACCAAAACTGCCCCAAAATCCCCTTAGTTTTCCCAAGAGAAAACTCTAATTTTTCATCCTCGTAAGATAGGATTTTGCCACGGAAGCATAGAACACAAACAAAAACAAGAAGAAATACAATAATGGAGGATATGCCTCAATAGTTGAGCCATCTAACATCAAAGAGATCAATTCCTCAGAAACTCATCAAGAGGTCATTTCCTGCACATAGGAACAATTATGCTTCAAAGTATTTTTCTGACCAAATGAAGATGAATTTGACAAAAATGAAAGAGAATTTTTTTCAATAATAGAAAAAGGAACAAAAAAACTCCTTCAGTTTATACATAGGTTTTATGATTTGGGAGAAATTCCCAAAATATAGTTGCTATAGGAGAGTTTCTATAATTTTGGAGTACTTTTGGAAAAATGCATTTTCTCTGTCATAGAATGTCCGAATGACCTCATGACGAGTCAAATGATAACTAGACAGAAAGATATTTGCAATGAGCTATCGTGAGATCCGTCTGGAGTTCACGAAGGCCTCCAAAACTGGTCTGCAATCTCATGCTACGCTTTTCCTCATCCATGCTGCGTGTTTTTGACCAGTATTGGGAGAATTGATTTTTGAGGGGCTATACTTGATCATTTTCAGTGCTTGAGCAGTCCATTATGTAATATACAAATAGATATTTCCAATGAGCTATCAAGATATAAATTTGGAGTGTAGGAAGGGCTTCAAAAGTGGTCTATAGCTTGGGGTTGTGCTTTTCCCTCACACGCTGCACTTTTCCTTCACACGTCATGCTTTTCATTCTGGCACTATGTTTTTTGCAGAGGAGCTACGCTTTGTCTTGAAAATATTATAAAGGGTTGTAGAAGGTATCCAATCTTAGCACAAGCTTCCACAAGGGTAAAATAAGTATGTTGAGTGACTTCACATCCTCTTTCACTTAGTGTCATCATTCCTATGGTGGAAAACTTGCCAGTTTCTTCCTGTGCTATGCTTTTCTTGAAGACTATGTTATTCTAATTTTAAAACCATAGAATCCCTCTTATACCATACCCTAACCTCCTACACACCTAAATACATCCCTAAAATCCTAAGGCCCTCTCAAATTTTATTCCCTAAAACTTATCCCCAAACCCTATCCCTACTCGCTGCATTTTTTGGGAAGCCAAGAGTATAGGCATGTGTAAAATTTCATAGCCCTATTTCCTTATCCTTTTCACCTCCCTCCACTTCCATAAGGTCCTAACATCCCTTCTCACCTCCTAAAATTTTCCTACATTCATCCCTACCTCCTAACCCCATTATCCCATTTCTTTTTCCCTTCCCTTGTTTTTACCCTAGGGTTTGTTATCATAGTCTACTGTGGAGGAGGAGAAGAAAAATTATAACAAGGGTGGGAAAGTGTTAAGATATGAACCATCAGATACTCGGGAACTGTTTTCATCACCACTTGCAGTCAAGTGTTTTCAACATGTTGGGTGTTTTTAATTTTGTGAGTTGGTCCAAAAAGTGCAACATCATCCTGAATTGACCAGATTGATTGTCACCAACCTCAAGAAAGGTCAAGTCAATATTGTAGGGTAAAATTACCATCTCAACTGAAATCACATCATCATCCATAGGGATACCTAATCAAGGTGAGAAATGGTTCAAGAACCAAGACCTAAAGATTCAAAACTACAAATCGTAATCAAGTAGAAAGAGAAGGATAAGTTGGATTTTATTATTTATGCATCCATGATATAATGGCATACCATTTTAGGTGTCCATGAAGCAATTTTGGAGCAATTTTGAGGAAATTTGGAGAAAATTTGGGAAATTTGAAAAAATCTTTGAAGGCACATTTTCTAGAAATGTCATGTTTATTCATATTTGTGCATAACATATTGTGGCCAAAAAAAGATTAATTCTGGGAAACTAGAGGAGGTTTTTTATCCTAAGATATCAAAGTGAAATAACCTACTTCATATTTTACATAGGTATTACAGAATGAGAGATCCATTCACATCTTCAGAACCTAATTTTCTAACTGTGCAATGTCTTGTTTAAGTCACCTTTTTGCAGAGAAGATTGTGGACAACCAGAGAAGCATATTGGTAAAATGGAGGAGGTTGTTGTTCCTAACATGAAAAATAACACAACCTTCTCTAATTTGTGAAAAAACATGCATTTTTAGTGAGATATCTCTCCATCTTGGAGGCCTAGTTTTCCTGAAAACCCAGAAATTTGGCAATTTTTGGCATAGTCACCATGCAAAAAGCGTAGCGTGGGCCACACTATGCTTTTTTAGGAGAGCTCTAAATGAAACATACTCTACATGGTTGGATATATTTTGATCCCTAAATAAAATTTGGACACCTGGCAGCCCAAGTCATCATCTTTTACAGGGATAAAATGGTCGAAAACCACCTAAAAAGGACCTTTCTCCCTTGTTTTTTCAGGCCACTCTATGCTTTTTGACCAATCTTGGGAGAATGCGTTTTTGAAGGCCTTCGCATGGGTAATTTTCAAATTAAATATGTTATGGAAAATAGACAGAAAAGGATAGTTTACTGTTCTCTTAGATTTCAATTTTGACTTTAGGAAGGTGCCTAAAAATGGCATCCAACAGGGCACTACGTGTTTTCCAGTTTTCTAATATTTTAATTAAATTTTCACTGTGTAATTTTTGACAATTCCTAGTTTGCGTTTTGTAAAAGTCAGAAGGTGAATGTGGATGAATGTAAAAGTCAAAATGTAAATATAAATGGTAAAAATTGATTTGAATAGGCTTCTTATCCTCCATTTATTACTTGGAGGATATGTCTCTAGTGGTTAGGAAAAAGAGGAATTTATTGTGCAACCTACCTAGTGTGTAGATGACTTCAGATAAATGCATGTATTTGAATTTCTTTCTGGAAAATTTGACCTCCAAGGGAGGATTTCAACCTCAATATCTATATGAGGCCTTTTGTAATCATTTTGAAGGGTTGGATGTTGGAACATTGGACATTCAACTAGTGTATTCTATTTTGATCAAGTAATATAGTGAATACAGAGAAAAGTTGCAGCTAAAATTTAGGGATTCATGCGGTGAGCTTGTATGGCTATGTTTATCTTCAATAAGTCACTCCATTGAATTCTTTCTCTTTCCATTACATATATACTTCTTTCACTCATTGTATTTAAAGTTTTTAAGCATGATTCATGAGTAATGCATGCCCTATTTTGACGAGATGATGATATTGTGTTTAATTTATTCTTAAGGAATGAAATTATACTTATATGATTTTTCTAGATATACGTTTCAATCGTACAACATAATCATATATCCTATTTGGTCATTTTAGCTGGCCTACCTTGCCCCTTCTTTCCCCTGCAATTTTTTGTCTTGTAACCCTAAAATATTTTCAAGCCTAGTTTCTAGAGATCCAATCTCATCTAAAAAAAAAATCCAAATCAACCAAACCCTAAATTTGCATATCTAGCCTAAAATATCCATGATAAAGTAAATTTGGTTGTGAATCTCAATGAGAGAGCCCTCTTAGCCTAGTAGGGATAGGTACTAGGTCAAAGTGGTCTTTGGTTGCCTTTGTTGATCTCCTTCTCAGCCTTCAGAGATCCGGTGGAGTGCTAAAATCTTGGCACCGGTGCCGGGGAGCGAGGTGAGAGATATTCCCCTAGAAAGAAAGAAAAGGATCATATCTGATTGCTAATGGTGACTAGTGATAAAAAACAAAAAGGATGAAATCATTCACCTGGCGACTCCAATGTCACAGAATCGAAAGGTTTAGAATTTTCATAGAGACTCCACTTTTCAAGATCCAATAGTTTGAGGAACTTCTTGGTGATTTAATTATCGTCAAGATGGATTCAACTTCTCGAAGGTATGCTCCTATGAATCGAGCTCATATTACTGGCTTTCCGAACAAGACTTCCAAATTTTAAAGGTCAGGATGGAGAATATTCTAGTTTTCATTTGGTCAATATTCATTTTCATATCCACAGACTTAAGATTGAGTTTCCTGAAGGTTGTCTGATGAAGATGTTCATGGCTACCTTAGAGGAAAAAGTGAGATCATGGTACGAGAGTCTACCATCTGCTAGTTTATATTATCTAAAGGATTTTCATTTAGTTTTCTTTCAATGTTATTAAAGCTCTAATTATTCCTTGTCGATTATTGATAATTGTTGTGAGATTTCTCAAAATTTCATTGAGTTTCTTGAAGATTTGTATGGGGCTGAAGAGTGTCTAGATGATGAGATCGTATAAGCCCTTCATAATTTTTCCTCCCAACAAGAATCAATATCTTCCTCCTTGGATGAAAAAGGTTGGGACCATGAAAGAGAAATGCCTATTCCTGATCTTGAAAATGAAAATTATCAAGCCAATGTTAAGTGCTATAAAACTCAAGTTTCTCTTATGTCTGAAGATGAAATAGATGAGCTCCTGAAAAGTCATGTTACAACCTAAGCTAATGTAGGTTTGTAGTGTTCACAGTCAATAATGTGTTAGTGGAACTTATTCCATCATTGAAAATGAAAATCTGAGTTTAAATGATGACAATCATGAAACTGATGAAACTATACAAGAAATTGTTGTGAGTAAGCCAATTTGTGATGATGATTTCCTGAAAGGAGATAAGCTAACAAAGCATGTTGTCTTTCATGAAGAGTACAGGGCTATCATGTTTGACAATCCTGAAGAATGCTTTATGTTCAAGGATTATTTAGACTATGAATTTGAGGAGTATGAGCCTATGATAGACATCGTGCAAGAGAGAAAGTCAAATTTTCCCATGCTTGAGGAATTTACAACCAACACTCAGATAGAAGAAGGTCATACTTCCCTATGCCTTCCTATGGATCAACAAACAAGTGTAATTATAGATAATAATGAATGGTGTGCTTGTGTTTTTCCTGAATCTCAAGACAGGGTAACATTTCGTATTTTTGAATATCCTTTTACTGATTTGTTGCAGTCAATAGAGATGATATCTTTTCATGAATTTATGGATCATGAGGGAATTTTCAGTGAACACTCGGAGTTGCCTATCTTTTGTTTTTTCAGCCTGCTCGAGGAAAGTGAGAGAAGAATTCAAGTAAGTAGCCATCTGTTGAATTGGTTACACTAGAAGGATCACTTCACATGATTGTACATATGTCTTCAACAGGCAGGTGGTTGTCATCAGGATTTGAAGTCCCCAAGTCTCAGTGATATGCTGCCATTGATAAGTTTTGTAGCTTTTATTTTAGTCAGAGTTAGTTAATTTATCATTTCAAGTTTTCAGTATTTCGTTTGGTCTTTAGCTTTTGACTCCACACCCAATGGTTAGGCTACTTGGTCTACGGTGTTCTTGACACCTCCAAGGAGTTTCCATCCTAAGTTGGAGCTAATGTTAGTGTCATTATTTTCAGCCTATCACCAGTGATCAAATATGCTCTTACAAGATTTTCTTAGAGTGTTAAGTCAAATTGTTGTCATTTCAAAGAGTCTTCAAATAAAAAATTGGTCACTAGCTAGTGTGTCTAGGGTTATTTCCACTCACTGAATAATTTCACATGTTGGTCACTCTCATCACTCAAATGAATTTATTATAATTTAGAGATTTTAATCAGCATTTTAGTCCTCACCATGATGATTTCATTCAGTTCAATGTCTCCATTAGGTTAGTAGGGTTTCTATGTCACCAAAACAACTCTAAAATCCCTTGTTTTCTAAAGAGAAAACCATATTTTTTCCTCCTAGTAAGATAAGATTTCGTCGTCGAAGAAGAGACCACATACACTGACAAGAAGAAATACAATAATGGAGGACATGCCTCAAGAGTTGATCCATCTAACATCAAAGAGATCAATGCCTCACAAACTCATCAAGAGGTCATTTGGTGCACATAAGAAAAATTATGCTTAAAAGTATGTTTCTAACCCAACGGAAATGTATTTGACAAAAGTGAAAGAGGTTTTTGTAAATAATAGAGCAATTAAAAAAATATCTCCTTAATTTTATACACAAGTGTTACAGTTTGGGAGAAATTCCCAAAGTATAGTTGCTACATGAGAGTTGCTATAGTTCTAGAGTAATTTTGGGAAAATGCATTTTATCTGTCATAGAATGTCCCAATGATATTTGTAACGAGTCAAATGATAATGAGATAGAAATAGATTTCCAATGAGCTATCATGAGCTCAATTTGGAGTTCAATAAGGCCTCCAAAAGTGGTTTGCAATCTCACATTGTGCTTTTCCTTAGCCATGTTGCATGTTTTTTACTAGTCTTGGGAGAATTGGTTTTTGAGGGGCTATAATTTATCATTTTTAGTGCTTGAGGGGTAGAATGAGTAGAAGAGAGAGATATATCTACAATGAGCTATCATGAGATCAATTTGGAGCTCAGGAAGGCCTCCAAAAGTGGCTCGCAACTAGGAATTGCACTTTTCCTTCACAAGTTGTGATTTTCCTTCTGGAGCTGTGTTTTTTGCATAGGAGCTACACTTTGTATTGAAAATATTCTAAAGGGTTGCATAAGGTCTCTAATATTAGCACAAGCTTTCACAAGGGTTAATAAATTAAATGTGCCAGTTCACACCCTCTTTCACTCAGTGTCTTGATTATTATGGTGGCAAACTTTCCATTTATTCCTACACTATGATTTTCTTAAAGACTATGTTCTTCTAATTTGAAAACCATAGAATCCATCTCCTACCATACCCTAACCTCGTACACACATAAATACATCCCTAAAATACTAAGCCCCTCTCAAACTTTCATTCCCTAAAACCTATACCCAAACCCTATCCTTGCTGCGTTTTTCGGGCAACTAAGAGTATAGGCATGTGTAAAAATTCCCCAACCCTATTATATTATCCTTTTCACCTCCCTCCACTTCCATAAGGTCCCTAAAATCCCTCCTCACCTCCTAAAATTTTCCTACATTCATCCCTACCTCGTAACCCTATTAACCCATTCATTTTTCCCTTCCCTTGTTTTTCCCCTAGGGTTTGCTATCATAGTCTACTATGGAGGAGGAGAAGAAAAATTATAACAAGGGTGGGAAAGTGCTAAGATATGAAACATCATTTACTCGAGAGCTGTTGTCATCACCACTTCCAGTCAAGTTTATTCAGCATGTTGGGTGTTTTTACTTTTGTGAATTGGCCTAGAAAGTGCAACATCATCTTGAATTGACTAGATTTTTTGTCACCAACCTCAAGAAAGGTTGAGTCACAATTGCAGGGGTAACCTTTAGCATCTCAACTAACATCGTAGTAGTAGCCACATGGATACCTAATCAAGGTGAGAAATGGCTCAAGAACCAAGACCTAAAGAGTCAAAACTACAAACCCTAATCATGCAGAAAGAGAATGATAAGTTGGATTGCATACATGATAGCATAGAATATAATCGTAGGTATCTATGAAGAAATTTTGGAGAAATTTTGAGGAAATTTGGGAAATTTGGAATAATCTTTGAAGGCACATTTTCCAGAAATGTCTTGTTTAGTCATCTTTTTCCATAGTTACATATTGTGGCCAAAAAAATATTAATTTTGGGAAATTGGAGGAGGTTTTTGTTCCTAAGATATCAAAGTATAATAAAATACTTCAGATTTTACACTAGTATTACAGAATCATATATCCATTCACATCTTCACAACCTATTTTTCTGACTGTGCAATGTACTGTGTAAGTCACCTTTTGGCAGAGAATATTATGGGCAATCAGAGAAGTATCTTGGGAAACTGGACGAGGTGTTTATTCCTAACATGTCAAAGAACGAAAAAATTTATAATGTTTTCACAAAAGGTCATGGTTAGTGATATATCGCTCCATATTTGAGGGCTATTTTTCCAGAAAACCTAGAATTTGGAAATTTTTGGCACAGTCACCTTGCAAAAAGGTGGGCCACACTACGCTTTTTTTGGAGAGCTGAAAATGACACATACTATACATGGTTAGATAGATTTTGATCCCTACATAAAATTTGGACACCTACCATCCCGATTCCTCAACTTTTAGAAGGAGAAAATAGTCAAAAACCACCAGAAAACAACTTTCTACCTTGTTTTTTCAGGCCACACTATGCTTTTTGACCAGTCTTGGGAGAATGAGTTTTTGAAGGCCTTTCCTTGGGTAATTTTCAAAAATTCAAGATGTTTTGTAAACTAGACAGATATGGCTAGTTAACCATTCTCCTAGATTTAAATTTTGACTTCAGGAAGGTGCCTAAAAATGGCCTCCAACACAGCGCTGCGCTTTTTCCAGTTTTCTGATATTTTAATTAAATTTTCATGGTGTAATTTTTGATAATTCCTAGTTTCAGTTTTGTAAAAGTTAAAAGGTGAATGTGGATGAATGTAAAAGTCAAAATGTAAATGTAAATGGTAAAAATGGAGTTGAATAGGTGTCTTATCTTTCATTTATTGCTTTGAGGATATGTCTCTTGTGGTTAGGAAAAGGAGGAATGTATTGTGAAACCTCCCTAGTGTGTAGCTGACTTCAGATAGATGCATGTATTTGACTTTATTACTGAAAATTCAACCTCCAAGGGAGGATTTAGACCTCAGTAGTTATATGAGGCCTTTTGTAATCATTTTGAAGGGTTGGATGTTGGAACATTGGACATTGAACTAGTGTATTCTATTTTGATAATGTAATAGAGTGAATACAGAGAAAAGTTGCAGCTAAAATTTAGGGATTCATGTGGTGAGATTGTATGGCTATGTTTATCTTCAGTAAGTCACTCCATTGAATGATTTCTCTTTCCATTGCATATCTACTGCTTTCACTCATTGTCTTTGAAGTTTTTAAGTAGGATTCATGAGTAATGCATGCCCTATTTTGATGAGATGATGATGTTTTGTTTAATTACTTTGATCACATGTCCCCAAGCTTATGATTCTACAATGTTGTATCCAACCTATTAAATATATATCAATATAAAAGGTTAGCATTACCATTACATAAACACAACATTCCTTTCTTACTTCCCTAATTTTCTATTATCAATAATCCTTTAGTGACCTTCACAAAATTTCTATAAATTTAACTATATAACATTCACTTCCAAACTACCCTATTAAAATTAGATTTTTTCTGAAATGAAGAACACATCTCAAATATTTTAGCAACCTTTGGTTTTCATTCTATAATTTTATCTGTATCATACCCTTTCCAACAATTTTTCATGGTTCATCATCATCCAAATAAACATGTCCAAAATCACTGTGGACATGGTCTTAATTTTTTTTTGTATGGGGTGTGGCATGAAATGAATCCCCAAAGTATAACACCAAAGAATCATTAATATTAGCTAATTAAAGGATTAAGTCACATTGTAGAACATCACTTGATAAATTTTATTTCTAATTGTTATCCTATTTTCCATCTCATTTTCTTCCATTTCAATACCAATCATCTTTCTTCAAGTGTCATTTCTTCCCTCAATGCAAGCATTCAAATTTCCCTCTAGATTTTGGTCTACCATTCTTAGAACTTCCATGATTCCCTAGTCCCTTTCCCTTGTATCTTTATTTCACCCTATGGTCTCAAATGTTCTTTTTACTAGTATTTTCTTGCTAATTAAGGATAGAACGAACAACATCATCAAAATTTAAGGTGCTTGAACTAGTGACGGAATTATTCATAGGCACGACCAAGCCATTCCATATTTATTGTAATCAGAAAAAAATCAAAAGATCCCTAACCTATTTATCAAAGTTTAATCCTATAGAAATTAATATATTGGTGCCGATGGTAAACTCATTCAAATGATAAAAGAAACCCACCTTCTAATATCTTCATAAGAAATACCTTGTTGGAGGGTGAGGGTTTTTCATATATTCTAGCCAAGGCTTTCATCATAACTTCCATTGTATTTTCGTTTGAAATGGTTAAATCCGTCAATGTTTCTAGGCACAATTGTATTTTTCTTGGTTCCTTTCCTATCAATAACATCATGTTCTTCATCATTCATAGTCACCATACTCTTTATTATTCCACAAAATAGTAGGAAAATATATTTTTGATATACATAGTCCTTTATTTTCATTTTCTATAGCTAGTAGTTTGGGCTATTAAACTTCTTGGCCGAAAAATTTCATTCTTCCACCATTATTGCCACTCAAAGTAGGAACCCTTCTTTCCTAAAAGTTTATCAACCAAATAAGCCTTCAAATATGATATTAATTTCTAGAAAAAAAATTGCAGGGCAATTAAAAAAAATTAATATAAGAAGAGAAAACAAAAAAACAAAATGCAAGAGAGACACAAATATATGTTGTTCACCCAATATGGGCTACATCCACGTAGAATTCTTTTATTCCTTTTAGAAAAATGAATGGATAAAATCTATAACACATCCATTGCAACATCCTTGTCATTCTATTTTCATCTTCACTTTTAGTCATAATTGTTTCTCACCATATATAGTTTTAATACAATTCCCTCATATAAGGACCTCTAAATTACGAAGATAACCAAGCTCCACAACCAATACCCAGTTTGGTGGTTTGGAGTTTGGAACCTTCTAGAGCTAGTTTGAGGCATAAAACAATATATTTTGGGGTAAACAAATGTGAGAAAAACTCTAGCCCTTGAAATATTCTAGACACTGAAATATTTCCAATGACGTGAAAATTGATTCACTTTAATTGAAGTTTATATGTTAAAGTTATCACTCTTGCAAGTTGACCTAACTTGTTTACCACCATGGAGCTGAGTGGATGCCATGTTAGAAATTGTTATTTACACATGTGGGGATATTAATGTGTGAAATTTTAATAATTTTTATAGGATCAAAAAACCTAAAACTAATTGAGGGTTGGGGCATGCAAGATCCTAAACTCTAACCCTATATGAATATAAGACTATGTTAAATATTAGGCTACTAGGAAGAGAAGGGGTTCCATTATTATAGTACAATTTATCCATCATTGAGTAGCTCATATAGGAGTGGGATATTGAAGCATAACAAAGGATTTATGAGATTATATAGCACCATTTAGACCACAGTGTCCATGGAAGCTCTATATTATTGAAAATGTCGACATTAATAATATTGATAAATATTTGACATTTGAGAAATTAAGCACCAAGCTCTTGTAGTGAGACATATAGAAAAGATAATGTGGGAATAGTAATGTGAATAAGTCCTATGAGGTATTACTTGTAGTGAATATTACGAGAGAGGGTTGTAAACATAATGAATAACTTGGTGGTAACTCTATTGGGTTGTCTAAATGTAGGAAATACATTAAAATTTTTTATTGTGGAAAGCTAGAGAAAATACGCAAAGTTTGGAGGAAGCATTTTTTTAGATTAAAAAGAAACCCAAAACATTCTTTTGATGATCAATGCAAAAATAAATATGTCAATGTGGATGAACAAAAGGAGGAAGAAGAGTTGTATGTGTTAATGGCCAAAAACAAGAATTTAAGGAGTCTTAAGGATGACTAATATGTTGGTTTAGGGTCATTCATATATATTCCTAATAATGTTGCTTGGTATGCTTATTTTGGAGAAGATAAATCTTAATATAATTATGTTGAGAAGAGGAAATGGAAATTTTCTACTTCAACTAAAAGGTGATAAGGGATGATGAAAGATGTTTAATATTCTCCTTGCTAGGAGAAAATTACACTTTTTCTAAGTAGTATGCTAAGTAGTATAATGAATCATAGGCCACACTTACATATACATTTAAACATTAATAGATGTTTTATTTTTTGGGATAAGAATAAAAAAAAATTTGTTGTTATGGATGCAAAAGGACAAGATTTATTTTAGTTGATAATAATCAAGAATGTAATATTAGTTTAATATAGATATGCCTTAATTTATTGAAAAATCAACTATAATACTTGTGCTGGAGAAGTATCAAGTGAGGTAAATTACAAGGAATGAGGACTTAAAATATGGTTTTGTTTTGTTTTGTTTTTTTAAACCTCTTTAGAAAAGGGGTATGTTTTGTATGAGCAAATAAACAGTGACACACTATTCAAAAAAATAATGCATCTCAAATTCTCAAGAAAAATTTCACTCATTTCCAACCTCCATTTGCAAAATAGGGGGGTAATTATATATTCTATTTATACTTTTCATATTAGTTTATTGAATACATGGATAAACTCTCACAAATTGACTATAACGTAAGATACAAAAACAAGGCATAATTAAATTAGGACAAAATGATCTAGAGGTTCCCAATGGAGTTTAATTACTATCTCCTAATCTTCCCAATTTGGGTTCGATTTTCGTCCCCTAGTAAGGGGATGGGAAATATTGAGTGAATTATTTAGATATTCTCCATAAGACTTGGAAGGCATAATATGAACCCATTTTTTTGAATCCTCCTATTTTTACTTTTCTTGCACCAAATTCCTTTCTTCTTCTTCTATTTCCTCTACTGCCTTGTCCTCCTCCTCATATTCTTTTGTATCTTCTTCATTTTTCTCTTCCTCTTGTGCATTGTTCACTGGATCCTCAAGAGATGTATCTCTAGACCTGTTGGCTCATGCTAGTTTGGGGTTAAGGTCTACTACTGGATCCTCAAGAGATGTATCCATATTTTTGTAATTAACTATTTCCTCTATGTTCCCTAGAACTTTAAATTTGTTGATGTTTTTCAAAGGAATTCCTTCTTGTGTTTGCTTTTATGGCCCCCTTCATAAAATATTCCTTCATTTTCTTGAATCCATCTTGAACTTAAAGTTCCTTCCTTGACTACATATTTATTTTCTATCTCAAAGAAGGTTTCTCTTCCTAGGATTTTGGACATCTTTTAGCAAAATTTCCATAAGTATGGCATTTCTTGCATTTCAATGAAATTCATTTAAAATGTAATTCTTTTTTGTGAATCCAACAATAAAGATTAATTTGTAAGCCTTCATGGATTCCCTTCTCTAAATTAACTTCCATGCATACTTTTTCACATGAATATAAATTCCCTTTTGGTTCTACATAATCAATGTATCAACTCAATTTGTTCCCAATTTCTCTAAGGGTGATATCGTCCCAAAGAATTATTGGTAGGTGAGGTAGTCTAACCCAAACTGGGGTTGTAGTAATTTCCCATTTTTTATTGAAACGAAAGGTGAATGAGAATAAATACATTCCTTTATGTCCCATGAGGAATGGACTAGATATATAAATCATATCTTGCTTTTCCCTCCATAAAGTAGAAAGATATAAAACCATTTACCATAGGAAAATGCATTTACCTATCCATCAATTTTGGAGCCTAATTATATATTATCCATGAATCCATAGCTTTGGGACTAGGCAATAGTAACCTCCTGAAAAAATGGGGTCAATGTGGCTATGTTAAATTACTTAGTCTTAAATCTTAAAGTGGGGAATTAAACACCTTAGGATCCTTATGAAGCTCACCCATGGATGATCCCCATAAGAGTTGAGATAAAAACCCATATTTTTCTTCACACCAGTGACAATGGTGAATTTCTCCAATAGGGGTCAATTATTAGCATAAGGAGAGGCAATAACCATTAGTAATGGAATCCAATAATCAAAATAAAGACTAGTAATGGTTTCCAATAGTAGTCCATCTCTAGTAAACAAACCAATTTTGATTTGTTATAGTTGGACACCAACCTTTAAATTTTAAAGAGATGGTGGTTAGGGTAAACCCTAGTTGTAACTGGTATTTTCAAATATCCATTCCTGGTAGCAAGCAAATTATATATGAATACTTATAAGATGTTGATAAGTTTAAAAATTTTCAAAAACAACAAAGAAGAGAATGTAAGCAATATGTATATTATGCATTAAATGTTCTAGTTCATAAGAATAAGACCCTTGAGGATGGGGGGTGATAACATAAATCCAGGCTACATTTTTTTGTCGAAAAAAGGGCACATTTTGGTGAAAAAAGGATGCTCGATTGAGCAATTTTTAAGTGCTCGATCGAGCTATTGAGGCACTTAAAAATAACTCGATCGAGTGCTTTAAAAAACCCTCGATCCAACCACTTTCTAACTCGAGTGAAAGAATCGATGAGTTATGTATTTTTTAAGCATTATTTCTTATTAAAAAACCCAAGAGCTACCTGTGCAAATAATTTTTCTCAGACACAAGATCGATTGAGCAATATTTCTTATTAAAATCCCCAATCGCGGTCTGCGTAGGTCATTTTGCTTAGACTGTGAGAGGAAAAGGAGTTCAATGGAATATTTCTAGGCTCGAACAAGATGGAGAAACTCAATATGGCTACCCATAAACCCCGGTAATGACGCTGAGGTAGTTGTCCTATCATTTTTGTCTCTCTTATTTAATTTTTTCTGAAAAATAAAATAAATTAATTTGAAAAAAAACCTAGCATATAAAAACTACAAAAAACAATTGTGAAAACCACCATCAAAACCACCATGAAAACCACTAAGAAAACCTTTGAAAACCATAAAAAACAACCAAAAACACCACCAAAAAAACCACCAAGAAAACCCTTGAAGACAAAATAAAATTAGAAAACCACCAAGAAAACCCTTAAAAGTACCAAAAAAACTATAATTTAGGTTTTATTTTTTATTTTTTTATTTTCATTATATAAGTTATCTGCAATGGTAGCATATTTATTATAAATATTTTCTATGGTAAAAACATTATTTTTTAATTATTTTACTTTTAAAAGTTTTTTTTAAGGAATTTAGTGAAATAAATTTTCAAAAAAAATAGATTTTTTGTTATTAAAATGCGTTTTAAATTTCAAAAAAATTTGATGAGAAATATGCCCAAAAAAATTTCAAAACATATAAAATTAAACTATAACCAATAAATAAATAAATTAGGAGCTTTAAAATGACATAATAAATATGGTTACTCATGGTGAAACTCTATTAAATAAAATAAGATATTTTATTTCATTTTTTATTTTAAATTTAAATAAATTTTAATTTTAAATATTTATAATAATAAATATAGGAATTTTTTTTATAAAATTAATTGTACTTAAATAAAATATTAACTAAATTAAAAGTCCAAAAGAATATAGTTTTTTATTTAATTAAATTTCATTAACCATATACATATATATAAAACATTTAATATATATATATATATATATATATATATATATATATATATAGATATATATAATTTGGAAGGTATAATATAACTAAAACTATTATATATATATATACAACATAGCTATATATAATTATATAACATAACATGTAACATAACTATATAACTATATATAATATAGTGATAGCTATAACACACACATATATAACATTTAACATAGTTTTATAACTATTTAACATACTGTTCTCTTCATAATATCATAATATTGGTGATCCTTAACAACTTTTTAAGGCTCAAGTTAATCTATAGGCTGTATTTTTCCTTCAAATTTCCACTACTCATATTTGTAGAATTATTTAATATAATGATATGAAAACTTTATATATCTTAGTTCCCACCCTTGTTAAATTTATTAGTTGAGTAATTATTTTGTAACTTACACTTCCTATATTTTTATTTAACTATATAACACAATATATATATATATATATATATATATATATATATATATATATATATATATATATATATATATATATATATATATATATATATATATATAAGTTCAAGTCTCAACAATGCATCATTGATACATACATTAAATCCATGATGAAAAGTGCATTTAAAGAGAATATATAAGCATTTTTCCTCTTTTCACATTTGTACCATATTGTTTCATTATGTAGTGTGTTGTACCATAAACATTGTCTTCATGTGCTTGCACCTAGTACATGTCATGTGTCAAAATCAAACATTATAAGGACATGTCTTATGGAGTATTTGGTTGGCATGAAGTTTTATTAGTTTTGAAAATAGGTTTATTTTATTTTTTTACATATATTCACATATTTCTTCTCTATGAATAATATGCATTATATATAAATGGGGAAAATTGTAAGTTAGATTTCCCCATTTTTGGATTATTTTTATATGGAACTCAATACTTTGGTTAATAATTTATCAAAAGAGGCAGTTTATTTAGTTTAGGACTTTTAGACTAGATTATTCTACTTGAGCTTATAAATGGTTTTCTTGTCAACATTATTTCTATGTCAACATATTTTCCTTAGATTAGTTTATATGTATTATATGTAATTTATAGAGCCATATCCCATACACCCACCAACTGCAACCCATCAGAGTGTTGGGGGATCTATTATACATGGTCGGGCTAGATCACGTAGCCATACTAGAGTGTTTGTTCCACTCATGGATCCTCCCTCTGACACCATTCAAAGTGTCAATGGCAATGTTTCTATCTCTATTGATGATCTTGCTACAGATAGTGGACCTTCTTCACGTGTTGGAGGTATACATCTTGCATTTTAAATCCTTTTTATACTTTATGTGTTTATGTCTTGGTTTCATCTGTGACACTTGGAGGGTGCATGGCTCACATGACACAAACTAGGTACATATTTATGAAAATTTTGACTCTCATCGTCAAATTTTACATCATTTATATTAATAAGTTCATATAAAATTGAATTTATATTAATAGTTTCATGATAACATGCATGCACAACCAAACGACACAGATGAGCTTTTGAGGTCATCTCAGGGGGTAGATGACCAACCATAGTAGCATCCCATAGTGTATGATTTCATGTCTAAGTCTCTTTCACCTCCACCCAACTCATAACACTCATGGACTAACAATTGACGTGAATTTTTTTATTCCTAAGATTTCAAATTTTTTTTTATGTTATACTTATGCATGCTAATTAATTCTTAAACTAATTATAAATTGTATTTACAATTGTGTACACATGCATAGATGTAGAGGGGTGTCAATGTTGCAGTTATGTGGACACATGAGTGGTATGTTGGGTATGTAGGCATTGAGCCATGAGTAGGGGAGCACCAAACCCAGATTGATTAGACCCCCATCACACCAGACTTCCATTTGCACTTGACTGAGTCACAAGTAGGGCACTATTTAAATGCATAGTTCAAAATAATTTATTTCAAGTTTTCTTATTTTGTACAAATAATGTTATAATTAATTTGAATTTGAATGTGTTATATTGCAGTACATGATTATGGATGCTCACTCTGCACATCAAAACACAAATAAGACTTCTAGGAGCAATAATTTATAGAGTGGATCATAGATAGTTTTTATATTTTCAAGCCCATTTCGTAGGGCACATTCACATGTGATGTAGAGACATTGTATATATTCGTACATGGACACTTTATGGATGCATGAACATTATTTCAGTTTATTTCAGCTTATTATTTTAGTGTGTTGATGTTTGTGTATAATGTAATTTGCATATATTTTCATATGGATAGTTTATTATCATACAGAACTAACAAGATAACAATTTTGACTTCTCAAGAAATAAACTAAGAAAATAAGTACAATCTTAGACTATGATGCAAGTCATTTTCATACTTAAAATGAACTAAAATATATGTTCATGGTTCAATTAAAAAACAGAAATAGGATTGAAATATATTTTAAATTCAATTTTAAAATATGTCTTCAACTATTAATGTTCAACTAATAAGTTTTATTAAATTCAATTTCATTTGAGGTCATCTACAAGAACTTAGTCATAACACATGATATAAGTCATATGTATTGGAATTTAATATACCAAAAAAAATTAATAATATGTTTTTAGATAATTTTATATAATTTTATGAACTTTTATAAATTTAGTTGGCTATCAAATATTTCAATTAATTCATTAACTTAGGACATTCAATTAACAACATTCAAGAAGTAATATGTTACAAAATAACAATTTTGAATTCTAGTTTCATAGAATAAGGAAATAAGTACAATCCCGCTATGATGCAAGTCACTTTGATACTTAAAATGAACTAAAATATATCATGTACATCAATTTAATATTTTATTTGTAGAAAGTGTCTTTTAGTGCAATCAATGTATGTTATTTTAAACAATTAATGATATGTTTCTATAATTTTATGCAATTTTCTAAGTTTACTTGCCTATCCAATTATTTAAATCAATTCCTTATCTTAAGACCTTCAATTAATAACATTCAAGAGATTAAATGTTACAAAATAACAATTTTAGTTGTCATATTGGCTTGTAGAAAGTGTCTTTTAGTGCACAATCAATGTATGTTAAATTACAATGATTTTAATTTACATGTCAAAGTGTAAACTAGATGTAAACTACAAATAAGTTTTATTCAATTTTATTTATTTTGAGGTTATCTAAAAGAGATTAATATTAATAACATGGTATATATATATATATATATATATATATATATATATATATATATATATATATATAGTTAGATAGATAGATAGTTGCACTTTTTACATTCAAATATGAAGCATTTGTGTAACTCTTTCGATGTTTTATATCAAATTGACACATGACATATTTATTAATAACACAAAAACATTTCAATGTTGTTCATAACCTATAAAGTTGATTTTCCATTTTAAGTAAAATAATATATCAACTTGGTTGTTAAATACTGAAATGGATTTTCTAGAAACCAAATGTATGACATGTATATATATCTATAAAATTTCTTGCATGTTCAACACGAATACTATACACATGAAATTTAAACAATTTAAGATAATTTTTTTTAGTTAAATCTAAATTTAAATCCCTATTGATTCTAAATTTTAATTAAATTTTAGATCTATGGGGTTCACATAAGGATATTATCCCTAGAAATAAAACCTCCTTGAAATTTGGTGTACTTTATAAACTTAAGCACCTTAAGGAAAGTAAAGCTTATATAACATATATGTACACCATTATGAATCCATCCTAGATAAGAGGGAAATTTTTCTCTATTCAAAATTACAAAATTACAAGAGTATTCAACTGTCACATTTATAGATTATGAAAATCATACATTTGAGATATCTTATACTAGATTAGATTACACTTGACTGCTATAGAATCGACTTCAGATATTTTCATTTGCATCATCTACTGATTTGGATAATGGATTATAGGAATGCAAGTATCCATAATACGTTCATGGTTTTATTCCACCATCTTCCATCTCCTTGGTTCACCTTTCTTTGTTTTGATTTATATGATATTGATCCGAGATGCTATGAATAGATGATTGTATTGGAAAGATATATATTTAGGCATAAAATATCTATAAATGTTGTGATCATTATGCTTTTTAAGCTTTTCAAAAAAATGGCCCATCACAACCATGTCACCAACTTGGTATGTGAGTTTTCCATTTTCATATGGTCTCACCAACCTAATTTTCACCCATGTGCATCACATAAAATAGTAGGCCAAATTATGTTAGTTTCCGGTGGGAACAATGACAACAAAAACATCACCTACAACCAAAATACAAAATATGTACTAGTTAAATATGTTCAAGATTTCAATTTATATAAGAAACAACTAATGATAGATGGGACAAATACGTCCCCTCACAACATGAGAGACTGAATCATGATCAAGTGAGATGATGGCCTCTTCACCATGCATCTCTTGTCACGTTGGAATGGGATGAGGTCCCTTTGGATTAAGAGGGACATATTTCCATCCTTTCACGTACCTATTTTTTTCGCAGTGATCAAGTCTACATCCATTAACTTGAATGAAAAGCTCACAATGGAAAATATCCCCCCCCATGCCCTTTATATGCATTGAGTGTAATTTCTTGTTCCTTCTATAATATTACAATACCAAGGAATGACTCTATTCACATCGACAAATTAAACATTCTAGAAGAGCCTATGCACAAGACTTATAGATCTATGACCTTCATGTCCTAAATGGGTTTAGCACCAGTTAACCACCTATAATTATTATTTGAGTCGATCTTCATCATGACTCAATTGGTACCTCCTAAGTGCTCGATTCACATAAGCACTTTCATAATTATGCTCACCTTTTCCATGTCCTATTTCAAGGTAGCTCCAAGTATGTTGAATTTTTTTCTTCTTGTGTAATCGACTCAACCAATAAAAAGTGTGTGCTGACTTGAACTTCCCTACACAACCATCTAACCATATCCAATGATTCCTGAATGATATGCCATTTTTTGAATGATTCATAAATTGGGTCAAAAAAATGTTGCACGAACAATATGTAATGCTGGCGATCATCACTGATGTAAAATTGATACTCCTTAATTACATCACGTGACTCGTCAATGTTATCCCTACCATCAAGATTAACTTTTTCCATGTGTGTACAAATAATGTACGAATATGGACACTTGGTTTGAGTGATAATGCTCACTTTGTATCTTTGTCTGAGGAGAAAATTTGTAATTATTATCAAATTCCACCCCTGATAAGATTGTTCGTAGCTGAAATACTTCCTTAAATTCAAACGCTTTCATCCTAGACCTTTGTGAGTGTTTGATATATTTATAAATATGGTTTTGAAACACCCCATGAACTATGAAATAGGAATCTCATCATCAACATAGTTGATCCTATTATGTTAGGTCCTTATATTACTAGTGTAGTCCCTTATTTTTGTTAGTGTAGCCCCCTTATTTTTATTGTTGTACCCCTGTAGTCCCCATATTGTTATTATTGTGCCCCATAGAAGCCCACTGTTGTTATTGTTATGCCTTCACATTGTTATTTTTATGTGGGCTAGGATTATATTGTGACCCATTGGACTCCGATATATAGAAAGGAGGTTTTATCATTTGTATCATCCAAGAATTGTTTATTTATGTAATGTAAAGGAGGTTTCCCCCTCGAAGTGGCTGATTTATAAGGCGTTGAAGGAGAGGGGAATGTTATGTCCCTATATTACTAGTGTAGTACCTTATTGATGTTATTGTAGCCCCCTTATTTTTATTGTTGTACCCCTGTAGTCCCCATATTATTGTTATTGTGCCCCATAGAAGCCCACTATTGTTATTGGTGTGCCTTTACATTGTTATTTTTATGTTGGCTAGGATTATATTGTGACCCATTGGACTCCTATATACAGAAAGGAGGCTTTGTCGTTTGTATCATCCAAGAATTGTTCATTTATGTAATTTAAATGAGGTTTCCCCCTCGAAGTGGCTGATTTCTAAGGCGTCGATCTCTCTTTTCTTCTATTTTTAGAGTCGGTTTCATAACATATTAGCCACGAGAGTTGAAGAAGATGGTTGATTTACCATGATATACTCATAATGCTTCCATGTGATAGTGACATATGACATCCCATACTGATTGAGATCAATAAGAAACGTCCTATGGAACAATTCCAAATCACCACATTCAATGCATCTTCTCCCACCTATATATATTTTCTTTTAAAACAACTCATTCATCTCCCTTCTGCACAATTTTGATGAAAAAAATCACACAATGTAGAAGGAGGAGGGTCCTCGTGATAGTTATTCTTTTAAAATTCTTATAAAGTGTCATAATGAAGTTGAAATTCAACATGATATCAACAAAAAAATATGTCACAGATTGCTTTAGACCTAATAAACCATGGATTAAATTTATGAAACATCCCGATGGATATATTCACATGGTGACTTATTTTCTAAAATTTTTTGAACAATGCAACTTATGTCATTTCTACAATGTACTTATTGTGTTCCACATGCTCACCTTTAGTTATGCAATGTCGTAAGACATTATTTCTATCTAGAATAACACATGAATGACTCTCTCAAAAATCTACGACAAATCCTCTGATTCCTAATATAAGCCTATCTTGGTAGGGTTTCTTGTTGATAAGAGTCTAATAAGTAGATTCATCATTTTCAGTCACTAAAACTCTGAATTTGGTATGCTTGTGCAATTTTTTTCTCGATACATGAATCAATTTTGACATTGTTTCCAACTTTTGTTATCTTGATGTACTTGGAGCAACAATAGTAGTTATAATTTCCTTGTGCACAAGTCAAACATCGATTTTTCTTGGTTTTCCAAACATAGTGAATGCCTTTGATATATTTTTAGTAGCATTCATATGTGTCTTCTTTCTTTTAACATCCTGGACACCCAAAATCTCTGTGGCATGTTTTGGTTTCTTATGTTTGATCAACCCATGTAGTATCTGAGCTTTTGAAACAACTGAATGTTTCTCAAGATAGTGTCAAATGATGTTATTGACATGGTCTATAATGCGAGTAGGGATATCTTGAGTCTGTCTGTTGCGGTTGCATCCAATTTTTTTTCAAATGGTCCACCCCTTTCCAAACCACTGAAAGTCCCTATTATCATATCAATTTGAGACGAAACATCTCATTCTTCTAGTGGTTGATCAACGATATAGGGGAAAATTCTTCCTCAAGTGGTTGATTAGGTTGACATGGCAGATGTTATTACCCTAGTAACAGTTGACCAGCTTGATAGGGCACATGTTACTCTAATGTTTGATTAGGTCCATAAGGAACATATTGATCATCATATGGTTGATAAAATTGATGGAACACATCTTCTCCCTCATGTGGCCATTCGATTTCCATCCTCGCATAGTGGAATAAAAAATATACTTGTAAGTCAATTTAATCATCCTTATAAGATAAGTGAATAGTAAATCTACACACGTTTCTTTAAGAAATGACCATAGGTGGAAGTTCATGATATGATTTGATAGTAGGAAGGTAGGTAATATAAGTAGACATGGACCAAGGGTTCTAAGTTGAAATATGAAAAGAAAAAGGTTTCAAGCTCAAGGAAAGATGGGTTGAAGAAGAGTGCACTAGTAAAAGTATCGGTCCATGTGTCAATAAGAAGGGTGATTTATTATATGATGAAAGGTAAAATAATTCCTCCTTAGTAAATAAAAATCAATTTAGAAAACCTAGGGTTCTAGTGAATAACCCTAAAGAAAATTTAAATTTAAAAAAATTAAGACTTGGTATCTAGGTAGCATAAGTTGACATGGAACAAGGGTTCTAAGTTGAAACATGTAAAGAAATGGGTTTTGAGCTTAGGGAAAGATGTGTCTATGAAGAGAGAAGTTCCATAAAATTATTGGTCCCCATGTCAACAAAAAGGGTGATTCAAAAATGATGAAAGGTAAAAAATATTCCTCCTCAATCAATAAAAATCAATTTGGAAACCCTAAGGTTCTAGTTGTTATCACTTCAATAATTCTTAAAGTTGTGAGATTTTTACTTTAAAGAATATTAGAGGTAACCACAAACCTAATTTTAAGCCTTACAATCTAGCCTTCCTAATGCGCAGAGAGGGCTCTTTCTATATGATTTATCTTTGTTGATTGTATTTGATTTTAGGCTAGTGATGCAGAGTAAATTGATTTTGGATTTTGATTTGATTTGGTGGTGAAATCACTTGCTTAGATAGATATATGTAGATATGTATTCCATTGGGCTAATGGAGTCAATGTGTCAATCAGTCTGATCAGAATCAATTTCTAAAGGGAAATGTTTACAGGGCAAGATAGTTGAGTTACTTCAAATCTTCAAGGCTGATGGTGAAAATGGTTTTGATCGAGATAAAAGAGAAATTAAGGGTTCTTAAATCCAGATTATGAATGAAAAGGTCGAGGTCAATCGAAACTAGGGAGAAATTAAGGGTTTCCTAAACCAAATATCAGTATAAAACATATAAATGATAAACAGTCAAAATATAGTGCTTTTAACATATTCTGAAATAACAATTCCTGATTTATCATTTAGATTTAGAACACATTCAAGTATTGATGTAAAAACATAATAAATTTACAAAGAAACAAGTGAAAATACTTCACTGTAGTAGCCCAACACATGAATCCTGTAATATGATGCTTTATTTCCTTAATCTAGTCTGCTGACTTGAAATTGGTACAATAACCCTTAGGTTCAGAATAGTACAACTTTGAAACAAACTGTCATCAGACAGGCAGCCCAGTAGGCTTCAATATTAATTCAAGTAAAATATTACATACCAAGTGATGCTTCAGAATAGAGCTCTCAGTCTTTGATCTCTTAAAGCATTACATACAAACATTTACACTCGCAAGCTCACACAAACACACACACACACACAGGATGATCTCGCCTCCTCACCTACACACACTTATATAGCCTAAAAAAGAAGAGAATTATTGAGGGTCATGTCATATATTACTATTCCAAACGGTGTCTTCTCAATATTCTCGAGTACAATAATTAAAAAGAAGATGCACTACCAAGGTCCTTTCGGACTTCGGTCACTATCATAATCATGGTCCTCATCTGACGAAGATGTTTGGTTTGGAGTCTTTTGGTTCAGCCAAGACTGGTTTAGCCAATTTAGATATTCTATTTCCCATTCATGTTCCTGTGGGTCCTAAGCATCTTGGTACAGATCTACGGACAAGGTTGCTTTTTCATCGGATGCTTTCTCTTTTCCTTTTGCTGAAGCTATAGAACATTCTCCTTTTGTTGATGCCTTTGATGATTGTCCTATTTCCCACTTTATTGTATCTATCGTGACATGAAGATTCTTTTGAGGAAAGATATATCTTTCATCGGATTTTTTCCATCTGTTGATAAATGCCATCGTATCTATCTCAATATCCAAGAAATGATCTTTCTTAGTTTTTCAAAAAGCAGGCGTTGATTGGACAGCCAATTCGACTCCATCTAACAATTCCCATTTGAAAATTTGAAACATACTGACAGAGCGTTCGATGGCACATTGGATCCAAAGTTTACAATTATGATTGATTTCTTCTTCTTTTTTCCAGTCTAATTCAAAAATCATTGCTGAAAAAACTTTTGTTGATAGCATTAGGCTAACTAAACAGACAACATCATCATTCCAATTACCTGCCATAACACTGATAGTGATTAATGCCTTCTGATTAATTAACAACTTAATCACTTTATGCTTTCCTTGAAGTTCTTCCAATGCTTTTAACATAGACAATTTTTCAGGTAATCTGAGATTATTAAACTCTTTAAGCCAAAGAGTAATCTTCTTAACTTCTTCAGTATTTTCTGCAAGCACAGATTCATAAATATTTTCCGGGCCATAGATTTATGCAAAAGGATTTGGCACAACAGTATTTCTGAATTCAAGACTTTGATAATCCCAAGGTGTCGAGAAAGTTCTCAGATACTGCAAAGTCCTTTCAATACATTGAGAAGCCCTAACCTATCTTCTTTTCTTGCAACATCCATCCTTTATCTCCCAATCAACAAATGGTTCAAAAAGTTCATACTGTGGGAAAGAATCTATTCCTGCAAAATTTTCATCAATCCTCTGGAGAAATGCAGCTTCAAGCTCATCAAAGAGACCAGGAATCCTTAAGGACCTTAAAAAATTTTCAACTCTTTCATTCATATTTATTTCATCCAGATCCATGATTTTAGCTGAAGTATAAATGACTAATGAAAAATCTACACCTCCAATAATTTGATAATAATTCAAGGTTTTTAAGACTTGAATCATAGATTCAGTATACTATATGGTCCATAAATCATCAAGGGTTTTAAAATAGAGTTTTACCTTCATATTGGGTAAAGGGTATACCTTTACAAGCTCTGCATCTAAACCCAATAGAACTCCCACATTTTTAGATTTCCATGCCTGACACTTCTGAATCCATTGATTTCTTCAGATTCTCAGATCAACAAACTTCTTGATTTCTTCTGTTAAGTCTCCAAGGATAAATTCAAGGATATGGAATCTTTTCACAAAAGTTTCAAAACTATCATTTGCTGGAGTCTTACCAGGAAGAAAAAATATGCCAGTTCTTCTGTTATGATGTATATGAGCTTTATTCATATCTCTAGTAAGCGAGTCAGCTAAATAGTTTGAGTTTCTGGGTACCCATTAAACATCAAAGTCATATTTCTGAAACCAAATTTTCCAAGCTAACAACCTTTCCCTTGCTAGCTGTCTTGATATTTTCGCTGATAAGAAATATTTGAAATTCATTGAATCAGTTCTTATCAGGAACTTGACTGGAGCCAAATATAATTCAAATTTCTGAATGCCATTGAATATGGCAAGTGTTTCCTTTTCAGTAGTAAAATAATTCTTCTAATGAGGTAAAAATTCGCCTGATGCATAGGCACATAAAATTTCTTCTCCCTTCTCCTCCTTTATTTCAAAAAGGACTACTGCCCAACAATCATCAAATGCATCTGTTTGGAGAATTAGAAATCCATCACCTGGAGGTTTAAGCTCTGGGAGATTTTTACATTCAGCCATTAACATTTTGACTGCTTCTGTGGCTTCTGGTGACCAACCAGAATGCAAATTCTTTCTGATAGGAGGAGTTTTTTCAGATAGTCTAGGAATATACTTATGAACATAATTTAGAACTCCTAGAAAATGTTGAATCATTTTAGTACCTTTTAACTCATCAGGAAATTCAGATAGCTTGGTTAAAACATGCGACTGCATCTGAATTTTTCCATTTAAAACATGAATTCCTAAAAAATCAATGCTGTCTTGAAATAGAAGCATCTTCTTCTTAGATAAGACAATACCATGCCAATGTGCTTCTTCAAGAAAAATCTTCAAATGTTCTATATGAGAATCTAAATCCTAACTATGGATCAGGAGATCATCAATATAAGTGACAATAAAATCATACTTACTAAAAATGTAGTCCATTCTTCTTTGGAAGAAAGGTAGAGAATTCTTCAAACCAAATGGTACTACTCTCCATTGATAAAAACCTACAGGACATGTAAAAGCAGTCTTGTGCCGATCTTCCTCTTTAATCTGAATCTGATAATAACCATATTTCTTGTCAAACTTGCTAAAGATCTTACTATTCTATATTTTCTACATTATTGTTTCTTGGCGAGGCAACGGATAGTTGAAGCTCTGTGTTATTGCATTTAATGGCTTGTAATTGATAACCATCCGAGCTTTTCCTCTAGCTATCTCTGAATGATTTCTGACCAAGAAAGTAGAACAAGAATAGTGAGAAGAACTAGGTTCAATCAATTGTAAGTTCAATAGTTCTTCAATCTGCTTTTTTATCTCCTGTTCATCATTTTGAGTGCATGGGATAAGTTTTCTTTTTAACCCATTGTCATGCAAAGTAACTATCTCTTGTTGAGGACTCTCAACACTCCAAAATGCTTGAGGATTGTTTGAACAATTTTTTAGCAATTCTTCATAAATAGAAATTTGTGCTGGGGACCATTTTGGATTTTTATTTTCCTTTTTCTTATTTTTCAACTGAATATTTTCTTCATATATCTACAACACTTCCTGCCAATTATTTGAATGATTCTGTGGTTTTCTGGCAACTGCCTTTTTCTGACTATTCTCTTTTCTTGCTTCTGAATTAGCCATTGTCAGTCTTGGAACTGATATTCCTTTTTTCTTGCAATTCAGAATGAATTTATCTTCACTTATAGTAACAGGCAAGACAGAATTGATGAAAGGCATACCCAAAAATAAACTTGCAGATGGATCATAATTTTGTATTGCAGAGAATTTGACAATAATCCCCCCAACTTTTAAAGAGACACTATCTACATAGTGGGTGAGATTGATGGTTCCACCAACAGTTTCTAAAAAAAGAATATTTTTCAAAGGTTTCCATAAACCTTTAAACAAAGATGGGCGAGCTAAATTGTTTGAGCCTCCAGTATCGATGAAAGCATCAACATTGATCCATTCACCCTTAACTTGAACCTGTACTGGAATGTACAGTAAATTGTTTGTTTTGACAATATTTTTAAGGAAATTACTTTCTTCAATATCATAAGATGTTGGATTAGGTAATGATGATGAAGGAGCTAATGTCTTTGAATATGGGAAAAAAGAATTCATATTGGGCTATGGACAAAAGGAATTTAAACTTGGCTGTGAATTCTCTTTACCTGTATCTCTGAAATTGGAAAGAGATGGTACAATAGTCATAGTGTCATCTAAACTAAATTCAGAGGTTTCATCAGTGCCTTCTTCTTCACTATATTCATCACTGAAATGAAGTTCAGTGTCTTCATTTGGTTCTGAAAAATCATAGCATCTATTCATTTTCTGGGAAGTATCTGCAGTTAACTCATGATCAGGCAAAGAAGCATCAGTCAAAATACATACATCTGACACTTCATCTTGAGAATCTACAATTGACCAATTATCTACAAAATCATCAATTCCTATACAAGCTTTCAACTTATTTGAAGAGCTCTTAGGGAATTTTCTGGTGAAATGACCCTCTTGTTTGCAGATAAAACAAGCATTATCTCTTTTTGGTTGTTTGTGCTTCTTCAAATACTTTAACTTTCTAAAAGGCCTTTTAGAATTTGCTACTCTCTTGGGCTTAAATCTTCCATATCTCTTAGATTTTCTCTTTTTAAAAGGTGTCGAAGGTAACATGGCTCGAAAAATTTCAACACTAGAAGAAAATTATTGAGCTTTATTTTTCCGACATAGATATTTAACCTTTTCTTGACACCAAATTTGAAGATCTATCCAATAGATTTGTTCAATTTTCTTCCCCTGAAGATCTAGATCTTTCATTATCAAATCACCTAGATTTCCTAGCAATTTTGACAAGAATGCAATATTTTGAGTGGAATCATTGGTAAGATTTGCTTTGTAGATCTTAGACATATAGTCATTTCCAAATTGATCTAAAAACTTCAAATCTTTCAATTCCATTCTGGCAAGATCTATTATAATTTGTTTCTTTTCATCTGCGGGTTCAGGGACAAATTGAATTTTTAGTAATAACTCAAGAGTAGCTAGACCAGAAGCAACTACATTTATATTTATATCTTTGGTGGTCCCATCCACCAGTCATAAACAATCCCGACCATTCTTTTCTCTACTAGAGCAAAAATGGAAATATTATCTAATCTAGTTGTCACTTGCATCTGGTATAAGGCACCAATCCAAATTCATATAGATTCAGCTGGGTTTGTATATTTATCCAAATCTAACACATATCCACTAGAGTTTGTTTCAAACAAGTCTTCTTCTACTCTGGGATACTTATGTACTTCTTTGAAAACATGAGCCTTTTGAATGGATGACAAAATAAGAGATGGAAACTTAGAAGCAACATTTTCTAATGTGGCAATTTCACTTTTAGGTTTTTGGAAATTTAATGTTTTTGTTGATTCTAATTTTTTCTCAGATGCTTGGATACTAGACTCGGCTTCACTAGCTTCCTGATTTTCATCTATGTCCCAATAATTGGGAGTATCCATGGAAATAGAAAATTTTGGAGCCTTTGATTCTTTCTTTTTCTTTTCTTTTTTCTTCTTCTCTTTTGCTTCTCTCTTGTGATTTTCTTCTTGCTGTTCTTCATAAAGTAATTTGAGGTTATTCAAAATTAACTCATTTTTAGAATCCAGATCATCTAAAACATCTTCAGCATAGGAACACCAAGTAGCAAGGTAATTTACAATTTGATATGTCTCATCTAAATCAGTAGAATTCAGGGCATTGTGTTCGATTAGAGGAGCACAGTCAACTCTAGTAGAGGGTTGCTTGTATTGAGAAGAAGTTGTGCTGAATTTTGTTTTCGGAGGCCATTTTCCTCCTTTGAAAAAATGACGATTTGCATACTGCCATTCCTCCATAGGTGGAAATTGGCTAGTAGAGATCCTAAAAATTTTATTTACAGCTAAAAAAGGTTTTGATTCAGGTATATACAACTCATTTGAGGATAACACAGGTTCTGTAGAAAATACTTCATTAACAAGATGAGCATCATGCTTGCTTGATGAAGAGGCTTACGTAGAAGAAATAGGTAAAACATGTCTACGAAGCCTGAAAATTGGACGAGGAATCTCTGGCCTGTTTGGGATAAGACGTACTTGGCCATTATTGATAGAGACTCTTTTTATCTTGGCTTTAGGATTTTTCTCTTCAGCAAGGGATTTGTATTGGAAATACCAATCATGAGGCAGATCAGTGGGATCATATAACACACCTTCGACTTGGGCATTAGACAAACCTATTGTAACACAATCTTTTAAAACGGGTTGCTTCAGTTTGGGATGGACTGTATTGGTTAACTGGAAAGAGGTTTGTATAAGGACAGACAAATATTCACTATATTATATCATTTGTAAACCTTGAATCCCAACCATAAGTTTCCAACAATATTTTAAATGAGCATCGGTCAAACTTATAGAATAATCTAGAAAGATTGTTCCATACTGACATGCAGTAGACAAATTACCCATGATGGTACCAGTCCTAGCATGATCATAATTCTGATGGCGAGTGTCAAATATTTTAGCTATGCAGGGAGTATTCATACCATGTCTGAACAAAGGAGCTAAACCAATTTTTATACCTCCAAAGTGGAGATATGAATATTTCTTTTCTTTTGCATACTAACGATTTTTTTTTATTTCATCATCAGAACAAACTAACAACAACTATCTGAACAGAAGGACCAGAAATATTTATCTTAACTTCAACTTCTTTTAAGAAATATTTCTTCTTAAATATATAGGTGACATGGATCTTATACACAACAATTGCATGGAGTGATGGAGGATTCTAGCTCTCAGGAAGCCAGTGAAGCCAAGTCTAGTATCCAAGCATCTGAGAAAAAATTAGAATCAACAAAAACATTAAATTTCTAAAATCTGAAAAGTGAAATTGCCACATTAGAAAATGCTGCTTCTAAGTTTCCATCTTTTATTTTTCCGTCCATTCAAAAGGCTCATGTTTTCAGAGAAGTACATAAGTATCCCAGAGTAGAAGAAGACTTGTTTGCAAAAAACTCTAGTGGATATGTGTAAGATTTGGATAAATATACAAACCTAGCTAAATCTATAAGAATTTGGATTGGTGCCTTATAACAGATGCAAGTGACAACTAGATTAGATAATATTTCCATTTTTGCTCTAGCAGAGAAAAGAATGGCTGGGATTGTTTATGACTGGTGGACGGGACCACTAGAGACAGAAAGATTAAATGCAGCTGTTGCTGGTCTAGTTACTCTTGAGTTATTGCTAAGAACTCAATTTTTCCCTGAACCCGTAGATGAAAAGAAATAAATTATAACAGATCTTGCTAGAATGGAATTGAAAGATTTGAAGTTTTTAGATCAGTTTGGAAATGAATATATCTCTAAGATCTACAAAGCAAATCTTACCAATCATTCCACTCAAAAGATTGCATTCTTGTCAAAATTGCCAGGCAATCTAGGTGATTTGATAATTAAAGATCTAGATCTTCAGGGAAATAAAATTGAGCAAATCTCTTGGATAGATCTTCTATTTCGATGTCAAGAAAAGGTTAAATATCTGTGTTGGAAAAATAAAGCTCAAGACTTTTCTCCTGGTGTTGAAATATTTTGAGCTGTGTTACCTTGGACACCTTTTAAAAAGAGAAAATCTAAGAGATATGGAAGATTTGAGCCCAAGAGAGTAGCAAATCCTAAAATTCCTTTCAGAAAGTTAAAGTATTTGAAGAAGCGCAGATAGCCAAAAAGAGATAATGCTTGTTTCATCTGCAAACAAGAGGGTCATTTCGCCAGAAAATGCCCTAAGAGCTCTTCAAATAAGTTGAAAGCTTGTATAGAAATTGATGATTTTGTAGATAATTGGTCAATTGTAGATTCTCAAGATGGAGTGTCAGATGTATATATTTTGACTGATGCTTCTTTGTCTGATCATGAGTCGCCTCCAGATACTTCCCAGAAAATGAATAGATGCTATGATTTTTCAGAACCAGATGAAGAAACTGAACTTCATTTCAGTGATGAATATAGTGAAGAAGAAGACACTGATGAAACCTATGAATTCAGTTCAGATGACACTGTGACTACTGTACCATCTCTTTCCAATTTCAGAGATATAGGTAAAGAGAATTCACAGCCAAGTTTAAATTCCTTTTGTCTGCAGCCCAATATGAATTCTTTTTGCCCATATCCAAAGACAATAGCTCATTCATCATCATTACCTAATCCAGCATCTAATGATATTGAAGAAAGTAATTTCCTTAAAAATATTGTCAAAACAAACAATTTACTATACATTCTGGTATAGGTTCAAGGGTGAATGGATCAATGTTGATGCTTTCATTGATACTAGAGGCTCAAACAATTTAGCTCACCCATATTTGTTTAAAGGTTTATGGAAACCTTTGAGAAATATTCTTGTTTCAGAAACTGTTGGTGGAACCGTCAATCTCACCCACTATGTAGATAATGTCTCTTTAAAAGTTGGGGGGAGTATTGTCAAATTCTTTGCAATACAACATTATGATCCATCTGCAAGTTTATTTTTGGGTATTCCTTTCATCAATTCTATCTTTCCTGTTACTATAAGTGAAGATACATTCATTCTGAATTGCAAGAAAAAAACAATATCAGTTCCAAGACTAACAATGGCGAATTCATAAGCAAGAAAAGAGAATAGTAAAAAAAAGGCAGGTGCTAGAAAACCATAGAATGATTCAAATAATTGGTAGGAAGTGTTGTAGATATATGAAGAAAAGACTCAGTTGAAAAATAAGCAAAAGGAAAATAGAAATCCAGAATGGTCCCCAACACAAATTTCTATTTATGAAGAATTGCTAAAACATTGTTCAAACAATCCTCAAGCATTTTGGAGTGTTGAGAGTCCTCAACAAGAGATAGTTACTTTGCATGACAATGGGGTAAAAGGAAAACTTATCCCGTGCACTCCAAATGATGAACAAGAGATAAAAAAGAAGATTGAAGAACTATTGAGCTTACAATTGATTGAACATAGTTCTTCTCACTATTCTTGTTCTGCTTTCTTGGTTAGAAATCATTCAGAGATAGTTAGAGGAAAAGCTCATATGGTTATCAATTACAAGACATTAAATGCAATAACATAGAGATTCAACTATCTGTTTCCTCGCCAAGAAAAAATAATGCAGAAGATACAGAATAGTAAGATCTTTAGCAAGTTTGACATGAAATTTGGTTATTATCAGATTCAGATTAAAGAAGAAGATCGGCACAAGACTACTTTTACATGTCCTGCAGGTTTTTATCAATGGAGAGTAGTAACATTTGTTTTGAAGAATGCTCTAGCTTTCTTCCAAAGAAGAATGGACTACATTTTTAGTAAGTATGATTTTATTGTCACTTATATTGATGATATCCTGATCCATGGTCAGGATTTAGATTCTCATATGGAACATTTGAATATTTTTCTTGAAGAAGCACAACAACATGGTATTGTCTTATCTGAGAAGAAGATGCTTCTATTTCAAGACAACATTGATTTTTTAGGAATTCATGTTTTAAATGGAAAAATTCAGATGCAGCCGCATGTTTTAACCAAACTATATGAATTTCCTGATGAGTTAATAGATACTAAAATGATTCAGCGTTTTCTAGGAGTACTAAATTATCTTCATAATTATATTCCTAGACTGTCTGAAAAAACTGCTCCTATCAGAAAGCATTTGCATTCTGGTTGGTCACCAGAAGCCACAAAATCAGTCAAAATGTTAAAGGCTAAATGTAAAAATCTCCCAGAGCTTAAACCTTTAGGTGATGGATTTCTAATTCTCCAAACATATGCATTTGATGATTATTGGGTAGCAGTCCTTTTTGAAAGAAAGGAGGAGAAAGGAGAAGAAATTTTATGTGCCTATGCATCAGGAAAATTTTTACCTCATTAGAAGAATTATTTTACTGCAGAAAAGGAAAGACTTGCCATATTCAATGGCATTCAGAAATTTGAATTATGTTTGGCTCCAGTCAAGTTCCTGATAAGAACTGATTCAATGAATTTCAAATATTTCTTATCAGCGAAAATATCAAGACAGCTAGCAAGGGGAAGGTTATTAGCTTGGAAAATTTGGTTTCAGCAATATGACTTTGATGTTGAATGGGTACCCAGAAACTCAAACTATTTAGCTAGCTCGCTTACCAGAGATATGAATTAAGCTCATATACATAATAACAGAAGAACTGACATATTTGTTCTTCCTGGTAAGACTCCAGCAGATGATAGTTTTGTAACTTTTGTGAAAATATTCCAGATCCTTGAATTGATCCTTGGAGACTTAACAGAAGAAATCAAGAAGGTTGTCAGTCTCAGAATTCGAAGAAATCAATGGATTCAGAAGTGTCAGGCATGGAAATCTAAAAATGTGGGAGTTCTATTGTGTTTAGATGTAGAGCTTGTAAAGGTATACCCTTTACCCAATATGAAGGTAAAAATCTATTTTAAAACCTTTGATGATTTATGGACCATACAGTATACTGAATCTATGATTCAAGACTTAAATACCTTGAATTATTATCAGATTATTGGAGGTGTATATTTTTCATTATCCATTTATACTTCAGCTAAAATGATGGATCTGGATGAAATAAATATGAATGAAAAAGTTGAAATTTTTTTAAGGTCCTTAAGGATTCCTGATCTCTTTGGTGAGCTTGAAGCTCCATTTCTCCAGAGGATTGATGAAAATTTTGCAGGAACAGAGTCTTTCCCACAGTATGAAATTTTTGAAACATTTGCTGATTGGGAGATAAAGGATGGATGTTGTAGGAAAAAAGGACAGGTTAGGGCTTCTCAATGTATTGGAAGGACTTTGTAGTATCTGAGAACTTTCTCGACAACTTGGGATTATCAAATTCTTGAATTCAGAAATCCTGTTGTGCCAAATCCTTTTGCACAAATCTATGTCCCGGAAAAGATTTATGAATCTGTGCTTGCAGAAAATAATGAAGAAGTTAAGAAGATTACTCTTTGGCTTAAAGAGTTTAATAATCTTAGATTACCTAAAAAATTGTCTATGTTAAAAGCATTGGAAGAACTTAAAGGAAAGCATAAAGTGATTAAGTTTCTAATTAATCAAAAGGCATTAATCACTATCAGTGTTATGGCAGGTAATTGGAATGATGATGTTTTCTGTTTAGTTAGCCTAATGCTATCAACAAACATTTGTTCATCAATGATTTTTGAATTAGGCTGGCAACAAAAAGAGGAAATCAATCATAATTGTAAACTTTGGATCCAATGTGCCATCGAACGCTCTGTCAGTATGTTTTAGATTTTCAAATGGGAATTGTTAGATGGAGTCGAATTGGCTGTCCAATCAACGCCTGCTTTTCGAAAAGCTAATAAATATTCTTTCTTGGATATTGAGATAGATCCAATGGAATTTATAAACAGATGGAAAAAATCCGATGAAAGATATATCTTTCCTCAAAAGAATATTCATGTCACGACAGATACAATAAAGTGGGAAATAGGACAATCATCAAAGGCATCAACAAAAGGAGAATCTTCTATAGCTTCAGCAAAAGGAAAAGAGAAATCATCCGATGAAAAAGAAACCTTGTTCGTAGATCTGTACCAAGATGCTCAGGACCCAAAAGAACGTGAATGGGAAATAAAATATCTAAATTGGCTAAACCAGTCTTGGCTGAACCAAAAGACTCCAAACCAAACATCTTCGTCAGATGAGGACCATGATTATGATAGTGACCGAAGTCTGAAAGGACCTTGGTAGTGCATTTTCTTTTTAATTATTGTACTCGAGAATATTGAGCAGACACTGTCTGGAATAGTAATATCTGACAGGACCCTCAATAATTCTCTTCTTTTTTAGGCTATATAAGTGTGTGTAAGTGAGGAGGCGAGATCATCGCTGTGTGTGTGTGTGTGTGTGTGTGTGTGTTTGTGTGAGCTTGCGAGTGTAAGTGTTTGTATGTAATGCTTTAAGAGATCAGAGATTGAGAGCTCTATTATGAGGCATCACTTGGTATGTAATATTTTACTGGAATTAATATTGAAGCCTACTAGGCCACTTGTCTGAGGACAGTTCGTTTCAAGATCGCCTTAAGTTGGGATTGTAAAGCAAGAAGAGAAGACCAGGAGTGTCGCAGTTGCTCGTATTCTCGTGGGGAAGACCAGGAGTGTCACAATTGCTCGTATTCCCATGTGGAGAGGTGTGAGAAATATTTCCCATTGGTATTCTTCAGTTGTTCAAGTAAGTTACTGAGAGTATTTATACAAAAAATCATACAAAATATCCTAGAATAAACTTAGGAATTATTCATGGAAAAGAAATATCTTCATGCAAGAAGATAGTGACATCTTCCTAACTAATGCTAGCTATCCCTTTTTTATTGAAATAAATGGTTTTTTGTCTTCATTTTGTTACTACTTTCTCTCTTTTCTATTCAACGAAGCTGTAGTTGGTCAGTGAGGTGTCTTTCACACTGGCAGGTTCATCTCTACTTTGTAATTCTTCTTTTGACTTTTAAAATTTTACTTTGAATTTATATTCTTTCACCCGATATTCTTTTACTGATACTCTTTTTCTGATACCCTTTTTTGATGCTCCTTTTCTGCAAAATTGTAACTGTACAATGTAAAAAACAACAAGCTCTGTTTTGAATTTCACTTCTCTGTGCTTACTGCAATCTAATTTTATAGTAAATTAATCAATTTTTCCCAGAATTCTACTTTTGGCAGTTTTAACTTCATCATCTTCCTGAAATTCTCATCAACTTCAGTATACTTTGAGAATGTTGGCTTTTTCAAAAATATGTGTTTTACCTCATGCTGTAAGTAAAACAAATTCTCAAAATTCTGGTAGAGCACCTTCCCTATTGGGATTTCGTGCAAGGCTGAATTGTTCACTTGTTCTCCGGAAAACTCTCTTATATTCTTATCATAATCATCCTACTTCATTAATCTATCACTAATAACTAGAGGATTGGGAAGGCCTTTTTTCCTTAGAACATCAAACTTGATCATAAACCTTGTGATAGCAACCTCCATGTTCCAGAATTTTTCTTCTAACTGTATCGTCAAATTCTTCTTAGATATTATCTTCCTAACTTCCAGGATGGTTTCTGTTCTATCATTAATTCCAATTTCTTCTAGCTCTTGTCTATTTTTGGAATTAAGAAAATTGATGATTTCAAGATCTTCTTCAAGTTTCCTACCAAGATCTTCTTTGATATTTTGGATTGCTTCTCTTGCTGATTTCACTAAGACTTTATGCTCATATATGACCTGGATTGATGGCCAAATATCATTGACTACTTCAATGATATTGGACCATAAATGCTACTTGACATGTGCCATTGGTTCCTTTAGTGTTTGTTCTTTCTCTAACTTTTTCAGTTGCTCATTCAATCTGTTGGATTTTTGTTCTTCATTTTTAGCATTTATTTGAGCAAGTTTCTTTGCATCTTCAAGAATTTTTAGCTGTTCTTTAAGTTTATTTATCTCATTGGTCTGGATAGTCATGTCTTGCATAGATTTTACTAGTTTTCTTACTTCATCTGAATGTTGTGCTGTTGTTTTTGAATATTCTATGGTTGAAGTTGTAGATGAAGTAACTAGAAGTGTTGTGGCCATTGGGACATTATGAGCCAGTGATTCTGCCAAAGTAGAAGGTACAACTGTTGTGACTATAGGGATGACAGTGTCAGGAACTTCCTCTATTTTGTTGGCTTCTTTCTCGTGGACCTACTTGCCCATTTGAATTTCCATTTCCTTTATCTGAGTTGTTAACTATAAAAATAGATTCATCATCTCATAATTCTGATTGGTATCCTGTAAGACTTCCTTGGTTTGAGGATGTTCTGTAGGGGGCAGCTTTAGTTGTTTCTTTCATGCAGCAATGTCTACATTTTTCTTCCCGATCAATTCTTTTGTAGATTTTAGATTTTGAGGATCATATCCTACTTCAATTACTAGCTCTTCCAAGGATTTAATTCTAGTGTTCTTTGCTTGTGAAGATGATTTCTCCAATTTGAGATGATCTCTAATATTAACTAGACTGTTTTGCAATTTCTGTGCACTCATGGCCTTGGTGGTATTTGTAGAATAAATTATCTCCCCTGTCTACTTATGAAACTCAATTTGATCTAGTGGATGAATATCATGGACTGAGACTTCAAAATCTATCTTTTTGTAATCTGAGGATGACTTAGGAATCTGAGCTATAGGTTGAATAAATGACATCTTCATATTTTTATTCTTATAGTCAAAGGCTAAAAGTAGCCTATTCTAGATGTCAAGAGTTTGTTTCAGATACTAAGAATATATTTCTGTCTTAATTTCTTCATTTCTGGCTTTGATTTCTTTATATCTTTCCTTGATATCCATGTCCTTTTCTGCCAGTTTTTTAGATGAAGAAACTTCAATACAGTGATACTTTTGAATTAGCTGAGTTTTGAAGTAGTAGGTTGTTGTTATTTTTCAATTATTATAAGAGGTGCATTGTCTTTTGTTTCAATTTATGTATCAATCACCTTTACTGTTTCTACTTATTTATTAGAAAGATTTAACTTTGGCTTTTTACTGTATCTCAATTTTAATTTTGTCTCTTTTGTAGTTTTTGTATTATAGGATCCTTCCTCTCTATTTATTTTTACATTTCTATCTTCTTGGGTTGGAGTTTGCAAAGTTGGACTAGTATCACTTTGCTTCCCTGCCTCTACCAATGTGTTCTCTAACCATTTAGATTGGTTTGAGAATTTCTCAATCTCTAGCTTATTTTCATGTACATATGGATTCAATTTACATTTAACTCTCATTTTACTAATAAATCCATGGGGATCATAATACCATAGGAAACTAGGAGTGAATTTTAATTCCTGCAACTGTTTTTCAGCCTTTGGACCTGCATCTCTATTTTTATAGATAAAAGGGCCAACTTGGTTCTTCAAATTGAACTGTGTTTTCTTCTTTGTTATTAAGAAATAAAGTGCATCTAAATTAAGAATCTACCTTATGTATTCAAGGGTAAATAACCTCATAGGGAGGTATTTAGGAAATTTATATGGAACAAGAATTGATCCATATACTCTTATTTCAGTGTGATTTTGGTACAATTAACAATCACCTATCCTGTTATGCTCTGACATCTGAAAAACCTCTTTAATATCTTCACTAATTCTATGTTGTATGCTACTGTTCAGCAAATTTACCATGGATTAAATGAAGGAATCTATGAAATCTGTATAATTGAACTCATTGGAATCTTTCCTTATCAAGGAAGTCCAAAAAATGACTGATTGTGGATTTCCTTCCACATCAAGCCTCTGAAGGTTTATAGGTAACTTCTCAGACTTAAATTATAAGAACATATGAAATACAAATGAGGAGTACTTGAAAACACCTTCAGAAGGCAGTTTGACCAACTGCTCATGGATACTGTCAGCAAGGTATTGGGCAAAGTTAAAAATGGTAGCAAGAGGTTGACCAGGTGTAAGAGTAGACAAGAAATCAAGCACTGCAACATTAGAATTTTCATCTGTAAAATAGCCAAGAATGAAAGAAAACGTGGAAATGATATGTCTTTTCCTTTCAAAGAATTTAGTAGAAAAGTATGGAGGATTTAGCTTGGTAATTTCTACATAAGTAGGCATGAAGGTCTGAAAAATATGGAACCTCTTGGGGAAGTCCAGATCCAAGTATAACTGAGTGAGGGCTTCAATGGACAAAGGAACTTAATTTGGCCCAGGTTGTATGTGTATGATATGGTTTATAGACTCAGCTGTAATGGTAAACAAAACTTCTTTTTTAGACTTCACTATGGCTCTTTAATAAAATTTGGGGCATTGGTAAGTATGAGGAACAACATATTTTGGAAAATTTGACTCCTAAGTGAATAATTGAATAGCCTGATCTATGGATTTTTCTTGGCTCCAACAATGGAGCTCAAGAAGGTTGAATTCTGTCACTGTATCAGTAATCTTGAAGTCTGTGTCAATTAGGGGAATGTGCTCTACATCTACAATAGGGGTTGTAGAGGATTGACTGCTAGAATGTATTTGGAAGCCATTGATTTTCTTGATTTATCAATTTCAATACTCTTTTTACCTTAGAAACACTGATTTAGGCCTGTAGGAGCACCTTTTATAGTTTATGGCAATTTGCAGAAGGATTTAAGATGAAATAAAGGTTTTATCTATGGTCTACAAAGGTTTAACTTGCTCAATTTAAATTAAACTTTAATCTCTCTAATAAAATGAAATATCAAGACCTTGTAGTTTTTAAAAATGATATCTAGGGCCTATAATTCATTTTCTGTGATAAAAAACAATCTCAAGACATCATTTCATGCAAAAAGGATTTCTAAGGTATGTAGGAAAGGGTTGAAGGTCACAAAAGGATTTTTCAGGTATGTAGATGGCTTCAATTAATCAAATTCTATTTTTGAAAATAGTCCAAGGCTTTAGAATTAGTGAAAATATGCCCAAGGTTTGCATAAAAATGATTTTTGGAAGGCAATGGGATTTTCTTTAGGTTTAAAGGCTCCTAAATGATCCAATTAACTGTATTACTTCTTTAGATTGATGAATGGGTTTGTTCTTCTGAAAAATACTTGGGAAAACTGAAGTTTTTCTTTGTAGGAGGGTTTCTCAGGTTATAGAAAGCTTTCAAAAGCTTTTACTGGTCTTTATAGGCTCCAATTCGGTCATGAAATGTTTTAAGTCATCAAAGGTCTTGAATTATGGTGTTTTGAGCTTAAAATGAGGTCGGAAATGTGATCTGGTAACAAAAAAATTGGTTGGAAATGTTTCTTCGGCATAAAATGTAACAGAAAGGATAAAATAGTGCATTTGGGCGAATATATACATTTTTTAAACAATCATTAAATTTTTTAATTGCGCAGTCTTTTCAAATGGGCAAGTGTTTTTTCGCAGGCTTCAAACGTAGTAAGCAGTAATGTTTGTGCTGATGTGATCCAATACGATTAAAACACATAGCAGGGAGGATATCCCTGCAAACCATGCTTATTGCAAGGTTTGGGGTGTGTTAATTATCGCGCTAAGGAATGTGCGACAAGGGATAACAATTGTCGGATTTGGCGGGTGAAAGGCGAACAACTAGGATGATGCAATAGATTTGCAAGGTCGGATGGCATTGGGCCAGGTATTAGACTATGCATTTGGGTTAATATGTATTTAAAACTAAGGTTTAAATACATAGTCGAGACTTATTATATGTGATGGGTTATATATATTAAAACTAAGGTTTAATATATATAATTGGGATAATGATGTAATTGGCTATACATGTGATATGATTGGGTTTACGATAAAACCATTGGGGTTAGGAAACATGGAATATGATAATATGTGGGGTTTTAATATATTAATCTATAGGATGCGGGATTATATAACATGTGGGGGAAATAAAACATAGGTTAAAATAAAAATATGGGTTAGGATATATTATAAATGAATTATATTAATACGTGCTAAAAGGTATATAGAGGGAGCTAATACGTTAGGTTAGATGTTAATAATGTAATATAACTACGGGATATGTATTATACACTAAGTATTGTGTAAAAAATGATATGGGGATGGATTTCTTGTTGTGGGTCCCGACATAACATTTTTTAAAGAAATACTTAGAATAAAGTATTTTTTGGGTTTTCGGGGTATTTTTGAATAAAGGGGAATTAGTTAAAATTATTTTTTACTTTTCTTAAGTAAAATGTGTTTTTAACTTAGGAAAGGGGGCTTTTTGCAAAAGGGAAAAGAGTGAAATAAGGGGAAAGAATGGAAATGGAGGGGATGGAGTATTTTTTACAAGGGGATGATTTTTTGAAGGAAGTTAGTAAATGAATTGACCAATTTTTTGCTTATCCATGATTGTAAAAACTTATTGTACTTACCCATCTGCTACCCTAACATTTTTTTCTTTATTTTACATGGGTGCATTTGAGCTTTCAAACCCTTATCCATTTTTCTTTTCAAACAAAAAACTAACTAATTCTATCCTTATTTATTCTAAGGGCTTAGATTAAGCTCTTCAGCTCCTTTTTATTCTTTACCTAACTACTGATCTTCCAAGGTGAAACTATTTGGCTATATATTTATTCTCTATCTAAGAACATGAAATTTAAAGCATGAGAGGTAAAAATTAAAATGTTTGACCTTCATCGATTGTGGCATTTTAACAAGTTGCACACAATGTTTATTTTTCAGTAAAAGTAAATAGTAGTGGCATTTGGATTTGTATCACTTTCATGTTTTATTTTTATCTTTTTTTGTTTGGGGTCCATTTTCATATTCTTTTGATATTTTTTCTTTCAATTCCTTTGATTTTTATTTTAGGACTTTTACCCTCTCTACATTTTTTATTTTTCTAATATGGGAAAATTTTTTACAGAAAGCAAAGTATGTACATATTACAAGACTAATCAAATTGAAATCAAAATTATGAATTCTATTATTATAGGGCCCCAACACTAGTCACAAACCCTAGGGAAAAATTAAATGAAAAAAAAGTTGACATTTTGAACCTAGTTAGCATAAGTTATCATGGAAAAAGGGCTATAAGTTGAAATATGAAAATAAAAGGGTTTCAATATCAGAAAAAGATGAGTCGAAGAAGAGCACACTAGTAATGGTAGCGATATCTGTGTCAATAAAAAGGGTGATTGAAAATATGATGAAACGTAAAAGCATTCCTATTCACTCAACAAAAATAAATTTGGAAACCTTAGCATTCTAGTGACAAACCATAGGGAAAAGTTAAATGAAAAACAAGTTCACATGGACCAAGGGTTATAAGTTAAAACATGAAAAGAAAAGGGTTTTGTGCTCAGGGAAAGGTGGCTCAAAGAAGTTCACACCAGTAAAGGTATTAGTTCCTATGTAAAAAAAAAGGGTGATTTAGAATATGATGGAAGGTAATAGAATTTATCCTCAATAAATAAAAATAAATTTGGAAACCCTACGGTTCTAGTCACATGGACTAAGGGTTCTAAGTTGAAACATGAAAATAAAATGGTTTTGAGCTCAGGGAAAGATGGGTGAAATAAGAGAGTAGGTCAGTAAAAGTATCAGTTCTTGTGTCAACAAAAAGGGTGATTAAAAATATGATGAAAGGTAAAAGCATTCAAAATGCATGAGAGGTAAAATAATTTTCATGATGATGTGAATTATATGTAGGAGGCACCTAAAGATGATATAGTCCCTATGAAACATGTAACTAATGACAAGAATTCTGTTTCGAGAAAGAAACTAGGTGGAAAGAAAGGAAAGAAGCAAATAACACCTAAGACTGTTGAATTTGTAAGCACACCTGAGCACATATATTTCTTTAGAAAAACCAAATGAATTACATACATAAGACAAAGAAAAAAATAAATGTTTAATTTTCTCTTTAATTCTAATGTGTGAAAAAATCAACAAAAATTATTTATCTAAGGTTTTTTGTATGAGAAAAATTCCTAAAAGGACCTAATGTCCTTCCGCTGAAGTAGTAACTGGGCCTTATGAATATTTTAGAATAAGGTGTTAGGGCCATGTCATAAATTTTAATGGTGACGCTTCGAGTATACAAAATACCAACCATGGTACGGATAGGGTTATAATAGGATAATATACTAGGGATATGTCTCAAAAGAGTTGGTGACGCTTTCAATAGCCTAACCAAGATCACCTTAGGTCTAAGTGCTCCCACAACTCAACCTATAAGGACATATTCCCTAAGATTTTGCCGCTAAGTTACCTATATCCAATGGGAGTGGATGAATCTTATATTTTGGTTGTTAGTTTTGGACCGAGAACACTTACCACATGTTAGGAGACAACATGAAGGTCTGTGATAATATCCCACCTAGGCCTTACCCATTTCATGAGTTTATTTCCATGTACTGGATTTGTCACTTAATGATGCAGGATTTTAAGCTTACTAAAAGAAAATTCTATGTTTCAATATGAAAAGAAACCATGAAAACTTATGTGTTTCCTACCGCCACGGTCCAAGCCCGAATTATGAATTATCTTGTGGCACTTGTGATGAATTTAGTTTGTTTAGGTTAAGAGTTTTTTTAGAAAGGCTTTGATTCACTTGGCCATTAGGGGAATTATAAGGTCTAAAATGGGCCTCCTAAGAAAAATGTAAAACCAAAATAAACTTTACAAGAACCAATAGGATTAAACATGATGATGTCAACCATGGGGGGAAATTCACCATTTTTGTAGTAAAAAAATTAAAATAATAAAAAACAATAAAATAATAAAACTACTTATTCAACTCATATTTTCAACTTATCTATCTAAGTTTTTACTCAAATTTCGAGCACGAGGACTCATTGGATGAAAAATTTAATTTCTCATCCAAGGAGTACCCATGCTGCCTACTTTCAATCGACCATCGTACATGAAAAAACATGGTTGCAATCATGTTTTTCATGTATTTCTCATTTTTATGTAGTAGGGTCCATCGAAAGTAAGAAACATGTGTATTCCTTGGATGAAAAATTAAATTTTGAATCCAACGAGTGTTTCCACTCGAAATTTGAGTACAAAATTAGGGAGATAAGTTAAAATACGAGTTGAAAAAATAGTTTTATTATTTTATTCTTTTTTCCCTCTAAAATTTGATGATGTGATCTAATATTTTTTATTATTTCCACTATTATTTTATAATTTCCTTAGGAGGCCCATTTTATACCTTAAAATTCCCCTAATGGGTGTGCAACCAAATATAAGCTCAAATAAATTAGGTAGAAATATTCTGGAAAGAGGATACCTTTTATACAAAGTTTAAGTGAGCTCAGTGTGTGGGGTGAATAGGTGTGAAAGTTAAATTGTGAACATGCAAAGTGTGAATTGATGTGGATATGTGGTGCTCCTTTACAATTCCCTTAATTAAACTATGTTCTGTTTGCTCCTTGCAAGAAAATAAATAATGTGTGGATGATGGGAAACTTACTTATTTCCTAATTATACTATGTGAGCATATGTCTGTGTGGAAAATTTATTAGTAAAATATAAGAAATTAATCTACTTTTAATGGTTAGTAGAGATAATTGGCTAGTAGTGATGGTGTGTGCAAGGTGAATCTAGTGAACATACAAAGTATTTGAATTTCAACTATGTGGATATGTGGTTCACGATCCTTTAATACAATTCCCATAATTACACTCTATGATGTTTATTCCTTTCAATAAGATGAATGATGTGTGGATGATGGACCACTTACTTATTTTGTAATTATACTATGTGAACATATGCTTGTGTGCAAAATTTCAAAGTAAAATATAAGCCTCAATTACTCTACTTGTAATTATTAATAAAGAAAATTCGTTATTAGTGATGGTGTGTGCAAGGTGAATCTAGTGCACATACAAAGTGTTTTAATTACAGGTATGTGTGAGCTATGTATTATATAGTTATAATGGGTGGTTAAATATATCTCTATAAATGGTTAATAAAATACAATATTATCAAATTTTTAAAAATAATTTGACAGATCATAGGAATATTATCTCCATTTACTAAGTGCAGCATTTGATCTTTTTCAAAATTAGTTCTTCTTAGAATTTTTTTTTCTTTTGTTCAAGAGACTATTTAAATCCTAAACTAAAAGTTATTTCGATAACAAAGTGAAGCATTTGAAGACCTTTTTCAATTTTACTTATTCTTAATAACAATTTTTTATTTCTTCAAAATACTATATAAATTCAAAACTAAAAGTGATCGCTACTGTAACATGGAAAGTATTATATATTTTTTCATATATATAATATACCAAGCATTTCAATTATTTAAATCTAATGTCAATTATTCAAATCTACTAATTTTTATGATAATTTGTAAGGTTGTTGAACTAGAGAATGATAGAAACTAGGTTAAAATTCTTATATAGGAAACTTCTAAATACATAATCTAGAGGGAATTATTACTTAAAGGACTTAATGATGTGACAAATCTTTTGAATTTGAGAGAATGGGAGATTATTGAAAAATTAAGCTAGTGATTACCAAATTTAAGGGCCAAATTTATTTCATGAGAGAAAACAAAGTCTATATCTATAAATTTATACAAATTTAATCAACTATAAGATAGACTGTAACAAAAAAGCATACAATACATAAATACACACTCCATGATACAATAAGGAACCTATTCAAATAATTTTTAAGTATGTTAATATTTGAAAGCCTACCATACAAAATAAAATTAGTTGGAAAATTTTTTCTTCATTAGAAGCACCATATCATTTAACGTTTTAAAATGTGTAACTAAAACTACCATAAAAAAATAGTAAGAAGAACTTTCTCAAAGGAATAACTTATCATAACTAAAGAGAATTTCACAATTCCAAATAAAAATTTGAAGAAATGTGGGATGAGAAGGATAATGAAATTGCTAATAATGAGACAAAAATAAATCAAGAGATAAAGGTTTTAGTGGATTTAGAGAAAAGGCATGTTGCTTCAAGGTCTTATCAATAATGAATGTACGTTGTGATAATTTGTGGTGAAGAGGGGAACAAATAATTTGAGTGTTTTTCTGGGAGAATGTACATGGGAATTTAGCACAAAAATCAGGTAGGGCACAAGGAGGGTTAAGAGGATTAAAAAAACTATAGGTTTCTACAAGGAACCTTTTGTATGCACGTGCAAAGATGGACATCCAATGTCTTTTATGTTTTCAATTATTTTCATCAAATACTGAAAAAATTTAAAATAAATAAATCCTATTTTTTACTTTTGAACCATATTTTGCAATATATTTCATGATTATATGTTGATAAACAACTAGATGAATTTAATCAATATTAGATTGCCACAATCTAAGAAGATTACCATCATAAAAATTTCCAGCATATCATTAATACATGAATGCTAATTTATTTCTTTTGCATTTGTTAGTTATGAATTTGATATTGATTAATAACACTAGTCTTCCATGGAGCATTATAGTTATATGCAATAATACACTCCTTTTTGTGCAAGCATGAATCTACACTACACTTTTTATGTATTTAAAAAACTTATTCTTAAAAAAAAATCTCATAATCTTTATGTGAGAATTGAAAGAAGAAACTTGTGAGGTTTTCAAAGGTAGGGGTCATCATTTAAGATTCAAAGAACCAGTAAATGTTATATATGATGATGAATGTTATGAAAATTTAATGTTGTTATATATGTTTAACAAAGAATGTCTTATAAGTTAATACACATTAGAAGTAGGGATATTCTTGCTCCTTATATATCTTGACATGTTTTCTATCTTTTAAATCCTACTTGGGATATCAAATGTTAATCAAACTAATGTTTATGGGTTTTGGAGCACCTATGTGACAACCATTTTTTCTAATCCTTCTTGTAAATAAATTTCCATGAATTGTAATTCATGTAAATAATATATGGAAATTATGTTCCAATGATTTTATTTGGTTAAATCACATCCTTAGTTTTTGTGGGTTATCTTAAATCATTACAATTCGAAGGTGGTTCATAATTTGCATGAATTAAAGTGGTTTTAAAAAATCCAATAAACCATGGTTTCAAGTAGTTTTCAATAATTTACAGGGTGTCAAGTGGTTTTCAATAATTTGCATGGTTTCAAGTGGCTTTCTTTAGTTGTTGTTATATCTGATTTTTTAACTACATGGTATTACTTTAAATGCTTAGTTTATCTTAGTTTTTTTGTTTCATTCTCCATTTGTTTCTAGTTTTCAATCATATTTACTAATACATACAATATGAAGAAAGTAATATGAGAAAAGAGACAATTTGAATTACTTTTATTTGCATGAATTTATTGAATTGAATGATCTCCTTATTCTCTAAATATCTAGCATATTTTTCTCATCCTTTATCTAGATTTTTCTCATATTTCCTATGTGGATGGAAATTTCCTTCCTTTTCTAGATCCAAATCTCCAATTTCCCATGTTTGTTGTGAATCCTTATATAATTTTGATGCTCTTATATTTCACTATGAATATATGTTTGCTATTTTTTTTTTCTGCAATTTAATTTAGAGACTAAATTATTTGTTGACAAGAGAGGCTCGATTGCGCTATAGGATCGATCGAGCCCTTGACCCATAGCATTTACCATTAATAACATTAATAAAATTTGGTAGGAGGTTAGTGGGTTAGTATTTTAATGGCTTGATCAAGACACCGGTTAGCCATGTATACGACTCGATCGAGAAATTTAAATTTTGAATTTAAGCATTCGATCAAGCTCCTGAGGTCCTAAAAGTCATAGTTTCAACACCCATTCTAAAGTTTTCTCTGCAACACCATTTTGAACCTTGGCACATTTATGGAAGAATTTGGCCTTAAGTGGAAAAGTTGATCATATTGGATTCGTGAAAGAATCCTCTATCTAGTGGCATATGAATTTGAAAATTTGGAATTCATAGATATTTTTCGTATAATTTCTTTTAAACATAATGTTTGATTTTTTTTTTTTGATAGTTTCAATGGGGTTGAATAAAAAATCAATAACATAAAATATACACAATGAAAAAAATTCAATAAAAACCACTATCTTCATGAACGGGTCCTCTTCAAAAGGGTACTCTTGGTTTTTCATTTTTTTAAAGAGTTGAAACACATGTGTCTCCAAAATTCAATTGAAATATTACTTCGCCAACTTCAAAAAGTAACAAAAAATATAATTTTTCATTAAAAAAATAAGATCTCATTGTTTAGATCATTCTGATATATATATATATAGATATATATATATATATATATATATATTAAATTACACATTTTATACTAAGTTATGCTACGCGAACACATGAAAACCTCTTAATTTCTGCGAAAATTTGCAAGGACATAGATTGCATTTAATGGAAATTTGAGAGACTATATGACACTAATTTTTTTTGAAAAAAATAATATTAGGACAACAACATAATTCTCCACTTATTGTATTTTTACTATGAATCAAAATTCACAATGCTTATATGATGGGGCCCAGCCCTCAAGCCTTGACTGCGCTTCTCACAATTCAAAAAAACAACTGGAAAATTAACACAGTTTTAATTTATTGATTCATAATTGTCAAATATTACAACACAGTTTATAACACATTTGTTTTAAATGTTATATAATCTGAGGGTTCGATGTGGCTCCTTGACCTTGGTGATAGACGTGCCTGTATGATTTGGTGGTCCTGTCAGTTATTGATTTTGATCAGTATTAATTTCTGATTGATTGGCCTGTACTGTGGCCTGTGGCTTGACACCTGTATACACTTATCGGGCTTATCCCTTCCCACACACTTGAAACCCTATACTCTTCGACCAGATTTCATTTTCACTGTTTTTGTTCTGTGATGAGGGTTCTTAGCTCCGCCTGTCACTATGAGGGTTCCAAACTGGTTTACTACTCCATGAATTCGATTTCCCATCCAGTTTCCTTTGCTTGAGACAGTTCTAGCTTATGGAAACTCCTACGATGGTATCTGATGTGTTTTTCATTCTGTTAATTTTGGTTTGCGACATTCGTTGTCTTCACTCTTGTTTCCAACTCACTTTTTCGTTGCTTGGTCTTTGTATCACTTACAGTCAGTAATAGACTTCTGCTTGTGCCCATAGGTCAATTGTCTTCTCGTGGTGGTCTTTCAGCTCGGCGCACCTCCACTTGGAAAGAAAAGGGTAAGTTCTCTGTCCCTGATTTAGTTTTCTCAGCGTATTATTCCAACTCTTATGCGACGGCTCCTTGTGAGAAGGTTCTGTGTTTTTGACCGGTGCCTTTGATTCTGTCCGCTCCCTTTGCTAAGGTAAGCACCTCCTACTCCTTCTTAACTGTGATGTTTTTGAGTTCAAATATTTTTGTTTTTCGATGCCAACACACTGTTCATTCTCCTTGTAGGTTCTAGGTTCCAATTCTTCGGTTCATTCGTCAGCCAAACCCTCAACTGGCAATGGGTAGGGTTGATTCTGTTCTCCTGTCTTTAAATTAGCTTATGGGTCTATAGAAACAAAATGTATTGTCCTCGCTTCTTGTTCTGGTCCGTGGAAATGGTAAAAATGCTTGGCTATTTGTAATAACTGGGTTTGTGGGTTTTCCCACCCAGCCGTTTCCATTACTGGTAAAAGAAAAACAACTGTTATAGGTTTCGTTGTTGTGGGGTTTGTTCTAGTTCATCTTTGTTGTAGGTTATGGGTCTCAAACCCTAACCCTGTACGTTGCTCTTTGTATATGTCGGTTCCTACTGTGTAATCTTACGAAATTTTCTTAACAGTAATTTTGGTTAATTGTTACAGTGAATGAACAGAATTTTTCTTTTGAAATCTTCAGTCTACTTAAGAAAATTATCTATAGTTTTTGTACCTATGGCCATTAGTGTAACAGATGGTTTCTTTTCTTGCTTGCTCATGAAAATCTTTTAATTCGAATGAGTTGGTTCAAATCTCCACAATCTCTGGTCTCTGGTTATTAACACGCACTGTTTCACCCTATGTTCTTATTTGTTTGTCACCAACACCACGCATCAGTTCTCCTTCCTCACGCTTGTTTCAATTCGCAAATGCAATGCACAGGATTATATAGAACAGATGTAAATAATTCAGTGAAATAATCTAGCAGTAAATGGTTACAGTAGCTTTTGTTTACAACAGATGGTTTCCTGAGATAAAAATTTTGTCTCTGTATTGTTTTAAAACTTCTCCTCTTTTTCTGATGGAAAGAAATCGAAAAAGTTACAGCATGTTTTTCCTTATGTACTACTATGCTCTTTTTCGGTTGAACTAACAACCATTCTATTTAACTACATTCTTAGATTAAAAGAACACTGTTAAATAAGTCTACTGATTTAATTAACCTTCCTAATCCCAATGCCCCTTTATTTAAATAGTAAAAATAGAAAGTAAAAAAAACAATTCTCAGGTCCAATGACCTGTCTGTAAACAAATGTAACAATGAGACAAAAGACTTGTCCTATTTTGTCTACTCTGAGTCAGATGTTCCTACATCAGGCTCCTGGGGTAACAAAAATTCATGGCTCCGTTCCATGAGATCTTCCACCGAATAGCCAACCTTCTTTATTTGTTCTGCGTCAAGCCAGGAACTGTCCTCAATGGGATGGTTCTTCCACTTGACCAAGTACTCTAGATACTCTTTCCTACGCATGCGCTTGGCTATCTGTGTGTCGAGGATGCCCTTGATCTCAAGGGGTTGCATCGTAGGCATTTGCCTCATCCAAGATCCCTGGTCAACTTGGGTGTCCCACTCTGGCCATTCTGTCCTATCATCTTCAGGACTGGCAGTATATGGAAACAGATAAACCACGTTAAAAATGGGTGAAATGCCTATCCCTGGTGGCAACTGTATTTCATAAGCATTGGCAGAAAAATTTCAGAGAAATTTTCAGGGGCCATTCTTCTTAAACTTCAGTTTGTTATATTTCCCTTTAGGAAAGCGTTCCTTGCGCAAGTGCGCAAGAACTTCGTCCCCAACGTTAAATTGTATCGCTCGCCTATTCAAATCTGCCTGCTGTTTGTACTTTTGACTGCTGTCCTGCAATTTTAACTTCACTTGCTCATGTAAATCGCTCATTTCTCGGGCGAAATCTTCCCCATCAGCACTTATTTTTTCAAGCTTCCCCAAATCCCGCACTTATTTTTTCAAGCTTCCCCAAATCCCGCAGCTCATGCACCCCACGAGGATGCTGTAGAAATTTGCTGAATAATGATTAATTATCCACCGAGACTATCCTGATCACATACAATTTGAATTTATATGCAACACATAATCTCTTCCACTCAGATCATCACACATGCGGAAATAAAACAAGCGATAGCACATCAATTCATCATACACATTAACACAGTATGTATGGGGAAAGCTTATAGCTGAAAACCCCAAAGCTATTGTGTATATTATAATGGAGAAAACATGTAACAACTCAGTACAATACTCCTCACAAGTACTCAGTACTTTCTCATGAAGTTACACACAAACTAGCTCAGTTTTGAACAGGTTACTGGTTCAAAACTCACCGCCAATTACCTTGCCTCTATTGCGCAATCCAGGCCTGTCTATATAGAGATCCAAGGTTCGAATCTCCTTGGCTTGACAGCGCAATCATCATGGGAAATTCCTCCAAGTGTGGTGCAAATCTCATGCACAACTGATGTCGCAACTGATAGCTAACTCCACCCTTTCATCTACCTCTTTCACTGGTCTCCACTGAACTGTCCATGCACTGTAGTGAACTGATGTGTTCTTGAGTTGAATAATGAGTTACTAATTAGTGAATTAAATAATATTTAATTCACTCCACTCATTACTATTTGATTAGCTAGTTAAACTAATCTCAACTAGTTCAACTAAGTTAAACCGAACACAACTCCACCAACTGTCTCATCAACTCCACCAAAATTCTGCCACTGAAGTCCTAACTGAAGTCAACCATGCATGAGCTCACCAAACCCTTAGGAATAGCTTAATTCCTCTATCAGACGCATGAGCCACTTCTATAGCTCGAACTGAAGTGCTCCAAGAGAGTAAACTGAAGTTTAGAGTCCAAATATTATTAAGGGTAAATAATATTTGACTTCCCTATTTTTAGGATAAGCAGTCTAAAAATAGACTTCGACCTATAGGTCCAAAAAATAGAGGTCCATCTATTTTTTACCAACATGACCAATACTCCAAGAATAACATACTGCAATCCCCGAACCATGCTCCATATGTCTAAAAATAGACTTTGCGCCAGAATTTGCCTGCGGGCCCACTTAGTGAAGGCGACTTCATTTCACTAAGCTCCATCATCTTGCTGCATTCTCAACACTCCCTCTCAGCAAGATATGGATTATCTGCAATCCCTATCCTGCTTCTGTGGAATTCGAACTTGCTCCTGGTGAGCGCCTTCGTCAGGATGTCGGCATCCTGATCCTCCGTGGGAACATATGAAAGCATCATGATTCTCCGCTGAACACAATCTCTGATATGATGATACCAATCTATGAAGCCATGCTGCCTCAACTGATCCTCCTGTCTGTACCATGAACCATATCCCGATGTGCCTCTAATATAGCGCAATACATGCTTGCCTGCCTTCCAAAAGAGCTTGGTAGGCTTAACCATAGCTTGCGAAAGCTGGTTAACTGCATAGCATATATCGGGTCGTGTATTGACCGGATACATAAGCGACCCCACCAACTGTCGATAGACAGTGGCATCCACTACCTCCGCTGAAGTAGCATCCTCCTTCCTCCAACCACCAGGAAGAGGAGTGTCAACAGGCTTGCAGCCTTGCATGTTGAACCTCTCCAGAATATCTCGGGCATACTTGCCCTGAGAAACAAACAGTCCTTCGCTGCGCTGCCAAATCTCCAATCCCAGGAAATAATGAAGGATGCCCCAGTCCTTCATCTCAAACTCTCGTGCAAGATCCTCCTTGCATGAAAGTATCAACTGCTCATCGCCAGTCAAAATCAGATCATCTACATACAGTACGATGATCAACAGCTTCCCCTCCACCACAATCTGGTACGGGTTAGGATCCGCCTCACTCTTGGAGAATCCAAGCCCGGTGAAGTAGCTGTCTATCCGAGTGTACCAAGCACGAGGTGCTTGCTTCAGCCCGTACAGTGCTCTCTTGAGTCGGCACACATGCGACTCACTGCTGAAGATATCGAAACCTTCAGGTTGCTCTATGTACACCTCCTCCTCAATAACTCCATTGAGGAACGCAGTCTTCACATCCATCTGATGAATGTGCCACCCCATCTGCGCTGAGAGAGCAAGGATCGTCCGTATGGAAGAGTACCTTGCGACAGGTGCAAAAGTCTCCTCATAGTCAATCCCCTCGATCTGTGAGAAGCCACGGGTGACAAATCTCTCCTTGTACTTCTCCACACTCCCGTCAGCCGCCTGCTTCACCTTGTAGATCCATCGCGAACCTACAACTGATTTCCCAACCGGTCTTGGGACAATATCCCATGCACTGTTCCTGATGATCGAATCATATTCTTCGATCATGGCATCAACCCATGCGGGTTCCTCCACAGCTTCCTCAAAAGAGGATGGCTCCGTCACAACACATTGACTCACAAGAGCCATGTATCCGGTGTACCGATCCGGTGACTGTCTCTGTCTGCGCTGTGCTGTAGGTGGTCCTACAACCTTCTCTGCATCCCGAGCCAGTCGCTCAGCTTTTGTAGTGCGCATGCGCCCTCTGATGGTTGGCGCTGCCTGGGTGGTTTCTTCCACCTCCTGAACCTCCTCTTGTGGCTGATCCACATCCGGAAGCTCCTCCTTAAGAACTAACAGCTCCTCATCTGCATGCAAGTGTAGCTCCCTCTCAAGCGAACACTGCATGGCTTTCTCCTCCTGAAATTTTATATCTCGTCGCACAACAGTCTTGCGACTGTCTGACAAATACACCCGATAGTTGTGAGGTGTATCAGTGTACCCCACAAATATTCCAACCTCAGCAGTTGGATCCAGCTTCTTTCTCGCATCCTTCGTCACATGCATGTAGACAGGAGAACCAAAAATCCGCAAATGGGAAATATCAGGCCTCTTGCCAGAATAAGCCTCCTCCGGTGTACTCATGCCAAGAACCTTGTGAGGACAACGGTTCTGCACATACACTGCTGTATTGCATGCCTCAGCCAACAAGTGAAGGGGTAGGCCCTGATCATGCAACATCGCCCGTGCAGCACCCACGATCGTTCTGTTCTTCCGCTCAGCCACCCCGTTCTGCTGTGGGTTATGGGGTGCGATGAGCTCTCTACGAATCCCTTCTGCGCTGCAGAACTCCTTGAATTCAGCCGAGATGAATTCACCACCGTTATCACTCCTTAGAGCAATCACCTTCTTCCCCGACTCCTTCTCGACCGGTGCTTTAAACTCACAGAACTTCGCGAATGTATCGCTCTTCTTCTGCATGAAGAAGATCCAGCACTTTCGAGAGAAATCATCAACAAATATCACATAATACTTGTTCTTTGCTGTCGAAGCAACTGAGAAAGGACCACACACGTCTGTGTGAACTCTCTCAAGGATCGTCGTGGCGTGACTATCCTTCTCGTGAAAGGTGGCTTTCACATAATTCCCTAAAGTACACCCCTTGCACTGATCTGACTGCGCAAGAGTGCCCTTAGGAAGCCCAGTAGAAATCTGCTGCAGAATCTTCAAAGCTCCATGGTGAAGGTGGCCCAATCTCCTGTGCCACAGTTCGCCCTCATCATCCCGGCTCACCACTTCTCCCGCCTTGCATGCCATAGCTGCGCAGCCATCTACCTGCAATTGATAAAGGTTCTTGGTCCGAACCCCTATCTTCCGGGTCTCTCCAGTAGTCTTACTGCGCAGGAAGGCTTTTCCTTCGCTGAAGACCACATCATACCCCTTATCCTCCAACATCGCTACTGAAATCAGGTTCTTCTTCAATCCGGGTACATGCATGACATCCTTTAGTACAAAGGGTTTACCGGACTCCCTCTGAAAGGATACGGTACCGATACCAGATGCATTTTATCTACCGTCATCGCCCATCTCGATGTGCACACCCAAATCTTTGTCCTCCAGATCTAAGAACAACTCCCGATCTCCCGTCATATGAAATGACGCACCGCTGTCCAAGAACCACACCGATCCCATCACACTTGAAACCAAGCATGCAATCAGTGAAAAGTCAAGCTCGAACTGTGAAGCCAAAGCTTCTCCATCTGCGGATCTTCCCGCTTGCTTGTTCTTCTTCTTCTTTGGACAATTGGTAGCATAATGTCCGTGATCATGGCAGTGAAAACACTTCACTTTCGCCATATCCTGCTTCTTTCCCTTTGCACCAGAATGAGAGGTTTTCTTACCCTTCCCCTTCTTTGCTTTGGCAACTAAAGCGCAGTTTTCTTCATCAGCTCCCTTTGATGAAGATCCATCTCGAGTAGTCCTCCTTATCTCCTCCTGCATGAGATCCGCCCAAAGGCGCTCCCATCCCGGCAGCTTCTCCCGACCATTGACACTATCTTGATATGAGTGCCAAGCCTTCGGAAGACCAAGGAGAGCCAGGTCGACCATGTCCTCGTCTTCGACAGTCACCCCCACACTTCCCGGCTCATCTCTGCACTGAGTGAACTTCGTGAGGTATTTGGCGATACTGTCGCCTTTCTCCATCTTGATGTTCCTGAGCTTATCTTTGAGCGCCGGCTTCCTTTGGTCGCTCTTACTCTGGAATAGATCCGTCAAAGCTTTCCACATTAAATATGGAGTAGCCTTTCCATGCAGGCTGGATACAATATGATCCTTGACGCCCTCCAACGGGATCCTTCGACATTTCGCCATCTTCTTTTGCCATGCTTCGACTTCAGCAGGATCAGTGGGCTTTTGGACATCCGTATCTACGAACTCCTTCAGACCATTATCTTCTAATACTGCCTCCATGCGATCCTTCCATGCAGCATAATTCGAACTGCCTTCAAGAGCATATTCGAGTCGCAAACCGTTGAAAGACATTTTCAACACCGGCACCAAGAAAACAAAACTGCTGCAAAATTTCGAATTCCACCTCAAAGCTCAACCGCTCTAGATCTGTGAGAACAAATTATTTCTAGCACGGAGATCGACTGCAAGGGGCATTTACCAGACCTTTCACTTTCCGAAGAAAGATGAATCCGGAGGCTACCTGGCCCGCATGCAGACTCTGTCTACCGAAATAAGTTTGTAATCACTGTGATGATCAATCTCTGCTTCAATAGCTCCGATACCATGTCAAAATTTGCTGAATAATGATTAATTATCCACCGAGACTATCCTGATCACATACAATTCGAATTTATATGCAACACATAATCTCTTCCACTCAGATCATCACACATGCGGAAATAAAACAAGTGATAACACATCAAATCATCATACACATTAACACAGTATGTATGGGGAAAGCTTATATCTGAAAACCCCGCAGCTATTGTGTATATTATAATGGAGAAAACATGTAACAAACTCAGTACAATAATCCTCACAAGTACTCAGTACTATCTCATGAAGTTACACACAAACTAGCTTGGTTTTGAACAAGTCACGGGTTCAAAACACATCCACTAATTGCCTGCCTCTATTGCGCAATCATGGCCTGTATAAATAGAGATCCAAGGATCGAATCTCCTTGGCTTGACAGCGCAATCATGATGGGCAATTGCCTCCAAGTGTGGTGCAAATCTCATGCACAATTGATGTCACAACTGATAGCTGTACTCACCCTTTCATCTACCTCTTTCACTGGTCTCCACTGAACTGTCCATGCACTGTAGTGAACTGATGTGTTCTTGAGTTGAATAATGAGTTACTAATTAATGAATTAAATAATATTTAATTCACTCCACTCATTAATAGTTTATTAGCTAGTTAAACTAATCTCAACTAGTTCAACTAAGTTAAACCGAACACAACTCCACTATACGTCCCGTTAACTCCTCCTTCCACAAACTTAAACACTGATTTCCTAGCGAAGTCAACCATGCATAGACTCACAAAACCCTTAGGAATAGCGTAATTCCTCATCGGATACATGAGCCATACGTAGCTCGAAATTTGAAGTGCTCGAAATAGCTAACATTTGATCCAAATATTGTAAATTCGTAATGGTGACTTTCCTATTTTAGGATAAACGTTATAAATATAGACTTGACTATAGGTAAAAAATTAGAGGTCCCATCTATTTTTACCAACATGACCAATACTCCAAGAATAACCTCACAGCCCTGGACCATGCTCCATATGTCTAAAAATAGACTTTGCACGGGGTACTGCTAGGGCCCACTTAGTGAAGGCGACTTCATTTCACTAAGCTCCATCATCTTGCTGCATTTTCAACAGATGCATGCCATACAGAACCTGAAAAGGACTGTAGCCCATGCTGCTATTTGGTGAATCATTATAAGAAAATTTCTCTTAAGCAAGTACACGATACCACATTCGTGAATTTTCACCAATCAGACTTCGTAGTAGGTTTCCTAAGCTCTTGTTCACCACCTCTGTCTGCCCATCTCGGTCGTAAGTTATTATGACTGCACATCTCTGTCAGAAATAATGGACCTTGGTAAGCCATGCAGTCTGACGATCTCTATGAAAAACAAGTGTGCTACGTGAGTGGCATCACTGGTTTTTCGATAGGGTATAAAATGTGCCATTTTTTAGAATCTATCCACTACCACCATTACTGAATCAAACCCCTGCTATGTTCTAGGCAGACCCAAGACAAAGTCCAAACTAACTGAGTCCCACAATCTACTCGGAATGGGCAGTGGCGTATAAAGTCCTACATTCTGACTGCAACCTTTTGCTAACTGACATATTTTACATCTGCTTACATACCTCTGCACATCCCTTCATAAATTCAGCTAGTAATAAAAATGCTTAATCTGTGATAATGTCTTGTCTATGCCGAAATGTCTGGCTAGACCTCCACTGTGCTTTTCCCAAATAATGTTCTCCCTCATCGAACAGTCGGGAATGCATAACTGTCCTCCCCGGAACAATAATCCTTCCTGCAAATTATGGTCCAACCATGGACTATTGTTTCTCAGCAAAGGGTTTTAACAAGCCTCATAGGCCTCCCTAAAATCTGTATCTGTCTGATACAAATCCTTCAAATGCTCAAAACCCAGCACTTGTACCGTGCTTTCCTGTAAGAGCAAAGCTCTTCTACTCAATGCATCTACCACCTTGTTAGACTGGTTGCTAATATGTTTCAATACAAATGTAGAACTTTGCAGATACTCAACCCACTCTGCATGCTTATGATTCAACTTATACTGTTGCATAATATACTGTAATGTAGAATTATCAGAAAGTAAAACAAATTCATTACCTAGCAGATAGTGCCTCCAGTGCTTCAAAGCTTGAACAACTACATAAAATTCCTTGTCATAAGATGAGTACTTCTGCCTACTTTTGTTCATCTTCTCACTGAAATAAGAGACCGGCCTGTCCTCCTGGCCAAGTACTGCCCCAATGGCTGTACCGCTGGCATCACAACGAACTTGAAAAAGTTTGTTGAAGTCAGGCAATCTCAAAATCGGTCTCTCAGTGATCTTCTTCTTCAAAGTCTGAAAAATTTTCTCTGTTTCTTCTGTCCAACAAAAAGGCTGATTTGCCTTTTTGATTGTGTCCAACATGGGTGCTTAAATCCCACTAAAATCTCTGATAAATTTCCTGTAAAAGCTTGCCAATCCATGAAAGCTTCGAACCTCAAAGAAATTCTTCGGGGATGGCTAGCTAACTATAGCTGCAACCTTTTCTGGGTCCATCTTCAACTCATTTTATGAAATCACAAAACCCAGATAAACTAATTCCTGCTGAAAAAAAAAGTACACTTTTTCAGATTTATTAGCAGCTTATTCTACTGCAATTTCCTCAATACACCTCGAACATGTCGAAAGTGTTCTTCCTTTGTTTTTTTGAAAATCAAAATGTCATCCAAATAAACAATTACAAACTTCCCAATGAACTCTTTTAGAACTTCATTCATTAGGCGCATAAATGTACTAGGGGTGTTACTAAAACCAAATGGCATCACCAGCCATTCATAAAACCCTTCATTCGTCTTAAAGGTTGTTTTCCATTCATCCCCTTCCCAAATTCGGATCTGGTGGTAACCACTCTTCAGATTGATCTTCGAAAAGTATGCTGCCCCACTCAAAAAATCTATCATGTCATCCATTCATGGTAATGGCAAGTTGTACCTGATAGTAGTCTTGTTAATAGCTCTTGAGTCTGTGCACATTCGCCACTCTCCACCTTTTTTTGGAGCTAGAACTGTCGGAACTGCACAGGGACTCATACTTTCCTTGATCAGCCCTTTGTCAAGTAACTCCTGCACCTGCTTCCTAATTTCTTCGTTGTCCTTAGGACTCATACGATAAGCTGCCTTATTTGGTAGGCTAGCTCCTAGTATAAAATCAATACAATGACTGATGCTTCTCTTAGGAGGCAGTTTTTCCGGTAAGTCATCCACTATGATATCGCCAAAGTCTTGCAACATGTCCTGGACCTCCTCTGGTAAATCTGTAATCTTTTTATGTAGTATCACCATCCTTGGCCTCCTTACAACAACAAAATTAATTTCATTATCGTCGATCTGCTTCAAGAATTCTTTTCCACCCACCAGCAATGCTTTAACTCCACTGGCTTCCACTGTGTCTTCCTCTTTGATGGGTACAAGCGTGTACTTTATCCCATCTTTGAAAAACTTGTAACAATTTTTCTTTCCATCATGAACCACCCTCCTGTCATACTGCCAAGGTCTCCCTAATATTTTATGAGATACATCCATTAGCATGATGTCACAGATAATCTTGTCCTTGTATTTTCCAATATGAAATTCTACTTCGCACTGTTCATCAACTAACAGTTGATGCCCCTTTTTCAACCACGACACTTTGTAGGGAGTGGGGTGCTTCAACCTTTTCAACCCCAATTTCTCCACCATTTCTGTGGCCACCAAATTATCTGTACTCCCACTGTCAATTATCAGTTTGCAGCACTTGCCCTGTGACTTGCAAACTGTCTGGAATAAGGCTTTTCTTTGATCCGGTTCTACAACTTCTTTCGCTGGTTTCAGCAACACCTTGTTCAGCACTAAAGTTTCCCTTGTCTCAGGTGCATTTTCTACCTCCTGGGGTGGTGCTTTCGCTTCCTCTGTTTGGGCAACATGCGTTCCTCTACCACCTGCTGGTTCTCCTTCAGGACATTCATACGACTTGTGCCCCCACTTGTGACACCTATAACACTGGACAACTCCTCTTCCCCTACCATTACCTCTCCCTCACTGGTATGGTCGTCCCCCTCTAGTGTTATTGTCTTTTTATGCTGTTCTCGAAGGTTTGGAACTTGTACCTTCTTCACTGGGATTTGTGCCTCTACCTCTGCCAAAAGCCTTCCCTTTTCCTCTACCAGACCCTCCTCCTCTTCTGGCATTCTTCTTCCTGGTTATTTTCTTCTCAGCCTTTAAGGCACACTGATATGCCTCATCTATACTTCTAGGTGAGAGAATACTGATTTCATCCAGTATTTCCCCTCTCAAGCCATTTACAAACCTCGTTGTCTTTTCAGGGGTGTCTTCTATATATCCAACTCTCAAATTCAGTCTGTAAAATTCTTCCATGTACTCTTTAACAGTTAAACACCTTTGCCTCAGATTCTGTACCTACCTGTATAGCATGATCTGATAATCCTTGTGCAGAAATTTATTCTTCAGCTTGGCCTCCATCCTGGCCCACTTCTTTATAGGTTGTTTGTTCAACCTCTTCCTTTTCACTTGAACACTATCCCAACATAAGGACGCATGTCCTTTCAATTTGGTGGCAGAAAATTTCACTCTCTTGTCTTCGTTGATTTCCTCATGATCGAAGTACTTGTTCAGCTCACTGAGCCAATCCAGCAACACATCTACTGATAATTTCCCATCGTAAGTAGAAAGCTCATGCTTTGGCTTACTACTCGACAAAAAAACTGATCTTAATAACCTAATCTCAGGTCCTTCTCCATTTGTACCATCTATCGCTTCTGCAACCTCTTCGTCACTGTTGTCTCCTCTATCAATATCTCTTCTTCTCCCAACCTCTACTGCTTCTAATTGTGCATTTAAAATTTGGATTTCTTCCCTCAATCCTTCATTGGATACTATGCGAATAGCTCTTCCTCTTACTTGTCCTCGACTACCAACTTCCATTTTTTTCGGATTACAACCTACTGCTCTGATACCACTTTGATGGGGCCTAACCCTCAAGCCCTGACTACGCTTCTCACAATTCAAAAAAACAACTGGAAAATTAACACAATTTTAATTTATTGATTCATAATTGTCAAATATCACAACACAGTTTATAACAAATTTGTTTTAAATGTTTTATACTCTGAGGGTTCGATGTGGCTCCTCGACCTTGGTGATAGATGCGCTCGTATGATTTGGTGGTCCTGTCAGTTATTGATTTTGATCAGTATTAATTTCTGATTGATTGGCCTATACTGTGGCCTATGGCTTGACACTTGTCTACACTTCTCAGGCTTATCCCTTCCCGCGCACTTGAAACCCTATACTCTTCGACCAATTTTCATTTTCACTGTTTTTGTTCTATGATGAGGGTTCTTAGCTCCGCCTGTCACTATGAGGGTTCCAAACTGGTTTACTACTCCACGAATTCGATTTCTCGTCCAATTTTCTTTGCTTGAGACAGTGCTAGCTTGTGGAAACTCCTACGATGGTATCCGATGTGTTTTTAGTTCTGTTAATTTTGGTTGGCGGCATTCATTGTCTTCACTCCTGTTTCCAACTCAAATTTTCATTTCTTGGTCTTTGTATCACTTACAGTTAGTAATAGACTTCTGCTTGTGCCCACAGGTCAATTGTCTTCCCGTGGTGGTATTTCGGCTCGATTCACCTCCACTTGGCAAGAAAAGGGCAAGTTCTGTATCCCTGATTTAGTTTTCTCAGCGTATTATTCCAACTCTTATGCAATGGCTCCTTGTGAGCAGGTTCTATGTTTTCGACCAATGCTTTTGGTTATGTCCATTCCCTTTGCTCAGGTAAGCACCTCCTACTCCTTCTTAACTGTGATGTTTTGGAGTTCAAATCTTTTTGTTTTTTGATGACAACATGCTATTCATTCTCCTTGCAGGTTCCAGGTTCCAATTCTCCAGTTCATGCGTCGGCCAAACCCTCAACTGGAAATGGGTAGGGTCGATTCTATTCTCCTGTCTTTAAATTATATTTTGGGTCTGTACAAACAAAATGTATTGTCTTCGCTTCCTGTTCTGGTCCGTGGAAATGGTAAAAAGGCTTGGATATTTGTAATAACTGGGTTTGTGGGTTTTCCCACCCAGTTGTTTCCGTTACTAGTAAAAGAAAAACAACTACTATAGGTTTCATTGTTGTGGGGTTTGTTCCAGTTCATCTTTGTTGTAGGTTACAGGTCTCAAACCCTAACCCTATAGGCCGCTCTTTGTATATGTCGGTTCCTACTGTGTAATCTTATGGAATTTTCTCAGCAGTAATTTTGGTTAATTGTTACAGTGAATGAACATAAATTTTCTTTTGAAATCTTCAGTCTACTTAAGAAAATTATCTATAGTTTTTGTACTTGTGGCCAGTAGTGTAATAGATAGTTTCTTTTCTTGCTTGCTCATGAAAATCTTGTAATTCGAATGAGTTGGTTCAAATCTCCACAATCTCTCATCTCTGGTTATTAACATGCACTGTTTCGCCCTACGTTCTTGTTTGTTTGTCACCAGCACCACACTTTAGTTCTCCTTCCTCACGCTTGTTTCAATTCGAAAATGCAATGCACAGGGTTATATAGAACAGATGTAAATAATTCAATGAAATAATCTAGCAGTAAATGGTTATAGTAGCTTTCGTTTACAACAGATGGTTTCCTGAGATAAAAATTTTGTCTCTGTATTATTTTAAAATTTCTCCTCTTTTTCTGATGGAAAGAAATCGAAAAAGTTACAGCATGATTTTCCTTATGTACTACTATGCTCTTTTTCGGTTGAACTAACAACCGTTCTATTTAACTACATTCCTGGATTAAAAGAACACTGTTAAATAAGTATACGGATTTAATTAACCTTCCTAATCCTAATGCCCCTTTCTTTAAACAGTAAAAATAGAATATAAAAAAAAAACAATTCTCAGGTCCAATGACCTGTCTGTAAACAAATGTAACAATGAGACAAAAGACCTGTCCTATTTTTTATACTCTGAGTTAGATGCGCCTACATCATTATATGAATTTTGAGGGATGCAATTCGATAAAATAGAAAAAACTTGAAATTTCATCGCTGCATTTGGCCCAAAGTGTAACCCATATTCATGCATTCACCAAGGGTGAATATGGATTTTTAAAGAAAAATATCTTGAGGGAAGGTAAAGGTGAAGCATTAGAATGAGATGGAGCTTCCCTAGAGAAGAAAGAAATAAAACCTTGATCTGTTTGGACCCTAGGATATGGAGGAGGCGAGTTCAATGAACAAGCCAAGTTCTATGTCAATGGTGGAAAAGTTGACTATTTAGAGAAAATTAGCTCTCATGTAGTTGGTTAGCCAATGGTCAAACAATGGTATGGTGACATAGATTGTAATTCAACTAACTTGCTGGATATGATTCACGTATAGTCACCATTTTGAAGATCTTATCTTATGGACTACAAACATATTTCTTATCCAAAGATTTTGTATTTTGAACAAGTGTAAATGGTCATATTTATAACATAAGTGTATTAGGAATAGATACTTAGACAACTAGTATATTCTCACTAATGAGGTGATGTAATGATGAAGTATTTATTATATTGATTATTGTAGTAATTATTAGTTAGGTATTTGGAGGTTGTGTAACATACCCCTTTTCTCATCTATGTAATGAGCCATTTCATCATCTAATGTATGTATGAATTGACTCTTTTCCATTTTAAAATTTATTCCCTTCCACATTTGTGTTAAACTAAAAAAACCATGTCAACAATTTGTCATGAAGGATGATCATCGTGCATTGTAATGTGTATAAATGGATATTACATCATGATCCTTGCGTGGGGAAATTTTATGAATCAAATTGATTTCCTATAAGACCATTTTTATGCTATATGACTCACCTCTTTGCTAACAAGGGTAATATAGAAGACACATTGTATGTAACACTTCCTCTAGATGCTACTTAGAAAAGTTATGCACCCTATCATAATTTCTTGATAATTCAACTCCTAAGGCAGTTCCATCATTCTCCTTTTTTCCTCATGGATGGAAGAACGAAACTAGTTGGTTAATGAATGATTTGAACTAGAGGGTCCTACAATCAATATGAGGATATCATTCCCACAATTGGTGCATTCACCTCAATCATAAGCACAATTATCAACCATTGAGTTAAGGCCCTTATTGAGTTGTCTATCCAAGATTGTACTGGGGTATGCAATGGTTTAAAAATAATTCCATGAGTTGATTCCGAAGGGATTACCAACTAAGAAGAAAGCATTAATATAGATAATGTGAAATGGAATCAAGTAGATATGTGACAAAAATATAAGATGAATTTTTTTCGTTGATTGTGATGACAAGCTGAAAAAAATTAGTTTAATTGATCAGTGATCAATAAATCAAGATGGAATTTGGGATTTTTTTATAGGTTTCATGAGATTCCTTTGAGAAACATTAAATAACATGGGATTAGAGGTGTTCAGTAGATGATAATACTTGGAGTGATGTTAGAATGCATGAAGCCCAAAAATTTGCTAGTTGTTGAATGGAAATACATGTGGATGGACATGATATGGAGTGAATATATTTTGGGAGAAAAATGTGGTTTGTTAGGAGGAATATAAACCATTGTGGGATTTAAGAAAATCTATAGTGGATATGCTATAGTAGGATTTTTTAGCATTGATGTGAGTATTTCCACTCACAAACTCACTCATTCTTTGATGGAAAATGACAAATAGTTAGTGGGATAGACCATTATAAAGGGACATAAAGGAAATGTAGTGTATGAGGCCTTCACCTTAGATCACAAATATTCAATGAATATATGATTGCCACATGACATGTGCATTTTAGGTGGATCTCACATTAGGTTTTTGGGAATTGACTCGTGTTGGGTATGTGTTATTTTATTTGCACGATTATCCCCATGTGCTATACGGTGCATAATTCTTAGTAGAGGAGTGAAAGTGGGGGGTTTTAGGCATAGTTTCATTGGAAAATTTTGTTGGGTGGTTTTTTGTGTATTTTTATGGCACACATGATATTTTCTAAAAGTAGTTTTGTGACAGCCAATGTATTTTCCCATGATTTTTTAGTGTAAATTAAGGAACTACGGTTCATTCTAATCCAAAACAAATGAATTGAAAATTCATGGATGATGCAAGATATATATGTTATATTGTAACAATGTACAAAATATATATATATATATATATATATATATATATAGAAAATTCTTGTTGGTTTTCTTGGATTTGGATCCATAATAAAATATTTGCATTTTTGTATGTATTTTCTATTAAATATTTTATATTTACTAAAAAAATTATTTGAATCAATTAATTAAACAAAATTAAAACTTATAGATAAGTATCCATAATTATAAAAATATTGATCTGTGTAAAAACTCTTATCAATAATTTTTTCATCGCTCTTCAACATAAAAAGTATATAAACTCAGACAAAATATATTAAATTATATCAATTATAAACACTTTCTTAAATAATTTAAACTCATAAAATAAAAATATTTTTAATTTTAATTATTTTTATTTTAAAATTCAAAAACTTTAAATTTAAAATAAATTTTATAATTTATAATTTGTCAGGAACAATCACTAATTATCTATTTACCATGTATTCTTATTTAGATTTCATCACCTTTTACTCTCTACAAAGTGATGCTACAATACTAATCATTGTTAGTTTTTCCGTCCTTAATCTTTCCCCTAAAAAGGATAAGTCATATTATTAAAAAATATGGTTGGTGTTACCATTTTTAATCTAAAGCTAAACAAGATAATCCATACTTTTAAAACTACCTTCTTCCAAATTGATAAGAACTTTCATTCTAAAAATAGGATTTATTCCCACTTACCTTAATAACGAATGTATAATGTATGCTTAGATTCCACTTACCTTAATAACTTATATATAGGGTATACTTGGATTATAACGAATGTATACTGTATGCTTAGATTCTGCTTACCTTAATAAATTGTATATAGGGTATAATTAGATTATGGATTAAGTTTGTAAGACTCTTAATGTTATTTTTTTTAATAAAAAAATTTATTAATAAAACAATCTTTTATTATCTTGGGTTTCTAAAATTTTATTAATAATTATTTTAATAAAAAATAAATTATATATAGTTTTAATATATAATGCACTTCTAATATTAGTTTAATTGGTTGAGTTTTAGTTGTTAAAAGTATTTGTTAATAAAAAATCATGTGGGTTAATTCTCTTTCTCTTTGATGCTTTTAAGTTTAAACTTAAGATTTTTTTTTTAAATAATTAATTTGTATAACATTTTAAATATCTTTATTATAACTTTAATATAATTTCTATTTTAAATTATTTCAATTCATTTAAAATAATTAATTACCATAAAATTTTAAAATAAAAATAACAATCCCTCTTATTATTTTGAATATTTGAAAAAATTCCCTTATTTAAATTGTTTATTATTTAAAGTCCATTAATATTTTCAAAATATTTCTAAATAAAACACTTTCATTATAAATCAATATTTTCATTAAATTTGACAAACCTAAATTTCAACATTCACTTTATATTATTCCTAGATGTCAACCTCTTGGTTATATTATTTTGAGTATTTTAAAAATATTTTTTATTTTAATTAATTTATTATTTAAAATTCATTAATATTTCAAATATTTTTTGAAATTTAACTTTTGCGATGTATAATTTATATAAAATTATTATTTTTTCTAACCATTATATTTTAATGACAAACAGAGTATTTTTTCATTTATTTAAATATAAGACTACGATTTGATCTGTCCTAAAAATGAACCAAAATAGTTAGTTCCAATTGCATAAACAAAATCATTTCAAATACTTTTAAATAGAAAATATTTCCTTATAAATCAATAGTCTCACTATATTTAACAAACATAAATGTCAATATTATTTTTTCAGAAGAAAAAAATGTTGTTATATATAAATATAAAACAGTACATAATCAGATACATCTCCAGCATGTATAAAAACAACGAGATAACAACCCAAAGGCAGCCAATAGAATGGCCACCCCATCATAGAACGAATAGTGTCCATATCAAATGCTCAGCTGAAGAAGCGAGCAGGTGGAAGAAATTGGTAATGATAGGACTGATTAACAAAAGATATAAACAGTAAATGAAATACCAAAGTATATGCCAATGACAAAAGAAGACAGATAGATCAGAAGACATCGATCCAGATGTGGCATGTGAATGGATCAAAAGCCATAATAGGAAAAATAGGAATAGCAAGAATATGCACATGGCTTTCATGTGATAATAGAAGGAAGGGACATAGCAGAAAGAAGTGATATAAAAGCAGAAGCATTGCAATCCCTAGCAAATATGAGACTGGCTCGCTTGAGAGTAAAATGCACGCTCGCTTGATGAAATCCTCATAACCATCCGTGTGCAAGAGAAAATCACGAACACATGGAATGATCATGGTCGAAACTTGTAATGATGGAGTTCGCATACCAGGAGAAAACCGAAGGTTATAATTAGTTGTGTAGACTGAATCTAGTCAATCCCCCAGTATTCATAACCCTCGGATTTTAATTACATGTAACCGGCCTGTGCATTCATATCACGCTCGCCTGTAGAAGAGATATAGACAAAATCCCGCGCTCGCTTGTAGTAAGTGGAAATAAAGCATAAACCTGCATAAGAAAACTTCACCGCCGCAAGTAGATAATCAAAAAACCAAAATTCAGTACTACAACCGCGTTATGGAATGGCAATATCAGTTTGCCAGAAAATGGTACCATCTCGAAAGAGCTGAACCTGCATGATACCAAAGTCAGTATTTAAACCCATCTTAGAAAGGCCATCTGCCCTAGTATTGTTGTCCCTGTATATGTGACAGATAGCAGGCTTGTTGAGCAGTGTCCATAACCGCTGAACACAAGAAACCCAGCCATGAAGTCCAGTAGGGACGAGAGCCTGTGGGTTAGTGACCCATCCGATAGAAATCTTAGAATCGCCATAAACATGAATATCTTTGAGCTGTAAGTAGATGGCGAAACGCAGGCCTCCCCAAAGAGCAATGATTTCCGCTTTGTTGTTGGTACCACTCCCGGCATTAAAATGAATATGGACCCTTTCCCTTTGAGATATCTTAATCCATGCGCCACATCCCATAACCCCATTCATGCATGCACCATCAAAGTAGACTGCTGGGATAGCCACCTCATGTGGCCGAATGCGAATGGAGCAATCCAATATAGACCTAGTCATTGTAGGACTATCTTCCAACCATTTAATAATAGCAGAGTAAATACTTGGAATCTGAAAGGGTGCATTTTCAAAGATCAATTTATTTCTACCAAGCCATACCTCCCATAAAAAGAAAAAGGGAAGAGATCTGTATTTTCCTTTTAATTTGTCCCAATCCGTCGCCACAGATATGAAATCAACCGGGGACCATGAGGGGCCCATGAAATGTACAGAGAAGAGTCTCCATCTATTGATAATAACAGGACATCTGAAGAAAAGATGTTTTGTGGATTTAGTATCCGATAAGCAAATATGGCATCTGAAAGGGCCAGAATATCCCCTTTTCATCAAATTATTTCCAGTGAGGACCTTGTCCTTCCACACTAACCAGCGAAAGAGTATAATCTTCGTATGGATATTCCTCCGCCAAAACCTATAGAAAGATCTGCTAATCTGTTCCTGATATGGTACCATGTTAATACCCCTGTATATGTCTCTGACCACTGGTACACCATTCTTCGTGGGACCATCCCAAACAATCTTATCACCTCCGGAATCCCAGCATAGACCCGCAGCCCGTAGCCGGTCCCTGAGGAACTCCCATTCATCATCCTCCGGAGCTCTCAAATCCAATTGGGCAGCCGATTTAAAAATAGGGGCCCCGTAGGACCATTCACAAATAGTCTGTGTAAGATATATAATGCCCCGATGAGCAAGCCTGTGAATGAGTTGTGGAGATGGTCCGTGTTGAGGAGGAAAACCAATAACCCTCATATGAGATAACAGAATACGTCCACCTTCTTTGAAGAGCCAAGCTACTCTATCCGCCATATGCCTGCTAACCTTTTTAAAATTGCCCCATATGACGGATATGCATCTTGGGTGTGAGAATTGTATGGTAAGGATCTGATGATAAATGTCACCCACAATATATTTACACCTGATAACCTCATTCCAGATACCATCACTACCCAGAGCTCTCCAAAACGACTTAATGAGCAGTGCTTTGTTGAAGTTTCTCGTGTCTAGAATACTCCATCCATCATGGTCCTTTGGCCTGCACAGTTTCTGTAATTTGCATAGGTGTATTTTTTGTGGCATCTACGCCCCGCCCCATAGGAATTTTGCAATAATGGAATTGATAAGTCTGATAATACCATCTGGCAAGTAATAAAGATGACCCCAATATACCATCATCTGGGATAGAACAGCTTGTATCATAATGAGTCGGCCCCCCATAGACAACCACCTGTGCGTCCATCTGAACATCCTCCTTCTGAACTTGTCAATGAGCCACATCCAGTCCCGGATCTTGTAGCCGCATGGTTTGATATTGAAACCCAAGTATGTGAAACCCAACGAAGCTTCTCTTAACTCCATTCCCAATATATCAGCAATGTAATCCAATTCCCTATGGTCTCCATGTTCATAAATGATAAAGGACTTGTGCTTGTTGATGGCCAGTCCTGTAGCCGACTCAAAACGATTAAATATATGGTGGACATAGTGCCAATGGCCCCGGTGGATATGACCAAATAGTAGCAGATCATCAACAAAAAAAGAGTGTGTGCAGGAAACCGTGTTGGAGAAGGAGAAGCCCATAGTGTGTCCCTGCTGAACCGCCTTCCGAAGAAGACAGCTGAAACCATCCATGATTAAAATGAAAATTAATGGTGACAGCGCACATCCTTGTCTGAGTCCTCGACCAGCAGCAAAAAAGGTAGTAGGAACCCCATTAATAATGACTGCATAATTAACAGTGGAAATACAGGCCATGATCCACCGTATGATACAGATGGGGAGTCCAACCTTCATGAGAACCATCCTGATATAAGCCCAGTCTATCGAATCATAAGCCTTATAAATGTCAATCTTCACCATGATGGCCTCCCTTTTCTCCGTGTGCATAGAGTGTAAGATTTCTTGTGCTATTGCCATGGCATCATGAATGGATCTCCCTTTTAGGAAACCATACTGTTCCTTTGATATAAAAGTAGACAAGGTGTCCTTTAAACGCTCAGCAATAATTTTTGATGTAATCTTGTAGAGGACATTGCAAAGGGCAATTGGCCTGAAATCTGCAAATGTTTGGGGGTCATCCTTCTTTGGAATTAGAGCAATGAAAGTGGAATTAAGATTGGGAGGAATGTAACCCCGAGTTCGGATCTGCTCTACCACCCTAGTCAAATCCTCTCCCAACAAATCATAGAAATGGACATAAAATTCCGCGGGCCATCCATCCGGCCCCGGACATTTATCTCTTGCAAATTTTTTTAGGACCTTTATAACTTCATTCCTAGTGATCGTCTTATCCAGTAAGGCAATAGCATCATCATCAAAAAAACGAGGGATGTGTTCCAGCAGCCATTCTTGATTCTCCATATTTATACCATTCTGTCTAGTATAAAAAGTAGCAAAATATTGGATAGCCTCATTTTGAATATCTTGGTTGGTGTGCACACAGGATCCAGCCGATTTTTTGATACGCCAAATGGCATTTCTACATCTCCTCTCATTAGGACATTTATGGAAGAATTTGGTATTTCGATCCCCCTCGGTGAGCCATAGAGCTCTGCTCTTTAACCTCCATGTGATCTCTTCAATCCGCAGGATTTCTCTTTTCCTAGCCCCCAGGCTTCTCAAACTGTCAAGTGTTTGCTCGTCAGGATGTATAGTGAGAAAAGAATTTATAATCTTCTCCATTTCGACCTGTATCCCCCTGAATTCCGCCCTTAATTTCATCTTCTTCTCTCGTTCCCAAGTCTTAGTCATAGCCTTTGTTTTCTGTAGCCTATGATAAAAAGATTCCCAGATCCCTGCAAACATAGGCTCGCATTCCTCTCTCCAGATACCCTCCACCATACTGATATATTCCGGGTCCTCCAACCAAATTTTGTTAAACTTGAAAGGGCATCCCGTACCCATAGGAAGATTAGTACATGTGAAGGTAATGGGCGAATGGTCGGAGATATCAGATGCAATGATGAAAGATCTGGGACCACCCAATAAGTCTATTATTGAATCCTTAACCATTACCCTGTCCAGCCTTTTCCCAATGTAGTTGGCCGCCGCTCTTCTATTGGTCCATGTGGGCGCAAGTGGGTGCGGCCTGATATCCACCAGCCCATGTGAGAAAAAGATGTCATTCAGATAGCCAGCCAGAGGGTCCATGTGAACCTTATTTCCCCATGCTTCATCAGCATTAAGGGTAGAATTCAAATCACCCATAATGATAAGATTAGGAAGGGTAAAGATACCCTCCACGAGCATCCTGTCCCATAAAACCTTCCTATTTGCATAAGGCGCATATAAGTTGATCAAGTTGAATGTGCAATCCATACCTCTGAGGCGTCCAGACAGCAAAATACCACCAAAGAAACTGAAAGCTCTAAAAGAAGCGTGGACAGGATTCCACATAACCAACATACCCCTAGATCTACCGCTGGAATTAGTCGCAGAAACGTGCCAATTCTTCTTGATTGTTAAAAACAAATTAATGGCCTTAGTTCTATCTGACATGGTCTCCTGTCCAAAAAAAATAAACGGATTCTTTGAAACAAGTAATTCCCTCAGGCAATGATATTTAGGGGCATCACCCAACCCCCTTATATTTAATGAAATTATATGATTCATGGTGAAGCAAAACAAGGGTAACTTGCTCTAAGCGCCCTGGTGTTACAACTCGCACCGGTATTACTATGAATGGGAACCTCAGAAAGGCCCGCATCATCATCTACGAACAAAGAAATAGATTTAAGTTTCTCTTTTTTCCTGCCACAAGCCCCCTTTGCCTTCTTCTTGATGGACTTTAATGCATCCGATAAGGTAGGAGATTGCTTAGTTTTAGTGAAAATTAGTTTGTCAAAAACCGTCAAGGCAGCAAGGTCCAAATTGGAGTTTCTCATAAGAAAGTCAAGATCACTACCAATGGAATTCCTAGAGGAATCAGAAAGGTTGATGGTCCCAGCTTTGTCCGGAGTGCATTGTGGAGACCCAAGATATTTCCCTTCATCCTCACTGTCATCAAGCAAACTACGAACATTGATATGCGAAGCCACACCCCCCACATGCACGGACCCAAAATCATCACAGTCATCTAACAAGCTACCAATCTTCAGACTCGAATGATGCTGCCTGACATGACTGGACGGTTTAAATAAAGGTGGGTCAATAGTTGTAGAAAAGGTGCCAGCAACGTGAATAGGGACCATAGATCTGTTATAGCCCGAGTCGGGCATATTCATTGGCCTTTTCTCGGGGTTACGTTCGCACCTTTGAGCGGGCAATGAAATGGCATTTTTAGCAGAAAAAGATGGGTCAGAGGGGGCGAAATAAGGACATGATACCGGGTCATCAGAATCATTACGAATGGAAAGGGCAGGATTAGTATCATGCTGAGACTCAGGTTGGAGGACCCTAAAAAGATTCCTAGCAATGGATGGATGACTTGCCAGATTAGCAGGGATGACAGAATCAGGAACCGAGACTTCATGTTGTCCATCCGCCGTAATGTATGCTTCATCATCAGAGGAAGAGTTTACAGAAATACCTGGTTGCTGGCCAGCCGCCGGGGCAGTTGCATTGAAATGTCGACGTACCCATTCCGAAGCCCCCACCAACTGGTCCGCCCTCGCAATGCACAGTCTTAGCGGACAATGATCTCTAAGATGGCTCGTTTTGTGGCAAATCAAGCACCAAAAAGGTATTCCCCAGAATTCAATATGTTGACGATTCCTTCTGTTACTCCATATGAGATCAATATCACCTAGAAGCCCACCCAAGTAATCCACCTCAACCAAAAGCCATGCAATCCTCTTATCAGCAGCCCCCACTATGCTCGGATCTATATATTTGGTGGATCCTATGGAATCACCAATCGATCTCAAGGCCTTAATAGTCCAAAATTCTAGAGGTAAACCCGGCAGTTTTACCCATACCACTCTGCTACGTGGTGCCTCCAAAACGGGGTTGAAACCAATATACCATGGAATAATCTGCATGAAGCTCTTGCCGCGAACCCAGGTTTTCCCCATGATTTTGAACACATCATTCTGGTTCATGAAATGGACACTAAACCAGCCATTCAACAGTTTACTAACCTTTGGCGTATAGCCGATAATGGAATTCCCTTATGGTTGATCCAAGAAGCAGTGTCAAAATCTTCTCTATCCGGAAACACCCACCTCCCAACAACAACCCTTCTCTGTAAGCTCGCCACCCTAGTGCACAGGTCTTCATAATCCAAGTTTACTTCCTTGATATCCATCCTATGTTTAAAGATGTTCCTTTTTCCTTTGCGGACACCACGACCAGCCCCACGAAATTTATGTTTTCTAGGTCGCTGTATACAATTTACCTTAGTCTCTGCAAAATCATGAACCGCCTGTTTGATAATGGCATCATCAGTATCAAAGTCGACAATGGGTGCCCGAGCAACATAAGTCGAATTGTCTTCCCGCGGATTCTCGTCTCTGGAAACATCCATCCTGTAATAATGTCACCTATTTTCCCGAAGTCACCTCAACCGAATTGGCAGTGTGTCGTCATCCAGGTATCTGTCAGCCGATACACTAAGCCAATCCAAGTTCAGTGTGCCCACATGCTCGCCAGCCGCCGCTTCTAATAGTGGTAGATAGAATTAATCCAAAATATGAGTGTGGTAAATCTTCCAATGAGTATGTTTTGTAACCTGAGGACCTTGAAACCATACCCCATGATCATACGAGGCACAGGTGAATGCATCCCATAAATATTAGGATAAGTACATGCCAGATGTAATATGAGCGGGGATATATGTCATTCCACAAACATAATAATCCTCGCCTACCATCGTCCCAGCTATAAACGGTAGGTGTAACATATCACAACCCGATGTACATGCCTTAAAGAGGTAGGGCATAAAATAATGGAAGCTCAGATCCCCAAAGCATATCAGGGATTGACCATCATCATGACATATCCAAATTAGTACGTTGAAATATCTCAGACCATATAGTGCCTGCATTTAGTGAGGTACTGCCTGATCCAACCTGATGTCAAAACAGACCCCTGCTCCGCCGTCATTGTGTGCCAACCAGATAATGAATAATACCTGGTATATTCAAATTTTGAAAATTGTCACCGGTAAATCCTCTATTCCGGGATAGACTACCAGAAATTTCCAAACATGCACATCCCTCCTATGGGGAACAGCAGCAGTAGCGTAAGCATCCTGGTAAGGACCACCATTTCTTACGAAATCTGCATCCTACACTCTTGCAGGGCCGGGAGATGAAAAAATTGTTACAGCAATAATCCCAGTCTGGGAGGCACTTGACTAGATGTTTGTTATCTTCCAATATACCACCCGTCGAAGACGAAGAGGACTCAGTAGAACATTCTTGTTTAAACATTAGACCAATGTCATCAATATACCAAAACCACCATCAGTGATCCATATCACCACCCCGAACGACCACTGGATATGTTAATATGGTATATCGATCTGAGTAACAATAGAGCAGTAATAAACAAGAAGATAATCAAACCAATCTCAATCTCGTCCGGGAAGCTTAACTCCCCAAATAGTGACATGTTAATATTTTTCCCACGATATAAGATGCCACAAATCTAGAAATCGTCAGCTGAGAGAGAAAAACACCCAATTGGTCATGTATTTACCCATCCTGCAGTGTGACAGAGGCACAATAGGACCTCCCAACAGAGCTGTAGCAAAAAACATGAGCTTTTACGCAACTGCACATGCACTGGACGAACTGTCCATAACCTCGTAACATCCAACAGCCCGATGACAAGTTCACACCACTAAGGAAAATAATCAGGGTAGCCACCAAAAGCAATAAAAAATGTCCATAAGTAGGGTTCCAGATAAATATGTCACAAAATGGCCGCCTTAGCCACCATAAGCATCATAAGTGACCGTCATGGGTTCCATCTAAAACAAAATACCAGCAGCACATTGGCAAACAGTAATATCCACCTACAGCCACATGATCTATTCTCATTGGGTACTAGCTACCATGGGGATGAGAACTGGAAGGACTGTGCTGCCATCAAAGCCAACCTTCTCAACTAAGTGTTCTTACCAGGTAACTCCCATTCCATCAAGCCCATTCGCACTACAAGGGAAACAATACCCTCAATTTTGAGTAACCTGTAGTATTTTGACTACATGGCCATCAAAACCAACCTACACATCTCGATTTTGAGACTGAAGATTATCGTTCATATGATCCTGCACCTTCTCTCAAAAAACCTCCACACAAACTCATTCCCATATTCCAAACATTCAAGCCTAAAATTTTCATTTAATTAAACAGGATAATTTATTGGCATATTAAAATAGAAAGTATTTACCAAACTACTATATATAAAATAAATTAATTAGAGTGAATGGCTTTCACGGAGGTCCGCAGATTTAGGTTTGACATTATTTGAAAACGTTTTTTATTTTTATTTTTTTAAGAAAGAAAATATAGAAAATATAATATATAAGAAAACATAATATAAAATATATACAAAACATTTGATGATTGATATATATTTATAATGTATTTATTTTGTTTCTGGATAGCTTTTTACATATCACTAGTCATTTTCTCATATACACGTTATTAAGGTAGCTTTCTTCGTACAATTAGTCCTTTTCTGGTATATAAGTTATTAAATCCATACAACTAGTAGTTTTTTTGTATATACATTATTAAATTTTTATAGCTAGTTGTTTTTTTTGTATATGTGTTATCAATTGTTTATTAAGAGTGTTTTTCGCACTTTCTGGCACAATGTTTTTAGCATAATTAGTAATAAATTTGTCCATTATTCATAATTATTGTCTGTTTGAGTTAAAATAAATTAAAATGAAATTATCTACTGCTAACGTGAAGCATATGCACTTTTCCACACAATAAGTCTTACAAAACAATTTCATCAGCTAAGAAGCTAGCAAATACAAACCGGAAATCAATAAAGGTGAATCATTAATGGAGGATTCACATTTCATTTTTATTATTCCGCATTTGCTATATGTTGTTATTACTGTTTCTGTAAATTCATAACGAAAGAGATCTTGTAGCATCTTACTAAGATCTCAAACTTCCATTCTATGGACTTCCGTATTCAACCAGCAGAATTAAAACCAATATCAAAAGGCATTACAATTAAAATCAGTTTCTGCATTTTCCTCATCCTGCACAAATTCTGCACATGCATTTGTTCTCTACACAATCTTTGCACATGAATAACCATCTCCACACAACTCATTCCCTAGATAATAATTAAAAATTCCATAGCATAGTTTTTTTATCACAAATAGTAACCATTTTGTCTTTTAAATCGTTAATGCAGGATTCACATTTAATTTTTATTATTATGCATTTGCTATATGTCTTACCGTTTCTATAGACGCATAACGAAAATGACCTTGTAGCATCTTACTAAGATCTCAAAACTAAAGCCAATATAAAAAAAATTACAAGTAAAAGGATTTTTTTTGCATTTTCCTCATCTCACACAAATTTTGCACATGCATTTGTTCTCTGCACAATCTTGCACATGAGTAACCAACCATCTTTAGAGAGCTCTTTCACTATATAATAATTAAAAATTCCATATCAATTTATTTTTTAAGTACAATTAATAACCATTTGTCTTTTGTTTATAATTATTATATGTTTTAGCTAAAGTATTAAAATGAAGCTATTTATTACTAAAGGATAACAATGTAAAGCATATGCACTTCACACACAACATCACATACAAAGAGCTCGTTCGCACAGACACACAACATCGCATACAAATATTTCGTCTGCAAAAATAGCTTTCTACATAGCTATGGGAATAGTCACAATGTAAAATTACACAACATGAATGTGTTAAAACACCACAATTGAGTTTATATTTACTGCTCCATTATCTTGGTTTACAATGAACACAATTTTTTTTCAAATAAATTGCAATCCACTTTCCTTTTCCATGTAAATGCAATATAATTTTTTGCACACAATTTATCAATGCCCTCCTTTTTGCACATAATATATTTTACATTGGGAAGAGTAGTAACAATGACAGATAGAACAATGTCAGTGTTAGAGCACTTATTGATGGAATGACCACTCACAAAATCAGTTTTATTTATTTTTAAATGAATTGTCAGACACTCACAAATACCAAAAATAAAATTCTCTCTACCATGGGAATTATGTCCCATCAAATATCTCTAAGCTAATCGAAAATTAGAAATAATATTTTCAAGAAATTACAAAATTAATTTTGAATTTATGGAAAATAGAAATATTCAACATTTTCATGAAACTTTGGTTATGAAAAAATAGAATATTAAGCATTTTCTTGAAACTTTGGCTAAAATTTCAAAACACCGTAATATAATGCAAAGTTAATGCACTTTGACTATGAAGCGAAAAAAATAAGTTCATCAGCTAAAAATCTGGCAAATGCGGACAAAAGATTGACAAAGGTGAATCGTTAATGTGGGATTCACATTTCATTTATATTATTTTTCATTTGTTATATGTTGTTATTACTTTTTCTACAGATGCATAACAAAAATGACCTTGCAACATCTTACTAATATCTCAAGCTTCCATTGTATGCACTTTTGTAATCAGAAAAGGTGAATTGTTAATGCATGATTCACATTTCATTCTTATTATTTCACATATCCTCTAGTCAAGCCTTACAAAAAAAATTCATCAACTAAGAAAATGGATTTTAGCACAATTAGTAACCATTTTATATTTTGTTCATAATGAAACTATTTATTGCTAAAGGATAATAGTGCAGAGCATATGCAATTGTTCGCCCAATGAGCCTTAAAATCAAGTTCATCAACTATGAAATTGGAAAATGTGAAACAAAATTTGACAAAGGTGAATCGTTAATGCGAGATTCACATTTCATTTTTATTATTCCACATTTCTATATGTTGAGCCTTACAAAACAAGTTCATGAGCTAAGAAACTGGCAATCGAAAACCAAAAATAGGAAAAAGTGAATCATTAATGTGGGATTCACATTTAATTTTAATTATTCAGCATTTGCTTGTGATTTTATGATATGAATGTGGCATGTTTTCTGGAACACGCATTAGCGGGGCACATTAGTGAAATGCGACATGCCAATGCCTCTAAATACCGAAGTGGAAGCTTGGAATTCTAGCTTGTGATTATTGCTTCCACAAATACATAGAGAAAATGGCTTTGCAACATCTTACTAAGCTCTCAAGGCTTCATTTTATGCATTTACGCATTAAACCAACCAAATTAAAACTAACATAAAAAGGTATTACAATTAAAGGGCTTCTTTGCATTTTCCTCACCTCACACAAATTCTACACATGCATTTGTTCTCCTCACACGAATAACCATATACACACAACTCCTTCTCTAGATAATAATTAAAAGTTCCATTGTGCGAAGAATTTTTTTTTTAGCAAAATTACTAATTGTTTTGTCTTTTGTTCATAATTACTAATACTCAAAACAACGCTGAATTAATTGCTTAGCACCGGTCTCCACATAACTTCCTCCAAACACACTTCATTCGTACATGCTTCCTTCACACAACTGCACATTCAAAGCTTTCTCTGTAAAATGGACTTATTCCACACTTCTCGAATAACCATCCCTACACAACTCTTTCCCTGGATAATAATTAAAAAAACCATTGTGTGGAAGATGTTGGGAATCACGATTTTTGTTAGACCAAAACCCGCAGGTGTTAGTCAATGATCGCATCACTAGAGATAAGGATCCACGAGAGGTGGTTAGTCCATGTCACGAAACACACAGGGAGCGTTGGTTTATCCAATGCCCAACAATCTCCCCCCAATGTGAGTCAGGTGTGTATCGAACTCATGACCTATGCTATGATACCACTTGTTGGGAATCATGATTTCCGTTAGACCAAAACCCGCAGGTGTTAGTCAACGATTGCATTGCCAGAGATAAGGATCCATGAGAGGTGGTTATTCCATGTCACAAAACACACAGGGAGCGTTGGTTTATCCAATGTCCAACAAAAGAAACTTTCAAGCTTTCATTGTATGGTTGTTTTTGTTGCATAAAGCTTTTCAACTTATGTTTTCATTAAAGGCTTCTATTACCAATAGTTTAGTATTAAAAATGAATATTTTATGCTTATATTATTGATAATATTTTAATTGTAGATAATTAGGAATATGGCAGAAGTGAAAATGAGCTATATTATGGAGAAAAATATTTCAATGTGTGGATCGCCTCACTTAGCACAAACGGATTTTTATTGTTAATATTTAATTTATTATTAAATAAGACATATTTTCTAAATGACATTATCTATGCTTAGGTCAATGTAACTTAGCTCAAGTGGTATGGTTTACAATTTGTGTCCCAAGTGGCATGGGTTCAAGTCTCTCGAGACATGTTGGCTCGTGTGGCATTTATGAAATAGTTCTAATAATAGTGGAATAGTGGTAGCCATTGAATCTACAAAGTTACCGATTGTGCCTAGTGGAATGTACTCATTACTATTAAAGGAAAAACATTGTATATGCTTAGATTATTATTTAATTGATTATATTCGATAAGGCAGATCAAGGTTGCATGGACTGGGAAAATCAAAACATTGGAAAAACAACCTATACACCACCCCACACAATGGAAACTAACAATATTAATCATTCCACAGATATAAATAGCTCTAAAATCAAAATCCCTACGCAACCGCTTTTCCGCAAAAACTTTGTAATCTACACAGTAAAATCTCAGTACAACGAAACAGGATAATATTACTTATTCTTCTACACATACCCTTTGCTCTGTAAAAATGCATATGATATAAGATCTGGAAATGTGTATAAGTATCTCCCCACAATGACTTATGTAGCCTGCTGCCGCCTTTTCCCTCCATAAATTATTAATAATATTTCAATTTGTGCAGAAGTGCAAAGAAATTTCATTGTGTGGAAGAAGCTTTCAATGTATGATAAATAATGAATATTTTTTTGTTTCTATGGTTAATGAAGTGGGGTCCACATTTCACCCACATTTTTGTCTCAACGCATTGGTAGACTATACCAGAGAAAGTAACTATTTGAATAAACCATTGACATATACAAATTTATTGCTAATATTTTAATTGTAAATATTTCGAATATCTATTTCTTCAAGCTCTTGTGCAGGCGGATATATGCACTTTGTACTAACTACTAATATTATTGCTCATATTTTAGTTATAACTACTTCTATTTAAGTTATTATGTACAAAACCACATTAATATTGAATGTGGGTGCAGTTGTGAGTACATATTTCTCCCACATTTATGTATCAGACTATGTTTTTTCAGCTCTTCTTGCTCCACACAATGATGTTTGCAAATATGCATCCACACGCACTATATATTTATGCTTATGTTCATATCTCTTAATATGTTTCAAATAAGGCATTTGTGTGGAAGTGCATAAGAAGTCTATTGTGCAGATGAAGCTTTCAATGTGCGAAATTCTGCACTTCACACTAAAGGTTTTTATTGCTAATATTTTAGTATTAAAAATCGCATATTTTTTGTTTGCAATAAGACCGAGGAATTTTTTGGAGTTATATGATATTGTTGCTAATATTTTAATGATTAATAGTGCATACAACATTATATAAGGCTCAAGGGAAAGAAACGACTCTACCTATTGCATTATAAACACTAAGTAATGAGTATAACTCATAGAACATTGATATAAATGGCGAGGTGAGAAAAATTGAGATAATGGTGTCCAACATAATTGAATTTAATTGAGATCATTTAATTAATGACCATGTGGCTATGTTTGGAAATTATCTATTGTGTAGTATTGTGGACATAACTAAGAGTTTCTCACTACAAAGGTCATCCCTTGTCATAATGATCACAAAGAAACATCATTTCTTTGTGCATACCACTCTGACATTGCTCACATATTTGATCTAACCGTTATTCCGAGTTCCAATCCTATTTTTTCAAATATTTTCTTTCTTTGCAAGATATTCTCATTCTCTTCATCTTGGGGCAACCTTGAGGTTCTGGTCCCGAGGTTGGTTATGCCGTGTGCCTCTTCCTCCCTCTATTAAATTTCAACATTATTTTTCTAGAGATCCATAGAAAATTTTAGGGTCAAAATTTCACCCATGGCTGAAATTAGGTGGTTATTAATTTTGGTTGGGTGAATTTTTTAAAAATAGGTGTTTGAATATGCATCACCCATTATTTATTTTAAAAAAATTAGTTGTAAACCATTAGCCCATGGGAATTTGGTAGGGATACTTTTAAAAATTATTTCATCTTGCAAAATTTAAACTACATTCTTCCATTTGTTCTATTTTATGGTAATGGCAGGTATAAAGATATATTTCACCCTATTTTTAATATAGGAATACCAATTATTTGGATTTGTTTCTCCTCTATGAATTTATTTTCACTATATTATATTTTTCTATTAACTCAAAATTGTTAGGATTTTTTTTTTCCAGTAAGATTCAAACTACATTCTCCCATTTGCCATATTTTTATTGTACTGAAAAGAATCAAGTTATATTTCACCCTAAGTTTATGGGAATACCAATTAGTTCGATTTTTTTCTCCTCGTGGAATTTATTTTCACTCTATTATATTTTTCTATTAACCCAAAATTGTTAAAAAAAAATCCAAGTAAAATGTATTATGCACTTCATATAATGTGGATTCATAGGTTTATAGGAATTCGGTATTCATATGAAAGCCATTCCATCACTATTTAAACAACCATAGCAATGGAGAGATCAATTTGTCAATTCTTCGATGTTGATTTGGTATCTAGGGAACATATTATTCGAGTGTGTTTTAATTTGGTAAGAGTTCACCCACATCCGTGTTTTTTAAATGTTAAAATGAAGAAATTATCTATCATAAAAATATGAATATGACTATTAATTTTTTTATTTTATTTTTTATTTACCTAGATAAACTGTTATAAAATTTTCTTATTGTAATAGTAGAGCTATCAATAAAGCTCCATATAATTAGTAGAGGATGTACCATTTTTTATACTTTTATATGTCTAGATTAAAAATTTGTTTCATCTATTAAATCATTTAACCCTCTATATAAAAGACAGAGTCAATTTTATAAAATACAATAATCTATTTGTGATATAGAGTTAATTGTATATGTCATTTCATTCGCCATCAAAGTCATTAAAATTGTTCAGGAATCAATAAAGTAATAGTACAACAAATATTCCCAGGATGCAAGTGACACTGGACGCACATATGGAAACAAACCCTCCCACATTTGAGATTATGAAGAACTAAAATTTAGGCCTTCACATGAAGTGGATTTAACTCTCTAAAATAATTCACATGAGGTGACGGAGGGAAGGCACCAAGAAGATATGCAAAGCTAGCGATCACCCTAGGTGGTACCTCTTAACTACAATCATTTAAATGAGCACCCGGATGGATATGGCGCTCTTCCATAACTCAAAGCACATGCTTGCACATGAAAATTGTCACAACATGCATCTGCGAGCGTGTCATAATAATGCATAGCATCTACGATTGTGCCATAGGCTTAAAAAAGGGGAGGCCCTTCTGCATAGTTTTATTCAAAGTTTTCCCCTTCTGGCTCCTTTGTTTAAGTTACAACCCTCCTGTGCGCCCCGCCTACTGCGCAAGCTCCCCCTAGAGCTGCGCTACGAAGAACCCTCCTAGCTGCGCACTTCCTTGACTGCGCACCTTACCTTGGCTCTATCTTCCTTGCTAGTTTCTCCAAACTATGCGCTCTCATCACCAAGCTCTCGCAGCTGCACATCCCCCACCTGCGCACTACCTTGCCCAACAGAACCATGCTGCGTATTCCTTGTATATGATCTAAGCCTCTTCTCCATACCTCTCAGCCCCCCATCTACCCTCTGCTTCACTATCCCATGGCTCTGAGACTACGCCAAAGAACAATCAAAGGTTGCCAAAGAGGTGCATTCCCAAGACGCTATCAGGGATGACTCGATAAATGTGTGGATTCGTTTGAGGGATCCTCTTCTCGAAGTCATGCCAAGGATTCCACGCAAAGCCCTACATATTACCAGGAAGAGGAAGCCCCTACTCATGAAATGAAAAAAGGCAGAAGCAGAGCAAGGAAATCCGCCATTGTGCACTAAGAGCACCACAAGACCCGCAAAACCAAGCCACTTTCGGTTGAGGAGGTAGAGGGGAAATACATCGATGTTTGGATCATGGACTCGAAGGGCACTTGGACACGGCTACCAGATGTTGAGTACCTGGTCGCTCCCATCCTCTACGCACCTACTTCTAGGTCTCCATGCCGAACTATTGCTAAAGAGGAGGCCATAGCACAGGAGTATGTTAGGTCCCAATATTACAATTGTATACCCTTATTGTTATTAGTGTAGCCCCCTTATTTTTATTTTTGTACCCCTGTAACCCTCATATTGTTATTGTTGTTCCCCTACATTATTAATTTTAGGTCGGTTAGGATTATATTGTGACCCCATGGACCCCTATATATAGAAGGAGGTTTTTTCATTTGTATCATCCAATAATTGTTCATTTATGTAATGTATTAGAGGTTGCCCCATCAAAGTGGCTAATTTATAAGGTGTTGATCTCTCTTTTCCTCTATTTTTGGATCTGGTTTCATAAAATTTGGTATTAGAGCTTTGGATTCTAGGGTTTCGCTGCTTCAAATAGGTCATCATGGAATTTTCGCTATAATGTTTTTTCTACAAAGGTTTAGAAGCTGAAATTTTTACATAGCAAAGCCGAAATCCTTAGAAATGTCATTTACAAATTTCAGATCTTGGTTTGCAATATTTTTGGAGATATGATCTCTAGAAGTTATGTTTTTTTTCAGGCTCCCGAATTTCACCTAAACAATTCATCGTGGAATTTTTTCTATAACGTTTTTTCTGCAAATTTTCAAAAGCTGTAATTTTTATAGAATAGAGAAGCAATCTTGAGGAATGTCCTATAAAAATCTTAGATCTTCTTCTAAAATATTTTCGGAGATATGATCTATGGAAGTTAGGGTTTGTTCAGGCTCCCAAATTTCATCTCAAAGAGGTGACCTTGGGAAAATCGTCATAACTCTCTCTATCAGCATTGGATTGAAATTCTGTAAAATGTGGCCACAATTACATAGACCATAGTTTCTTGTATATCAATTTCAGATTCGATGGAGGAAAAAATGAGATGTGGCATGCCGTAATATTGCACTCTACTGAACCAGTCCATTAGTAGGTCATTGTGGGATATTCGAAGTAACTTTGTCTTGAAGTATCCAAATCAGGTCAGAAATTTGGAATTCGAAAGAATATTCAGAGGGCTACTACAAGAAAAAGTTTCAAATATTGAAGATCCACAATTACAGAGATAATTCAGTTTCAATATCGAGCTACTCAAAAGAAAGAAAATTATGTGTATTTTTTTTCAAATTTCATAAGTCTTGTTTGAAAAATCAGTTTTATGTGATTCCAAGGGCCTATTGAGTAGAGTATTTGGTTCTAAAATTCCCACTAAAAAGAATTCAACACCCATTAAGCCCTTAGAATACTATACTATGACTCATTAAGATGAATAATTGCAACATGATCTATCAAAATTAGAAGAGCAAGTGCACCAAATTTCACTCTCGCAAACTTGAGCAACAAAAAATGAAATGGAAGTTTTCAAGAAAGGCGTGGAAGCGAAGATTGATGGTTTGAAGAATAATATGGATGGTTTGAGGAAATGCATGGAAACTAAGATGTATGGCATGGAAGTTAAGATGGATGGCATGGAATCTCGCATGGAAGCTAAGATGGAGGACATGAAACACAACATGGAAAACATGAAGAATGATCTAAAAGCAAACATGGAAGGTTTAACAAAGTTGAGACAAGAAATGTTTCATAATGTTGAAAAGATAGTAGAGGAAACACATGATGAGAATAAAATAAATGTTAATCATGATTTGATAAACTCTAATGTTGGATGGAAGAACCACCATATTCCAAAGATGGATATGAGGAAGTTGGATGGAAAGGATCTTCTAACATGGATACTACAGATGGAGCAATACTTTGATCTCAATAATGTGAAAAACACACAAAAGGTACGCACTACAACTTTAAATTTAGAACAAAATACATTTGTATGGTATCGATGGCTTTGCTCCTGTAAAAAAATTGTCACTTGGTCAATTTTTACAGAGGAAATGATAGCACATTATGAGGATACAAAGAGCGACACCTTCTTTAGCAAATTGATAAATCTCAAACAAAAGGGTTCAATGGTGGAGCAAATTGAGGAATTCCAAAAATTGAATATAAGGGTAACTAATATTCCATAGGAAAACAATATTGATGTCTTCATAGGGACTTTAAAGGATAACATCCAACATGAAGTTCACATTTGGGAACTTGATTCATTAGAGAAGGCATTCAGGTTAGCAAGAAAAATTGAATGTAAAATTATGGTGACAAGGAAGCCTAACACTCACATCTATAAAGATGGAAGTGTTGCTACTCCTAGACTTCCAAAACCTACAAGGTTGATACCACAACAATTGGAAGAAAAAAGAGCAAAAGGGCTTTTCTATAGTTGTGATAGAAAATACGCTAAAGGTCGTAAGTGTGCTGAGAAGAAATTATTTTACATAGATTGTGAAGAGGAGGAAGAAAATGAATAAGAAACTTCAAAAGAAGAGGATATACACCAGGAACCAACCCTAGAAGAAGAAGAAATGAGTTTGACCATATCGTGTAATGCATTGGAAGGAGTTACCACTCCTCAAACTCTTAAGATAGAAGGACATAACAAGAAGGAAAAGGTAATAGTGCTGATTTATTTAGGTAGTCCCCATAATTTTATTCATTGTAAGGTAGCCAAGGAATTGAATTGTTTCATATACCCAGCACCAGAATGTCAAGTATTGGTTGAAAATGGAGGAACTATAAATTGCTCTGGGAAATGCCATAATATCAAACTAACCATGGGGGAATATGTATTGAATATTCCAATGCTTTCCATTGCAATGGGAGGTTTTGATGTTGTACGAGGAGTAAAATGGTTACATTCTATGGGGACGGTAGCTTTTAATTTTCAAGAAATTTTCTTGAATTTTTTTTCCAAAGGAAAGAAAATCGAATTACGGGGTATTGTAGGGAAGATAGGAAAGATAATAAGCTCTAATGTCATGAAAAAGCTTCTGAAGAAAGAACAATGAGGTGTAATTGCACAATTATGCTCACTAGAATTACAACACCAAAATCATCTATTTCTCCAGATCTCCAAAAAGACTTGGACAATCATTCCAAGGTGTTTGAAACTCCCAAAGGAATCCCACCTATTCATGATCATGATCATTATATTCATTTTATTCCAGGAATTTTTCTTCCAAACATCAGGTGATTTGGATTTTATGTAGGAACGCAACATAATACACATATAGCCATAGATACAGAGATGCATTGGAAATAATGCTTCATTTTATTAATAAAAGAATGACTGAAATACGCTTACAAAAATAATGGAAACAAGCTAGCACGCTAGTAGCGTATCTTTGAGAAGAGATGTGGCATATGCAAGCCTCTAAACTGTGTTACATTGAGGCTCGAAGGTCTATTACGGACATAATGGAAATAGATGAGCTAGGGTACTGGAAGCGTATCCCTGAGAAGAGACGCGTTAAATGCGAGCCCCTGAAATATGTTACAATGAGGCTCAAAGGCCTATTTATTGTTGAGAAATAATGTAAAACCTGAAACGTACAACAACCTAACCCTAGGAGATGAAGCGCCAAAAATGTGGGCCCCGTTTGGGTAAGTTGGCGTTTCAACTTCACGGGGACGTAACTTTGGCATCCGATCTCTGTTTGACGTGCTCAAAAGCTCGTTAGAAATATCTATCCAAGGACTACAACTTTTGAGTGAGAAACATTGGTCTATGACCTATGTTTCTCCCTGTTTTCCCAAAAAGCGTCGTTTAGGGCCTTAAAATGACTCTGGAAGTCTAGGACTTGAAAAAATGCTATAAATAGTAAGTTGTGCTGAAACTTATAAAATGAAATAACTGATGGTGGGGGTTCAAATGGACTTGGTGGGTGGCCACCAATATCCACCTTGATCATTAAGTATCCCAAACGGCTCTGGGAGTGCAGGACCCAAAAACCTGCTAAAAATAATAAGCTGTGTTGAAGCTAAAAAAATGAAAGAATTGATGCTGCGGCTCCAAATGGAATAGGTGGGTGGCCACCGATATCCACATGGATCATTCCTCCCTCCCTAGGAATCAATGGTCTCCATTACGTTAAGTTCCTCCATGGGGGGGGGGCCCAAATTCTGTTGAACTTGGTGTTGGATTTGTCTAGGATTTTGTGGACTTGTTGGCGGATGTGCTGGATGTATATGTGCTGCCGGTGGGCATCCGTTGAAGGATATGGGAAAATTTATATATCATCGCATTCCCCTATTTCTCGACGGCCTCCTCGAGCAAGATTTTGATAGGATCTCCTGCTCCCTCATCTTTCTTTCCTTCCGCCATGGGGGGTCGTTGGGGTTGCGAGGTTGAACTCCTTTGATGTGTCTTTGATAAGTGTTTTCACCTACAAAATAATATTTTCATTAGTATAGGATGAAGTGGATGAGTGATAGAAAAAACAATGGGGTGTGTATCATTTTGTCTTTGCAAATTACATTTAAAAGCTCTTCACAATGACACATAATAATATTCCTCATTATCCTGCACATACATTCATATGATACATAATCATAGATCCCTCGAAAATACCTCGTCCTAATTTCATATTTTCCATAAAATCTCAACACAATAAAATCTTCATGCAATGAAATATCTCGCACATACCCTGTCCTCTGAAAATATTCAATTCTAGCACAAATGCTGAGAACAATCCTAAATTAATTGATCAATTATAGCCTCCACACAATTTCCTCTATACACAGTTCTTCTCCTACACATACATTCATACAATACATAATCATAGTTCTCCCGCAAAACCTTGTCGTAATTTCATCTTTGCCGCAAAATCTCAAAATAGTAAAATCTCTGTACAATGAAATCTCCTGCGCATACCCCATCCTATTAAAATATTCAATTGTAGCATTAATGCTTAGAAAAATATTGAATTATTTGATTAACTTCAGCCTTCACGCAACTTCCTCTACGCATGATTCTTTGGTACACGCTTCCTTTGTAGAACCACCTTAAAACAACCACATTCTTCCTCTACACAGCCACCCCCATAGAAGATTGACCTATTAACTTTTAGCTGGAAAAACAAGAAGGAGATCAAAAACCACTGCTTGATGTTGATCCAATACTGTAGATCAAGGTTGCATAGGCTAGAAAAAATAGAGCATTGAAATTAACAATATTAATCATTCTACCAAGATATATAACTCTAAAATCATAAGCTTTATGCAACTTCTCTCTCGCACAAACTTTGTAATCTCCATAGTAAAAGCTCCACACAATGAAACATGATAATATTCCCCATTCTCCTATACATACCTCATCCTTAGTAAAAATTCATATGATATATGATCTGGAAATTTGTAAAATTATCTCCACACAATGACTTGTGTAACCTACCACCTCCGTTGTCCCCCCTCCCCCGCCTACATAAAGGACCTGCAACCATGTTAGTCCTGTAATCATGGGGAAGAGAAGTACCATAACAATGTCAGTGTCAATGTGAATGTCAAAGCACTCACCAACCAAATGAACACTCAAAAAATTATTTTTTTGATTATTTTTAAATCAATTTTCATGTACTGACAAATAGAAAAAGTAAAATTCTCTCCACCACGTGAATTCTGTCCCATCGGAAGGTGCTAGGAAAATAAAAAAACTAGAAATATGATTTTCAGAAAATTATAAAATTATTTTCCAGATCATGCAAAATACAAAAAAGAAAAACTCCCCAAAACTTTGGCTAAAATGACTAAAAAACAAAATAATGGATAGTCAATGCAATTTTACCGAGAGGTGAATTCTATAGTCCCTTATGAGGTAGGGACCAATAAGTTTATATAGATTTTTCTTGGTTGTTTTTTTATTTTTTTATTTTTAAATTTTAGAAAAAGAGGCTAATAGAGTATCTCAACTATTTAAAAAAAACACAAATCCAATTTAAGAATTTGGTTATAACATCAATGCAAGCATTAAATCTAATGCCTCTTTTAATTTTTTTATTAGGGGAAACAAAACTGAAATCAAACACAAATTAAATGCATAACATGAAATATAATTCAACATTTTTTTAAATAGTTCTTAAATTAGGTTGAGCTCCATCAAATTGTTAGAGTAGCTCTTGAGTTGAATTCTTGAATTCCACTCCTAAACTCCCAAATCATGGATCTCCCAAATTCCAACTCATGAAATTACTGGAAAACTATTCATACTAAGCTTTTACTTAATCCTTTACTATTATAAAATTTTTTGATAGGTTCTTCATTGAACTCATCATAATCATTAGAATCTGGTGGATCTTTAAGGATGACTATATTTTCCTATTCTTATAGTTTTTTTATTATAAGTGAAGAATCCTACATATACTTAATAAATATTATGGATGCTACGAAGATCTTTGATATCTTTTTTTTTTTTTTTTAATTGAAGTTGTGGTAACTTCTATGGACCATCAATGTAGATTCAATTTCGTAAAATTTCTCTTGCTTGTTTCCACTACGTTGCTCTTCAATATCAATTTTCCATCTTTGATACTAAGAAAGGAAATATAATATACATCAAAATATAATACATGATACACACAAAATAATTCATATATGATATTATATATTCACACTCACAGAAATACAATAGGTGTATATAGATTTCCTTGAGTTTTTATGAGATCCAACTTATTCCAAACTTGGGAAGGGAGTTTGAGAGAATATATCAGCTATCTCTAACAAACACAAACCACATATAATCACTTGGTTATAATATTAATGTAAGCATTAAGTCCAACATTAACTTGGTGTGGTAGGTTGGGGGATCGTCTAGAATCTCAAAGGCAATATAGTGATCTAATTTTCTCAGTGATTACTTAGGATTCCTAACAAACTTGCTAAATATTAGTTTCTTTTACTTGACCTTTGTTTAGTCAAGAATAAAAAAATCCATTCTTTTTTATTGTTTTCAGAGATTTTCTATCTCTAATTAAATGTTTAAATGGAAACACATTTCAAGTTGAAAAGAATATAAGCTTCTTGATTACAAGAATATATCATCCCTTTAGAAAATTAATTAGAATCTCATTTTTTCATATTAAATAAGAACTAAATATGGAATTTTATCATTAATCTAAGATGACATCCAAGCTAATGATTAAACTAAGACGACATCCAATCTAAAACTTGACATTTTGATTAAAAATAAGGTTGATAAGTTCATTTAAAATTCCTTAACCACTCAAGGAAATAGTAAGTTTCATTCTTACCATGTTAGTGAAACTAAATAAAAACCATACTACAAAGAAAACAAGTTATGATTATTGAAGATCCATATCCTTTGCATATCAAGGGTTGGGAAATAATATTACAAAACCCTGATTTGATTTTTTTAAATAATTTGTTTTTTAGATCTTTATGTAAGACAAATAATATGTAAAAAATTTGGAAAGATAACATTGATAAGTAGTTTATCAATATTGTGAGGAAAAAAATACACCAACAATTATTCTAAGTTTAATTTAACATAATTATTATTTTTGTTGAAAACATTATTAATTTTTTTTACATGTAATAATAATTTTTGACAAGATATTTTGAGGTAGTTTATTTGAAAATATTTTGATGTTTTTGGGAATACTAGATTTCAAGAAAACCTTGTTTTAATACCTTGTCGGGTAGAGAAAAATTCTCCAAATCATAGATCTAGAAACTAGTCAAGGATTCACTATCCTACACAATGTGACAAGTCCTGGTAACTGGCATAATTGAAGGAGTAGTTTAACATCAACAAAAATGAAGACAGTGGAATCAAATCTTGAGGTTGAGTTGGGTTTTAATTTGGAGGATGAATATTTTTGGAGTTACCCTATTGTGTTTAAAACTGGTGAGGAATATATGGATATTCTTTGACATGCTCACCTAAACAAATGTTCTGAAGCATTGGTAGGAAATGGTTTTCAGAATGATGTCAGCCTACATTGACAAGATGTGTTAGATCTAGGTTATGATGTGACGCGTTAGGAAGAAGTGTGGTCAAGTGAAAGGGTTAATGGTGGATCCTTAATATAAAAATGGTTTTATGAAAATACTTCATATGAAGTAAGTAAGATGCAAATTGCAAAGGGATAAAATCCTAAGGGAGAAGGAAGTGCTTTGAAAATGGGTCACTAAGAGAAATTTTGAAATAAAAGAAAATAAAAATGTATTAAGATAAAATTAGGGCATTTTGAGTGTCTTCTATGGTTTGATCTCAGCTTATATTTTTCAATGATTATTTTTTAAGTCAAATTCATTGGAAAATTTCTTGATAAAAAAATTAATTGATCCAACTTGACTAGTTGGATTTCGAATGTTTGGGGGACCAAGGTTAGGATGTAAACCATCCTTCAATATCGTTGTAAAAGGATGGATTATATTTCAATTCATATCGAAGGTGGATTTTAAAGTGATGTTAAAGGAGTTGTGGATATGCAGGGAGTCAAGTCTCATCCTTTGTTAGTGGTATTTGAGATTTGACCCAAGAAAGGAATCCTTTTTATTAAGGATTGTGTGGCTCCTACTTCATGGACTCCTGCCATAGTTTTGGTCTAAGAGATATCTTAGTGGAATTGGGAATGCAGTTATAATAACTCTAATGGAAAAGGAATATAAGTTAAGGCTAAAAGACTATCATTGTGGAAATTGGCATTAGCAATGGGATAGTGTCATATATGATGATTAGGTGGGGGGATTTTTCTTCTCCCAACACTTGGATTATTGGATACTACCCTTTTAGTGTGCTCATTGCAGGAAGTTAGGGTACATAATGCATGAGTATCATTTAAACATAAACCATGGGGTCAAGGGAGTGAATGTCAACAGTATAGATATTTCTTTGGGGTCAATAGAAAATGAAGAGATTTTATTTCAAGGTATTTCCTTAAGGGATGAGGTTTATTTAGAATGAAATAAAAAATAAGAGTACTTTTTGGAAGTAGAAAAAAAAAACAAGAAGGTGGTTGTTCATAAAAATATTGCTAAATATTTCACCCTTCATTCATAAATGAGTCAACAAATCAACGCCATTCAAATTCCAAGGAAGGAGAGAAATTTGGTGGAATTTTTCTCCAAAGAAAAAAAAAAGAAATAAATTTTTGGATTTTGTGGAAAATGAATCTATTATTGAAGGAAGGAACATGCAAAAGTAAATTTAGGACTCAGATCCTCAATACCCAGTTTTTCCCTCTAATAAAAAAAATATCATAAGTGTTAGTTGAATATTTAGTTTAGGGATCCCTTGAAGAAAAAAAATGGTGGTTCAAAACAAATGATTCAAGGGTCTTGGAAGTAGTGATGTTGAGATATTGATTGGGGAAGGTTTGATGCAGGAGAAGTCAATGGGGCAAGAGGATTCAAGGAACCTTAAGGATTATTTGACTTCAAATTTGGGGGAGTTATCAATAGTTCTATCTTCTTTGGTGTTGATGATAAATAGAAATTAAGGAAGTCAAGAAGATGCATCCTACATCAATATGAATAGGCTCTCTGAAGCTCTCAAATCAAGGTTAATCTCACACAAGGAGAAGAAATTGGAAAATGACACTTTAAATGTTTCTCCTCTTCTTAAGAAATGTCCTTTCATGAGTTTTATTTCTTTATTAGAAGGTAATATTTCTGAGTCTGAGGCTAGCGGAGTCAAATTATCCCGCATGGAATCAAATGTAGAAGAGGGGATTTTTTGTATCGCCAAATATTAGAGCATGAGAGGAGGGAGCACAAGGAAAAATGAATTTGTATGTTCAGACCTCTAATTTTCTTACTCCCATCCTTATTATAGGGCCCCTAGAGTAGAGTGTCTTGGACCAATAATTACATAATGACAATTTTATCCCTAAACGTGAGGGGATTGGGGGGGTCCCTTAAGCAAAATGCCCTTAAACGACTTTTATTTTTCCATAATCTAGATGTTGTGATTCTAAAAGATACAATGTGTTTGAGCTCAAAGGAAATTTATTTGTTTGTTAGTTTATTGTTGGGGTGGAAGTTTAATGTTGTCGATGCCTGTGGATTGTGAGGAGGATTACTCTCTAGTGGGACCCCTAGAGTGGGATATTTTAAAATTTTAGTATGTATAGGTGGGATTCTTATGGAAGGTATTATTACCTTAATTAGGTTTCCACTAACAATACTAAGTTTTTATGGACCCTATGAAAATACGAAAACTTTCTGGTTGAATATATTGAATAGTAGCTTCTTCCACAGACATAACCTAATTATAGTAGGGGACCTGAATTTCACCTTTTTGAGAAGAGAAGTAAGGGGTAAAAGTACTATTAGAGGAGATATATTGGTTTCTTTTTTCTGTCATTGGCTGGAAATTACTGGTATTGTGGATATAAATCCTTTGAAGTTAAGTCCAACAGTCAAACAACATAAGATATGAAATTGCAGTAGGGAAAAGATTGGACATATTTCTAATTAAAGAGTCTCTTTTTCCTGAATATATGTTGATTCACTATCTGATAAGTAATATATCCATATCATAGCATAAACCAATTTAATTAGAGATGGAGGAGGTTAATATGTGGAATTATCCATTTAGATTCAACCTAGGATTACTTGATGATGTTAATTTCAGCTCGCTTGTTCATTACTTGAAGGAAGTTGTATGTAAATGGTAAAAAAGGTAAAGGGAGGAGACTTATGGTTCCTTGGATAAGATAGAGGAGAAATTTTTAGATCTATATCTGTTAGGCAACCAACTCACAAAATAGAAGAAAATATAGATCAACGACTTAGAAATCAACCTCTTCGAGGGGGAAGCCTCCTTTACATTACATAGATGAAAAATTCTTAGATGATACAAATGAAAAAATAAGGGGCCACAGTATTATAATCAGAGGCTACATAACAATAATAATGTAATGGAACAACAATAACAATACTGGGCTTCTATGGGGCACAATAATAACAATATGGGGACTACATGGGCAGAACAATAAAAATAAGGGGGCTACACTAAAAATGACAATAAGGGGACACACTAGTATTATAGGGGCCTAACATGCCCCTCTCCCTCAAAAAGTGTTGTCCTTAATGCTTGAGTAGTTATGGATTATTCTATATAAAATTCTCATCCTCCCATGTGGAATCTTCAGCAGGTAAGTTCTTCCACTTGATGGGATACTCTGAAATTGATCGGTTTCATAGCTATCGAGTTCTTATTTCCATGACTAATTTCATAGCTATTGAGTCCTTGATTTTGTGACTGATTCAATTTATAATATAAATTTTCCTTCCTCGTTAAGTTCCGGTAATATTGTTTGAACAGGGAATTTTTCACCTATAACCTTCTTTAAGTGTGAAACATGGAAAACTCGGTGCTCTCGGGAAGTTGCGGGAAGCTCCAATTTGTATTCCATAGTACCAATATTTTTCAACACCTTGTGAGGAACATAGTAATTTGGCGATAATTCATTATCCTTCTTCCCTTTCTTGAGGGACATTTGTTTTTATGGTTGTAACCTTAAAAATACCCAGTCGCCTACATCAAAATTTCTTTCTCTACGATGTTGATATGTCTATTGTTTCATTTGATTATGTGCCAAAGTAGGTTGTCCTTTAAGAGTTGGAGAACTTGTTGTTGATGCTCGATGTAATATTCCACTAACTGAACCTTAGAATTTTCTCTTAATGATGATTTCGATGTTGGAAACTATAGAAAGCATAATTTTGCAAGTACGCCTTGTTTTTCTTCTTTTAGAAGCTTTGACATGCCATTGGAGATGATTATCTTTCCTGGTTTCCTTGCGCTACCCATTAATTCAAACTCCTTTCCTTCCCGAATAAATTTCAAGAAAAGCTTCTGAAAATTAAAATCTATCATACTGAAAGATTGTAACCATTGAACTCCTAGTACAACATCAACACCACCCATTGGAATGGATAAAATTGGGCTATTCAATACATATTCCCCCATGGCTAGCTTGATATTATGACACTTTCTAGAGAAATTTATAGTTCCTCCATATGCAAGCCTCACTTGACACTTTGGTGCTAGATATACGAAAAAATTCGATTCCTTGGATATTTTACAATGAATAAAATTAGGGGTACTACTTGAATCACTCAACACTATTACATTTTTCTTCTTGATATGTCCTTCTATATTTAGAGTTTGAAGAGTGGTAATTCCTACCAATTCATTACAAGATATGGTCAGATTCATTTCTTCTTTATTTAAGATCAGTTCCTGGTGTATATCCCCTTATTTTGAAATTTCTTGTTCCTTTTCTTCCTCCTCTTCACCATCTATATAAATAAATTTCTTATCATCACACTTATGACCTTTAGTGTATTTTCTATCACAACTGTAACAAATCCCTTTTGCTCCTTTTTCTTCCAATTGTTGTGGTTTCAACCTTGTAGGTTGTGGAATTCTAGGAGCAGCAAGACATCCATCTTTATAGTTATCAGTGGTAGGATTCCTTGTTGCCATAATTTTTCTTTCAATTTTTATTTCCAACTTGAATGCCTTCTCCAATGAATAAGGTTCTGATAGGTGCACCTGATGTTGGACTTTATTCTTTAGATTCCCTATGAAGAATTCAATCCTATGCTCCTATGGAATATCATTTACCCTTATATTCAATTTTTGAAAGTCCTCAATGTGTTCAACCATTGAACCCTTTTGTTTGATATCTATCAATTGGCTAAAGAAGGTGTTGCTTTTTGTATCCTCAAAATGTGCTATCATTTCCTCCGTTAAAATTGACCAAAGGGAAATTGGATTATGAGAAAAAAGTCATCGATACCATACAAACTGATTTGGTTCTAAATATAAAGTTGAAATTCATACCTTTTATGTGTTTTGCACAATATGGAGATCAAAATATTGCTTCATCTGTACTATCCATGTTATCAGATCGTTGCCATCAAACTTCGTCATATAGATCTTTGGAATATGGTGGGTCTTCAATCCAACATTAGATTCTATGAAACGATGATTAACATTTATTTTGTTCTCATTATGAGTTTCATCTACTACCTTTTCACCACTATGAATGATTTCTTGTAGCAATTGTGTCAAACCTTCCATGTCTACTTTTAGACCTTTCTTCAAATCTTCCATGTTTCCTTTCAGTTTTTCTTCTATATCATCGATCTTAGCTTCCATGCCATTCTTCAAACCATCCATGTCTAATTTTAAACTATTCTTTAAACCATCCATGTCTGATTTTAAACTATTATTCAAACCATCCATGTCTGATTTTAAACCATCCATCTTAGCTTCCATTTCATTTTTGGTTTCTCTCTACGAGAGCGAAATTTGTTGCACTTGGTCTCGTAATTTTGATATATCATGTTGCACTTCTTCCTCTTCATGCATCATAGTAGATATTTATGAGGGCTTAATGGTTGTGGAATCATTTTTGGGAGGAATATTAGAACCCAATACATATATCAATGCTTCAATATGCACTTGGAATCACTTCAAACAGATTTTTTAAACAAAAGTGATGCAATTTTAAAATAATACACACCTTTTTCTTGCTTTTGAGGAGCTCGATATTGAAACTGATGTATCTATGTGATTTCAAATCCCCAATATTTTAACTTCGGTCTTGTAGTATTCCTTTGAGCCTTCTTTCGAATTCCACAGGTTAGACATAATTTGGATTTTGAAAATTTGGCCATTTCATACAAAATTCAAATATGATTTCTAAAATGAAAGTTATGAAAATTTTCCCTCAGTAATATGTTTGAGATGAAACGCTGGAGCCTGCAAAAACCCTAACTTTCACAGATCATATCTTCGAAAATATACTGAATCAAGATCTGAAATTTTTACACGAAGTTCATCAAGATTTTAGATCCACATGGTAATAATTTCAACTTCTAAAGCCTCGTATAAAAAAATTTATAGCAAAAAATCCAAGATGACATGTTTGAAGAAGCGAAACCCTAGAATTCAAAGCTCTGATACCAAATGTTAGGAAACCATCTCACAAAATAGAAGAAAATATAGATCAACGACTTAGAAATCAACCTCCTCGAGGGGGAAACCTCCTTTAAATTACATAAATTAATAATTTTTGGATGATAAAAATTACAAAACCTACTTTCTATATCTAAGAGTCTAAGGGGGCACAATATAATCAGGGCCTACATAACAATAATAATGGAAGGGAACAAAAATAACAATAGTGGGCTTCGATGGGGCACAATAATAAAAATATGGGGACTACATGGGCACAACAATAAAAATAAAGGGGCTACACTAAAAATAACGGTAAGGGGCTACACTAGTATTATAGGGACCTAATAATATATTTGAGGAGAAGTTATTTTAATTGATTATGAACAAGATAAGGTTAGAGAACTGGAATAAAAAAAGTAGGAATTTTACAAGATCAAAAATTATATTGGAAACCTATCAGTTGGGCCACTTGGATCACTTAAGGCGACAACAGTACTTGGTTCTTTACATGTATGCTAGTCATTGTAGGGCTATAAACCACATCTGTGAAATTTCTACATTGGATGATTTGAAAGTTGTTTCTTATTTTAATGAAATTTCACATGAAGGAGTCAGATTTTATGAGAAACTATTCAAAGACAGTGAAGATATAAATATTATGTATCAATTGAAAAATGTATGAAAATTCCCTTGATTCTTCACAAATGAATAATCGTATTGGATAGGGAGACCTACTACATATGAATAAGTTTAAATATTCTTAAGAATATGGCCACATAAAAAAAATTGGGCCTGATGGTTGGGGTATAGAATTGTTCTTGTCCTTCCTTAATTTCATTAGGAAAGATATCTTAGAGGTGGTTGAGTATTCTAGAAGAAGGGGTTTGTTTTTGGAAATATTAATGGAATTTACCTTCTTTAATTCCTAAGATGGTGGATCCTAATTATTTTAATGATTTTAGGTGAATATCCTTATGCAATTCTTTGTACAAGATCATCTCTAAGATGATTACTAACAAGTTGAATTTTTGTTTTTCAAATAAAGTATCCTCGGCTCAATTTAAATTTTTCCACAACGCGAAGATTCATGGTGCATTCAAGACAACACAAGACATCATTCAAACAATCAAGGCTTGAAATTTTCCAACTTTGGTGATGAATATTGATTTGAAAAAAGTAGACGAAAAAGTTAATTGGTATTTATCAATGTTGGTTTCAATACAAATTGGTTTAAAATTTGAGGTTTTGTCTTGGATGTTGGGTTGAATTTGATTTGGTAATTATGTTTTTGTTATTAATGGTGAGCCTTCTCAATGCTTTTGGGAATCAAGGGGAATAATGTAGGAATTCTCCCTGTCTCTTTTTTAGTTTTTCTTCACTATTGAAGACTTAGGAAGGTTAATAATGGGAGCAAAGGATAATGGAAAAATTAAAGGAGTGGAAGTGAGCCCTCATGTAGCAGTAACACATATCTTATTTGTTGAGGACATGTTATAATTTGGTCAGGTGAATGTGGATGAATGGAAGATGTTTAAATAAAATTTGGACGATTTTGTAATGCCATAGAATGGAAGTAGGGACTTGATAAATTGATTGGTCTTATCAGTAACCTAGAGGAGGAGAATATAAAATAGACTAAAGGTATTTTCCCTCTCAATGATGGTGTTAGCCCCCTATGAATTTTTTGACAATGCAAATAGGGGGCTAGAATGTTTTTTGAGCCTTCAAGGAATGCATCTCCTCCGAAAACACATCATCCTTGAAGCCTCCTGTGCCTTTTCCTTTTGATAAATCCTCACTGCTGTTCTCGGTTTAAAAGCCTCTCTGTTGTGAAGAAGATGCCCAAATGCCCCCATTTTTCCTTTTATATTAGCCCTATTAAACCTCTGTTTTCATCACTTTTTCCCCCCTTCTAATTCCCCTTAAACCCTTCAAATATCCTTTTTTTGGTTTGATATCCCCTTATTCTATCTACCGTTTCCCTCTTTAGCCTTAAAATCCTCTTTTTTGTCTAAAAATCCATATCTTTCCATATGACAGGCTTAGCCCCTTTCAGCTATTCCCTTAACCACTTCCCCTCCATAAGCTCGGGCGCTAAGACCAAGCGCTAATCCAAAGCGCCCATCACATCGGAAAATCAGAGCGGGACATGCTTCCATTGTAAAGCCCAAAGTTCTGATGCGACAGTGTGATAGTCTATCGGCTTTGAGTTGTTTTCCGCCACTGATTGAAATAGATCCAACGGTCTTCGAAAGTTCCTTCACTCTTGCATATCCCTTTCGTCACCCCTCCAATTGCATGCCCACCGTTGATTCACTTTGATCTGACAGCCCTCGCATTTTTTCTCTGATCGCAATCACAAATTTTAAACTGTGCCACCCTCCGTCCCTCCCGATTGCGACCCTCCGACGCGATCCTGGCTGTTGAATCCACAAGAAACAATGGCCAGGATTTGCCCTCATTTCATCATGTACCCCCCGATTGGACTCCTCTGATCCAATCGCAACCATTAAACTCTCATAAATCCGACGGTCCAAATCTAATCGCTCTATCCCCCATTGGATTTAGGTCTCCCCATCGCTCCCCTCCTATTAGATCTCAGCTGTCCATCTCAGCCAGATCGACGGTCCACGAGCTTTCTTCCACCAAACCTCCATTTCACTGCATTTTCACCTGTTTTCCCTATGGCCACTGTCTCCACAGTCGTGCCACTATTCTTCCAGGCCTCACAACATCTCTTCCACCATCCCTGGATTTTATAATTGGTTTATTTTACTATGCAGGGTATATAGAGAGGCCATTACAGCAATGGCTCAGTGAAACAAAAAAAAGGATTTAGCAGATTAAAGCTAGTTAATTGAATATTCGACTCCTAATCCCGCGATCAAAGGATTAATGCACAGTCCAAATAGTAGAAAGAGCACATGAAACGAGCCATATCTTCTCTCAGCATCAGCAATACATTTGCTCAGAATAGTATGCCCTCCAACAGAATTCTCCATGCCTCCTCGAGCTCCCAAAGGCCATCTCACTGACAGAAAGCTTCCAAAGACTATCAGGACAACAGTAATGGAGGTATGGGAGCCCAGCGGACCTTCAGTCACCTTGCTTGCTTCAGAAGACAAAACAGAGAGCCTTACAGCTAGAAAGAAAATTCAAAGAAACATCAGAGGTCAAATCCAACCTGACAAAGACTCCAAACCGGACCACCAAGTATAGTGTAGAGCTATTAAGCGGAGTGGCATGAAATGCCTCCTCCACTCTGTCTTAATAAATCTATTTAATGTATATCACCTACTCCTGCTACCCATTTTTTCCTATAAAGAATCCCAGAGAACATTTTCTAAAGGGTTGGGATAGCGTTATCGCTGTTGTAGTTGTAGGGATTCATTTTTTACTATTAGAAATAGTTTTGGGAGAGGGTAGTAGAGTAGTCTGTAATGTAGTAGGCCGGGAGGAGGAATTTGGGACTGTAATCAGTTATTTAGCTCAGTGTATGTGACTGGTTTTGCATCAATTAATCAAGAAAATTTCACAAGATCCTGGTCTATTAATACGGGTGAATGTTTTCTCTTTACATTGTTTTATATCATTTTTTCATGTTGTTCATTTCTTCTGGTACGCATCAGAAATCTGGCATAGGATTTACCCTCGCATGGTACCTTGTGTTTCTGCTCTCCCTACCTTTAATGTTTTCTGCTGATAGTGAAAGATGAGGGCAGATTCTTATGGTTTAATTAGTGTAGCAGTTGTTATTCACTACTAGCTGATGTGTGAACTCAGAGCTTGCTGCTCAATTGTTCTTGTTTGGGTTCAATCTAGAGGATTTGGCATACCGAGGATTTAGCGTAAGCCCTGTCCACTAGGGTCCTTGTATGACAAATTGACCTTCCCAAGATCCCGTGAGCTGGTGTTGAAGCATTGAAGGTTAAAATCCCTTCTCTGATCTCAGGCCCAGTTTTATGTTTAAATCTTATTTTCTCTCCTTCTAGAGTATGCCGAAGCAGATCTGGAGTTAGATGACCCCTGGTCTGATCTCAAGTTTCCCTTTGTATTTCACCCTTCTCTGCTTATTGTTCCATTCCATCATCTATCTCAAAGATCCTTTAATATAGATGATGTGCCCTATGAAAGCCTTGGCTAGTTGTTTACAACTAATCTCCTTTCATGACTCCATATCCCAATGGATGGCACAGTCTTGACCCACCCTCTTTTGCTGAAACATCCTACTTCTCTACTGCCTTTTTCCCATTACCTTCTCAGTCTATGATCTCATGACCCAAACGATAGCCTCCCAATCATTTTAAACCCCCTTGTGCATCATACCTAGCCTAAAATCACATTTTTAGCTTCAAAGATATATCATTCTTTGTCTTATTGGAAAGATCCCTCTTTGGGTCCAGGAGGGCTAGATCCTAGGGCCCCAAAGTGGTTCTGATGTTGTCTCATCTTTGGTCTGGCCAATCTGGCCAAACGTGGGAGCTCCAACAGATGGTTTTAAATATCTTTTATATTTCCTTAAACCAAATAATAATAGACTAGCTAATTGGATTTGTATTATGAGTAAAGTGGAAAAATGCATTAATCTTTGGTGTCATTGGTGGCTCTCTTTAGGAGGCCAACTAATTCTAGTGAAATCTATTTGTTAGTATGAATCTTTCGTTGTAAAATATCACTTTAGCTACGCATAAAAAATAGCCCTAACATCAATTATGGCTGCAAAACATCTTTAAATATGCAATTATATGATCCAAATAATGTTGCACAAATCCAAATCTAAGCATAAAAGACATTAAGCAGATAAAGTAAAATGTGGCTCCATGCATCCAATAGACAAGACAAGAATAATGTATTTGAAAGAATTTTTGTATTATATTAAAAGGGGGCACCTGAGAGGAAAACAAGAAAGGTGTTTTCTGGTTCTCCTCAATGGTATGGGTTCTTGAAAGTCCTCAGCGTTTCAGATCTAAAATTCCTCTCTCTTATTGTGGTATAAAAACCCAAACAAACATAGAACTCAATGGGAGCTCGCAAGGCAAAAATGGAAAATGGTGACCAAGAGTAGATCCAGAGTGATATAATGCAATGGAGGTGACTAATGAATGGGGAAAACCCTTCTATTTATAAAAAAAATATTAGGGTTATGTAGAACTTGGCGCATGAATAAAATATTATTAATCAAATTCTAGAACCACCCTTTAGGAATATTTTATTATATTTGTTGGAGGGAAAAGGTCTTTTGACTTGGGTCAATTCCTTTATTTATAAACAATAAATAAATAAATGATTTATTTATCATTTTAGGGAGATGGTGGGAATATAATTAAATAAATAATGATTTATTTAATTATTTAAAAATAATTTAGTCAAATTTAACTAGGAATATTATTTAAATAATTATTTAAATAACTTATTCCTAGGAAATAATCAAATAAATAATGATTTATTTAATTAATTTCCTTGTTTTGGGTTAAATATGACCAGGAAATATAAACAAATGTTATTTCACATGGTGAAAGAAATTTTACTTAGGGTAAAATTGGTCTTACATGGTGTACTTGGGTTCATCTAATGATAATAGGTTAGATGACCAAAAAAAATGGTGTGATTGCCCCCATTATAAAGTGTTAGGAGAAAATCGTATGACCGAAGTACGTTGTAAGAACTCAATCACTAGACATCAAGAGAGAAGTCAGAGAGAGAAATGTAAGGTAGTCTAATGTGCTAAAGGACTAGACTTACAGGTGCAACTAGTCTCTAGTTTATGAAGTAGTACATGTGCTAAAGGCGGCGGGGGAGGCATACCTATGCCCATCGAGACAAAGTACAAAAGAATAGGATGTCCAATAAACAAGGAACCGAATTATAAAGTACATGATGGCATAAATACGAACCAGAAAAATAGAATGATGAATCCCACATACATGTTGTGCCTGGAATAACAGTCAGGAATTATACAATAATATTTTAGTACATGAGATAAATACGCCTTCGTCTTTGCCCCCTACACATAGGGAAGGGCTCACAAAATCTGACTGATACATGCAAATCGAAGAGGCGCTACAAGCGGCTGAGGCCAATATCATCAAATGGGAGGAGCTGCATCAAGGGCTGAAATGAAGAAGTCATCCAGGCATGTGAGGGGCTACCTACGAACACACCCTCATCGAGGGTTGGTGTCTTTTAGTGAATCACCAAGAGGCTGCTGTTGCATCAACACCGGATTGTCAGGTGTATATCACGGTCATGCGAAAAAGATCTTGAACTAAGATACGCGCACTCCCTGAACCAGGACTTGGGTAAATGAGGGCGATGTGTCGGCCAGTAGGTCTGCCATAGGTGAGATAGTAAGGGAATCTCAACTAAGGCATGGGGGAAAATAGTAGAGCAACGAACAGATGGACACTGATGATGATAATGAGATGTGGGATACTGAGTAGCGGATGGACGACTTCCCTTGTTAGAGCATAAGGGTCATGAATGGCTTGGCAGAAACTGACACAATATTAGGGAGGATAAGTGACAATGATACAGAAGGCCATAATGTGCAACACGAGAGAGGGACTAAGCGATGAAGGATGAAGGGCTATGGTGGGAAATAAAAAGGGCTCGATATAGATTCCATGACGGATGATGACTCAACTCGGATGCTCTAAAAAAGGGCGACTCGATGGTGCTGCCACACAGAGAAGGTCCAATGGGGGACCATAAAAACATGAGTACAAGATGGTATCTCATGACGAAAATCTACACGAACAAAGCCAAGTAAAGAGGTAAAGTGGTGCCCTAAGTACAAGCGTTGTAAGTGAAGAATTCCGATTGGAATGAGAGATGAAGGGACCCTTCGTGGACAAAATGCGTCTTGGTGAAGTATCCAAACATGAAAAACTAACAGATACCCATGTGAGTGCTCAGTGAGAGCTTTCCAACGGTGCAGATGGTGTGTCAAATAGGGCTACGGTTTGGTTGCAGCGGACGAAAGAAAAATTAGGGGTTTTTCTTCTAATAAGGCATTTTCCCTCCAAAATCATTCATTTGCTTGTGTAGCTGTGGTGAATGTGGAGAGGAGAGAAGGCCCTAAATCTTGTGGCGATCGTAGCGGACAAACCGACCGTTGGAATCGTGATCTGTCAGTTGCAGGTAAGAGGCCTAATCCTACTCTTTGTTTTTGATGGATTCAAAGTTCAGATTAGGGTTTTAAATCTCAGTAACTACTCCTACTTCATCATTACGGTTGGGTCTCACTTTTTGGGGCAAAAGCTGTGACCTGGGACGCAGGTTTTTGCCTGAAAAGTGTGACCTAGCCCAGGATTTGGCCAGAAAGTGCGACCTGTTAGATGGGTGTGGTTTCAGTGCTGTTATGGGCTGAGATTCAGTTTTGGTGTAAGGAAATGCAGTTTTGTTTATCTGTAGACTGACAAAGATGATGGTTTTATGCAGATATGGTAGATATACAGATCAAATGGAGGGAGAGAGACCTAGGTACATTACGGACGGAAATCCGAGCGGGTCAAGGTGTCCGTCGTGCATTGGCTAGATTTGGGGTTCTGAAATTTGTGGAGAACCCTTTGATGAGGGCTGGTGAGCCTTTGTTGGCTCGGATTATCAGTTACTGGGATCTAGAACATGAGGTGTTTATAGTGCAGGGGCACAAGAGGGAGCTGACAGTCCAGGATCTATATTTCCTGACTGGTCTCCCGCCATTGGGGATGGTGGGAAATACACAGCTAGTGTTACCGCGAGGGCGAAACATCATGTAGTTTGTTGAGCGACATTGTCGACCAGGTATCCGAGTCAAAGGGACTCGGAGATCGATTGGGGATCTAGAGAAGTTGGAGATCCGGGGAGTGGCAGCAGCAGTGTTGCGGATTTTGGGCGGCCAGGCGTTCCATCACATCACTGGAGGGCAGATGATGATTGTAGAGAGTGTGTTGGGTGTGACCTACTATGGGTGGGCCCAGATGATGTTGGTGTCAGTGAAACGACAGATGTCGCTATGCAAGCGGCAAGTGAACCATGATTGTGCCTATGGGACGATATTGTGCTCTTTCTTCTTTGAGAAGATCCCGACCTTACGACCTCGTATACAGTTTCCTGATGGAGGTCTGAGAGAGCCCTGGATGCGTCGGTGGGGACGACTACTGTGTAGAGGAGGGGGAGTGGTGGTCGGACGGGTGTTCCGACTAGAGTTCTTCGCCCATTGGGATCAAACTCCATTATACATTGATGACTATCCCTATAGTGGGATGAGTTATTGGGGAGATCTGGACTTGCCGCTTCCGCCTAGTCGGGTGTGGGGGCCCGATGGTAAGTGACAAGCCACTAATCTGTTATGTGCATTTTAGAGTTTGTGACTAGTATTCATGGTACTAATCCTTATATTTTTTGGAATGCAGATATAGCTCCGGTAAAACCGGCCGGATATATGGGACGAACTACAGCAGTAGGAGCTACAGGTGCAATTGGATCAAGGATGGCACAGAACGAGGATGTGGCCACTCTATTGGAGGATATCCATCGTAGATGTGAGGGGCTGCTGACGAGTGTGTCGGAGCATGGTTGGCAGGATTTAGATGACCAGTACATAGAGTTATGTATTGGGATACCCTTGGAATGGCGAGGTATCATGTGACACATGGCGATGGCCAGTCATACTGTGTGTGATATATGAGCTGCGGGAGCAGAGCCGTTGGCTCGGGATCCTCCAGAGAGTGATTAGATGTAGGGCAGGTGGTGCCCCTCAGCGTCTATGTAGGGGCAAGTGGTGCCCCCAATTTTTGTATTTTTGTTTTTTGTAACATGCTATGGGCATGTCATATGTTTCAGAGTAGATGGACTCTAAAAACACATGTTATATGATATATATGATTTATATACATTTTTTTGATGATGTTAAATGTTATTGTCTTGTGTGTGATAAATGCCAGTCTAGAACATGATTTGCGATTTGATCTACATAGTGATTTTGACTTCTAGGGATATGGTTGAAAGTAATGAATCTAAATTCACGTATCAAAAGTTCCACTCATAAATCTTGTCTAAATAGGATAGGGTTATGCACACGATAGACACCATTAATTTGTAAGACAATAAGCAGGGAATCTAAATGACCGTGCAGATGGAGGATGCGATGAGAGAGGGCATCGGCTAAGAGACCACGTATTGCATCATATTCGGCCTAATTATTGGTGGTATTACCAATGCAGACCCCATTTTCAAGAACCAAGGTATGCAAGGGGGTAAAGATGGCCCATTCTGCCGAAGTGAGATTCCGGGAATAGCGACTTGCCCCATCGGCATAGCCAAGATAATGTGTGGATGAGAGGGCCAGTGGAATAGTGTCACAAGACAAGAAATGGGAGGGATGAGAAGAAGGATGGTAGCATGAGTAGAGGGTAGATATCCACTGACGACTATGGGAGGTAGCAGTCTAGGTAGAAAGTCTAGGACTCATATATCGATGAGAGGGAGATGAATGAGAATTATGGGATGAAGAGCGTGAACTCAGGCTGCGAAGAACATCATAGATACGGATGGTATGATCGTGATTATGGGAGGAAATGGAAAGGTCAAGGAAACCACATGACTCTACAAAGTTACCTAAATCATTAGTATGGGAAGAGAGGCGCAGATACGGGTCAACACGGGGAATGACAGAAGAACAGGTAAAAATATGGTCAAAGCATGAAGAGCCTGAGAATGTGGCTGAATGAGAATAAAGCAAAATAGATGGAGTGGATTCAGAGGGAATGTACTCTGAGAGTCGTGTGGATGATGATAGGTATAGGAGGGGAGCAGCGGGTTCCGACATCTCAACATCAGTGGGAGGAATTTCAATGGTAGTAGGGGGATCCTCGAGTAGACCGGACACATATTGAGCAAGGATGGGAGAGGCGGATTGGTTTTGTTCAACTTCGTACTCATGAATGACCTCTAAAGAGGCTTAGTAATGCGTGAGGTGAGGAAAATGGTGAGAATAATGGCCATGGACGCCACACAGAGCACAGGTTTTGTTGGTGCGAAGATTCTTTGGGTTCTTGGCTGCGGATGAGGAAGAAACAGAGGTTTCAGGGACCGTAGATTCAAGGAACGTGACTTTAACCATGGGTTGGATACGGGGCTACTCAGGACAAGTATGGGTGGGATGAACAATGCCATCACACAAGGCACAAGGCTTGGCGGGTGGGGGAGGGGTAGGGTTGGGTGTGGTGGCCTTGTCTTTGGATGCCCCCTTGCGAGTTTTTCTTTTCTTGCCTGAAGCTGTCGCAGCATGAGGAGGGTCCTGCGGAGGGGCTAGGGGCATTGTAGCGGTGGAAGGAGCGAAGGGAATCGGTTTCACTGGTGCCACAGCAATGTATGGTTTGGGGTGGCCCGATGGGGTCTCGGCTGGAGGAGTAAGATACCATATTGGTATTCCCAAGGTTAAATTAGGGAGGGAAAGGGTGGCCATGACGGGAACCGAATAGACACCGGGGGGGGGGACTAAGGAAAGGTATCTGACCGACGTGGTAATGACCAGGAGGGACAAATCCCATATGGTGGAGACCTGAGGGAACCGACTCAGGAGGGTAGGGAGGTTCCTGAGTGCAAGGTGGATGGGAAGGTCCAGGAAAAGATGGTTCGATCGACTGAAGCGAAGGGCTAGGAGCAGGTGGCGGTGGGCGAGATGGAGGTTGCTGACTAGACAAAGCAGGCTGTGGAAGGCTAGCTTGAGATGATTGCATAATGCAAACATTCGCTAAGCTGGGATCAGAGATAGGAGGAGGGGGAGGACCGGGGAAAGTTCTAAGCAAAGAGGAGTCTTCGTAGATGCCAGGGGAAACACTGGTCAAAAAATCAACAGTTTGCTTATTGGTGACAGTAGAGATGGTGGACTCAGGGGAGGTCTGAGATTTTGGTTCATGGTACGTCAACTGGTCAATGGTGACAATATTGCCATTATGAGGGAAGAACATCTTGCGGTGGACTACGGATGGGATGGCCGACATGGCATAGGTGTAACTACGGCCCAAAAGAATGTTGTAGTCAAGAGGGGCGTCGATAACTTCAACGTTGACACAAACAGTCTTGCCTGCAAGGGTGATAGGACAGTTACAGAATAGGCCAATGGGCTGGGAGGCGTGGCCATCCCATGCACAAAGGGTGATTATGGAAGGCGCCAGCTCAGGAGATCCGAGTTGTTTCAAAACCGAAGTGGACATCACACAGGTAGATGCCCCCTCATCAATAATACATTGAGCGACATTGGCATTTCTGATTTTGACTCAGATTTGGAAAGAAACAGAAGCAAGAAGAGGGGGATGGTCTGACTGGCGGGCGTCGAAAACAATCAATTAGTCATCATAAATATATATAGCACCCACGACAGATAGTAGAGCCTTCTTTTGAGAAGGACATGACTAGAGGAGTTCCAGTGTTGAAATGGCAGCAGGAGATTGTTCCAGATCATCTACTATGTTGTATGAATGGGCAGCCCGACCAGAGGCAGGATTGCGGCGTAATAGGCCCTTAGGAGTCTTGGTATGACCCTCAGCTTTGAGCGGAGGGATTTGCAAGGGACCATTGGGTGTCGACAGAGGCTCGGTAGGACCTGAAGATGGGGACTTGAAGACAGACGGAACGGGAGGCGTGGAATACTGACGGGACCGAGTTTGAAGGTTGAGGTCGACAGTGAGAGGTTGGTCAGAGGCCATCATGAGAATCTGGTAATCGGAGGAACTAGAAGGGGAAGGTTGAGTGGTTACCGGGGCATGAGGTGGTTGAGTGGCTACGAATCCTTGTTGAGGGAAAGGATCGGTAAACATAGCGGGTTGAGAAGTAGCTGGATTGGGAGAGACAGTAGGGGAGGAGTGTTGTCCCCGCATGGTGGCCTGGGACTCCCACATCTGCCGCATTTGTGGTAATAAGGGACAATCGTGAGTGTAATGACCATAAACACTGCAACACGAACAAGGCTTATTGCTGCGAAGCGGCCTGTCTGGCTTGGGCTGAGGGCCCTGTGGCTGGCTGGCAGTGGTAGAGTCAATACTGGAAGGATTAGATCCACAATTACTAGAAGCGGATTGATTGCCTTTCCTCTTTCTTTGAGAAGGAAGAAGATTAGTTGCCCCCTACTGCGCAAATACTTGCCCTGGAGGGGGTAGTAAGTGCGGTTGCGGGGGTGGAGAAGGCAAGGGAGTGGGAGGTCCAAATACTGGAGGAGTTGGGACACCACGTTGTGGGTACGAATAAGGGGTAGGATGGGCAACATTGAGGCAACCAGGAGTGTGGGAAAAAGGAGGAGGCATGCCGTATCCTGGATACATGATACCTGGAGGGGGGGAAGTGCTGGAGGGGCTAGCCCCTCCTGGAGGGAAACCATAGCCCAGAAGAGGTTGAGCAAAGGTATGTGACAGGGCTCCAATGATACCGTCGGCAGAGTGAGATGCCCCCGAGGCATTAGGGCCACCGGGCTTGGGGAGGTCAGGAAGGACGGTATAAACATAACCAGATTGGGCATAGATAAGGTCATATTTCAAGGTTATTTGGAGGGCGGCTTCTTCGGTTTGGGGAAAATGGGATGCGACATCTTTGCCAATGGGAGGTAAGAGAGAGCGAAGGAACCAGTCCATGGAAACCTGATCTTCAAAGGGGGGAGCGTGACATAGGCTCCGTCTTCATCGCCATTCCTAGACATGAGCAGAAAGGCGGGTCGAAGAGGATTGATGAAAAGAAGTTAAGAGTTCAATACTAGTGTCGTATCAGAGAGGGAGCTGGAAATAAGATAAAAAGGCTTGGGCAATGGTCGCAAGGTGGTATGGGAAGAGGTGGCTTGATCAACATACCATTTAGAAGCTTCGCCGTTAAGCGTGCATTGTAACAATTGAAGATGGATGGAGTCATCGGTGATGGAATTGGAGGAACACCACATGTGGAAAGATCGAATATGGTTAGAGGGATCTTCACTAACAAGGCCTTTAAACTGGGGAATGTCGGAGGGCAGCTTGGTTGGCATAGCAGGCCAACTGACATTGTGGCGGATAGGATCATTAATCAGCTGATTGAAGTCGGGGAGACTGAGGCCGGCCATATAAGGGAGCAAAGGGGTAGTCGAGGTAGGTCCCTTAGTGGTTCCACTAGAAACAAACCCAGTAGTAGAATTGGGGTTGCTGCTGGTAGTAGGCCCTGAAGTAGACATGGTGAAAGTAACAAGGGGAGAACCAGGAGTAGGGGGAGAACCCGAACAATCAGAAGAAGAGTCGGAGTGCGGACTCAGGGGAGGACTTACTCGATGACGATGGGAAGGAGGAAGTCGACCAACCGGAAACTGAGGGTGAAGGCCAAGAATTCTCTGGGACAAATGCCTTGGGGTCGCAATGATGACAGGAAGAAGAAAAACTGACAAGGGCAGGGAGAGGCAAAATCAAGTGAGGTCAATGTCGAAACAAGGGCAGAGAGGTGCAGTGTCAATTGATTGTAAAGTATTTGCCAGGTGGTGTTAACCAGGCTCTTCTTCACTTAGGGTCAGTGTGTGGTGTGCGTTAATTTTAATTGTTTAAACCCAGATGTTTTGAGAGTAAAAGAAAAAGTGTGATGTGTAACTGAAAATAAATCTACAGTAATTAAGAGTGAAAGAACAGAAAATTAATAGCTAACAATGCATCAATATAACCCAGGAAGGCGGGTCTCTCAAAACTAATCTAAAAGAGGGAAAAAACTAAGAAAAGCACGCGAAAAAGAGGCCAATAGATCGAAGGTCGGGAGGGACAGGGATCTACAGGAGAAATCTGCTGAAAAGAGGTGGAGAGAACAACAAGGAGGCAGAGGAAAGGTTGCTACTAAAAAGGAGGAGATCAGTTAAACATAGAAGGGACAATGAGGTGGCCTTATAAATGAACCCAAACAAAACTATATGAGGTGATTTGAAAGGGATAATATCTGATCTAAAGGGATCTGAAAATGAGGTATCAGATCTGAAAGAAAAGAGGCTGAAACTCTGGAAATTTAGACTTCTGAAACAACAAAAACTCTCCCACAAAAATTCGAGGGTACTAAAGCCCTAAGGGGCAAGATTCCCGCTTAGTTGAATGAAACAGATCAGAAAAAGGTCTAAACGGGTGGGGACAGAGGCTGGAAAACCTTGACAGAAGTTTCAGACAAACCCAGAAAAAGTGCTGGAAAATTGCAGAAAAAAGTGCAGGTCGCAGGTTCTGACCTGTTTTTAGTCCAAGTCACAGATTTTGGGCAGAAAAGTGCGACCTCAAGGCCAGGTCACAGTTTTTGGGCTGATAAGTGCGACCTGCAGATCCGGGTCTCTCGGCGGCAGATTTCAGAAAAATTTGTCGTCTCAGCTGCGGCTGATGTCTGTCACTTGCGCAATAAGGCCAGATACACACGAAAGTTAAAAATTTGACTGTTTGAGGGTTTTAGAGGTGGGAAGCACCATAAAAATAGGAAAAACATAAAATGGAAGAGAAACCCTAGGGTCTGAAACAGATGGATATGCAGGAATATATAAATGGCAGCGGTCGCAAAAGAAAACCCGTGTGGAGTCGCCAATTGTTAGTATGAATCTTTCGTCATAAAATATCACTTTAGCTACGCATAAAAAATAGCCCTAACATCAATTATGGCTACAAAAGATCTTTAAATCTGCAATTAGATGATCCAAATAATGTTGCACAAATCCAGATCTAAGCATAAAAGACATTAAGTAGATAAAGTAACATGTGGCTCCATGCATCCAATAAACAAGACAAGAACAGTGTATTTGAAAGAATTTTTGTATTATATTAAAAGGGGGCACCTGAGAGGAAAACAAGAAAGGTGTTTTTTGGTTCTCCTCAATGGGATGGGTTCTTGAAAGTCCTCAGCACTTCAGATCTAAAATTCCTCTCTCTTATTGTGGTAGAGAAACCCAAACAAACATAGAACTCAATGGGAGCTCGCAAGGCAAAAATGGAAAATGGTGACCAAGAGTAGATCCAGAGTGATCTAATGCAATGGAGGTGACTAATGAATGGGGAAAACCCTTCTATTTATAAAAAAATATTAGGGTTATCTAGAACTTGGCGCATGAATAAAATATTATTAATCAAATTCTAGAACCACCCTTTAGGAATATTTTATTATATTTGTTGGAGGGAAAAGGTCTTTTGACTTGGGTCAATTCCTTTATTTAGAAACAATAAATAAATAAATGATTTATTTATTATTTTAGGGAGATGGTGGGAATATAATTAAATAAATAATGATTTATTTAATTATTTAAAAATGATTTAGTCAAATTTAACTAGAAATATTATTTAAATAATGATTTAAATAACTTATTCCTCGGAAATAATCAAATAAATAATGATTTATTTAATTAATTTCCTTGTTTTGGGTTAAATATGACCAGGAAATATAAACAAATGTTATTTCACATGGTGAAAGCAATTTTACTTAGGGTAAAATTGGTCTTACATGGTGTACTTGGGTTCATCTAATGATAATAGGTTAGATGACCAAAAAAATGGTGTAACACTATTATAGAGATAATTCCTATTCTTTGGCTAACCTTATTCGAAATTCCAAAAAAAAATAATATTAATAAGAAAATTCAATGCTTAGATTTTATGGAATAATAAGAATAAAAAAATAGATATGTCTCAAGTGAAGTGGAAAAGATAGGAAACTCCAAAAGAAATTGGAGGCTAGGGCTTGAGAAATATGGAGTTTTTTTCTTTATCTCTTACTGCAAAAACTGGATGGTGGATGCTTTTTGAAAACAACTCGTGGAGCTCGATCATGACGTTAAAATACCTAAAGGATAAGTTGATGGGGTTATGGTTAATGAAAAAATCAAAATTTAATAGGGTTGAGTCAATAATTTGGAGAAATGTGGTCTGAGGGATACAATTTATGGAAAAATGGATCACATGGAAAATTAGTAATGGCATGAATGTATTAATTGGGTGATATTTATGGATTAGGTGTGATGGTAGGCACATATTTTTTGCATATCTAGTAGAATTTATAAATTCTCATGGTGTTTATTATATTGTGGGTGTGGCTAGAGACGATCACACAGATGTTGATAATCAATTCTAGCATTTTTCTCAAGATTTACAAATGCTTCCATTTTTTATAGGTGAATGGAATATTTTTTGATGACTTTGGGAAAAGAAAGTATTTTTTAAAATAGAGATGAATAGGATAGTCTTTCTTGGTCTAGATATAAGCAATGTGTGGTTATTTCGATAGAGTAGGGATACAATGCTTTGATTCAACAAAATATTACCTGTGAATCAAAATGGTTTTTTAATTTAGTTTGGAAGGGTCAAGGATCCCTGAAATATGATCTTTTTATATGGCTTCTCCTTCAAAGGAAAATTCTCACATAGTTTGTTTTAGCAAAAAACGGATGGGAAGGCCTTGGATTTTTTGTTTTATGTTGTTAGAATAGTGAATCTATTGACCATTTTTTTCCCTTTTCTGAAGAATATTTGGAAAGAGGTTTTATCAGCTCTAAAGATAAAAAGTTGGATCTTATGGAGCTCTATTGAAGAAATGTTGTGGCTTTGGGTTTAGAGATTTATCTTGTCCACTTTTAAATTTATCTTTGTTTTTGTGATGTGGAGCATTTGGTTAGGGAGAAATAGATTTCTCTTTCATAATGATGTTGTATGCTCAACAATAATTGCATATAATTCTAGAGTTTATTTTCTAAAATAGGTCAAGCCCTCGAAATGGAAGAAGACAAGAATTATAAGGGAGTTTGCGTTATCTAAAGGAAATGTATGGGGTTTCTTTGATGATGCCTGTCACAGGGGGAATCGTGCGGCTGGTATTGTCAGTATATTCCCTCAAAATGTGGTTCTAAAATGTAGGGAACTGGAAATGGTGTTTTTTTCTAAGTTGATTGCTCTATGGTGTTCTTTGCGATTAGCTTTTTTGAAGAAGATGAATTTTTTTAAACTGATTGGTGATTCCAAAATAATATTGGACTATTTCAATGGAAATTTCCTTAAGTTGGAACCATGGAAAAGGAAGATCCAACAATTCCAATAATAGTTTGAAATCTTCAAATACTTCACTATTACATGGAGAATAATGTTCTAGCAAATCTACTCTCAAAGGAAGCTTTCATTTTGGATGTTTGAATTTGTACCTATTGAGAATTGCATAATGATGTTGGAATTTGTATCTATTAAATCTTTTTTTTCCCATGGAAACTTAGTATCTCTTCTTTATGCATGACTGAAGCATATTTTAGATTCTAAGATAAAAAATTTTTTAAGAAATCAAGTGAGTTTCTATGCAACCAAGATACTGCACTTTTTTATTTCTATTCTAGAAGTATCAAAAGGTGTGTTTTTTATTTTGATTTTTTTTTTCTTTTACTTGGAAAACTTGTGAAAACGTAAAGAAAATTTCAGTGAAGGGTTCCATGTTCAATCCTCTGGATACCTGACTTATGTGTTGTTCATGGAAACAAGACGATGCATATAAAAATGATAGTGGTGGTGGTTGGAACCAACCCCATTTTATATGAATTTAAAACTAACTTAATTACCAATTTCTATAATAAAATAAATAAATAACGAATTTTAACAAAATCAATATTTATAATAAATTAAATTGAGTAAATAGTTTTTTTTTGGGTATCAATAGGAATCGACCGCTGGATTGGTCTCATACTCTTGTGACACAAGATCGATTCCAACCACTAACACTATAACCTCTATATACTTATGTATGTCCCTTCCACAAGCATAGGTAGATCAAGAAGATTTGAACTTCAAACCTCTTCACAAATAACACTTCATTTTTATGACCATCAACAACTCAACTAAACCGCCTCCCAAAACTAATAAAATAATAGTATTTTCAAAAAAAATTATTCTCATTATTTTTCAACACGTTCTAAACTATAAGAAGAAAAAAAGAAACTTAATAATCCCTTGTACTCTAAACCACGTCACGTCACTTTTATAAAAAAATTATACGTATCACGCATATTTGGATTTTGGATCTTTATCTTTGTTTTAAGTGAGGATCACCATAAGAGAGTGTGATGGGAAAAGAAAGTTTCCGATCGCACTTCCCTGTAAAGATGAAGACGAGTTATGAGAACGAAGGTTTGTTTTAGGTGGTCACAAGATAGAAAAAATCAAGGGATTTATTTCTGGGGATGGTTTGAAAAGTATGCATGATTAATTTGATTTTAGGATATATATTCATATAAAATTAAAAAAATTAGTATGGGAATGAGGAATTTGTTCTAAAAAGTATTATGGGAATGAGGAATTTTTTCTAAGTAGTCACAAGATAGGCAAATGAGAAAATTTGTTTTCAATAATGCTAAAGAAGTATTTATAATTTTAGTAACATAATTTATGTATTGCTTTTAAAATAAATACTCATGCCAAATCATAAAAAATATATTAATGAAGTTAATGTTGAAGTTTGACATTTATATGTGTTTAAGTATGTTGATATCTTGTGTATTTTATAAGAATTTTGAGTATCCAAAGAATGTTTTAATTTTTTTAGTTGATAATATTAAGTTTGCATAAGCTCACAAGATGATTAATTTATTTTTTAGAATTGAATCTGGTTGTTAACCCATTAATTTCCTTTAGAATTGGAGTTGATTACAATGAAGGGTGTAAATGTTATTAATTAATCTACTTATAGTCGGTATTTAAATTGAACGACACGTGGAATTTTATAATCTAACGAAGACCTCCAAGGGGTATTAAATTGAGTTACAATTTAATGTTTATGAGGTTTTTGAATTTTAAACATAGGTGTTGTAATGATTTTTTTGAACCACTGGTACACTTAGGAAATAAGGAAGATATTCTTGAGCTAGATTAAATAACCATATCTTCTTTATCTGAATTTTTGATGTGACTCTTACTAACATGATCATTTAAACGAAGATAGTTATAGGTAAATACCTACTCCATTTATGTGGAAACTTGGATTGGTGAATGTAGATCAAGAGATAAAATCCTATGCCATGATTGGCACACTTTGTCCCTTTTTCCACACCTCTCTTGAGAAGTATTTACATGTATTCCCTTGGACTACATAGAGGCGGGGATTTGCATCTTTTGTGTTGGCATTTGTGTATGAAAATATTATCCACTCTATTCATTCAACATATTTTAGTGTATGAAATCGAAGGAGCAAGAACAAGAGGTGCATTCATCTCCTTAACAATGGTATAACTCAAAAGAAAGGATTGAGTTTATTGCATAGGTAGAGCTTTTTGATTAGATTCATTCTCATGGAAAAACTTGCACACAAGAAACCCACAACTAAAATAGAAAAATGAATAGTTGTTGTCATTCAAAATTTAGTGGCATTCAACTCTTAAGGATCTAGGTTAAAAGACAAAGCAAAACCATTGAAGAGTTATGTTAACTTGTTGATAGGTGGTTATAAATTATATGCATTGTAAATGAATATTATATTGTTTTATTGACATACAAAATGAATTGAATAAATCATTAATTGTTCATTGCTCAAAGGATTTAGAGGCATAATTTAAAATCAATGGGACTAGAGAATGAGGCCCTGTTCTCAAATATGAGGTGCATCATTAGGGGAATTTTGAGGTCTAAAATGGGCCTCATAAGAAAAATGTACAACACAAATAAACTTTATAACAACCAATAGGATTCAAGATCATGATGTCATCCATAATGGATGATTCACCATTTTTGGAGTAAAAAAGTAAAAATATTAAAAAATAATAAAATAATAAAACTACTTTTTCAACTCGTATTTTAAACTTATCTCCCAAAAATTTTACTCAAATTACGAGCGGGAGTACTCGTTGGATGTGGCATTTAATTCCTCGTCCAAGGAGTACCCATGTTGCATACTTTCGATGAACTCTTCTACACGAAAAATGAGAAATACATAAAAAACGTGATTGTAATCACGTTTTTTTTTTTTTATGTATTTCTCATTTTTCGTGTAGTAGGACCCATCCAAAGTATGCAACATGGGTACTCCTTGGATGGGGAATTAAATTCCGCATCCAACGAGTACTCCCACTCGAAATTTGAGTAAACAATTTGGGAGATAAGTTGAAAATATGAATTGAAAAAGTAGTTTTTTCATTTTTCCCTCTAAAATTTGATGATGTCATCAAATCTTATTAGATTTTTTCCACTGTTATTTTCATTTTAGACCTCAAAATTCCCCTAATGGCCATCCCTACTAAAATCTTGTGTGATGTCATTTCCTTTACCAAATCTCACTACTGTTAGTTTTTGTTTTCTCTACAAATGCTTACATCTTGCTAGGGATGAACTTCAAGTGTTGTGGAGTTGATATGAAATCTTAGACTCTTGTTGTAGCGTTGAATATTTTCATTAAATGACATTTGGAGAGCTTATTGAATGTGGATATGTATCCTCAAGGTTTGTATTACAAGAGACACACTTTTTATAAATTTAGTTATGTATTGTAGCAATTCACACCTTCTACATGGATGAATATTGATTGCTTGGAATTGTAATTTGGCCATCCTACAAAGGAGCACTGAGCATGAGAACGAATGGTGCTTGGCCCTAGGAGCATCAATACCATATGGGAACACAAGTGGAAGTTGAGTGATTGGATTGAGGGAAACTTTCTTTTGGGGTGGGGGGGGGGGGGGACATTGGACATTAGGATCTTTTCCTTGAGAGCATGCAACCTTGTTATGATGAGTGCCTAATATGTGTAAGATTAATTTGGACATTAATCCACATGGGAGGAGGTGTCCAACCACGTAGTGACATGTGTACTCTCTTGGTGGTGGAGTTCTTGACTTGTGGACCTACTCTGATGGCTTTAATTAGGTTTCTTATACTAGGCATAGTCCATTTTTTATTGTTGGCCTCCTTCACCCACTTCTATATAAGGGGAGAAGAGAGTGTTTTTCATTAATTAATATTGAAGTGCATATGTGTAATATTGATTAAATATATATTCTTTTCTGATGCATGAGTGATATGGTTAATTAGAGGAAATTTGAGGTCCAAAATAGGCCCCAAAGTAAATAATATACTGAAAAAATCAACTTTAAAAGCTCCAATTAGATTTAACATGATGACGTCATCCTTATGAAAAAAATATTATTCAAGGACAAAGAAGAAATATATTTTTTTAAATAATGCTTTTGATTTATCTCCTTATAGGTTTACTCAAATGTCAAGTGTAAGTACTTGTGTTGGATACGAAATAATTTTTGTATCCAACGTGTACCCACTTCCAATACTTTTGAGTGGATCCATATGAAGAAAAATTGAAAATACATGAAAAAAAAAATTCTTTCAAGAAACATGATTTCCCCCATACAAGTAAATCCTCTAAGAAGTGTCCCTGGAGAACTACGATTTGTCTTGAAGTCATTGTTTGAGCTAGAATAAAGGCTCATGGGATGCAATCCTAGAGCAATATCTGTAGAGCTTGATGAAAAGTAGGGCTTGCATGATGCATATTTGGTGAATCTCCCTGGGAGCTTGTGGGATGCAAGTGGGGATCCAATGGTGAACTTTTTGTTGTTGATGTTAGCTTATTGCGAAGTCTTCATTGTGTTAGGCTAGATAGCTTGATGAAATGCATTGCTAGACCCTTTTATTGCTAGTTAGGGGTTGTTGTCGGTTGTGGATTCCCTGGTTAGGTTTTGTGAAGCAATTAGAGAGTGCTTACTTATCATGAGTTTAATGCAATTTTTGTATTGACTTGGGATGAGTTTTGGTATTGAATTTTATATTCATTTGTGTAATATATGAAGTGTACTACTATTTTCCAAAAAATATATTTTATGGTTTTCAAAATTAGACATTGGTTTCTCATTTTTATAGGTAGTTTCTTGGTTGTTTTATGAGCTAATTTGTTGGGACAATGAAATTGAAATTTTATATGTTTTGGCATGCCCACATGAAACTAGAAAAAAAATTTAATGTTTTTTCACAATTTCTATGAGAAAATTGATTTTTGAATATGTGTGTTGGTTGAGACTTTGTCTTAAGGTAAATAATACTCATCTCTCCTTTAACTATATTTTAGTCTCTAGCTTCTTGTGCTTGCATACTAAAATAGTTGGACAAAATTGACGTAGTTGTTGTTTTAATAAATCATTCAGATTTATTCATTAGATTGGAAGTTCTATGAATTAGATATAGGGAACCTCAATTTTGTAAGTGTTTTAACATATAAATGTTTATCATTTCCATAATCGCAATCTCAACCTCATGGATATTTGAGAGGATAAAGCCATTAATAATTTCAATCATACTATTAACCCCAAATATATGAATCCAATTGACAAGAGCTAGTTCAAGATAACTACTTAGAAAACATTACCTACAATAAGACCCTACGACCCATGACCAAGGACTTCCATAGAGAATATCTCAATCTCTATATCTACAATGTCCACCCTATTAAGCGCATGCCTATGAATACATAATCAAATACAAGCAGTTGTGTAAATATAAGAGCGTTATCTTCCTAAAGATCAATTTTCCTTAGAAATGGACACCATATGAAAAAAAACATGATACTAAGCTAATAACTCACCTGGAAAGAGGCTAAAATTCCTCAACAAGTTTAGAAGGGCGATTGTCAACTTCACAATCTTATTTTTTAATATGACAATTATAGATTCAATTGAAGACATTAATATGCTAGCCTTAAAAAGGGTCATGCAGAGTGTAGTCATGCAAAGTGCGGTTTCATAATAGTGGTGCTTTGGCCTTAACACATGGTAGATAGTGAACACTTCATTAACCACAAAGTCAAAACCAGGTTGTATTTATAAAGGTTTTGAGAGATGTGACTTTCTAAAAACACCTTCAACATAATAATACGAAACATAGCATAGCTGCAAAAGCCCAATGTTTTGAATAAGATTTTAGAGAGAAAGATTCATATGCGTTTGATCTAAGACTTTTGTGATCCATAATGTAAATGAAAATGTCTTTCAGATTAATCACATCATTAAGATAGTTGGTGAAAAACAGTATTCTTCTTATTCAAAGCTAAGATAGATTAGAAGATTCAACATTGGTGGACTTTCCCGAGAAAAAACGAAATTTCACTTTATCAAAGTTTTAGCACCGACTCTTCAAAACAAAACAAAATTAATGAGAGGAATGAAGTAAAGCCCCAAATATTACGTTTAATGTTTTACTCAAACATCAATGTTTATATAGATACATGTTTACCTTTAAAGTGATGAGTTAATATTTACTCATACAAATAATTGAAAGAATTATTATTATAAAAATAATGTAAGTGCAAATTTCAATCGGTGTAAAGTGTAAAGCTTTATAACATTAAAGCTTTAAACACCTATATAATAGGTTTATTAATTTAAATAAATAATAAAATAATTTATCTAATTTACTTTTTAAATAAATTAAATTCATTAATATTGGGAAGTTTCCATCTTGCAGATGGTTCAGGCTCTTCATATTCTAATTCAGAAGCATTTAAAACTCTACTAGAAGTAATAGCAAAGATATCCCGAAGGGAATTTTTTTGGGTTGATTCTTTATTAGACAATTCACAGAAAGAAACAGATCTGCATGTTGATTCCATTTTAAAGAGTGGTATAATGAGTACTGACCTTTTGCGTCCAGGGACTTCTGAACTTAGAAAAAGTTCTTCTCTGGCTCTGATACCAATTTTACGTAGGGGCTTCTCAGACGAAGCTTGCAATAGCAACAACAGGCTGATAGGCCTTGTTGAGTCTCTTCTTTGTCTTTGTTCTCTTATGACCTTTTACATGAACTCATACACGAACCTACTTTGCACCATCTCGCACTAGCGGCCTTCACATAGCTTCCCTCACCTTCAACGGCCTTGGCGTCCCTAGGAGCTTTCGCGAACCTCTAACGCACTTCAAGCGAAAATAAGAGAGACATATACTACCTCAACAGACAATATATAAGCTCAATGTAGTACTCAATGCGGAAAATGACACTCTTTTATATTAATATGGAATTTTGAGATTATAGATCTGAATACAAAGTATTCTTTCCTGAGACTGACTGTGCTAGATTTTATCAGTCTGAACTTCCCAGTAAATGAGAGATTTTTTTGAAGGCTTCCTGGCTAAAACACAGACTCAGTCTAAAAATTTATAACGCACATACAGACTTACAGACCGACTATAGATCTGGCCACTTTAGGTTCTCATCAATGCCGAGCACACTGATGCGCAAGCTTCTTAGATCTTTATAGACTTAGAGACTGAAGGTCTTCTTTGTGATGAAAGAAGATTAGACAGAATGTCTGCAGATGCAGAGCAAGAAGAGAGAAATCTATGTCTCTGACTCAAAACACATAAGACTTCTAAACTCTAAGAACTCTCAAAAATTTTACCACCGATGCCGAATGAATGAGCCTTGCCCTCTTTAAATAAGAAGAGAGGGGGGACAACCAATCAATTCAGATCTAATAAGATCTAAGACGTGGAAATGGAATCATTGTTTTCGGGTAATGCCGAGGCGACATCCGCACAGAGATTCCAACTCCGGACACATACATGTGGGTGATAGAACAAAGTGGATGCCTTTTAAGTACAAAAGGCCTATGAGGAAACTATAACAAGGAATATTTATAATGAGGATACTTTTTACTGGAAAGTCCTCGAGAAATCCGGTCACTTTAATCCCATGACTGGGAGACAATACATAGTGGAAACTTTATTTGAGTGGAGTCCACAAAAACCAATTTTCTAGACTTGGTCTTCAAGGATCTAAATTCCAGGGAATATGTACCTCCAGTATGAAGCATCACTCCATGCCTTTGTGTAGATTCTTCGGATGATCATTGGCTTATTTAACACAACTTGATGTTTAAATTTTGTCATTACCAACCATTCATGATGTTGTGTCATGAAATGGTGTAATATTTCATTTTCATGTAGCTGACAAAGGTCTCTAACATTTTGAAAAGGGGTGTGAAAACATTCTCCAATCCCATTTTCAATGCACCAGTCACACTAATTCTAAAAATAAGACTCATAAAGTACAAGATCAATTGCTGTTCAGTTTACACCATAATCTCCCCACCAATCCTGTAACCAATCACACTGAAGGTTTTGCTACATTATCCAAGTTTCTCCAAACTCAAGTTTGGTGTAGTGGGTTTAATTTCTTCCATATTTTTTTATAAAGTCCCACCATAGCTTCTTATATTCTGAAAAATCATAAACAGTGTCAGGAAAGATTAGTTTAGGATCATTTCCTAGCCATTGATTAAAATTTTTCCATGTCCATTCAGGATTCCTTTTCCTGTTGATGACCAAGTAGTTATGATAGATCCTACATCTATCTCCTCCTTCTGACCATTTTACAGAGATGTCCAGGAAATAATTTTCCAACGACTGTTCTGGTTCATGGGATGCTGACATGCTTTTGGAGTATACCATATCATGAATCCATCTGCTTCCTTTTGGATATACTCTTCGTTCAGGAAATAAATGCATAATATCAGTATGATTTTGTAGATTTGCATCTAGGACCTTAGTATTTCTTAATTTCCATGTCGACTTCCATTCATCTTTGTATTGTTGCGAACTTTGATCTTCTGGAATGGATCTTAAAATTTCTTGTTGATGACTATGATCCCATTCTGTGACAATGACCATGACGTGATCCTGTTGTTATGGCTGGATATATTCTCTGCTCAAGAAATCTGGCAAATAGTTTTCAGAACCTTTGATGTGTTCAACATCAAAGTCAAAATTTGCAAACAAAGCTTGCCATTTGCCAAATTTAGCTTCACCAATATTTTTTATGTCCTTTGTTAGGACCTTTTTTAGAGTAGATGCATCAATTCTTAATCAAAATTTCTTATTGACAAGATGAATTTGAAACTTATCAATAGAGTTCTAGGCTGATTTTACCTCCCTTTCTATGAATGAATATTTTTTCTCTGTTGGGCTCCAAGTCCCAGAGGCAAACTGAAATATTTGTTCTAAATCATCCTTCTTCTGTTTTAAGAATCCTCCCCACCCAATATCACTGGCATCTGTTTCAACAATTTTGAAAGAATTATCATCAGCAACATATAATATTGGAAGGGATTTTACCTTGGCTTTTATTTTTCTGACAACATCTGTATGTGCATCTGACCAAGGAGAAGGTTTTTTTCTTAATCTCTGATTTAACAGAGATCTATCTTTCGCACAATATTGGTAAAAATTGCTAACATAATTTAAACAACCCAAAAATCTCTGGAGCTGGGTTTTGTTACTAATAATAAGAGGGAAATTTAGCCATCTTGGATTGTGTGACCCAAGAATTTTATTGAAGTCTAGAATAATTCAATTTCTTTTTACTGAGGACCATGCCATTCTATTTGACTAGCTTCATAAAGATCTGCATATGTTTTAAGTGATCACGAAGATTTTTAGAAAAGATAATAATGTCATCAATGTATACAAGCAACGAATCTGAATATGGCTTGAAGATAGAATCCATCACTTTCTGAAACTTAGATAGTGCATGCTTTAGGCCAAAGGGCATGACATTCCATTCATAGTGTCCTACTGGCACACTGAAAGAAGTTTTAAATTTATCCTTTTTTGCTATAGAAACCTACCAAAATCATGAATTTAGATCAAATTTGGAGAATATCTTTGCACCAAATATTCTTATCAGCAAATCACCTTTGTGGGCAGGGGCTTCTCATACGAAGTTTGCAACAGCAACAACAGGCTGACAGGCCTTGTTGAGTCTCTTCTCTATCTTTGTTCTCTTATGATCCTTTACACGAACCTACTTTGCACCGTCTCTCTCTAGCGGCCTTCACATGGCTTCCCTCGCCTTCAATGACCTTGGCATCCCTAGGAGCTTTCGCGAACCTCTGACGAAATTCAAGTGAAAATAAGAGAGACAGATACTACCTCAACAGAAAATATATAAGCTCAATACAGTACTCAATGTGGAAAATGATACTTTTTTTATATTAATATCAAATTTTGAGATTACAGATCTGAATACAAAGTATTCTTTCCTGAGATTGACTGTGCTAGCTTTTATCAATCTTAACTTCCCAATAAATGAGAGAACTTGCTGAAGGCTTCCTAGCTAAAACACAGACTCAGTCTAAGAATGTATAACACACATACAGACTTACAGATCGACTATATATCTGGCCACTTTAGGTTCTCATTAGTGCTCAGCACACTGATGCGCAGGTTTCTCAGATCTTTATAGACTTAGAGACTGAAGGTCTTCTTCGTGATGCAAGCAGATCAGACAGAATGTCTACAAATGCAGAGCAGAAAGAGAGAACTCTATGTCTCTAACTCAAAACACACAAGACTTCTAAACTCTAAGAACTCTCAAAATTTCTACCATCGATGCCAAATGAATGAGCCTTACCCTCTTTAAATAAGAAGAGAGGGGGGACAACCAATCAATTCGGATTTGACAAGATATAAGATGTGGAAATGGAATCATTGTTTTTGGGTAACGTCGAGGGGACATCTGCATAGAGATTCCAATTCCGAACTCATACATGTGGGTGACAAAACAAAGTCAATGCCTTTTAAGTACAGAAGGCCCACGAGGAAACTATAACAAGAAATATTTACAATGAGGATACTTTTTATCGGAAAGTCCTCGAGAAAATCGGTCACTTTAATCCTGTGATTGGGAGACAATACATAGTGGAAAATTTATTTGAGTGGAGTCCACGAGAACCACTTTTATAGACTTGGTCTTCAAGGATATAAATTCTAGGGAATCTGTACCTTCGGTATGTAGCATCACTCCATGCCTTTGTGTAGATTCTTTGGATGATCATTGGCTTATTTAACACAACTTGATGTTTAAATTTTGTCACTACCAACCATTCATGATGTTGTGTCATGAAATGGCATAATATTTCATTTTCATGCAGCTGACGAAGGTCTCTAACAGTTTGACAAGGGGTGTGAAAAAATTCTCCGATCCCATTTTCAACGCACCAGTCACACTGATTTTGAAAATAAGACTCATAAAGTACAAGATCGATTGTTGTTCGTTTCACACCATAATATCCCCACCAATATTGTAACCAGTCACACTGAAGGTTCTGCTGCATTATCCAAGTTGCTCCAAACTTAAGTTTGGTGTAGTGGATTTCATTTCTTCCATCTTTGTTTAGCAAGTCCCACCATAGCTTCTTATATCCTGAAAAATCATAAACAGTGTCAGGAAAGATTAGCTCAGGATCATTTCCTGGCCATTGATTAAAATTTGTCCATGTCCAGTCAAGATTCCTTGTCCTGTTGATAACTAAGTAGTTATGACAGATCCTGCATCTATCTCCTCCTTCTGACCATACTACAGAGATGTCCAGGAAATCATTTACCAATGACTATTCTGCTTCATGGGATGCTGACATGCTTTTGGAGTATACCATATCATGAATCCATCTGCTTCCTTTTGGATATACTCTTCATTCAGGAACTAAATGCATAATATTAGTATGATTTTGTAGATTTGCATCTAGGATCTTAGGATTTCTTAATTGCCATGTTAGCTTCCATTCATCTCTGTATTTTTGCCAAATTTGATCTTCTGGAATGGATATTAAAATTTCTCGTTGATGACTTTGATCCCATTCTGTGACAATGACCATGACGTGATCCTGTTGTTCTGGCTGGATATATTCTCTGCTTAATAAATCTGGCAAACAATTTTCAGAACCTTTGATGTGTTCAACATCAAAGTCAAAATTTGCAAACAAAGCTTGCCATCTGGCAAATTTAGCTTCACCAGGTTTTTTTATGTCCTTTGTTAGGACCTTTTTTAGAGCGAATGCATTAGTTCTTAATAGAAATTTCTTATTGAAAAGATGAATTTGAAACTTATCAATAGAGTTCCAGGCTGCTTTTACCTCCCTTTCTATGACTAAATAATTTTTCTCTGTTGGGCTCCGAGTCCCGGAGGAAAACTGAACTATTTGTTATGAATCATCTTTCTTCTGTTTTAAGACTCCTCCCCACCCAATATCACTGGCATCTGTTTCAAAAATTTTGAAAGAATTATCATCAGCAACATATAAGATTTGAAGGGATTTTATCTTGGCTTTTATTTTTCTGACAATATCTATATGTGCATCTAACCAAGGAGAAGAATTTTTTCTTAATCTCTGATTTAACAGAGATCTATCTTTTGCACAATCTTGGTAAAAATTACTAACATACTTTAAACAACCCAAAAATCTCTGGAGCTGGGTTTTGTCAGTAATAATATCCGAGAATTTTCCTACAAATTCCATAGCATGTTTTTGCAGGGAAACTTGGCCATCTTGGATTGTGTGACCCAAGAATTTTATTGAATTCTGGAATAATTCAATCTTCTTGTTACTGAGGACCAGACCATTCTGTTTGACCAGCTTCATAAAGATCTGCATATGTTTGAAGTGATCATGAAGATTTTTAGAAAAGATAAGAATGTCATCAATGTATACAAGCAACCAATCTGAATATGGCTTGAAGATAGAATCCATCACTTTCTGAAACTTAGATGGTGCATGATTTAGGCCAAAGTGCATGACATTCCATTCACAGTGTCCTGCTGGCACACTGAAAACAGTTTTAAATTTATCCTTTTCTGCTATAGCAACCTACCAAAATCCTAACTTTAGATCAAATTTGGAGAATATATTTGCACCAGATATTCTTGTCAGCAAATCACCTTTGTGGGGGATGGGATATGTATCATTGGCTAGAATTGTATTGAGAGGCTTATAATTTATCACCAGCCCTGGGATGCCTTTGATTTGTTCAGATATTTTGTTGACATAGAATCCATAGCAATTCCAAGGGCTATCAGATTCTCTGATTAATTTCCTATCCAACAACTGATTTATTTCCTTTTCACACAGATCCTTGTATTATTTATTCATAGGAATAGATTTATATTTGCAGGGTCTTCCTATGTATTCTAGTTTATAGGGAAGACTTACAAAATGATGTTTCCTATGCCAAAATGCATTTGGTTCTTCAGAGCAACACTCTGCCTCTATCTTTCTTTTTAATTTAGAGACTTTCTTCCGAATTTCAGGAGTTTTAAGTTGTTCCCCTATATGAATAGTAGACTTTAATTCATTGAGTTCAATCAGCTTTGTTTCAGCTTTCTTTAGCTCTTGCATGACTTGGACCATAGTAGAGATTCTAGGATTTGACACATAAGGCATTTCAATCCTTTTATGGCCTTCATTGGAGGTGGGCACTGTAATGAGGTATCCATCTCTGTTATTCTTCAATTTTACTGACCCATGAGGTTCTATAGCTGCTAGGAAGACATTTCCTAAAATGAAGTCTACAAGAATGTCACCTACTGCAAATTTAAGTTTTATGCAGTGATTTTTAAAGAAGATAGCAGCTTTTGGGACTTCATATTCTAAGGTTTTTTCTCCCAATCCAATTATCTTTCTTGACGCTGAAACCCAATGTCTGGATGGGATAACATTTTTCTTAAATATATTGACATCTGCACCTGAATCTAAGAGGGAAATAAGGGAAAACATCTCACCTTTAATGCAGACATTTACTTGAACATGATGTTGCTGATATTCTATTGCAAGAATATGCATTTCCCTGAATCCTACTGTAGGATCTTTTTTCCCTTCAACAATTTCTACCTATGATTCTGTTTTGGGAGTACTATGTAAAGTGTAATTTGTGCAGTGTCCTGAAACATTTTGTGCCATAGGCTGTTTTCCTTTTTCTAATTGTGAAACTTGAAATTTTAAAGCAGGGATTTCAGATTTTAATAGATGGATCTCTCTGCTCACCTCCCCCAAAGTGAGTGAACGAACTTTATTCTACAGCTGGTCTCTTTGAGATGCTTTGGTATTTTGTTCAAAGGAGGCTTCCACAAAAAGAGGCTTTTTGGTGGCACTTTTGCTTGAAGATGAAACTTGTGACATGAAGGCTTCAAGGAGCTTATTTTTCATGTCACCTTCTTCCATTGCTCTTATTTGTGCAAATATCTTCAACTCATTTTCTTCTGTTTGGGCCATTAAGAATTTTTGCTTTGGCTGTTTCTGTGATGTCTCTAGCGGGTCTTCAAAAGAGATATCACTGGAATAGTCAGATTTAGAATCAGAAGAATAATTACAATTACAGTTATCTGAATCTGAGCAAAAGCATTGTAGGTGTGCATTTAATTCTTCTATTGTAGAATCAGAAGAATAGGATGAGCTGTATGAATTAGAAGAATATTCAGCAATTTTTTTTTGCTGAATCATAAGACTTGGACAATTTTCTATTTTATGATGCGGAGACCCACATTTTTTGCATTTATCTTCAAATTTAGCCGCTGTCTTGCCTCTATTTTGAGGCTGGGACATTTTGCCTATGTTATTTTTAGATTCCTCACTATCTGGACATCTGTTAGCAGTGTGGTCTGTCTTACCACATAACCAGCATGTTATTTGATTCATCTTTTCGAGTTTATGGCTTTCGAGATGAATGTCAGATGGCTTGTAATAATGAGTTCTAGGGACATATTTATAGTATCCCTTTCTTCTGTCATATTTTCGATTAGATATGGAGGAGATCTTTCTTCTGTCATCTTTTCTGCTGGACTTGTATGGTTTCTAAGCTTTCTTGGCTTTTCTTTTAGCCTTCCTCCTCTTAAAAAGAGGATCATCCACTGTTATGCCATATCTGTTGCATATATATTTTCTATCAAGAAGTCTTGATAGCTTTTCTAGAGATTTATTAATTTTTGAGCTAGTGCAGAGACTAACTAATGCTTTGGTAATAACAGAATAAATCTCCCCCCAAGTATATGTTTCAAATGGCAGCTGAAAGAACTCTTGTAGTATAATGTAATCTATAATCTTAGATCCTTGTTTCCATAGCAGATTTTTAGGATCCTTTACTTGAAAAATTCTTTACATCCAATCCCTATGGAAATATTCATATTTGGACATTTTGTTACACTTCAAATTCATCAAGATTATTTCATTCTTGACTGTAATAACAGACTCATTTCCACACCAATGTTCAAGTATCATGGAGGTCAAGGCTCCAATCATATTATTTGTTGGTGTTCCATGAGTATTGAAAATAACATCTCCTACTTCATCCTTTAGGATTTCAGTTTCCATTTTGGCAATCAATGCTGGAGATGTCTCAGTCTCCCACCATCTCAAAAATGTTCTAGTGAAGCATTGTATGAGAGTTTTTCAAGCTTCTACTTCAATATTTCCTCTAAGACACATGAGTTTATATTCTTTAATCATCATATATATCATCTGTCTTATCTGACCCATGCTGAGATTGTCAACATTCCATTCTCTATGAAAATCGGGATAAAAACCATGGGATTAATGAAGCTTACCCATACCACTGAGATCAAGAGCAGAGTACCTTGTAAACTGACTCTCAAGAGGTTCATAGACTGGGAGTTCCCGGGTCTCAGATTCTTGATCTGATTCTTTGAGCAAGGAGGCAAGAGAAACTTTTTCGATTAAATTCTCCTGGGAATATTGGCTAACTGCTTTTGGAAACAACTGTGGGAATCTATCAACAGAGCTGACAGGATTCTGTATCTGGACATTTCTTTTTTGTACAAAAGAAGCTGGTACTGGTTTGTCTAACTTTGATGGATTCAATTTTTCAAAATTATTAGACAACTCAGTAATAAGTCCTTTAGTAGAATGTGCTTCTTGAATAATTTTACATTCTACTTCTTCTATTTTAAATAAGGACTCTTTGGTATAAGACTTCAAAAAAGAAGAATAATACTGAATATCATTCAAAGTATTATTTACATCATTTACAGAGACCTGTATTTTATCAAACTGTTCTTTGACAAAAGTAGTCTTGGAAACATTCATTTCAAGCCCTTTAATGGTTGTGTTAGACTAGTTCAACTGTTCACTGGCTTTTTGTATTCTACCATCAATACCAAGGGCATTGTCATCCTTTTGAACCAGAGGAATAGCCTTTGCAGTGTTTTGGGCTTCCCCTATGATGATTCCTTTGAAAGGAGGAAAAGTAGTAGAGGTCTCAATCTTACTACCATCTAAGGCTCACCAGGAATGATGTGCAGAGGTGGCAGTATCAGTCATCAAGACAACTTCAGATTGTTTATCCCTTTTCCATACATCAAAGGATATCCATGAATTTTTCTTATTCATGTATTCCTTCCATTCTTCAGACAATATGATTTTTTCTTCACTTGTATGCATTAGGCCAAAAGATTCTACCTCAGGATGGGTATAGATGTCCCAATTTAGCATTTCTTTCATCCATAGAGTTGCTACCTTATGTTTCTTACATCCATCCATAAGAGTGAAGAACTTATACATTTCTGTTATTGATGGTTTCTTACAGTCTTTAGGAAGATCTTTGAATCTAGATTTAGGAATCAAACTATTTTTCTATTCAAGGTATCCAATACCATATTTGGGCATATTTGGTGGTCTCATTCTACTGAACATCTCAGTTAACCTCGGGTCTTCATTTTCAAGTGAGGGTAACTCATGCATCATCAGGACATGATCTGACTCATGTGGAAATGGGATTTTAGAATGTTTGGGATTAGGACACGAGTTTACAGATGTAGAAGTTGGGGCTTCACCCGTTCTAGGATGATGGTTCTGTTGAATGACAAGATCAACAAGACTGCAAAGGTTTACTGAGATTTTGCATTCTGGGCAGATGACTTCAACAGAATTGAAGTTTATTATTTCAGCAAATTCAAACAAAGAAATATGTTTACAGGGATTTGAAACTGAACTAGAACAAGTAGTATCTACAATTTGTGGACTTTTATACAAAGAAGAATTTCGGCAAACTTCTTCAATCCTTTTTCTGTCAATTGTAGATCTTCTGGGAAATGATAGAAATGCAGAGGATTGATCTTCTCTAATATTTGCAGAAGTTATATTTTTTGCAGTTGGGACCTTAGTATTTGGAATAACCCAGTGTTTTGGGAAGTTCATATCCTCCCACTTTATAGCCTCATGTTCTACTTTCTGATTCTTTGGATCAGTTAGGACAACAACACTTGTCTTTGAATCATGAATGGGTGTGTGGACAACTGCTGGATACAGGGTGTTTGTATGTCTAAAACATCCTTTAGTTTGAATGGCTATATTATTTATTTCCTTTAACATATCAAATCCAGAGGTCTGGATTTGTAGCTGGAGTATCTTGTCGATTGTTTCATCAAAAGAATAGACTGAAAAATTTAGATAACAATCAAACCAAACAGAGCCATTCGACAAAGGAGCTACAATTCCTCCAATAATAGAATCAGTATATTTGTTGAGTTAAATCTCGAGCTATAGCTAAGACATATATATCTAGCCCTTGATGAGTTAAGGCACTAATTCCTACTCTTTTGCAACCCAAATGCAAATATTGAGTTTTTAACCTCTTCGCTTCTACCTGAAGCTGCACAAAGAAGCGTATTGCTTTTAAGAAAATAAACTAAGTCAGAAATAATTATTCTTTGTCCTGAAGCACTAAACCATTAACAAAATGGGAATAAAATGATATTTTGAGTAAATAATTTATACAATGTGAGAGGGGGCATTCTCTACATTCATGTAAATCCATTTTAAATGTTCTTTTGGGAATACAAATATATTTTAATTTAGCAAGAAGTAAAGCATAACTTAATAAAAACTCAATAAGTTGGAAATAAAATGATATTTTGAGTGAAGGGTTATACAATATGAGGAAGGGTTATCTTCTACATTTACGTGCGGATATTTTAAATGGTTTTGGAATGAAAAGATATTTTAATGCATAAATAAATTAAATGATTTTATAATTTTAATTTAATAAAAAAATTATTATTATTATTATTATTTAGGATAAATTTATATTTAATATGAATTTATATTAATATTTAATTATAATTTTTAATGTATTTTATAATTTTTAATGATATTTTTTTACTAATAAAAAATATTTGTTGTAATGATGAATTTTTTTGCTGTAACGATGGATTTTTATTTACATGGATCAAAATTGATTTGATAATCGAAAATGTTAAATAAAAATATTTAATTTAAATCAAATAGAGAGGAAAAAATATTATAATATTAATAAAAAAATATAATATTTCAATAAAGTAAATAGAAAAATTTAATTATAATATTTAATTTTTTATAATATTTAAATTATTTTGTGATACTTTATAGTAAAAAGGAGATATGTAGGTATAATACATCTAGATTTACTTAGAAAAAAAATAAAAGGTTAAAAGTAATATAGAAATTGAGAGAGATTTTGTAGGGTCCATAAATGCATGTAGACATTTCAATGTTGGGTCAATTAATAATAAAAAAGTAAAAATTAATTCAAACAAGAAAATCCAATTTGTTATATTGTAATTTTAAGATTCATTTTACAATATAAATTAAGTATTATAATCCTATTCTTATGAGCTAATAAATTGAGATGCTTATATCTATCCATTTTTTTAGCCAGGGCTTTCTTAAATTATGGTGGGAAGTAACTTATGGCAAATATGTTATTTACTTGAGTATGAGCTATTTTCAAGAATTTTCTTTTTTGAATTAAAAAAAACATTACACAAATATCTAAAAATCATGCATGAATATTATAACCATATCCATAAATACGATATCTAAAAATCATAAATGAATATCAAAACCATAAGCATAACCATATTTAAATTTAATTAATAAGCATATAAAAACTTGATACTTACGATAAAATTCTTAACCATGCATATTCACCCCCACTTTCCCATGGATATTATTAATTTGTAAATATGTTTTGTTACAATATCATGGGCCAATACCGTGCCTTATCAATATCACATGGCCAAACACCATAACTCATTTCAGAATCAAAATATTTTATAAATATTTTATTTTAACTTAATTTTTATTTTATTTTTAATTAAATTTAAAAGAAAAAAAGTTATATTTTTTAGATTTATTTAAACTCTCTATCCTCACTACTAAAAATATTTTGTGGATATTTCATAGAGATGAAATCAATGTTTTAATAAAATAAAAAAATGAAAATACATTTATATAGAGAGATGTGAAATTTAATAATATCACCGTATATCCATCTTAACTCTAGATCTACCAAAGGCCTAAAGAGATCTAATCTCCTTTCACTCCAAAAATATTTTACACCAAACACATCATATTATAACATTTGTTAGAATGATGTTGTGAATTATAATGATTTATTCCCACCTTTTACCACATTGTTTGTTGGTTACGCTTGTACTTTTGATTATGTTATTTTGTTTGTATTATGCATTTTCGTTTTATTTTTTCTTATCCATTTGGGTGTAGACCAACAAAAAAAAATCGTAAATTTATATATGTCAACTAGTGTAAACCATTTTTTTGATATATTTAATAAATATTGAGCATTAAAATTTATATGATTATAATTTTTAAAGAAAAAATTATCATGGAGTTTAAATAGTTAATTAAGGTAGGAAATACTTTACATGAAAATTTCTCACAATCAATGATCAAGAAATAATGCACCACATGCTTGACAATAGAAATCATGGACCAATAGGATGTTAAACCACATATCAACTCTTATTAATATCAATAAGAATTTTGAACCATATGAACACTCATATGTAGGACATGATTATGACTATTGCATTAATAAATTTTAACATCATACTAAAATAAAATACTAAATGAGCATATTAATCTTAATTTACCACATTCTATTCCAAGTTGAACTTAATCTAGATCCTAGTATCAAAATATCAGGCTAGCTTCCACTTTTAAGAACATCTAAGAATATGATTAAATGAATTATAAGTGGAAAACAAAGAAAGGAGGTGTTAGAACATATCCTCGTCGATGAAAAATGATTGAACTCTTAACATATATCCATGCTTTAGGAACTTGACTTGTGTGAGAGACCTTCAGAAAATTGTCAACAACTTCATTATTTGTATGATAATAAATCACTACAAGGGTTTTATTTGGAGAATATTCTAAGTAAATTACACACGAGTTAATGTGCTCATTCTGTTGGCATTTAATTATATCATTGGTAAGATAAAGACAGTTTAAATATCACACTAGAGATTTTTTTGTATGTTGTTGCTAGAATCAAAAAGTGATATGATTTCATTGTAACCAAAAAGTTCTTGAATTAGGGTTACTACTACTTAATTTTTTTCTTTTTCTAAATGAAATGAAAAGAAATTTTATAATTTTAAATCTATCTAAATGGGAAAATGGCCCTTGTTAACCACAGTTTTTTAGTACCTAATCAAGGGGCCAATTAGACCTTTCTCATTTAAAATGGAAATTCCGTTATCTTTTGCAAAGAAGGATGTTCTATTACTCTCTATAATATATATATATAAGCTAATGAACATAAACGAAAGCATGTAAAATGAGGATGGTATGAAAGTGGGGAAAAAAATGCAACTCATTCAATATTCGGTAATAAAATGTGACTAACTAATAAGATCTAAAAATGTAATCAATAAATAATAAAAACATAATCAATAAATAATAGGGAGAATAGTATTATTACTATTCAAAATGAGCCTGAATCAAACCCTCCCACCTAGCTCTTATTGTGAAATGGTTCAAATTCTAAGAATACTTCCTTGCCACAGAACTAATTAATAATCAATTTGAAAAAAAACATATAATTAGACATATAAAAAGAGGGAGAATAATGCACCAACTCAGGTAAATGGATAATGAGAGAGCCTCATAAATTAATAATAATCCTAAGTCACTCAGAAGAGAAGTGTTTCTTACATGTTATAAAAAGGAAAAACACCATAATAGGAGAAGATTCACGTATCTTAGAATTTTCACATTGATAAGAACAAAGAAAACTAAGTAAAGCTATAAAAGTCATAAGACCAAACAAATGTTTGAAAAAGTATAAAAATGGTACCTAACATCAATCTCTTTATTGATATAGAAATATAACTTGCAATGCTAGTAACAAAATCCTTTGCTTGAATTCATTGGATTTATTTATAATTTGGTTTCTCGCATTTGACCTTCCATCTGTTGACCCTTAAACAACCTAAGATCACTCTTAAGCTCCAAGTTCTCATCTTATTATAAATTTAATCTTCTTCTCTTGATGATTCAACTTGATATGAGAATACTTGCTTCATGATATTAGGAAATTACAATTTTTACTCACGCATGTGAGTCTAAGTCAAGATAAAATACTTCCCGTCACTTGTATTCCTACTTATTCTCCCTTGCTTGTATACTTCTATCACAATGTTGCTTGATGCTATCTTGTCTTTCACTTGGTAGGAACTTGTGTTTTCTTTACATTTTTTGCTCAAATGGGATGATAAATAAAATATTATTTACTCCATCCTTTTTTGGATATAAGGCTTGTTGAGTGATGACTCTTGGTTTGAGTAGGAAATACCTCTTTCATTCCTCCATGTTTTCTTTGGTGCGAGAATGCCTCCTTGATCCTTGTGTTCTGGTGAATTGAATTCGACTTATTAATCTTGTTTTCATCCTCCTTCATTCCTCTTGCATGTGTTAATTATTCATTTAACTAACTCACATGTGATATTTAGAAATGAAATTACATAACATCATCCCAACTTAACACTATTATAATGAGACAAAGGATAAGGATAAAATACTATTTGATCTACTCAATAATCCATTAAATAATTCATAAAAGTAGGATTGGCATACAAATTTAATGACAAGAAATATGTACTTAATTAATAGGAAAGAGTTAACTTAATGAAGAAGGGACTAATGAACTAGAGAAAATTGAGGTTGATTTACCTTTTGCAAATGCGTGGAATCTCTTGATTTCTTGTTGCTAGAGGTATGAACCTTAAACCTCATTTAAAAGTTACAATCAATTAACATTGTCGTTAATAAATATTGTCAACTAGTTAATGATTGATGTCACTATGGAAAATCAAGTATGCAACTAATTGATATGGGAATAAGTAAGGATGCATAGTGTGATTTTTAAATTCGACTTGATATTTATGCAAAGAAAGATAATTTTTGGGTTCTTTGTTTTGATTAAAAATATTGTTAATTTCAATTCAATACTAACATCCATGAATTAGCTATTTCCTTATAGCTAGACAATTTATAGGAAATTAGGTGTGAAAAATATGATTCTACGCTTAGGCTTTTCCTAGCTAACACAAATTGTCTTGTGTCAACTTGAGTCAACTCTCTTACTTATGGCATTTATCAAGAAAACAAAAAGTTCAAAGGTGAATTGTTATGAATGACAAGAATATATGTTAGAAGGCATAGATAATTGTGCCTAAGCTAAAACACTACGAGGATAAGATCTATAGACATGATTATTGATTCAAAGTCTACTCGGAAGGGTGAACTATTGCACTAGAAATTTAAAAGATAAAGATAGATTTCTTGATTTTATGGATTGTTGTAACCTCTTTGGTGATGAATTTTAGTTGGTGGTGATTTTTTTAATTTTATTGGGGTTCGATGTAGGTTTAGAATGAAAACCACATTAGTTTCAAGTTTATGCATTGTGTGTATTTTATGTTTTTTTCACAACTAGTCTCATGTGTGTTTCATATGTGTTGGGAATAAAAGTAGGATCATAGGGAGATAGAGCTATTGGAAAAATAAAATTTTGGTGGTTTTTTTCATTCATTTTCGACAAATTATGGCATATTTTTTTTTCTTTAGGTGGTTTTGTCTCACTTAGTGGTTCAAACCATGGTTTTTTAATTTTGGTTAAGGTGTGAAGGTTGTAATATGTAGACAAAGATCAATGCATTATTATTGATATAGGTAGTTCACCTATAAGAATGTTAATAAAACACTAGACAAAGTTGGATTAGAAGGTTAAGAGCACAATCTACTTGTGTCTCTTACATTCAATATCACCTAATGTTTCAATAAAATCTATAACCAAGGAATTATGGAACAAGTTAGGGGATTGTAGTAGTCTAAGTCCTCGGAAAATCATATTTTCCTTTGGAAGAAGTCATATAACATAAGGATGAATAATGGAGACCAAGTGATGTAGAATTTAAATGCCTTCAATACTATGGTAATTCAATAATTATATGTTGATACTAACATATCTAATGAATTTAAGTTTTTAGTTTATTATTCTCTTTCGAAAACTCATTGGATACTTTGGTTGTAGTCATATTGGTAATCATGAAGCTACTTTAATTTTTTATGATGTGGCCTTATCTCTATTTTCAACGGACATGAGGCCAAAAACATGGAAAATTAGAGCATATATGCTTTATCTATAATAGGATGTTGATAGGATAGAAATAAGAATAATTCCTCAAGTAGGAGATCTATATATCTACGTAATTTCATAAAGAGATGTTATAAATGTGGAAAATAAGGGATTTTGAAGAATTGTAGATCCAAAATCATTGAGAGAGGGAAGATATCTAATGTTGGTCCCTCCAAAGAAGAGAAGATCTCCTTAGAGGAAGGAGGGAATCTGTACCTAGTTTCTTTAAGAACACATTCAAATCATGATATATGGTTGCTAATCCCCACATGAGTGTTTTTTTTAATATGAAAGGTATGATGGAGATGCAATTTTCCTTAGAGATGAATTGATAGCTAGGATTGTGATATTAGGAAAATTCAAATTTATGCTCAATGGTGTAGGGCTTAGAATACTCCTTGGTATTCCACATTCTAGGGATATTTAGAAACTTAATATATATAAGTAAGATGAGTGATGCAAGTGTGACTAGTACATTTTAAATGGAAACTCGCAGGATGTTTCAGGTGAAATAATATTACTAAGGAAGTTTGGCTTGGAAATATACATAAGTTATTGGAAAGCACTATTACTAATGGATGTAATAATTCCATGTTTCTTGAGGGTTGAGTTGAATAAGTCAAAACCCCTACTACCTCTAGAGGAAAGATGATGTTGTGGCATCAAGGAATACAAAATATTATAGAGAAAGGCCTTCAAGCACTACACAGTAAAGGTATGGTTGAAGGTATTTTTGATTTCACTGTAAATCTTGATTTCTATAAAAATTGTATTTATGGTTTTTTTCAACTAAAAAATTCTCGTGAAAATATATCGATGATGGTCAGAAATTAAAAAAAAATTCAAAGAAATAAAATTTTCCTAAAAAGATATTAATCATATTAAAAAATGTAGCTAGTTAAATAACATTAATTATATTTAATTATAATTGTGCAAAGTCATTGTTCCAAGTTTGTGTGGATCTATGCAACTATTTCTTCAGTAGTCGCGTGGATCTATAGAAAGAAACATTTCAAGGACCCATAAGGAAATAATAGTTAATTATATCTATGGAGTATAAGTACACAAGGTCAAGCACTACAACTGCAAGCTTATACACAATTAAAGATGAGTTATGGAGACCCCAAAGGACTCCTCTTATCTCCCACCAATTTGAGAATATCACTTGAATATCCGTTATCATTAATTGGTGAAGATTGGGACAACAATGATCTTTGGATGATAAATTCCACAACAAGGTGACAAATTTCATAGAGAATTTTAGGGAAAAGTTATGATAGAAAAATTTCTTTAGCAAATTTGGATCTCCACTATTAGTGAGAATCCAAAGCTCCTTGACAAAGAAACTTCTTATGAAGGGAGAAGAAGAGGACACTCATCTAAGAGATACTAAGGGGCTCATCAACCATATATTCTATTGTGTCTATGGGATGGTCATTACTATCTTCTTTTGATATCAATAAATAATTTGATGATTCATATTCCATTTTTTTTGTGTTTTTATTCACTTTAATTTGCTCATTCTCTCATGGTTGAATGTGTTGAAAAGTGTAACTAGGACCAATTTCATATTGACTATGTAATTATGTATTTATGTAAAGAATAATACAAAGATAATAATATGTATTTTTGATATGCTTGCCTCATGGGTTTCATGAGAAAAGCTTTTAGGTCAAAGGACTTCTTCTTGATGTCCTCTAGGGACTTGTCTTACATAAATGTAGTATTTAAGGAGTCATGTATATGAAGTATCTAGTCAGTGAAGTATGCTTTGAAACTTGTCACATAATCCTTGAAGTCTCAACTTCATATGATGCACAAGTCCAGTGTTAAACATATTCTATAGACAACATATAAGAAGTGATGAAGTCGGCCTACAAGCATGTTGTAGGGTCGGCCTAAAATCATGAAAGATGCACTATATATAAATGTTGATTTGTTGCTCATTTGGTGGAACAGAATTGAAACAAGTGGGAGGAGAATTCATTGGGGTAAACCTGTAAATTATATGGTCAATGTGTAGGAGATGTAGTGAGATATCACCTGAATATTTTCGGATATATCTGTGACACTACAACATGGAAAAAATTGTGATTGAGTGTGGTCTTCAGAATAGGTATAAGTGTGGGTTTAAGGAAAAATATAAGTATGGATATCCCTGAGATATCATAGCATGATGAATTTAGAAATAAATATGAAGTCAAGGCAGTATTCAAATATGTAACAGTGTTGTATTAAGATGCAGATCTATCTGAGGAAGTATCCGGACTAGTCTGAAGTAGGAAGCAGTATAGATGATTCTGATCTCTTTGGAATATTATACAAGAAGGATTCGATTGAAATATTATGAAGAGATGCGAGAAAGTAAGGAAGGTAAATTTGTGATTTACCTTCCTGATCTATAATGCATAAAAGAAGGTAGTATATCTCAAATGAAGAAGCTTCAAATACACGCGAAGAGAAAGGTCTCAAATGACCTTGGCTACTACATTTGAATATAAATAATTTTTTTGAAAGGAAGTGTTTGAGTAACCAATCAAGATATACCTAGAGGCTAAGCTCTCTAATGTTGGTGTAGGATAGTGCAAGTTGGTGCAGGACAGTGTAGGTTGGTGAAGTGAAGAAGGATCAGCCTTGAAGGGAAAGCAAGAAGAAGTGACAAGGCTTTGGATACATACATAGGTCAATGGTCTAAGTCTTGTTCATGGTACGTGTCATGTGAAAGTATATAAGAATAGTTTCTCATGGGTTTTCCTCTCCAAGAGGGAGAGGTATTTCCCTGGATCGAAGAGCCTAAATGTGCGACTCTTGTGTTTTTGTAATTGAATTGATGAAAGACTAAATAAGGAAGAAATAAGTAAATCTAGTAAGCTCACAAGTAATTACCAAGAATAGAATTTGAATTAATCACCGCCCCTCCAAATTCTCAACAGAATGGAGCCTTAATGTTGTATTGTTTTCTACTTAATTTTATGATATTTTCTAATAACTAGTGTAGGTAGAAAAATTTTTCAAAAATAGTGGATTTTAGGAATCCATTGCACAATAAACATCAACTATATTGGAGGTTCCACCTATATATTTTTCTCTAATGTTTGTAGCTTGTAGGATTTCCCAAGTGAGTTTTATTTGTCTTGTCTTCTATTAACCATGTTAATCATTTAAGTGCCTCAATTTGACTTATGGTTGGTAAAATTCCTCCCTATTTTTTATGTGGATGAACCACAAGAAATAACCATGCAGATCCTATAACCATTTTTTTCATATTTTCAAAATTGCACCACTGTCAGGTAGACTCCCATGCAAGTATTATGTTTTCATAAAAAACATAACTCTTCTATAATTCCTCAGTAGGGTATGTTGAAGAAATAGACATGCAAATCTTCTAACCATTGTTTTACAATTTTCAAAATCACATGATTTCCGGGTAGACTCCCATGCAAGTATTTTGTTTTCATCAAAATCATAACTCTTGGAATGCAGGCTTCTATGATTCATGATTTATAAAAATATTTTATGGAGAAACCACATAATTTTTTTTTTTTATGTTTTGGACCACTTACCTTGGTTCATCATCGGGAAATAGATGGATAGCTTGAACCTTAGAGATAATAAATATTGTAGATATGCAACAACTAAATCCCAACAGTCGACAAAATAAATAATATTTTATTTTTAGAAATGAACTCTTCTATGATGCGTGAGTAGGGTGGTAGATAATAATAATCTAACCCCACCGTTATAGATTTTTGTAGGTTATTATAGGCCATTTGGTCATCATTAACCACTAAAGAAAAATAATTCATTTTATCTCTTGCTATGTGGATGGATTTAACTTTCTACTCAATCAATTCTAGTTTGGTACTTGAAGTTGCATCCTCACTTTTTCAAGTATGCTCTTCCTTTGCACTCAGTGTGATCTAAGGGAATAATAATGAATTGTGGCAACCATCATCTACTCCCTTAGGAATAGATATTAAGTCACTTATTTTAATTTAGGGAGAGTACGCATCACTTCATAAACACAACTTTCATTTTTTGCAAGGGAAAATTTCATATAGATTAATAGATTGGATAGTAACAAATCACTCGATATACACATCTTTGCAATCTACTAAACACTTTTATTCACACTTGTAAGTTTGCAACCACCTCACATCACACACTTGAATCTTTTTTATATCCTCCTTGAAAAAATATTCTCTTCCCCTTGCACTCATTCTGATTTGGGGGGATCAAAACATGTAGTTAGAATATTATACATTTTTCATTTCATTCCCTCAATAAATGAGGTTCGAACATCATCCCAACTTAGAGCCACTTAAAATAAATGTAAGTTAATACACTAATCCCCCCATATTGATCTTACAATAGAATATTGTAGTCTAACTTATGACTCTAAGGGTAGGCATCCAAATAATCCCCCTTAGTCATTTTCATCTGAAACATATAAAGTTATATTTTTAGGGAACTTAAAACCCTCCATCATCTACTGTCCAAAAATAGAATGGTGAGCATGAACTTGGGAAGGGGTAAAAGGATTATATCAAAGATTTTGGGCCCCCCTTGAGTCTCTCAATTATTGGTAGGGGGTCTTGGTTCTGTAGTTGATACCTAGAAGCTAACATTATATTACCCACACTAGACAGAGATAGCTTAGTTGCCAAAAATTATGGAATCCACCAGAGGTGGAAATTTTGGGAAGCAACTAAACTTGAATGTGATTTTGAATGGCTACTAGAAGTGTCACCAACCATTTTGGGACATGCCCCAGTACCCTTTATTATAAACCTTCTTTCATACCTTCAATACTTTTATTTTGGTGGAATCATCCACTAATGCTAAAAACTTTTGGAAGACCCAATTCCAATTCGAGAGGAAGGAAATTAGGTCTTTTCGGATTTCAAATTTTACACCTCTTTTCACCATCATTGAAAATTTGTTTTTTTAAAACATTATAACATCATTTAAAGTAGTCACACCTTTTTATTTATTTATTTTTAATGTGTTTAACTCCTTTGTTTTACATATATTAAATCTCCCTTACCTCACTGTAGGTGAACATTTTTTATCCTATAATTATCATAAGCTTAAAGGCCTCCCACCTTTGGTAAGAGGAGTCCCATGTCTTGCAGTATCACCTAGTCCACCTTAATCTCAATAATCACCACATAAATAGGATCATCCATCGTAGGAGCTACTTTATCTCCTACCATTTTACATGAAAGTAGCCCTGCACCAAAATTTTTTTAATCTCATACTATGCTTAACCGTAATAAAACTATGAACCTTTCATTTGTTTCTTCACTGAACCTCTCAAATCTAAAAAATGACCCTATTTCACATGACCCAAGTTATCTTGTAATTCTGTCCAAACTTCCTTCGGACATCCCAAAGTTTGAAGGTAAACCAGGGATAGATCCTACTAACCACGTGATGAACTTTCATATGTGGTGTTCATCAAATAGTATCACTAAGGACTCATTTTGATTGAGACTTTTTGGAACACCCTAAATTCATCCTCAAAAAATGGTACATTAGTGAGAAGGAAAGAACCCACAACCCCTTTGAATCCCTTGGCAAGCCTTTTCTTACATTTTTGTAATACCAGTGTGTCATGATATAGGTTTGGAATCGTTAAATAAGTTTAGAAAAAAATCATCCACCCATATCCATTAGAGAAATTTTGAGGTGAAAAACATACCTAAAAAAAATGTACAACAAAAATTAAACTTTGTAAGAACCAATAGGATTCAATATGATGATGTAAAACATGGGGGATGATTCACCATTTTGGGAGTAAAAAGGTAAAAAAAATATATTTACTTTTTCAACTTGTATTTTCAACTTATCTCCCTAGGATTTACTCAAATTTCGAGCGGAAGCACTTGTTGGACGCATAATTTAATTTTGAATCTAACGAGAGTTGGAATTTTAGTGCTTCCATTGATGTCAACCAATGCTTAGCAATGTTTCAATATTGTAATCAAAATTTATATGCTATTTATGGTTCTGCTAGCAACTATGACTTAATTTAGGCAATGACCTTCTTGCCTTACCACCAAACTTCTAGAACTTGTTTACACAAGTCTTCACTCACCTCGTGAACCCATAGGACCTCTTCCAACCCATTTCAAGTCTCTTATGGTCATGATAAGGCCTACAAATGCGTTCAATTTTCTCTGTAAGTAAGAAGACATCACCATAGGCCTTCACCTATCAATTTGCAGTTTAGTTTTAGGGTATCGACATGTTGTTGGGCCTTTGTTTTCCCTTGTTTTATATCACCTTTTACTTGAAATCACTCATGATTTTGTTTAGCTTGAATAATTCATTGTCATATTTTTGTGCATTCTCGAAGATAATAAGTAATTATTTGCTATTCCTTTGTTTTAATGAGATTTAAACATTAAAGGCATATTTAATAATAGTTTGTGTATTTACAAGTTTACAAAGTTGGTTATATGCCTATTATGATATAGGTAAATTTCCTGCACCACACGTTCCTGCACTAGTACGAGAGCACATTCCTACACTAGCATTGAAAATCACCAAGTTTGCTGAAAATCTGCATAATTTATAAATGGCCAAGTTCGACCTCGGTTTTTATGCAAATGGAGGGGAATTATGGAAATATGAGAAAATTGGTTTTCCAAAAATATAACCAATTACCCATAACAGAAACCGTTTCCTGAGATTCAAAGTATTCCAAAAGTTACGAATAGGTCTTTGAAGCACTTTTATAAAAAAGACTATTTTTCCAGAATTTTGGAAAACACAGTCAACAGTTTTCAGACTGCCAAGTTCTGCCTTAGCTTTCGTGCAGATAAATATGAACGAAGAAATTCCGCGACATGGGTTTTTTTCCCAGCATAGGAAATTGAGTAAGAGGTGGGCCATTTTCCAAATTTCATAATGGTTGAAGAGATACGAAGGGGGCTCTAAAGGTAGTTTGTTAAAATTACCAAATTTTCCAGAATTCTAGAAAAATCCCAAAATTGGAAAATTCGTATTAATATTTAATTCTTTTGATAGGGTAATGGTTGTACTATTATTAGACTTGGTTGGGATTCAATCCCATATTCCTTGCAAAAGAAATAACTTGTTTTAATTATTATGAAAGATATAAAAAGAGGAATGCTGCACGTAAAGAAAAGAGGGGAGGACGAATGGATGGTAGAGGAGTGATGCTACAACATTGTTGTTGTAGCTTTGTTTTGCTGGTATCACCCAAATCTGGGTTGGATTGTAATCATGCATGTGTTTTCTTTCAGGATTTAATAAGAAGAGATCTGCCTTATGCTTCATGGACTTTATCTCTTTATGCTTAAGCAGTTGATGAAATGATTCAATACTGAGTAGTGTTTCCATTTGAAAGGGATACACACTGGTTGGCTAGGGCCCAACCAACCCAACATGTTCTCCCTCCTTTCTGTTCTTGTATTTTATGTTTTTTGGAATGATCCTTTTTTCAGGATTCTCAAAATTCTATTTCAAAGATGGACTACAAAGGAATTTACTAAATATGTCACCTTTAAAAGGAAAGGTGAGATCCAGAGGCTACCTGGCCAACTGTAGATTCTGTCTATAGAACTTGGAATAACACCTTTTCAGGACTTTCAACAAGGTGTTCCAGGAAAATGCTGTATAAGGAAAACTAAGCAAAAATAACGCAGATCAGGGCTGGGTTCCCCATATTTATGCTGTATATGATTTATATATGGAATATCATTAGAAAAAAATCAATTTAGGCACATTAAATAGATCTCTCAAAAAGTAGACTAGCTAAAAAGCACCCAAAGGGGAAGGCTGCAGTCAAATGCAAGCACTGCTTCAGGAATTGCGCAGTTTTAGCTAATGTTTAGTGGAGATGAAAAAGAGAACTGATATATCAGTATTATAGTAGCAAAAAATCATTATGATACAACCCTTTCATTATACAATAGAAAGCATGAGTCAATACAACAGTAAATCTTCAGAAAAGAGAGCAGGAGCACATATATATTTGCAGAAATGCTTCAACAGCGTTATTTTTCAGGAAGTTCAACAGATGTGAGTTACAACTTATATCTAGAGTAGATATACAAACAAAACATCAGATCTATATCAGATCTGGAAACTCTATAGTTTTCTCTACAAGATCCACTTGGAATTTTAACAAAAGCATGCATGAGTAAGAGTAGATCTGAGAAACATGTTGCAGATTTGGAAACTGCTATAGTAAATTCATGAATATGAAATTTCATTACAATGGATCAGATCTGAATAGAACATAGATCAGCAAGCCAATCCATGGATCACCAAGTGGAAGGCAAGCTCAGCACAAGAGATCTCTGATCTAAACTATGAGCAAGGGAACTGGAAAACCATCATACATAAATAATGCAGTTTCCCCAATGGGACAACGCTGTAGCTCAAAAGACACAGAAAAATACTGAATAATTGCAGATCTGAAGTACAAGAAATGATACAGTCTTCCAGGAGGTCAAAGGACCCACTCCATGAAGAGAGGCTCTCAAAATACACTAGATCTCTGCAGATCTAGACCACCACTTGCTGCAGCTTGCAGAGACAGCCAAACCCTCAATGGATTAGCGCTGCCAATGTAAGTAGGAGCTTGGCCTCAAGCCTGATAGTGGTTCATTTTAGCAAACTTTCCTCTTTGAATCATCAAGGGAGAGATGAAACTCCTGCATAGGAATTCCAGATACAATCCTCCACTCAACAACAGAGAATGGTATTTGTCTAAGCAGACAAATACTCAGAAATATGATCTATCAACAACCTTCTTTTGCTGCTCTCCTTTTCCTTTTATAAGATGAGAAAGCTCTTGCAAACCCTAAACCACTTTGATGAGTTAGCCCTTTTCACATTAGAGGCTCCCTTCTAGAAATATGTTGTCCCTTTTGGAGATGCAATGAACCTAGACAGCGTTATTGATTTCGTCAAGGTTGACCCAGTCTTTAGGTCAAACCTCTTTCACACCTGCAAGTGATTATTTACATAGCCCTGATTTGTCTTTATTCACATGGGCATTTATTTATTCAGACTTTTTAGGAGTTTTACTTGTCCTCCTTTATTCATTCATTCATAAAACATAAATTAAAACAAAATTGAATGTTCCTCTTAGCTAAGGCTAAGTAGGAACATTACAGTCCTCCCCTCCAAAATGTTGCTTGTCCTCAAGCAACTGACAGGGTAAGAGTTTTAGTTCTTCTCCTTCTCCATTGATGGCACCATCAAGGATCAAGCTTCCATCATGGATTAAGTGCTCACCAAGCCAATACATTAGAAACTGCTCCTCCAATGCTAGCATGATAGGGGCATAGTCTGTCCCTTCAGGAGTGTAAAACTCAACAGAAATAAACATGGGTGAAGCAATGTCACATCTAAAACATGTATCATGAAGTACATGATAAAGTTCCATCCCATGTGGTACATATACACTGCCTACTTTTTTTCCATACAAACCCATAAACAATACCAATATATCATTTATGTATGGAAGCAAAATCACACATAGGCAAACTGAAATTTGCACTTGAGGAGGTGGGTCACAATCCCACATAAGGTACCAACGCAGTGCACTCCTTGTTTTGAGTAGATCTGAGTGTGGTAGGTGGTACTCCCACCACATCTTTGTTGCATGGGTCACTTTGACATGGCTGAAAGTGAAGCCCACATTAGGTGCCTTTGGGAAGCACCCATCATGATAGATAATCTCCATTTGCACCTCAAGGGAGTGGCTAGCTTTGGAATTTTTATTGGCCTCATCAATGACATGAGATCTACATGTAATATCACTCATTGTAGGAGCCATGGCCTGAATATATATTGTAATATAATGTGTCAAATCAGAAAAATAAGCATGCTCCATAAGATCAGATTCTTTACCATTCAAGTCTCCCACACACTTAGAGTTAGGAATGGACATTTCTCCTCCTTTAAGAGAAGGAAGAGATGGCTGAAATGTCTCCTGCATAGGATCCCTTGGCTGCCCCATCTCCTCATAACTATTGCACTCTTGTAAGCGCTAATGTAGTTCCTCCCAATCATAGTGTTGATTTAGTTCTTCCTTCATACCCTCCCAATCAAAACTCTTCAACATTAGGGAGTAGATCTTTGTTGACTACATATAGATGGAAAGGAACTCTTTGTGTGCTCTTTGTAGTATTTATTTCTTAAGCTTGGAGGCTTGAGAAAAGAATAATTTACCAAGATGATAGATGCCCCCTTCATGGACCAAATAGCCTCCTCCTTACTTCATGCCATCTAATATCATCCTGGTGTGTAGATCTTTGGAGTACTCCACAAGGAGTTGAGACCTCCAATATGGATCTACACATATCAACAAAGACAACACTGCTGATGCATCTATGGTGGTGCTTGCTTTGTTGCTCTTGTTTCTTTGGCATTATGCATGCAAAAATTGTTTGTGGGAAGGCTGATCCTCCCCCTTGCTTCCTCCCACAGCACTGTGACTTTCTCTTCCATTGTTTTAGCACTTGGTGAGGCTTCCCCAACAGAATCTAATGGCATTCCGAGTGGCTTGCTATGATGTAGGAATTTTCCTTGCAAAATTATCATAAAAATGAGAGAAGGAACTGTAAGGTCCCTACCCCCACAGCGCAATTCCATCTTTGTTGTTTGGGTGGAAACATCAGGTGAAGGGTAGGTGTGCATGCCTTGAATGATTTGTTGTTTCCCACTCTTCAAATCTGCCCATTCCATCTGCAAGGCCTTCCAATCAGTGGTGACTTTTCCCAAGGTAATCAACCACTGGACACCCAAGATGATGGTGTTGTCTGGTATGTCCACTACAAAGAAATGGTCCTCCAAGGTGTAGGTTCCCATAGTCACAGAAGGTGATGGAACATATTGCATGCACTGCATAGTTCTATCTCCTGGAACCAAAATAGAGAACACATCGAAAGTATCAGTAGGGATCCCTCTCTTCTACACAAGGTGAGCATCAATAAAGTTGTGGGTTGCCCCACTGTCAATCATAATAGACACTCTTTGGTTCATAACTGAACCTTGCACTCTAAGGGTCAAGTACTTGGGCACTCCTCTCAAAGAAGCAAGAGTTCCACTTTTTGGAGCAAAGGCTCCTTCTTCATCTAGGGATAGTGATTGATACTTGTCCTCATCATCACCAGCGCTGTGACCTCTCCTAGGTCCATCATTCCCCTCTTCCTCCTCAAAATCAGAGAAGACTTCAATATAGTGTGCTCTTCCAGCAGCTCATCTATGTCCTGGTACGCATGGCTCTTGACAAGTGAAACATAATTTATTTTTCCTCAACTCCCTTTGGAGATCAATGTCAAGAGGTTTCTTCAGTGAGCTCTCCTTGGGTGGAGCAGATTTACCCTCTTTCCCCTTAGAAGAGTGAGTGCATTTGCTTGGGAAGGTTGTCTTTGCCCTTGGCAAGGCATCTTGGAGATCTCTAGTTCTCTAAATGGAATCATGCAGAGTGATGGGCTTGGTAGACTGAACCAACCCATGCAAAGGTTCTTCCAGGCCATCAATGAACATGTAGACTCTCCTTGCTACTGATAGATTAGGGACCATTACATACAACCTCAGGAATTCAGAGATATAAGCCTCTACATCTCCTGTCTATTTAAGCTTTGCCAAGCTTATGAAAGGGGCCTCCAGATCTTTCCGATCAAATCTCTCCACTAGTCTCCTAGTGAACTCATCATATGTGGACACATTTTTTTGCCTCAATGTAGATAGTCCATGAAACCACCAGTTGTGGGCTTCTCCCTCAAAATGTAGCACAACCATCCTGATGGCTTCTGCTTCGAGCACCTTATTCAACTGGAAATAGATGTCCAACTTCTCCACACATGATTTGGAAGAATAGGAGGGCGATCAATCAAACTTAGGCAAGAAGAACCTACCCATAGTGTGGTGTCTCCCTTGAAGGAAACCTCCATCTTTGTACTGCTGCCATGGCCTCCTCCGGTCCTTGAGATGGCAGAAGTCTTGAAAGCTCAAGTTATCCTTAAACCTCTGACTTTGTGAGTCATATTATAAAAAGTAACCTTCCAAAGAGGTTTTTTCTTGCATCCATTCATTCTCTACAGCCAAGAAGGTAGGCATTGTAGAGCATTGTGAGGCCTGTGGAGCTTGTGGCAAGCTCACAGGTTGACCAGTCCCAATCTGAGACATATCATAACTTTCTCCTTGATGAAATCTCCCAAGGGACTGCCTCATTATATCTATCCTCATCTCCTTTATTTCCTTGGATAGATATTGCATAGCTTACAAGAGAGTTTTTTCAAACTCCTCTGCTTCCTTATCTTTATCATTCACAGATTCAGGGGCTTTCCCCTTGTCTTGACCCTTGTCAAGGTCAACAACAGTATAGTCATAATTTTTATGAATTCTATTCTGATATCTCCTCTCCCTATTAGAAAGAGGATCTTCATATTCATAATGCAGCATGACTGGTGCTCCAGTGCTAGCATAGGTTGTGCCAAGAGTGGAGCTTCGATACCACTGTAATGATCCTTTTTTCAAGATTCTCAAAATTCTATTTCAGAGATGGAATACAGAGGAATTTACTGAATATTTCACTTTTCAAAGGAAAGGTGAGATCCAGAGGCTACCTGGCCAACTGTAGACTCTGTCTATAGAATTTGGAATAACCCCTTTTCAGGACTTTCAACAAGGTGTTCCAGGAAAATGATGTATAAGGAAAACTGAGAAAAAATAACATAGATCAGGGCTGGGTTCCCCTCACTTATGCTGTTTATGATTTATATATGGAATATCATTAGAAAAAAATTAGTTTAGGCACATTAAACAGATCTCCCAAAAAGTAGACTAGCTAAAAAGCACCCAAAGGGGAAGGCTGCAGTCAAATGCAAGCACTGCTTCAGGAATTGAGCAGTTTTAGCTAATAGTCAATGGAGATCAGAAAGAGAACTGATATCTCAGTATTACAGCAGAAAAAAATCATTATGATACAACCCTTTCATTATACAGTAGAAATCATGAGTCAATACAACAGTAAATCTTCAGAAAAGAGAGCAGGAGCACATATATATTTGCAAAACTGCTTCAACAGTGTTATTTTTCAGGATTTTCAGTAGATGTGAGTTAAAAATAAGATCTAGAGCAGATCTATGGAAAAAACATCAGATCTATATCAGATCTGGAAACTCTATAGTTTTCTCTACAAGATCCACTTTGAATTTTAACAAAAACATGCATGAGTAAGAGTAGATCTGAGAAAGAAGTTGCAGATCTGGAAACTGCTGCAGTAAATTTATGAATATGAAATTTCATTACAATGGATCAGATCTGAATATAACATAGATCATCAAGCCAATCCATGGATCACCGGGTGGAAGGGAAGCCCAGCACGAGAGATCTCTGATCTAAACAATGAGCAAGACAACCTGCAAACCCTCATACATAAATAATGAAGTTTCCCCAATGGGAAAGCGTTGTAGCTCAAAAGACACAGAAAACTACTGAATAATTGCAGATCTGAAGTAAAAGAAATGATACACTATTCCAGGAGGTCAAAGGACCCACTCCATGGAGAGAGGCTCTCAAAATACACTAGATCTCTGCAGATCTAGATCACCACTTGCTGCAGCTTGTAGAGACAGCCAAACCCTCAATGGATCAACGCTGCCAATGTAGGTAGGAGCTTGGATTCAAGCCTGATAGTGGTTCATTTCAGAAAAATTTCCTCTTTGAATCATCAAGGAAGAGATGAAACTCCTGCATAGGAATTCCAGATACAATCCTCCACTCAATAGTAGAGAATGGTATTTGTCTAAGCAGAAAAATACTCAGAAATATGATCTATCAACAACCTTCTTTTGTTGATCTCCTTTTCCTTTTATAAGATGAGAAAGCTCTTGCGAACCCTAAACCACTTTGATGAGTTAGCCCTTTTCACATTAAAGGCTCCCTTCTAGAACTGCATTGTCCCTTTTGGAGATGCAATGAACCTAGACAGCGTTGTTGATTTGGTCGAGGTTGACCCAGTCTTTAGTTCAAACCTCTTTCACACCTACAAGTGATTATTTACATAGCCCTGATTTGTCTTTGTTCACATGGGCATCGATTTATTTAGAATTTTTAGGAGTTTTACATGTCCTATATTCATTTATTCATAAAACATAAATTAAAACAAAATTTAATGTTCCTCTTAGCTAAAGCCAAGTAGGAACATTACATTTTTAAACTGCCAAGTGTGATTTAATTTACGTCATTTGAATTTCTGTTTGAGTGAAAGTAGCTCTGCTGCGTGAAGTAGTTAAGTTACTTTATGCGCGGTCGATTTATTTTCCTTTCCTGGTTCGAGCAGGAGGAGTTACCTGCCCCAGTGCATGTTGGTGTGCTATTCACTTTCTGCAAGATTTGGTTCATTTCGTCTGCGTGGTTCGTTCCTGCACCAGTGCATTTTGGTGTGCTATTTACTTTCTGCACGTTGGTTTGTTTTCTCTGCTTGGTTCGAGCAGGAGAAGTCACCTGCACCATTGCACGTTGGTGTGCTATTCAGTTCAGCAAGCCTTTCTAATTTACTTTCAGAAATTTTATTGCTTTCATTAAACACTTTATAATAGATTGTTTCTTTATTCCTACAAACATTTATCTTTTTGATATGCAATCTGGTTTTATAACACTTGCAGTAATTAAGCATTGATTTCAAGAATTAAAAGTTAAAGTGTAAGAAGCTCTGATCAGGTACAAGAACCAATTTCTTGGTACCATATCTAAGTGTTGTGGGCTTAAGAAAGTTCACAGCCCTTGCACGAAGAAAATAATTTTTAGTACAGACATTACTTTTCACCTTCTACATAAATCGTTGTTCCTGCACTAGTGCAAGAAGACTGCACTAGTGCAAGATCGATTCTTGTGGAAAGGATATCTTTACATGAGAAGGTTTGAAGGGCCCATTTGATGAGGCTACTAAAGTGTCTCTGCTAATGAAAAACATAGCACATACTCAGTAATTAAAAATTGATCAGTTGGAGTGATTTCCTTTTATTTTGATTTCTTTGCAAATACATTATTTCTTGTTCTAGCACTAGATTACTTTGATGATTCAGTTATCTTTTACTCTTTCGATTTTGCAAACTTTTCTTTAAATTAGGAATTTCTATCAGGAAAATTCATACCATCTCTGACATTGCCTTTGCTTCGTCTCTAAGTTTACGAATCCCCTGGGTTGACAATTAAATGTTGAGTAGTTTGCTTAAGTGCAATTCGTGCACCCAACACATGCAATTTTGAGACATTGTTCCAAACACAATAAACCTATAAATAGCATATAAATTTTGATTACAATATTGAAACATTGCTAAGCATTGGTTGACATCAATGGAAGCACTACAATTCCAACTCTCCTTGGATTCAAAATTAAATTATATGTCCAACAAGTGCTTCCGCTCGAAATTTGAGTAAATCGTAGGGAGATAAGTTGAAAATACAAGTTGAAAATATATATATATATATATATATATATATATATATATATATATATATATATATTTTTACCGTTTTACTCCAAAAATGGTGAATCATCCCCTATTTTTGACATCATCATATTGAATCCTATTGGTTCTTACAAAGTTTATTTTCTTATGGTTTTTTTATTAGGATTTCTTGTTTAAAATGTCAGAAAAGTTAACTAAATTATCGAATGTGTTTAAAGTGAAGACTCCTCTCATTAAGTGAAATGATTGGAAATATCAAATCAAGGAGATTGATTTGGGAAAATTCAATGGTGTGAAAAGAATTGTTGGTTGCTCCATCACTTGAGGCATTTATTGATTTAACCATATCAGTAAATTATAGATAGGAGAAGCCTCTATGAGTCTATTTGGTTGGATATTTTGGAGTATGAGAGAGAGGGAGTGCATGGTATTCCAAGGAGAGAATGAACAATTTTTAGTGGTTTTATTAAATTTTGTAGAATTTTATAATTCTTTAGAGATTATATTTCAATAGTAATGATATTTTATAGTGAAAATAATTAAGAGATTGAATGTACATTGATAGCATATCATTGTGATAGTAGTAGAAGAAGAGAGAGCACATGGATCAGAATATTTCATGTTTATATCGTTTGTATTATAGGAGAAACACATGAATTATATTATTGGGTGTTGATACTGTTTATATTGCAAGAGATTGATGTGTGGATTTTTCTGAGAAAGATTTTGGTTGCGGAATAGAAATGTTGTTGTTGTATGCTTGTTGAGAAGATCATATTGGGATTAGTATGAAAATTTTGAGATGACGTTTATATAGAGGTTGAGGAGGTTGGGGCCTTCAACAAGTAGTTTCTTGCTAATATTGTATTGAGACTTTTTGCTGGTAGTGGCCAGCAAACAATTGTTAGAGAATTGGTGATTTCTAGATGGTGGTGGCAAAAAAAATGTAGGCTGAGTCACATCTCCTAGCTAGTGGTGGTCATCTAATATATGTAAATATTTTCTTTACAAATAATAAAATATTCAAATAATCACAGAAACAATAACGTGTTTTTTTCCCTTTGGGGTTTCCACTAGAAATATCTTGCGTGTCTTTGTGCATTAATGTTTTATGTTTTATGAATTTTATGTGTTGAGTATTGATGTAGTTGCATGTTCGTATTGTTGTTTATATGTTGAGTTTATATATTTTTAATATATTGGCAAAAAGTTTCTAAAATTTTATGATTTCCATCACTACCGATTCAACACCCCCGCCCCCGCCCCCTGCCCCCCCCCCCCCGCCCCCCACCCCTCTCAGTAGTGATCTACATTTCTAACAAGGAGTATCCTTGTTGCATATTTTAAAGGGACCCTAATACACAAATAATGTGAAATACATGAAAAAACATGACTGCAATCATTTTTTTCATGTATTTCACATTTTTCATGTAGCAGGGTCCATCGAAAGTATGCAACATGTATACTCCTTGTATGAAAAATTAAATTATGCATCTAACTATTTCTCCTACTCAATATTTGACTAAAATCGTAGAGAGATAAGTTGAAAGTACAAGCTGAAAAAATAATTTTCTTTCCCTCCAAATATTGATGAGGTAATCTAATCTTATTTTATTATTATTATTATTATTTTATAATATTCCTTAGGAATTTCTCACTGGAGGGGAATAAATCTAATCAGCACACTAGGACAATCTCTCACTATTGATTCTTGTTGCTGGTCACTTATGCTTCTACTCACTCGGGGACTTGCTCATTTTTTCTTCCCTCTCCGGATTCATAAAAAATGGTAATATAAACTCTAATATAGCAAGATAGTGTTGGTATTAACTCATAATTAGTGCTCTTCATGGAGTCCAATATGAATGAAGAATTTTATTCCTCTCTGTTGAGATTCAACAAGATGATGAGCTTAGTGAAAAGAGTTTGTTAAGTCCCTATATTAATAGTGTAGCCCCCTTATTATGTTAGTGTAGCCCCCTTATTGTTACTATTGTACCCCTATAACCCCCATATTGTTATTATTGTGCCCTTACATTATTATTACTAGAGTCGGCTAGGATTACATTGTGGCCCCACTAGGATTATATTGTGACCCCATGTACCCCTATATATAGAAAGAGGTTTTCTCATTTGTATCATCCAAGAATTTTTCATTTATGTAATGTAAAGGAGGTTTCCCCCACGAAGTGGCTTATTTCTAAGGTGTTGATCTCTCTTTTCTTCTATTTTTGGAGCTGGTTTCATAACATTTGGTATCAGAGCTTGGGATTCTAGGGTTTCGCTGCTCCAAACAGGTCATCGTGGAATTTTCGCTATAAATTTTTTTCTACGAAGTTTCAGAAGCTGAAATTTTTAGGGTGCGAAGCTGAAATCCTGAGGAAGATTTTCTAAAAATTTCAAAGCTTGGTTCACAATATTTTCGGAGATATAATCTGTGGAAGTTAGGCCTTTTTTCAAGCTCCTAAACAGGTCATCGTGGAATTTTCGCTATATAAATTTTTCTACGAAGGTTCAAAATCTGAAATTCGTATGGTGTGAAGCTAAAATCCTGAGGAAATTTTTCAAAAAATTTCAGAGCTTGGTTCGCAATATTTTTGGATATATGATCTGTGGAAGGTAGTGATTGTTCAGGCTCCTGAATTTCATCTCAAAGAGGTGATCGTGGGAAAAGTTCAATAACTCTCTTTCTGGGCATCGGATTGGAGTGCCGTAAAAAGTGGTCACAAGTACACAGACTCTAGTTTATTGGCTATCAATTTCAGAGACAAAGGATGAAACAGTGATATGTGACAAGTCGTACAAGTTCGCTCTACTGAACCAGTCCATAATTAGGTCATTGTGGGAGATTGGACACAACTTTGTCTTGGAGAATCAAAATTAGATCAGACCTGTGGCATTTGAAAGAAGCTTCAGAGGGATACTACAGAGCTGAATTTCAGATATCGAAGATTTTCAATTACATAGATAATTCAATTTCAATATCGAGCTCCTCAAAAGCAAGAAAAAGGGGTGTATTTTTCCGAATTGCATAAGTCTTGTTTGAAGAATCAAGTTGAATTGATTCCAAGTGAATATTGAAGAAATTTTTTCAGTAATGGGTTCTATTATGCCTCCAAAAAAATAATTCCATACCCATTAATCCCTCAAAAATCTATATTATGACGCATGAAGAGGAAGAGTTGCAGTATGAGATATCAAAATTACGGTACCAAGTGCAACAAGTTTCGATCTTACGAAGAGCAATCGAAGATGAAATAGATGGTTTAAAAGTAGAAATGGAGGCTAAGTTGGATGGTTTGAAGGATCAAATAATAGCTAATATGGATGATAAATTAGTGGAAGATCACAGTGAGCATCAACAACAAGTTCTCCAACTCTCAAAGGATAACCCAACTTTGGTGCAGAATCTAATGAAACAACAGGAAGATCAACATCACATCGAAACAAGTTATGAAGCAGTCATAGAAACAAGAACTTGACAAGTACGATCAATTTAAGAGTATCTCAGCAAGTGGAAGAACTTTCCTGTAGAATATTTCACATGGGAGGATGAGAATTTTATACAGAAGCATCAAGAAATAATCAAGCGTTGAGGACAACACTTGTTTGAAGGAGAGGGGCATGTTAAGTCCCTATATTAATAGTGTAACCCCTTAGTATGTTAGTGTAGCCCCCCTTATTGTTATTATTGTACCCTTGTAACCCCCATTTTGTTATTATTGTGCCCTTAAATTATTATTGTTAGGTCGGCTAGGATTACATTGTGGCCCCTAGGATTACATTATGGCCCCATGGACTCCTATATATAGAAAGGAGGTTTTGTAAATTGTATCATCCAAGAATTGTTCATTTATGTAATGTATTGGAGGTTGCCCCTCGAAGTGGCTTATTTCTAAGGCGTTCATATCTATTTTCTTCTATTTTTGGAGTTGGTTACTCAACGAGTTTCCTTCACTAATTGGGCACGAATATTTTGGTATGAGTCTGACACCCAGACTACGTCTATTTTTTGACCATGATGATCATATTTGA